>OY856412.1:1406580693-1407780693 GCA_963693085.1 Alisma plantago-aquatica | reverse complement strand
CATGTTCCATAATTCATTGGGAATAATAAGCACACATTTTATAAACAAGAGGAAAAGTTACAAATGGCAATCTAAAGGTATGACATTTATATGTTTTATATTTCCTTTATTTATATTTTGGAAATGTTTGTCATCTTCAAAAAGGGGGAGATTGTTGGCTAAATGGACATCTATAAAATCCCTTTGTTTTGATTATGACAAACATTTCATTCTTATTTATCTGACGAGCTACTTGAGTGTGCAGGATGACAAACCTATAAGGGAAATTCAACAAGAAGTATTTATATTTTCATGCAAATGTAATCATTGTAAAAACTTGTACAAAAATATAATGTACAAGTACTTAGAATCGCATGTAAATCAAGCATTGGATTTTCCCTAGCTAAACACCTTAGTCATCCATTCAATAGGATCACCTATGCACACTCACACACATAATTAATGCCTAACTTGAAATCTTAAAACAGGATCTATCTCGGTCGACCAACTCCTCGACCGAGACATTCTCGGTCGACAAACTCCTCGACCGAGAAAGATCCAAAGTAGTCGTTAGACACAACTGACAAGTTAGTTGGCAGATGAAAATAGACGTTGATCCAGAGAGCCTGTCGGTCGACAAAACTTCGACCGAGTAGGTGTCTCGGTTGACAATTTCTCGACCGAGACGATCTCTGACAGAAACTGCAGAGTAAAGTAATTAGCCGTTGCAAAAGCAACAAACTTGTACCTAACGGCTAGTTAAGCACTTAGAAACCCCTAGAAGTTATCTAGAACGTCCTTAAGCATACTTAGGCCATTTCTATAAATAAGACAAGCCATAGGACACTAGGACTCACTTGATACACTTGCTATACTTGAGAAAATACTTGAGCCCTCTTGTGCAATCTGTTGTGAATTGAGCATTGTGATAAATTGGCCACTTTCCTCTTAGCTCAAGCTCGTCCTATAGGCTAGATTTTCCTAACCCTAAGCAATCACAAGTCCATCATCTTGGCTAGGAAAATCCAAACGCTGATCTAGGCTAATCAAGCCTTGAGCTTCAAGGATAAGTTGTATTTTCTCTTATTTCTTTCTTGTTCCTAGTATTCCTTGTACTCTTCTTGCTACTCCAGGTAGGAGGCTGCGGATTGGAGAGGGTGAAGCTCTTCGTGGTGAAGAGGAGGAACTTTGGACTACTTCAGAAGGCTGTCTTGACGGGAAGCTACTTCGGGAGGAAGGCTACTTCAAGGGGGAGCTTGAAGTTACTTCAAGGAAGGCTGCTTCGAGGTTGGCAAGACTACTTCAAGGCGAAGGCTGTCCAAAGGGTGTTTGGAAAGTATTGTAAATTTTATGTAATATCCTTGAGAGGTAAATAAAATTTAGTACTTTCAAAATCCCGGTTGGGTAAGCAACCGGGTAGTGGATTGACTCCTTAGTATTTGCTAAGGTGGAACCACTCTAAACACCTGTGTTCCTCTTCTTAATCTTTACTTTGGTTGTTTGAGTTTAAATTACTTTAAAATCTATATAAAACTCTATTCACCCCCCCTCTAGAGGTTTTCAACTTATTCAGTACCCTAACTGCTCAATGAATTTACTGTTAATTAATATGTTATGATCAATATATGTTGGAGAGAGTTATATCTCTCGCTGGGACTGGGTCTCACCCGTGGGTCACCACAATTTTTTTTAGGTGGTCATGGGCAACGAGGTCGAGGTCGTGCTGTGGAAGAGAACCAACCTGGTGATCAATAGATTCATAAGGTTGGTTAGTTGTATATGTTAGTAGTAGAGTCCTAGTGTCATCTTTATACTCTCAGGTCCTGGTATGGGATGTGTTTTCTAGATGATATACTTGTATCAACACGAGATTTTGGTAGTATGCCAATGTTTGTAAATATATGGCATGTACATGTGAAATACTTTTGTATGCAGGATGTGACTGAGGTCTTTGGACCCATATGTAAATACTTGTTACAGTATATGAGAATGGAATGATGGACCTTTTGTAAATGTTCTAGAGTTTATTTACATTGTTGGAATCAGTTTTAATTATTTCACATTTTTTACTATGTGATTAATTAGTAGTTGATCGTTTTTTGTATTTTGAGTAATCTCATTTAGCGTGACGAGGTATCCTAGTTAAGTTGGTATCGGATCTCTAGGTTTACTGAGTCTACAGGGACATAGGACTTAGGTTTGAGTCTGTTCTTATGTATCCAATGTAACTAATCATAGTTTATGTTTATGCAGATATGTCTGGAGGACATAAAGAACACGTTGAGAGTAGCTATGTTGCACCAGGAGGAGGTGCAGGGAGGTAGGCACACGATGACAGAGTGCCATAAGCAAGGCTAGAGTAGCCTGCAATGCCTCATCTAGACCCGACAATGATGGCCAATCCTGAGTTTCAGTCTATTTTTAGACAGTTGATGGCCACAATTACACATATAGCTGACACAACGCCAACACCTCAAGCTCGGGCAGTCGCCTCCAATGCGGAGTCCCAAGGTGTCGGGAAGACATTTGAACGTCTTAGATGTGTTGGGGCAATTGAATATGCAGGTACTTCTGATCCAGCAGACGCTGACATGTGGTTGACTGAGCTGGAAAAGGCTTTCAAAATCCTAAACATCACTGAAGAAGACAAAGTTAAGCATGCAGTATATACTTGTTGAAGGGTAGTGTTGGCTACTGGTGGGCCATCGAAGAGGAGAAAAGGCCAGGAGTTGTGATAGGATGGGAGGAGTTTCTGAGAGAATTTTGTAGTCGATATTTTCCGGAGACCTACCCATATGAGAAAATCTCTCAGTTCGAGAAGATTCGTCAGGGAGCTATGACTATCAATGAGTATGAATCAAAGTTTATGGAACTTCTGAGGTTCTTCCCGCACATGGCAGCAAGGGACAAGGAAAGGATCCAGATATTTGAGAAGGGTCTGAGTACATAGTTGACTACTACAGCATCAGCCTTAGAGAACAGGGAAAGGTTTTCCACTTTTGTGGAAACTGTTAGGAGGATTGAGAGGTCTTCCCTAGAGAAACGTGAAGCTAATGCTAAGAAGCGACCTATGCAGTTTTAAGGGCAATCATCTGGAGGCTTTAATAAGCCAAGGTTTTTCCCACCGCCGTCACAACCAAGGTCAGCCTTCACTGAACCAAGATCACATGCACCATCACAGTGGATCCCGAGTTGGGGTAGAGGTCACAGTTTTCCACCGACGAGAGCCCGCAATACCTCATCAGTTTCAGTGACAGGGCCGTTTAGGCCATATCAGGACACCATGACATGTTACAAGTGTGGGCAAGTGGGGCATACAAGACCTTATTGCCCTATGAAAGATGAGGAGGTGACTTAGCAGCCAAGGCAAAGTCAACAAGGTCGACAACAACGAAAGTTTAGTAGTGGAAGTGGAAGAGGACGTGGTCAGGCATCCCAGGAAGGATCCTCTGGACAAGCAAGCAGAGGACGTGGATGACAATAGGCAACAACAAGGTTCTATTCCATGACCCAACCAGAAGTAGTGGTCAATCCATGAGTCGTGACAAGTCAGATGGAGTTATTTCATTCTGATATGTCTGCTTCTTGTTTCGTATCTGTATTAGTAGACCCAGGTGCGACACACTCTTTTATCACCAGAGATGTGATAGATAGTTGTTATCTACCTGGTAGTCTTAGATCTGATAGCCTGCGGCTAGAGACTCCTTTGGTTGATTCCGTCGAGTTGCGAGAAGTGTGTCCTTCTTGTGTTCTTTCTTTTTCTGGACACAACATTCAAGTATATCTTTTTCCACTTGACATGAATGGTTTTGGTGTAATCCTAGGAATGGATACCTTGGAAAAATACAAGGTAGTCTTGGACTGTAGTACTAAGGTGGCGATGTTCCATGGTAGAGATGTACAGTGGATTTTTCGGGGTGATAGGAAGATTCTTCCTACATGTTTGATGTCAGCTATGACAGCTGAGCGGTTGATGAGATAAGGATGTGATGCTTTCTTAGCAAATGTCATGGATACCAAGGCGGTAGGTCCTAGTATCCAGGAGGTACCAGTGGTGTGAGAATTTGAGGATGTCTTTCCTGAGGAATTTTCTAGCATTCCTCCTCCTAGAGAGATTGAGTTTGAGATCAATCTTGTTCCTGAAACACAACCCATAGCACAGTCAGCATACAGAATGACACCAGTAGATATGTAGGAGTTAAAGAAATAGTTGCAAGAATTGTTAGAGAAGGGTTTTATCAGGCTGAGCACTTCCCCTTGGGGTGCTCCCGTGTTGTTTGTCAAAAAGAAGGATGGTTCAATGAGGTCGTGTATAGACTATAGACAGTTGAACAAGGTGACAATAAAGAATAAGTATCCTTTACTGAGGATTGATGATCTTTTTGATCAGTTGAGAGGTGCCACTATGTTTTAAAGATAGACCTGAGGTCAGGTTACCATCAGTTGAGAATTAAGGTTGATGACATACCCAATTCAGCTTTTAGGACTATGTATGGTCATTATGAGTTTGTGGTTATACTGTTTGGGCTAACCAATGCACCTGCAGCTTTTATGGATCTAATGAATAGGGTGTTTAGACCTTATCTTGATCACTGTGTTGTCGTGTTCATAGATGATATCCTAATATACTCTAAGGATAGTCAACAACATGAGCAACACCTTTGCCAGGCATTGACTTTGTTGAGGCAACACCAACTATATGCTAAGTTCAGCAAGTGTGAATTTTGGTTATCTGAAGTGTCTTTTCTGGGCCATGTTATATCTACAAAAGGCATTTGTGTTGATCCCAAGAAAGTAGAATCTGTACTAGAATGGGAACAACAAAATACATCGATAGAGATCCGTAGTTTCCTAGGTCTGGTAGGTTACTATAGGAGGTTCAATAAAGACTTCAGTTCTATAGCGTTACCCCTAACTAGGTTAACCAGGAAGGATGTTCCTTTTGCTTGGAATGACAAGTGTCAACGTTCTTTCCAGCTTTTGAAAGAAAAGTTGACTAGTGCACCGATGTTAGACTGCCAGAGTAAGGGAAAGGCTATATTATCTTTTGTGATGCTTCAAAGAATGGGTTGGGATGCGTGTTGATGTAGGATAAAAATGTGATTTCTTTTGATTTGTGACAGCTTAAGAAACATGAGGAGAATTACCCAACACATGATCTGGAGCTTGCGGCAGTGGTCCATGCCTTAAAAATCTGGAGACATTATCTTTATGGACAAAAGTGTCCGATCTTCACTGACCACAAGAATCTAAAGTATATCTTCTCAAAATAGGAGCTAAATATGAGGCAGAGGAGATGGATGGAGCTGATTAAGGATTATGATTGCATAATAGACTATCATCCAGAGAAAGCTAATGTGGTAGTTGATGCATTGAGTAGAAAATCAACTTCATCATCAACGGTAGATAATGCACAATTAAATTCCTTGATGTGCCATAAGAGATATATGATAGTGTCTCTTCGCTAGATGAATGTACAACTAGAAGTTTCCTTACTGGAAAGATTGTTGGCACAGTTACAAGTAAAACCTACCTTGAGATAGCAGATTCATGATGCACAACAAAATGATACTATGATACAGAATATCCAATTAGGGATTGGCAGTGAAAAGTATGATGGCTTTCACGAGGCAGATTATGGTATAGTTTATTACCATAATAGGACAGTAATTCCTGATGTTGATGGGTTGAGGAAGATGGTACTTTAGGAGGCTCACTCCTCCATGTATGCAATGCATCCTGGAAGTACCAAGATGTACCAAAATTTGAAAGACATGTATTGGTGGCCAGGTCTAAAGCGTGATGTGGAAGAGCTCATTGCCAAATGTCCAGTTTGTCAGCAGGTGAAGGCTGAGCACCAGAAGCCTGCAAGAACATTACAACCCTTACCAATACCACAGTGGAAATGGGATCATATTACTATGGACTTTGTGGTTGGTCTTCCTAGGACAACCAAGGGTCATGATTCTATATGGGTGATAGTAGACAAATTGACTAAGTCAGCTCATTTTTTGCCAGTTAAGACGACGTTTACAACTGAGAAATTGGCATAAATACATGTTGATCAGATAGTCTGTCTGCATGGCATTCCAGTGACTATAGTTTCTGACAGAGGTCCACAGTTTACAAGTCATTTTTGGGAGCGTCTACATTCAGCAATGGGAACACAGCTAAGATTCAGCACCGCTTTTCATCTGTAGACTGATGACCAGTCTGAAAGGACTATTCAAACTTTAGAGGATCTCTTGAGGGCATGTGTGTTGTAATTTCTTAGTAGTTGGGATGTACATCTAACTCTGATAGAGTTTGCATACAACAATAGCTATCAAAGAAGAATAGATATGGCCCCTTATGAGGCTCTATATGGTAGACAATTTCATTCTCCTCTTTGCTGGAATGAGACAGGTGAATATCAACTTTTGGGTCCTGAGCTAGTACAACAGACTACAGAAAAGATTAAAGTGATACAACAACAGTTGAAAGCAGCCCAAGACAGGTAGAAATCTTATGCAGATAACTGACGCAGACCACTTGAGTTCCAAGTGGGAGATAGAGTATATCTTAAGGTTTCTCCTTGGAAAGGTGTGATGGGGTTTGGAAAGAAGGGTAATTCGACTCCTAGATTTATGGGACCATACCCTGTCCTAGCTCGTGTTGGAAAGGTAGCATATAAGTTGGAGCTACATAGATTGCATAATGTCTTTCACATCTCTATGTTGAGGAAATACCATCCAGATACTGACCATACAATCCAACCATTAGAGGTTGAGTTAGATGAGGATATCTCCTATGTTGAGGGTCATGTGTTGATCCTGGATAGAAGCGTGAAAAAGCTGAAGAGAAAAGATATAATACTAGTGAAAGTTTTATGGAATCACTGTGGCACAGAGGAAGCCACGTGGGAACTAGAGAATGAGATGTGTATAAAATACCCATCTCTTTTTGCGTAGGATTTCGGGGCGAAATCCTTGTTAGGGGTTTGTAGTTGTAAGACCCTTGAACTTACTTAATGAGTTGAATGAGATTAATTACCATAATTGAATACCTATAACCCTAATATAACCTTTTTATATGTCTTGAAATCATAATACAAGCTTACGTTTCAAATTTGGTCCAATTTGGACACTATTTGAACAAGTTCTGCAATTTTCTGTACATTTTGGACTTTTCTGCAATTTACTCAATTGAGGGTTTTTCTTTGCAATTTGTCAAATACATTATGTTCCTTAGATGTTATATTATCATTCTTGAGATTTTTGAACCATGGGGATCCTATTTGAGCCATGGTTTGAAGGTGTTTTCATCAAGGGTATTTTAGGGTTTACCCCTTCATGGATGAGCTACCTTTAGCAGCTATCAACTAAGGAATTATGTGATTGGCTGAGAACTTTGACAAAGGAAATCCAAGAAGGTCTATACAGATAGTGGGAGAGCTGCTTGTAAGTGTGCTTATATATTCTTAATAATTTAAAGCCATGGACACTTGGATATATACTAGAATTTCAAGTTTTTTTTTCTTTATATTAAAGTGTCATATACTTATCCCCAAGCACCAAAACGAGCCATTTCCTCTCCACCACTTCCCTCCTTCTCCTATCCTCGATCTCCCTCTGTTCAACTGTGAATTTTGCTGCCCAAGGAAGAAGAAAGTGGGGATCTTCTTGAAAAAAATTCTAGGGTTGCAATTGAATTCCTTTTTGGGTCTAAAAAACTTCCTCCTAGTGATATTAACCTAAAAGTGTAAGTTTTTCCTTATTTCCTTCATTTAGTTCTTTTCTATTCTTCCTCCTATATCTCTCCAGGTTGGAACCCTTCTGTTCCATGGTGAAAGTGGCCCTAGGACTCAAAAATCCTTCCTTCTTGTTTCTTTTTCTAGGGTTTTGCTTGTTTGTAGAGAGAATTGCATATTTGGCCAAGTTCAGATCTGAATCCAAGGTTTCCTTGCCCTATTTGCTTGAGATTCTTGCTGTTTGGGATCTGACCTACTCTTTAGAGGCGAGTTATATAACATTCTTCACTTATATTGCTTACTAGAAGTTGTTAGTTCATATTTATGCTTGAATGTGATGATCTAAGCATAGAGAAACCATGCTTGTTTAGAATTACGAATTTTCGTGGTGTTACTTATTTTGTTCCAGTTCTATTGAACTTTTAAACATATGTACAACCTTTCTAAGGTGTAACATGATCTGGGACAGGTTGATAGTAACAACCTATGGTGCTATATACAAAACAAATGATGGTGCAAATTAGGATTTTCAAACTATTTCCTTCTCTATCACACAACTGATGGTCATACCATTCAACAACCAATGGTGTTGCTATCTTGGAAACTGATGTTCATGATAAAGGGTGTCAAATTTATGGTGACAACCTATGGTCACCATCTTAGGTCATGTTTTGACTCAATTAGACATTTAATTATCATCCACTAAGTATTCTAATGATGTTATCAATCGATCATTATATTGACTTAATATTTGATGGTGTTAACTGAATGTATTACTGATCTAGCAACCAATGGTGACCTAATGATCACAATTAATGGTGGATCAGGTCAACACCATATATGATGAATTAGGAATGTAGTTGTATATTTGACTAAACCTTGAACCAATGGTTCCTTGGTTCAATTGATCTAATGGTTAGACCTTTACTTCAATTGATAACCTTGAACAATGAACCTGATCCAATGAATAATATTGGATGCTTTAACATCCAATGGATTATGATAAATCATATGGTATTATATGTGGGTCCTAGTGAAGATAATGCAATGGTTCAATACCATTAATTGGTAGTCTTACCTTTGCCATTATATAGTTATATTTGATAAATCACTATAATAAGTGGATGCATAACTCCCATGTGATCTAGCTTATTATACCTAACATTAGTATAATTATATGATGTTGATTGGTTATAATCATACCTCTTGAATGATTAATTTGATAATAAATTACACTCTTCTTGTGTTGAAACCACAATGTAGTACTATTTGAATATCATAGTGCCTTGCCATGTTAATATTTATGGACACATATGTGCTAATGATCTTTTGAGCCTTGTTTAAGGCATGGAATAATGATGACAACCTTACTATGAATAATGTGATGGTCTTAATGACCTTTGGGCATGTTTGAATCCATGATTGAGGTGAAATCCTCTTTATGTTCCAATAAGGGTAAAAACCCTGGAAATTGTGATAAGGTATTGGTATCTTGTAATAGTATGATGATAAATGTGGTCCATTAATTTGCAATGAATGATAGGATGTGGTAATGGTATTAAGATTTATATCTCAAATGTTTTATATCCTTTGAAGTTGTTATACATATACTCTTGTTAGAAAATAATTAGGGTTTGAATGTCCACTTGTATGATAAAGCCTCAATGCATTCAATTGGCAGTAATTAATCAAGTGTAACCTTAATCATGTAGAGCCATGTGCTGTAGAGTCATCTTCAGTGTCAGAACTTACTGGATGGTGAAACGAGTATTCCCAAGGGAAACTCGGAGCGCATACTGTTGAGTATGTGGGGGTGGCAAGTTGAGGATATATCATTGTCATCTACAATTGTAGGTTATGGAGGATGGCTATGGTCATGCCTCAGACATTTGATGTGATTGAGGACAGTTGTGGTTGTACCTCAGATTAGAGGGTTTTGTAAACCCTGTTTTCTAGTGTCGTAACTTGTACCAAGTACGAACTAGTTGTTATCAGTTGACTATATATCACTGTTGGCAGTTTGATTGGTATGTCACTGCAGTTTACTCGTACTGACCGAGGGGAAGAGATCTTAGGATATCGATAATCCTAGATCTTATACGGAATTGAATAGCACTTCGCAGTGGTCAGTTGGACTTTGAGTGGTACGACTCAAACTCCCCAGGGCATAATAATAAAAGATATAATATCAGTCGTGTAGTATAATTGCTAGGGTTTAATATGTATCACATTGGTTGATTAACCCTTGTCTTGTCTTTATACTACATAGTTCTTACATGATGTAGACTTAATGAAAATTGTGTAATTCTACTTGATGCTACAACTTATTTGCTTAACTTCTCAGTATGCTTAAACTGTTCAATCTATTCATATTACTTATTCAGTACCCTAACTGCTCAATAAATTTATTGTTAATTAATATGTTATGATCAATATATGTTGGAGAGAGTTATATCTCTCGTTGGGACTGGGTCTCACTTGTGGGTCACCATAATTTTTTTAGGTGGTCGCGGGCAATGAGGTCGAGGTCGTGCTGTGGAAGAGAACCAACATGGTGATCAATAGATTCATAAGGTTGGTTAGTTGTAGATGTTAGTAGTAGAGTCCTAGTGTCGTCTCTGTACTCTCAGGTCCTGGTATGGGATGTGTTTTCTATATGATATACTTGTATCAACATGAGATTTTGATAGTATGCCAATGTTTGTAAATATATGGCATGTACATGTGTAATATCTTTTATATGTAGGATGTGACTGAGGTCTTTGGACCCATATGTGAATACTTGTTGCAGTATATGAGAATGGAATGATGGACCTTTTGTAAATGTTCTAGAGTTTATTTACATTGTTGGAATCGGTTTTAATTATTTCACATTTTTTAGTATGTGGTTAATTAGTAGTTGATCGTGTTTTGTGTTTTGAGTAATCTCGTTTAGCATGACGAGGTCTCACACCCACCATATCATTTTAGAGATATGTTCTCAACACCATATCATCCAAAAGGTGTATGCTTAATCCAATATCAGTTTAAAGGTGTATACTTGTTACCCATATCACCTAGAGGTGTATGTGTGCTTACCATATTGACCTTGAGGTGTATGTATGCTTCCATATCGGGTTTGAGGTGTGTGGGTGCTTACCATATCACCCTTGAGGTGTATGTATGCTTCCATATTAGGTTTGAGGTGTTTTTGTACTTCCATATCACTTTTGAGGTGTATGTATGCTTCCATATCGGGTTTGAGGTGTATGTGTGCTTCCATATCACTTTTGAGGTGTGTGTGTGCTTCACACTATATCGGGCAAAGAGGTGTGTGTGCTTCACACCATATCGGGCAAAGAGGTGTGTGCTTGCTTACCCTATCACTTTAGAGATATATGTGTGCTTCACACCATATCGGGCAAAGAGGGGTGTGTGTGCTTCACACCATATCGGGCAAAGAGGTGTGTGTGTGCTTCACACCATATCGGGCAAAGAGGTGTGTGTGTGCTTCACATCATATCGGGCAAAGAGGTGTGTTCTTGATTACCCTATCACTTTAGAGGTATATGTGTTCTCTACACCATATCGGGCAAAGAGGGGTGTGTGTTCTTTACACCATATCAGGCAAAGAGGTGTGTGTGTGCTTCACACCATATCGGGCAAAGATGTGTGTGTGTGCTTCACATCATATCGGGCAAAGAGGTATGTGCTTGACCTCATATCATTCTAGAGGTGTATACGACCTTACCATATCGTGCAAGGAAGTATAAACTCATATCCATATCATTTTAGTGGAGTAAGTGCATCTCCATATCAGGTTAGAGGTGCTTGCTTGTGTACTTGAACTCGATATCACTTTATAAGGTGATACCATCATCTTCAAGCTCTAGACCTTCGTTATAATTATTGTAGTTCATGGCAACAGGTCTAAGCAACTACTAGAACTCATAATGTCATCAAGTATTTCAGAAAATTTCGGAATTAAAAGTAGTTCATTAAGTATAGCAATTTAGGTGATGAATAATAACATGGTTGAGTTCAAGTTATATAACCTGCCTTAAGAACAACTTCAAAGCTCCAAGCTCTAAAGCTTCACATTCTTAAGGTTGAATATGACATATCAAAAGTCCAGGGCTCGTTCACAACTCCTTCATATACAAGGAATCACCACAGATAAGCAATTGGTGAAGAAGAAAAGAAAGGAAGATCATAACCCTAAAATCATGCTTCAATCCAAGGTTGAAGATGATCATGGCCTCACCTTAGGGTTAAGACTTGAGCTCTTTCTTGATCCTTAGCACCATGCACGATACAACACAACTTTGCATGATATTCCATCACTTGTGGCCGATATCCCCTCACTTGTGGAAAAAAACACTCCACTTGGCCGATATCGACTTGCTATGGCTGATATCAACATGCTATGGTTGATATTACTTGCTATGCCCGATACCCAAGGCCTATGCACGATACCACATCACCTATGCACGACACAAAGGCTCCATGCATGATATCTAAGAGCAAGGAGGTGATAGGATTCAAAAAATTCACTTAGGGGTGAAAGGAAGGGTATATATACTTGAGGTTCATTAAAAAGTGTGTATATGAGGTGTCATCAATTTACTACTAGTAGGTGCCACATGGCCATGCATGGATTGACACATGTACTTGCATGCACTCCATATTTATCTTTCCATGCAAAATAAAAAAAACTTGAGGACAATGCAAGGGATAAGGGTCGTCCTCCTTTGGTTATCTTCTAGGACAAGCCACTTCCACTCACATTATTATATTCACAATTCAATGCAACCTTTCCCAAGGAAAGTTGCAAACCAATATCCATTTCTTTATTGAGGTGCTTAGCTCATTTTTGAAAAGTCAAAGAGTTAACAACATGGTGTGGGGGTCTCCTCTTTGTCTCCTTGGCCGATAGGGACTCCCATTTAACACTACAACCCGATACACCTAATACAAGCTTAAATTAGGGTTTCCATTCAACCCCTTTCTTGGTCTTTTCATCACCAAGAATACCATCACTCATAATTGATTCAAACATGGTGTCTCGTTCATTCTCTCTCCTCTAACTGATACATAGAGGAAGTAGGGACACTCTAGAGGTGGTAATTTGCATATCAACCCTACATTTTGGGTAAATTACAATTTGTACCAAAATTGGTGCACAAGGTACCAGCATTATTCAAACAAGTTCAAACTTGGCATTTAGGCTTTCCACAAGTGACCACTTAGCATCATTATATCTCTTATGATGCTAAAACACTTAAGGAATGTTCAACGTGTGATATATTGCAATATAACCCCTTATCTTGGGTAAATTGCACTTTGGTCCGAAACAAAGGAACATTGCTCAAACAACATTCAATCCGGACCAAACTTGAAACATAAGTGTGTCACATGATAACAAAACACCTTAGAGGATTATATTAAAGTTATAAGCAACTTACTTAGTCAAAACAAATAGGATTAACTCATAACCCAAGTCAGGGTCATTACAAGTTATAAATCCCTAATAAGGATTTCGTCCCCAAAATCCCAGGTAAAAGGGAGATAGATATTATTCATTCATCATATCATCAAGTCTGCACGTAACATCTTAATGTCATGGAGATGTCATAGAACTTTGATCAACACAAAGTTCTTCCACATAGGGTTATCATAGAATCTGTCATACAGGACACATACCCCATTGTCCTTTGCATTATTGACTATAGAGTCAACTCTGTGTCAGGTAACACTTTTCTTTGTCAGAGAAACAATGTACATACCTTATTTAACTCAAGTGTCAAACCTCATTGATTTGTCACCTTTCTCAACTTACAACTTTATGTGACAAGATTCTTGATTCTGGGGAGACTTCCATACTCCTCATTTAGTTTAGCATTTCACTTTCAAGTAGAGACCAGAATTATGTTCTGTCACCCACTTGGGACTACAAGTCTTATCATACATCTGTTGTGCCATCTAATCTGCTAACACAACACCAAACTTTCTTACTACTTGTACCAACTATCTCATTAGTTGTACATTATCTTGTCATAAGGGGAGGTTACTTATCAATTAAGAACTTATCTTAGAGGTATCTCTAGATGTTATGTATAAGTTGCCTTAACAGATCTAGATAGGGGTATTCTAAGGAATTATTTTTAGCTTGATAAGATTTTCCCAAAATGATTCTACAATTGTTCCTTCAATTAATACATCCTTAATGATGTCATGTTTATGCAGAGCATAAACCCCTAACATATGATGTCCATACTATTTTATGTAACTAGACTGATTTCACAGTTGGCCATTCCAGGTAACCAACATAAATCATCTGATTAGGAGTTATGTTTTTACTTTCCCATACCACCTGATATTTCTTAGATGCCAGAATTCCTTACTTTGGTATCTGTCACATGTGTCAAAAACACATCACATCCTCATCATTTCCATCTCTCTTTGTTATTACCAAAGCCACATATATAAAAGGATCTTCCTTTTATCCTGGGACATTATTTATTACACATATCTTTATCTTGGAACCAAAGTCCAACACGAATTGATACTTTTCTAAGTACCCATAAATTGAACACTTTTAACTCATGCACATCAAGTGTCATAAGACTCACTTGATTGCCATGTCCCTGAAAGGAAAGAACACAAAGAAACGTATTCCTCTTATCACCCCATCATTACCCAGGGTTGTTTATCAAAGAGAAGAGATTATCATCTCCTCTGATTATTACATGAACTTTCAACTATTCATGAGTCACTTACTCTTATTTCATCCTAGGTTCCTTGCCATCAACATAGGAATTATAAGGATGATTACATGTCATCACTCATTTCTTTGTTATTGTCTAACATGTTCATGAACATTTTGTGATTTTATCACATTTCCCATTTCCACATCATGGGAAAATATATTTACTATTCACACAGGCTTTATCAAACAGGGATCATCTCCCTTGTTCTAATTCTCTTTATCATGAGGATTATACTTTTTACTTCCTCATACACACAGATTGATCTGAGATCATCTCATATTCCATTTAATGCACTTAGGATGTGATAAAATATCCATGCCATATTTCTAATTTCGTTATGCTCACTAGATTGTCTCAAAATGACTACTTGATCAGAGTAATCAGAAAGATAACAATCTAAGAGTTCCATAATTACCTTATCTTCAATAGTTGAATACCTGACCAGGGTATACAAGTACTAAGATTAAGTAGTATGTACTTTGTTTACTATCATATTCCTTACTTTTCGTATTATCACAAACACAGAATTTAGCATTCTTGGATTTTCTCCAGGCATCACTTCTATATCTCATCCTCTTTCACAAAGATAAGAGCAATTATAGAGCATTTAAAAGAATATTGAACAGAATATAAATTCTAGTTCTCATCATTTCTTCCCTATGTTCCCATAGGGCAAATAATAGAGAGGTCCATAACAACAATCATTTTTATGATTATCAGATAACATCAAGATAAAGCATATCAAAATGAAAAAGCTCTATCTGACTGTTACCCCCCCCCCCCGCGGTCATCTATCGCTTTAGGTTGACTCAACACATAGAGTCTAGTTATTTCATGTTGTTTCTCTTACCTATTTACACTATTGGGCTATAATTTTCATAAACTCTATCGAGTCTGCCTCGGTTGTGGGGTCATTTCCTCCCTTCTTAATAAATAAAAGAGTTTAGAATGCTCAACATGTCCATATCTATAACATGTCTTATCCTCTTACCATGGTCTTATCGGTCTTATTACCTATGTGAAAGCTAAGCCATGAGTTCTTACTGGTGAAAAGTTAGGACTTTTGCCTTTACATAGTGATTACTGCCCTGGTGCACTAGGTATTTATTGCACTGGTGGCACTGAAAA
Source organism: Alisma plantago-aquatica (assembly GCA_963693085.1). Lineage (NCBI taxonomy): Eukaryota > Viridiplantae > Streptophyta > Magnoliopsida > Alismatales > Alismataceae > Alisma > Alisma plantago-aquatica. Next base: position 1,407,765,108 of record OY856412.1, on the reverse strand, counting down.
TTTTGGCTTTTTAGAACAACTAGGAAAATGTCTCTAGATTTGTAGAGACTTTTCCTTAATTTTCAACTTATTACCCCTCCTTGGGCACTATACTTATGACAGAGTCTATTTTCTTGCCATATGTTAATCATTCCCACGTTTTCCACTGTTCCAACATGACTATGTCATTCAGGAACCCTTTCAGAACCCAAAGTTTCTGCATTAAGGACTGGTAACCTAGGTTGTAATGCTAGTATCCAGTCTACTATATGTATCATTGTTGTCCTATCCTACCCAACAAGAGCGTAAAAATAGGATTCTCTATCCTGATTGGGTTAAGATAGGAATTCTCAGGGACTTGTCCTTATCTTGCATGATCCCTTGCACCCTCTCTTGGTGAAACAACATTACTCTTAGAAATATATTCCTTGTGTTCTCCAGTCATTTTTAAACTTCACTCTTTCTTCTACATAAGCAGAAGTCACTATAGGATAAACTGGAAGATACTAGAACAGACTCAACACCTTATTCCTATGTCTCTGTAGACTCAGCGAACCTTAAGCTCTGATACCAAAACTTGAAATGACCGTCATCAAATCGACAACCAAATCGTTATTAATTATGTAGAATTATCAAAAATAGCAGATTAAAAAATTACTTAAAATTAAAACCATTTCCATATGCATCCTTTTTCAGTTAAATTTTAATGAAAGGTCCAAAACATATTCATGTCATTATTCACATTGTACAACACTATTTATTCTCACCTCGAGGATAACACATAACAGTTTCTCTATCAACACATATACTGAAGCAATATAAAACCTCAAGGTATACAAGACAAAATTTCAGATCGTTCATGAAACCATTACGAACCAACTCCGAGGACCTGAGAGTACAGAAACGACACATGACTTCTATCTATAGGACACGACAGACAGTACACTCAACCTGAGTTGTCACTGTTGCCCCAGTTGTTATTCCTCCTCTATAGAATGGTCTCCACCGCCTCGTGTACGTCCACCTAAAAATTGTGGATCTCATGGGGTGAGACAATTGTCCCAGCAAGAGATATAACTCTTCTCCGACCATATTATTATCACATATTAAGCATTTATAAAACTAAGCAGAGGTTCTTTTATATTAACAAGAAGGATAAATCACTGTATGAACATAATAAAGTAATCTCCTTACTTAAGGATAACATTGCATCTACCCATGGTAGAGTTATAAATCATCTATTTGCTTTGTAAGAAATGTAAAGAAACATATATAACATCTATATACTATGATGTATAACTGAATTGCACATCAAGCAATGTTTCTCGTATTCGATCCTTAAGCAGATATGCTACATGCTTGAACATATTTTACAATCATACTTATGCCCTGAGGAGATGAAGTATACCGTTCATGATCCAACCGACCACAAACTTCTCACAAGTCGGTACCATACAAGGTCATTGGAAGAGGCGGCTGCCAAGACCTCACCTGTCTCGGTCAGTACGAGACCACTGGCAGTGACATCTCATGTCAATCTGCAAAAAGAGCATGCCAGGGTATAGTGGAATCTTCGCTTAGAGCTACAACGTCAACTGCACTCTCTTAGGGGAACATCTACTAACAACCGTCCCCAGTTATGAAATCACTGAGTCATGGTGACACAAGCACCATACTTCGAGCCACGGGCCAGTTCACCATGCTCAACATAGAGTCTACGACCGAAGTCGCACTCGAGCCAGGATATGAAATATATCCAAATCCTCATTTATTTCGAGTTCGTAAGGGGATCGGCTCACACATGCCCGTCCGTACTTAAGCCCCAACATACTCAAAAGTATGCACTCCGGGTTATGTCGCGGGGAACCCATTTCACCATTCAGCAAATCTTGACGTTGATGGATCTATGGTCAGGGCAATATTTTATGGTTTCTAGTGATATATTATGTGTATTATAACATTCTTTTAGCATCAACCAAGTTATCATTATTAATCACAACAAATGCTACAAAGAAAGGTGTAATACATCTATCACGTACTTTTCATATCTTTAAAACACATGATACTTGGGATCTCAGTCCCTCATCACATTATTGGGAATTCTCATCCCTTCATATCATTATCATGATTACTGGATCTGCGTATTCAAACCCTTAGATCATCACATAGCATTGTCACCTCTGTAACCATTACCTCTAGGTCCTCAGACCAAGGTATTCATTTCACTTGTTGTACAAGTATTCTTATGGCTCACAAGGCCATTACACATCTTGTCACCTCTCACTAGGCAACAACTTATTCACATGACTCATAAGGCCATCTTGTCACCTCTCACTAGGCAACAACTTATTCACATGGCTCACAAGGCCATTACACATCTTGTCACCTCACACTAGGCAACAACTTATTCACATGGCTCACAAGGTCATTACACATCTTGTCACCTCTCACTAGGAAATAATTTATTCACATGGCTCACAAGGCCATTAATCATTATACTTGTTATACAAGTATTTAACATGCCTTACAAGGCTTATACAATAAGAAAAATGCAACCTTCCCATTATTAGGGTTAGGGTTTCCCTTTATAGCTGAATAGGGTTTCTGGTTCATATTATTAATCCAAACCCTAATTCATTGCTCCACACATCTAGGATCATACATTAATATCATAAGTATTCAGTCATACTTATTTATTCTCATCATTTATCATTAAATGATTGTCAACACAAAGTATGAGCTTCTCCCTCATCCTTACTAGGATATTGATTACATCATACTTTATTAACTTGTCTTAACCCTTTCTCAAGGTATGTCTACACTTATCAAAGTGCATTAAACTCATTACATCTTAATGTAAAAATTGACACGACACACTTTATGTGTTACTCATCCATGTATATTGGATTTAAGGTGCATCAAGGTGTATCAACCTTGAGGTGCTGGATGTGATATTTATCATGCCTTGGTGTATCACTTCCCTCATCACTTTTAACTTACTTAAGTTCATCAACTTATCTTGTATTAGGGTATTTCCCATCCTAATACTTTATGCACTAGCCCATCACATTTATCATGTAATGTATTGGCCATAAGTCACACACTTGAATTACCCAACTATCATCAAGTGATATGGTCTCATCTTAGATTAAGACATTGTTGATATAGGATTGACCATTATCAATCAATTTAGGTGTTTCACCTATCAAGGTATTAGCCACTACATTACTTGGTGTTCCCCTCATCACTCCTAAGAGTGTCTTGCCCTCACCTTTACAAGGTGTATATGGTTGAATCACGTATGTCAAGTTGAACACATGTATTGGGTTAGGTGTATATCGATCTAGGCATAATCATATCCCTCATACCCTTACCCATTAAGGTATCAACCTTACCATTCATATGGTGTATCAACTTCACCCTTCATGGGTGTAACATCCTCACCTCACTTGAAGATATTGGCCACACCCTACTTTAGTGTATTGGCCATCACATGTTCTAGGGTATCAACCACATTGCCACTCTTATCATTTAGTGTATTGGGTTACCCACCATATCATTTTAGAGATATGTGCTCAGCACCATATCGTCCAAAAGGTGTATGCTTAACCCAATATCAGTTTAAAGGTGTATACTTGTTATCCATATCACCTAGAAGTGTATATGTTCTTACCATATCGACCTTGAGGTGTATGTATGCTTCCATATCGGGTTTGAGGTGTATGTGTAATTACCATATCACCCTTGAGGTGTATGTATGCTTCCATATCGGGTTTGAGGTGTATGTGTGCTTCCATATCACTTTTTAGGTGTATGTATGCTTCCATAACGGGTTTTAGGTGTATGTGTGCTTCCATATCACTTTTGAGGCATGTGTATGTTTCACACCATATCGGGAAAAGATGTGTGCGTGTGCTTCACACCATATCAGGCAAAGGGGTGTGTGTGTGCTTCACACCATATCGAGCAAAGAGGTGTGCTTGCTGACCCTATCACTTTAGAGGTGCATGTGTGCTTCACACCATATCGGGCAAAGAGGTGTGTGCTTGACCTCATATCGTGCAAGAGGCATATACTACCTTGCCATATCGTGCAAGGAAGTATCAACTCATATCCATATCATTTTAGTGGAGTAGGTGCATCATCATATCGGGTTAGAGGTTCTTGCTTGTGTGCTTGAACCCGATATCACTTTATAAGATGATATCATCATCTTCAAGATCTAGACCTTCATTCTAACTATTGTAGTTCATGGAAATAGGTCTAAGAAACTAATATAACTCATAATGTCATCAACTATTTCAGAAAATTTCAGAATTAAAAGTAGTTCATTAAGTATAGCAATTTAGGTGATGAATAATAACATGATTGAGTTCAAGTTATATAACCTGCCTTAAGAACAACTTCAAAGCTCCAATATCCAAAGCTTCATATTCCTAAGGTTGAAGATAACTTATCAAAAGTTCAGGGCTCATTCACAAAGGAAACACTATAGATAAGCAATTGGTGAAGAAGAAAAGAAAGGAAGATCATAACCCTAAAATCATGCTTCAATCCAAGGTTGAAGATGATCATGGCCTCACCTTAGGGTTAAGACTTGAGCTCCTTCTTGCTCCTTAGAACCATGCACGACACCTCACAACTTTTTCATGATATGCCATCACTTGTGGCCGATATCCCTCTCACTTGTGGTAAAAAACACTCCATTTGGCCGATATCGACTTGCTATGGCCGATATCAACATGCTATGGCCGATATTACTTGCTATGGCCGATACCCAAGGCCTATGCACGATACCACATCACCTATGTACGACACAAAGGCTCCATGCACGATATCTAAGAGCAAGGAGGTGGTAGGATTCGAAAAAGTTCACTTAGGAGTGAAAGGAAGGGTATATATACTTGAGGTTCATTAAAAAGTGTGTATATGAGGTGTCCTCAATTTACTACTAGTAGGTGCCACATGGCCATGCATGGATTGACACATGTACTTTAATGCACTCCATCTTTATCTTGCCATGCAAAATAAAAACTTGAGGATAATGCAAGGGATAAGGTTCGGCCTCCTTTGGTTATCTTCTAGGACAAGTCACTTCCACTCACATTATTATATTCACAATTCAATGCAACATTTCCCAAGGAAAGTTGCAAACCGATATCCATTGCTTTATGAGGTGCTTAGCTCGTTTTTTAAAAGTCAAAGAGTTAAAAACACGATATGGGTGTCTCCTCTTTAGCTCATTGGATGATAGGGACTCCCATTTAACACTACAACCCGATACACCTAATACAAGCTTAAATTAGGGTTTCCACTCAACCCCTTTCTTGGTCTTTTCATCACCAAGAATACCATCACTCATAATTGATTCAAACATAGTGTCTCATTCATTCTCTCTCCTATAAATGATACATAGAGGAAGTAGGGGCACTCTAGAGGTGGTAATTTGCATATCAACCCTACATTTTGGATAAATTACAATTTGTACCAAAATTGGTGCACAAGGTACCAGCATTATTCAAACAAGTTCAAACTTGGCATTTAGGCTTTCCAAAAGTCACCACTTAGCATAATTCTATCTATTATGATGCTAAAACACTTAAGGAACATTCAACATGTGACATATTGCAATATAACCCCTTATCTTGGGTAAATTGCACTTTGGTCCAAAACAAAGGAACATTGCTCAGACAGCATTCAATCTGGACCAAACTTGAAACATAAGTGTGTCACATGATAAAAAAACACCTTAGAGGTTATGTTAAAGTTCTAAGAAACTTACTTAGCCAAAACAAATAGGGATAACTCATAAATCAGGTCAGGGTCATTACAGATTTGTTTGTAGTTTGTATGTTATAACTTGATTGGTGCTAAAAGACAATTTAATTGGTCTAATTTATCAAGTGGAATCTAATCATGTGGTTTTGCCCTGTGCCATAGATCCATTCAGTGTCAGCACTTGCTGAATGGTGAAACAATTATAATTCAGAGTACATATTGTTGAATATCTGGGGTGCAAGTTGAGGTATCTCATTGTATCTTTAATTCACAAGATTGGTTGTGGGTCATACCCTGGAAAGAGTACGGTTGTTGGCTATAGCTCAATGTGAGATTCAGAATATATGATGTGACATAGGATTGGCTGCGGTCCATACCATAGAAAGAGTGTTGCTTTGGACTGTAGCTCAGTGATATAATGTTTATGATATTTTACAAGATTGGCTACATGCCATACCTTGGAAGAGTGCGGTTGCGGGCCGATGCTCAGTTGCACTAGTGCCATGACATATACCAAGGTAGACTAGGTTTGCACAGTTAGACTATATGTCGCTGGAAGCAGTTTGACTTATGATGTTACTGCATGTTCACTCATACTGATTGAGGAAGGTGAGGTCGTGGATTCCGACTCTTCACTAGACCTTGTATGGCACTGATTTCAACTTAGCAGTGGTCAGTTGGATTTGGGTGGTATGACTCAAATCCTTAGGGCATAACAAATATGTAATCATCTGTATAATGTGCACGTATAGGATCAAACACGGAAATATTAGATGAAGCATTGCTTTGCTTTTATATTGTTTAGTTTGTGACAGTTATACATGTTTTTCGTATTCCTTCTTAAATTATTGATTGTTCTACTACACAGTGGCAAGTGCATATTAGTGCTCTGTATACTCTATCTATGAGGTATATGTCATTTAATTGATTCTTCTCAAACGATCAGTACGATGATTTATGTATTTAGCTATCTGTGATAATAATAAGAGTTGGTGAAGAGTTATATCTCTCACTAGGACGGTTGTCTCACTCCGTTAGTTAAATATCTTTTTTAGGTGGATATGCAAGCTGAGATATAATTTATGTGGCTGTGGACATCATACGGGGAGAAACTACACCTAGTAAAATATGATATATAGATAGTGTCTAGTAATAGAGTCATATGTGTTGTCCTTGTACACTCAAGTCCTTGGGGGTGTTCTCGATGAGTTTTGTAGACATGATGATCGACATGCGGTTTCTGACTTATGTGCCTTCGGTGGTATGCACATACATGTGGAACTGTTATCTTATGTAACAAGTTGATTGGAAAACAATGATGTAGCACCTTCAATATATGTTATGAAATGGAAGTATTGGCTCTTGTGTAATAATTCTCAGTTCCCGGTGCTTGTTGCAAATTGGTTTTAATTTCTTGTGATTTTTGATAATCTGTTGTTATTGGTTAATTGTGGTTTAACTTTTGAGTAATCTAGCTTGTGTGGCAAAGGGTGTCACACATATATACTCTATTATATCACTCAATATACATGTTCATCTTCATATACCTAAATATATGTTACTCCATACACACATATGTCATGTAAACATGCTCATGATGATAGTTGTTGAGGCAGATGCCTAGTCGATCGGGCGCCCAAGGGGCACAGGTTCACACTTAGATGCAGACACTTTTTGGGCATTCACCTGGGCTAGGTGGGTGTCTGCCTAGTCCGCTTGGGTGACCCGTAAGCCTGTTGGGCGGCCGCTTAATTGGTTTTTGAGCCCCATTAAGTCATTCTTTTTATTTATTTTTTCCTAAACCCCCCAACCCCGTGACCAACTGTATCACGCGACTCCTATTTTCTTTGTTTGTGCGGAATGTGCAGAGAGAGACTATCCACATATGAGTGTAATATCTTCAAGATGTCACTCCTCACTGGCAAGCCCCCATTCATTGTTTCTGGAAACCGATTAAGGAGGCGTCTCTTCTTCTTCCTCCTAGTTTCTCTCTTATCTCCTCTTATAGAAGTACCTCTACTTCTCCCATTCTACATCTACGTCGACGTCAATTGACAAACAATTAGGCGTATTGTAAGATTTTATTGATTCTAGTGTACAGTAGTTGTTGTTGTATCTTTATGATATTGAATTTGTTCATTTAGTTACTGTTATGGTTTCATTTTAATGAATTTGAGAGGGATGGATAAGCATTACATACATATATGTATAGTTATATACATAACATAGTATAAATAGTATATATAAGTGTTTGTATATATCAAAAAAAACACCTAGGCGGCCTAGTCATCCTAGGCGTCCATCTGGGAAGATCGTTGTCTGGCTTCCTCAAAAACTATGCTCATGATATACATGTTCATCTCCATATACATACGAATATAATACTCTACAACTTGTTTACACAATTTATGTGTATTGATATGCATGTGTGAACTGATATTATAAACACAGTCATATACACATACATATACATGTAGAAGTTTGGACAGTTTGGTCGATGCCATGATTATGCCATACTAGATGAAACACTAACGAGATGTTGGGAAGACATCTCCAACAATTAGTTTTGTTACTTTTCGTGATCTTCATCGTCGATGGAGTTGTCAAGCCATGCTAAAGGTGTATTCACATGATTAGGACATTGTAGACTATGAGAATCATCTTTTCAAGTGGTCGTGTTTGGAGATCACATGTATTAATTAGGGTGATACTTACTGTTATGGTGTCATTTTCGTGAATTTGAGAGGGATGGATAAACATTACATACATATATGTATAGTTATATACATAACATATTATATAAATAGTATATACAAGTGTTTGTATATATCAAAAACAACATCTAGGTGACCTTATTTCCCTAGGCATCTATCTGGGAAGATCGTTGTCTGGCTTCCTCAAAAACTATGCTCATGATATACATGTTCATCTTCATATACATACGAATATAATACTCCACAACTCGTTTACGCAATTTATGTGTATTTATATACATGTGTGAACCGATATTATAAACACAGTCATATACACATACATATACATGTAGAAGTTTGGACAGTTTGGTCGATGCCATGATTATGCCATACTAGATGACTCTGACAAGATGTTGGGAAGACATCTCCAGCAATCAATTTTGTTGCTCTTCGTGATCCTCGTCATCGATGGAGTTGTCAAGCCATGCTAAAGGTGTATTCACATGATTAGGACACCATAGACTATGAGAATCATCTTTTCAGGTGGCCGTGTTTGGAGATCACATGTATTAATTAGGGTGATATGCAAGAAGGAATGGATTTACTCATAATTTTTTAAGAGTTTTGTTTTGATATATTTTATATTTTCTATTTTTTGTTTGGAGTTGTATCCACTAAAGGTTAATGAAATAGAACACATGTTTTTCCTTGATGTATCTCGTATTCTTGAGACATCTGATTGGTAATGCATAGCTTTATTCCATTTATAGGTCTCAAAACCCCTAATGGTAGTAATAACCTATTTGTCAAGTAAGGAAACACGTGGGATAATGGTATGGGATAGTAATGCAGTTGAGGATATTGAATCCGGGTGAATGGTTTCCTCCTACTTTCCTTGAGTAGCCTTACAAAACAATTTCCTTGATACCTAATGTTAGTCTTGGATAGGGATGGTGCATCCTTTATTCCCCAAAATTCTTGTAGGATGAGTGTTAACTTCTGAGTGAGAGATAATGACTTGGTGTCCCTTTGATTTGTCAACCACATGGCCTAATTTTGTAGACATGGGGGCAGGGACCATAGAGGTTGATGTTCATTTCTGTTGAAAAATGAGCTATTCACAAAAGGACCCATAGTAGACACATTATCATTCATCCCATGTATTTGGCATCCTTAGCATTCATACTTGATGATTAGATCATGATCATGGAGTGTGATCAAATGATAAGCTTCAGACATTTTACTATCAGATGGAGCTAGGGGTGCACGTGAACGGAGCAGATAAGGCTTCATCTGAGAGGTAGACTGTTAGTTACAGACCATGTGACGGAAGTACATGTACCACTCCATGTGTAGGTGTAAAGGTTTACAATACTAGGAAATTTGATGTATGTAAATAACCCCCGTAAATGGGAGCTTTGAAATAGAACAAAAAAATTTATAATGGTTCAAATTTCCCCTTGTGTGCCAGGGGGCAATGCTACTTAAATTCCTAAATCAGGTTTAGAATATATTTTTACTAGGATATGCATTCTTGGCTAATTCTCACAATATTTGTGTGGGGGAAAGAGGGGAAAAGCAATTCACTCCTTGATTTGCAAGGGGTGGTAGGGATGAAAAGGTATCATCACATAGTCTTGAATTGACTTTGTGAGATATGGGATATGCTTCCTAACAAATATCTCATATAACTTTTTCTTAGGGTTACCCCGTGTGACTTGCTTTAAATTGCTCATCCTAGCAGAGTGTGGTCGTTCTATCCTAGTCATAGACCCAATATGGCTTGATTATTTGAGTCATCATATGTGAACGACTTAATTGTGAGGTGAGGTTCCCTTTGAAGGAATCACATCCACTTTACTTGCATCTATTCTCGTACATAGTATGTGGAAGCACAGATATTTTCTCATTTTCCATAGAGTAATCACAGGTAAAAATTAGGATTATAGAATCCTCATCAACATGGATGATGGAAGGACACAAAGTGGTTGTTGTTTATATATTATCTTTCGCGAGTATGGGCAAAGAAATGTTCATCTCTTAATCTTTATAGAGAGTTGGGTGTATCATTTATTTTATCTTTGTACTCAAATGAGATTTGAGATTTGAGATTTTCATATTAGTCATTTTGGCATTATGTCAGGCTTCTAAGTAGGTCTGTGATCCTCAATGTTCATAAATTCCATATGAGCTCACCTGAGAGCATTGAAGTATTTCATGATTTCAGATCATCCCAGAAAATTCAAGTACCAAACATATGATTGGAAATTCAAGAACAATATGTCGTTGTTTCATGAGTGTTTTGTTCACTGAGATCAAGACTTGATGTAGATATGATGTACCCTGGTTTTTTAACAAGGTTATATCAAAATTGTGGATATTTGAATCTCCAACCTAATCTGAATTTGAAATTTCAAGTTTACTAGAAATCAAAATTTTACGAAGGTTTGATGCAGCTCAAGTTTTTAAGAAAATTTTACCAAAATAATGTTATTTGAATCTTCAACCTATTTAGGTTTTGAAAATATTCATTGATGCCAAGAGTCAAAATTTTCAAAATATTTTGACACTATCTTCGGCTTTGCAAATGATTACCAAAGAATTAAACATTTGACAACATTTTGATGCTATCTTGGTTTTGGAAAAGGGGTTTATTTAAAGGTTGAAATTTTGACAGTATTTCAACACTATATTGGATTTTGTAGAAGGGGTTTAACGAGATTAACAGCTTAAAAAAGCTCATATTTTCCAAAAAGAGTATAAAGGGATCAAAAAATTAGAGGCGCTTTGATGTTATCCTAGATTTTGCAAATGGGGTCTACAACGAGTTAGCAACATTTCAATATTGTCTTGGATTTTGAGAAGGGGGTCAACAAAGGAGTCAAAAGTTCAAAAAACATTTTTCCACTATCTTGGTTTTTGAAAAGGGAGCTACTGCTCTCTTTGTACATTCTTCATAAAACAATTGTTTCCCCCATTTTAGCCCACATGATTTTAACAAATATATAACCAACTTCTTCGCACATGTACCTCAAGTAGGTGAAATGGATGTCCTTAGCTCCACTAGTGTACGATATACCTCATTCCCACATAGGTCCCTAGGTTTGTCAGACAAGGGTGTTCCCCTTATTAACCTCATGATCACAATGACTACAATCAATAACAAATATGAGGGAGTGGTCATGTTTAGGTCTAAGGATTATCCCACTTGCATGGGGTCCCTATCACAACTAGTGTCATGGTGTCTTTCAGGTCGGATAGAAAAAGTATAGTGCTTTTGTATTTGTCATCATAAGAAGGGGAAATTGTGAAGTGCAGTGTTTCTAATTTTTAAAATTAAAAAAAAAAACTCATTTTTTAAAAAAGCCATGAAAGGATGTTGAAAATTTTAGTATATTGGATAAAAAATAATCAATGTAAAATATCTATGCAATTTTTTGCAAGTATTTCTTTTCAAGTAATATTTTCCTATAATTAGCCTATAAAATAAATGCTAAATAATAAATAAATATCAAGTTTTGAGGCTCTATATAGATTTTACATAAGCAATAATATCAATGTCATCCATTTTATAGGTTGCATGGATGGGGCTTACTTTATAATGTACATGTTCATCTTCATATATGTTCTAATATACATACTCAATGTACATGTTCATCTTCATATACATATATACATATTACTTTATACATATATATATGTACATCATACATGCTCATAATATGTGTGTTCATTTTCATATACATAATCATAGATAGCTTTACATAAGCTAAGCATTAGTTATTAATTACAAACCACCACATGTAACTTTATTACTCAATAGTAAATTTTATTCTACATGTATCTTCTATTGTCACTCCTATGATGATATGTATCATATGTTGTTCGCAAACAAAATACAAGGATGGTTGGCTATACTTTACTTTGCAATGCGGTAGACTTGGGTCAAATCTCAATATTATTACAATTAGTTTTCAACCATTTGAAATGATAAAAGACTTGCATACCTTCATAACCGCATCATTTACATATGGTTTCACGTGTATGGGTATGGTGCAGATATGGCGTTGGAGAAAGCAGGTATATACTCATAACCATACCCGCGACTTAGATGGGTACAGTTACAATAATACCGATAGCCGCACCATAGTCTACTCATTTACACTCCTAGTCAATAAAAATGACTCATAAATGATAAAATCAAAAAAAGGAAAAGACAATGAAAGGAAAGAAAGGAAAAGGATGTAAATAACCCTTGAGGATTGCAACAAAAAAAGGTGATTCAAAGGCTATGAGAGGAGAGACATGTAACAAAGATGTGTAACTATTAAATATGAAACAAAATCAAGTATGACCACCATGTCATCTAGGCAAGCATGCTCATAGAATTAGCCCCCCTTTTGCCCAAAATTCTCATCATCTTGATTTGCCATCCTCTCATAATAACATATGCTAAATGGGAAAAATGTTGGGTTGTAGGATGCCCCCTGGATGTGTAGACAACCAATAATCTTATGTATAGGCCATGTGATCACCATGTAATGGCTTCGATTGTGGGCTCAACGACCCCTCCTACGGCCTTTAAGGTTGTACATACAAGAATAGGTATGCAACAATACGAAATCCTCATAAATAAAAACCTAGAAGAAAAAGGAAAACAATCTCACCTAGTGTGTAGGCGACACATGCCCTGACAGAAGACCTGAAAACTTCAAAACAAGATGTGGACCTTATCAAAATATCCAACAACTGTGATGCTGAAGTCCCCTGTTGAGTCAATGTCATGGTATTCATCAGCCAAAATGATTAGGTGGACGCCAATGGACAGGTGGGGGGAAGAAAATTCGAGACCCGATATAAGGTAAACAAGGATAATCATATCAATGTTTTAGAAAATGGGTCAATAAGGCAACATTGACCAAAAATCAGTCATGGTATCTACTTACGCATGTGAAAGGTACAAAGCACCCCACGACACCCTTTCCATACCACAAATTCTGATGAGATTTGTTAGATTTTTATAAATGGTCGTATATGTACAAAATGGTGAAAATAATAAGAAAAACAAAGAGAAGTAAAATATAACATGATGGTCATCAATCATGGGTGCTCATATAACCACACGACTAGGGAGTTGGAAAAATGGGGTACAGAGATCTATGCGGTTGTTAGACATCGACTACCTTGATTGAACGTCGTAGGAAGTGAGACTATATCTTTTCTCTTTTTTCTCTCTTGGATTTAGAGGCAAAAAAGGGAGGATCTAGGTGTTTGGATCGCAATAGGGTAGCCTATAGATTAGAATTTGGTTCTAGCCTTTGTAAATGAGTTGCTAGACAAGATATATGGTGAGTATCCATTTAGAAATCTCTTCCAGGGTGTCATCATAAGTTCTCGATCACTAGTCTTTGTCCGGTGCTTGTAAATAGTGTCTGGAAGGCCATAAATATAAGGGATAGGTGGTTACCTAGGGTTAGGGTAAGTGGAGCCCCTTACAAGACAAGAGGAGGATGTGGGGGCACAATTGGCATCTTGCCTACTAGAGGCTTCTGGACGTGTTTAACTGGGGTTTCATTGACTAGTCAAAGTGGAACGGGGGGACATGTCTAGTATGTGTCTTTCCTTCTAGGGGTTTTGGGGCATGTTTGACTTGTGTTTTGTTGACCAGTCGAAGCGACATAACATCTTTTGTGTCTCAACTTGGGTTGAATCAGTGAAATCATAGACCGAGTTATGGTGGGCATCAACCCCAGAGCCAGACACACTCCCGGTAGGAAACCCACTTGAACTTAGTCTCTCCGAGGGTTTTGTCTACACTATATTTGACATGTGGGCCTGAATATAATAAGAGATTACGTAAAGGTACATGTTTGGGTTAAAAACTCAAACTGGGTGATCACTTATTGGAATTGTCTTGGGTCGGGTCCTCTATGACAAACCCATCAGCTGAACATTTGTTTTGATCAGTAGTCTACCCACTCATGGGAATATTAGTCTAAACTTATATGAATGTGACCTCTAATTTTGAAAGATTCTGAATCTTTTTTATTAGTTCATTTGGTAAATATCAACCATATCTCCTGGTTGGTTGGAGCTATTGAGTATCAAGTTGAATCATCTTTTCGTGTCTTGATGTCTCCAGACTCGCCAGACATATGTTCGCATTGCCTCCTCTCATTCTAGTTTGACCTTGAGCATCTTCCAACTAGATATTGGAGATTATAGTTATCCTCACAGTTAATCACCAAATCTATTTTGATTTTGATGTTTATTTGCATATCTTGACTTTATTCATTTATTCATTTTGGATTGACATTTGTCATGACTTGATTTGTTTGGTAACCGGATTAGACTAGCTTAAAAATGGAGTGCCAACACAATCCTTTTCAAACCATTGATTATGTGTTGCCTTAGAGCTCAAAAATATATATAAATTTCTAATATTATGTCAAGGGAAAGATATAACAGGTCCACTGCTTTTATTATGCAAATTCTAACAATTAATGCCATGCTTACCTAAACCTTGACACTATAGGTTGTTTGGTTTTTAACATTAATATTTGTGGTGCCCATGTTCTCTATAGTGTAAGCCAGAAGCATAAGATTTTTTCCATGTCATTTTATGCACAAGCTTCCATTTATCATTTTTATGTGATGTATAGCTTAGAAAGCTATTACAAATTATGATTTAAAAAAGGATGTTGATTGTAATATGGTTTATGCAAAGTGGATATACCTGAGCTAGCGTCACAGACAGTATCTACATCTATTTAATATTTTGTTTTTTCCTTCTCTTTCGGGAAAAAAATCAAAATAGACGTGTTAATGGTATATAATGACCAATATAGACGAGTTTAGAACAAATTTATCGGGGTGGACGAGTTTGGGAGAGAGAAAGGGTCGAAAACTCCGTTCTGAATGACGTCTTCATTCCTGTTGGCCCTCAATCTCGCCCTCGAAAAGAGAAAACAAAGCAGCGGCCCCGCCCGACGGATAGCTGGGGTGCCCGCGCCACGTGGTGACCCGACAATGAAGACTTCGATCAAAAAGGCATCTTCATTATGGGGTCGTCACATGGCGCGTGCACCCCAGCTAGCCGTTGGCGCGGCCGATCGCTAACGGTTATTTTTTTGGCCGTTTTTACCCTTTCACCACCCTAGTTTCTCCTATATAAACCCCCCCATTCTCTTCTCATTTTCACACACTAATTCTCTCATTCTCTTCTCATTCCACACACCAATTCTACCATTTTCTTCTCATTCTCTCATCCAACAAGGTTATTTGATATTTTCTTCTTCAATCAAGAAAATTCTATTGAGTTTGGGAGTGAATCTTGATTAGAAATATTTATTCTCTTCTTTCTTTTATTTAACAGACATCTCTTCTCAACTAAGTAAGTTTTCTTTCTTTATTATTATTTTATATTGTGTACTCATAACAACATAATTAGATCTATTGTCTAATGCAAAAAGTGATTAGTATTTTGAACTACATTTGTTAATTCACACAATTTCCCATGTTAATGCAATTAATTGTTATATTATTGATAAGAATGAATTTAGAATTCAAGATTATAATGGGTTAAATTTAACTAATTTAGGGCTCTTATTTATACATTATTATTTGTTATTTTTTATAGATGGCTCATCGAAGGACATGGACATTTCACATGTCCGTAGAGTTAATCCAAATAATAGCTACAAAGTACCTATAGGGAAAAATGGCTCATCAAACCTTATTGGATGATGACTGGAATGACGTATCAGATTTGTTGTACAACAAGCTAGGCTTTATGGTGATAAAAGAACAAGTAAAATTTCATTGGCAATTTTAAAGCAAATGTTTCACATGTATGAAGAACTTCTTGAGCTACCTGGTTGGTATTGGGCACACAAAACAGAAAGCAATGCCAATCAATGCACAAGTTAAAAACCAATTAGATGTATGACATCCAGAGATACATCGAGTTGTACATCAAATGTGGTCATTTTATGAACCTCTAGATGAGATATTGAATCAAATGTAGTAATTAATATATTGTAATATTTCACTTTTAGTAGTTCATGTTGTAATTTTAATATTGTTTGATAGTTCATGTATTTGAATTAGTTTCATCTTATCTAATGAAGAATGGTATCTCAAGGAATTTGTTTTATGGTGAGAAAAAGTTATGAGAAAATATAATGTGTCCTACTCTCCCATAATATTGACAAACTTATATGTTGTGCAATTACATTAAGATAAAATTACACGACGTTGTGCACAATACATAGTGATTATGTGTATCATAAATGAAATATCTTTAGTAGTCTAGCGGAGGTGAAAACTGATACAAAAATAGGTCTGTAATGAAAGTATCACTCGATGTGGTGATGTATAACAACTGGGCATACTGGCTCAAATAGTATGGTTGGTTGTACTCTGCCTGGCTAGGCCCCTCCTGAGTGTCTGGTTGAGTGAATTCATGTTGAATGAATTGTTCACTGATCCCTGGTTGAGTGAATCTATGTTGGGTGAATTGTTCACTGATCCCTGACTGAGTGAATCCATGATGGGTGAACTGTTCACTGATTCCTGACTGAGTGAATCTTGGTTGGCTAATCTCTGGCTGAGTGAAACCTGAATGCATACATTAACTCTACATTAGCTATATGAACTCATAAATATTTTTAGAAATAAATATAACCTGAATTTATCAATGGAAGATTAGTGTTACCTTGTGAAGTCGAAGGAGGATGACAAGTTGATGGTGCAACTGAAGTCGTTCGGGTGTCCATATGTGGGGATGAATGTGTAGTAAAAAATTGTGCTTGTTGATGAGGAGGAAGTTGTTGAATATATGCCATCTGTATATCCAAGATGACATCATGTGTCCTTTCCCAGCTATCACGATCTCTATGCTACAACGGGACCTCTCTAATTTGTAGTTGTGTCTGGAACTATTCAAATCAACAACTTCATAATAAGTAAACATAGAATATAATCAAAGTTGGAAAGAACATGCATTACTTATATTTTCTCGTTCAACATAACCTCTAGGATAATATTGTGATGGAGGTTCTACAGGACGATCAACAAGATATTGTGGTTGATACCAGGATTATCATTGTTGTGTACCAGATGTGTTAGGTAACTAAACTAGGTGTGAATGTCTGTCATTCCAAAGTTGCACTTTCGTAGAGTAGAAACTCAACTAGTCTATTGTAGGGCGTCCCCTCCCATCAACTCTATTATATTCTGGAACTGGTTGTGGTGGTGGTTGATCATGATCTCCAAATTGGGTAAAAACTCTATCAGGTAAATGCCACTCAATAATGTTGTAACAGATCATTGGAACACATGTCAGCCACAATGGTCTTCCTTCAGTACAAGTTGTTGGCAACATGGACAATATAATATCATTGTACGGTCTCCAAATCACCTATACCAAAAGAATGATTATTAAACTAATAAAATATAAAAACATAGCTCAAATATGGTAGTATATTAAACATGTTAATTACCTGATTTGGTTGTTGTACATCAATTTCATTATCATGTGTTTTGACATCAGATGTCAGAATAGATTCGTGTATCATCAAGTGGTTCCACCTATTTGATTGATAAAAAATCCTGATTATCATCATGGAGATGTAAGTGTCATATGAAATAATAACAAAACTTTATTTAGTTACTACCTATATCCTAACAGAGCTCCTTGTAGCCACACATAACCCTCTGGAATTGTAACTTGTCCAGGACGACCTACATGAATGTGTTCCCATGACCATAGTTGTAACAACACTAGACAACCAGCTATATGAGAGTCTGACTCGGATTTATGAGTGGTTGTCTTATACAACTCTCTATACAACTATGCTAGGACTGCACTACCCCAAGAGAGGTGCCCACATTTCTCAAAATCTGTTACAAGAGGTAAGAATCATAGATGGACATCATTCCCAGTATTGTTGGGAAGAAGGAATGACCCCACAAAATATAGCAAATAAGCAGCAGTATATCTACATCTTACTTGTTCATTTGCATGGTCTAAATTAATAGTTGAAAATGTTGATCGTAATCATCCCAAGGATACGTGTCCAGTTATCCTCCCACCTGGATGAGTACCTAAACAGTAATCACAAAGATCATTCCAAGATGCAAATTGACCATCATGTGTACCCATCGGATTGCGTCCTATGACGGCTCCACCGTCTACCCGTAAACCCAAAAAAATTGCTACATCCTATAATGTAATTGTCATTTCACCAATTGGAAAATGAAATGTGTTTGTGGAAGTATTCCAACGGTGCACAAGTGAAACTATCAAAGACGCATCTAGACGTATGGATGTAAGGGTAGTGACATGACCAAAACTAGCTAAACCAATGTAATGTTTGACTGAACAGGCCACATTTCCAAGTCTCTTATATGCTGAGAAGGTCGCAAAGGGAGCATCATTCTTTGTGCCATGTCTACTAAATTTCAAAAGACAACTAAGTATATTACACATTGGTGAAAATAAAATATTTTATTGAGGAAAATGAATTATTACATTGAGGAAAATAAACTATTACATTGAGGAAAACAAACCATTACATTGAGTGAAACACACTATTACACTGAGGAAAACAAACAATTACACTGAGGAAAACAAACCATTACATTGAGTGAAACACACTATTACATTGAGGAAAACACACTATTACATTGAGGAAAACAAAATATTACATTGAGGAAAACAAACTATTACATTTAGGAAAACAAACTATTACATTTAGAAAAATAAACAAATTATTACATTGATTCTACATTCTTCTAGCACAAGATCGGCGGTTGTGTCCAAACTGTCCATATTTTGTGTATTTGTACGAGTCATGATTAGGATCAAATTCATATTATTTTTTTGCCTCCTAATTCTTGGTCTACCTCGAGATCTCGACTCTTTTGGTGGTAAAAGAAGGACAATGCCTACATTTTCATCAAATTGCGGCCAATATCTCCTGTCAGGTATACCATAGAAAGTTTCTTTGTATGCCCCATGGTAATTCTCAGTGTAAAACCACTTGCTCACAAGAGTATGATATGTCAATCGAATTGTACGACCACTTGCAATCAAATGGGAACATGGCACATAATATAGTTGAGCGATTCCACAAGTACATCTGATTCGTGTGTCGTTACGTATCTCACAAGTATAATTGTTTCCTTCAATATCATTAACAACAAATTCATAATTGTTTACTTGTATTGTAACTCATAAAGTCGTCGCTTTATCTCCAAATTCTTTTAATTTGT
Source organism: Alisma plantago-aquatica (assembly GCA_963693085.1). NCBI lineage: Eukaryota > Viridiplantae > Streptophyta > Magnoliopsida > Alismatales > Alismataceae > Alisma > Alisma plantago-aquatica. The sequence goes on along the minus strand of OY856412.1, from coordinate 1,407,745,381 downwards.
CTTTGCAACTTGTAACAAAACGTTGATTCTTTCGTTTCCATGCTTCAGCTATGTTACGCATGTTCAAGAACATGGTGACCACCCAATAATAAGTGCATAAAATCAAGGCTTGTATTGGAAGGTTCCTTGCATTTTTTAAGACCCCATTAATGCACTCTGCATGATTAATTGTCATAATCCCACATCTATATCCTCGATCACAAGAAAGTGCCCATCTAACATGATTTGCATCTACTAGCCACTTATGAGCATCTAGATTTAGTTGCTTGATTTTGTCCATGTGTCCATTAAAGATGATTTCTTCAGTTGCATAAGCTGCAAAATCCATAATATTATATAATTCCTTGCATTTGAATTTGGTATGAAAGTTGGCACGAAGATGGCGAAAACAATGTCGTCAAACTGCAAGTGGTAGAATTCTTTTAACAACCCTGGCGATGCCACGCATCCTATCTGAAATAATGCACAAGTTAAGACGTCCAAGCACACTTGGGATCCTCTTAGAAAGGATTTTGAAGAACCACTCCCATGAATCAAGATTTTCCTTCTCAACAATAGTATAGGCCAGAGGATATATTCCACCTTCATCATCATATCCAGTTGCAATTAGAAGAGTGCCCTTGTATTTTCCAGTAAGAAATGTGTCATCAACACTAAGAATTGGACGACAATGTGCCCATCATGAAATGCAAGGTCCGAAAGCCCAGAACACCTGAAAGAATCTAGTGCCATCATCACAATGTTGGTATGTGTATACTGAGCCAGGGATATATTGGATCATGCAACTCAAGAAGCAAAGTAAATCATAGTAAGATTCCTCCCAATCACCAAAGGTTTTAGAGATTGTTTTCCTCTGTGCATGTCATGCCTTTCTATATGAAATACCCAAGTGTAGTTCTGCATTCACCTTGTCACGTATTTTTGTAGTGTTCATATCCAATCTCACAGATAATATTGGCATAATCATCTTGGCAATAAAAGTTGAGGTGCATTGGTGATGATCCTCATTCAAGATTGGATTGCAGTAAATGTACTCCTTATGAAATTTTGTGATCTTCCACAAACCATCTTCCCTTTTAGAGGAACAAGCACTCAACTTCCAAGAATACTCATTCTTAAGTAGACATACAACAACAAGTTCTGTTTTTGTTGACCGCTTAGTACGATATTGTACATTGTTCTTCATGGACCACTTTTGAATTTTTTCAATTAAAGATGATTTTGATTCAAAAATTGCACCCTTATGAAGTTCATGTGTTGATGTAGGGTCGTTTCGTCTCATGAAAGGTTGGTTAAATTCATCAATCCAATCATCATCCTGAAAAGCTGGGTAACTATGATCAGTGCTATTGGCAACCCAGTCATCTTCAAAAAAAATCCTAGCATTGCGCTTAAAGCATCTGAACCGTTGGGGTTTACATATTGATCCAGGGCAGGATCATTCATACCATCATCATTCACCAATTCATCATCAAATTCAACGCCAGGAAAATCATGGTCTTCCATTTCCGATTCAGTACATTCATCGGACTCGACACCAGGATTTAACTCTGATGAAAAATCTAAGCGCTCGGATGGTCCAACTTCATCTACCACAGGAAAGGTGTTTACGTTGGTAGACTGAACTTGGCTCACTAGGTTCGCCTGATATCCACTACCAGTTGAGAAGGGCATATTTGAAGGAAAATCTACTTGACTGTGTACATAAATTATCTCAAGATAGACATCCACGTGACGACCATAAAAGAAACTCAACATGGTCTTATAGCTTTCCTCATCCATTACTTGAATAGGCATAAATTGATTTATAGGAAATGGATAGGTCAAGCATATAGAGAATCTCATCGGATCAATTTCTAGTAGGTTGTGAGTGTAATATTTCAATTCGGCTAAGGTATACAAATTAAACAATATGATAGGTCTATATGATCCACCACAATAACAGCCACCATTCAAGAACTGTCCATTGTAATGAAGCATCATAGCAGGAGGATAAGAGACCATTTTCCTATTTATAAAATATTTAGAGATACGTCAGATTTTTGACTAAAATCAACAAATAAATTTTTTATTATATTAAATGAGTAACTAATTTACTTTTTATAAGATATGAAGCAAAACTGATGTATTTTCTTTAATTTTTGTATATTTTAGTTGTACCCTTTTGTCCTAGTAATCCAAAATATAGAAAGTAATAGTCCTTGATCACACAATGAAAGAATGTATATGAGAAGCTTGTGGCTTTTTCTCAATATTGGTGAATTCCTAATAATGAAAAGATGAGAAGATAGAATTCATCTAAAGTGTTTTCTTATTTACATTAGTATTGGTGATTTAAGATAGTCCTAATAAAGAAAAGATAAGAAGATACGATTTCTCTAAGGTGTCCTTATTACATCGATATTAGAAACTTTTTTAATCCTTAATAATGACAAGATGAGAAGATAGATTGTTTCTAAGGTTAGGCTGCTCTTATTCACATCATCTCACTTCGGCCAGGTAGAAGATAATTTTATAGTGAGGGGATTCCAACCACCGCTGTATCTGAATGTAGATCATGAAAAATTATTCTAGGACCCTCACAATTATCGGCCTAGACACCTTAGTGAGATTATTATAAAATAAGAGTAACCCAAAGATTAATTATTTAATATGATTATTCAATGCAAGACATTTTCACTTATGTGTAACCAACTGTCACAAGTTAACATCTGATCCTGAATCGCATGTTAAATCCTAAAAAGAGTCATGAGATAGAGGATTCAAGATGCCCGTCCCTGGGTGGATCACACACAAATATATATCATGCACAAGATACTCATAGTTTACTATGGATTAAATAAAGTTTGTTATGGAGAGCAAGGTTCTATAGAAGAAATAATAGATGAGAACTATATGATGAAGAAAGTGAAGACTTAGTCTAAGAGTCCCAAATTAGTTAAATTTAACCCATTATAATCTTGAATTCTAAATTCATTCTTATCAATAATATAACAATTAATTGCATTAACATGGACAATTGTGTGAATTAACAAATTTTGTTCAAAATAGTAATCACTTTTTGCATTAGACAATAGATCTAATTTTGTTATTATGAGTACACAATATAAATAATAATAAAGAAAGAAAACTTACTTAGTTGAGAAGAGATGTCCACTTAATAAAAGAAAGAAGAGAAAAAATATTGCTAATCAAGATTCAGTCCCAAGCTCAATAGAATTTTCTTGATTGAAGAAGAAAATATCAAATAACCTTGTTGGATGAGAGAATGAGAAAGAAAGTAATAGAATTGGTGTGTGGAATGAGAAGAGAATGAGAGAATTAGTGTGTGAAAATGAGAAGAGAAGGGGGGTTTATATAGGAGAAACTAGGGTGGTAGAAGGGGAAAAAGACCAAAAAAAGACCGTTAGCGATCGGCTTGCGCCAACGGCTAGCTAGGTGGCCGCGCCACGTGGCGGCCCCGCAGTGAAGACGTTATTCTAACCGGCGTCTTCATTGTCAGGTCGCCACGTGGCACGGGCACCCCAGCTAGCCGTTGGGCGGGGCCGCTGCTTCGTTCTCTTTTTGAGGGTGAGATGGAGGGCCAATAGGAATGAAGACGCCATTCAGAACGGTGTCTTCGAACCTTTCTCTCTCCCAAACTCGTCTACCCCGGTAAATTTGTTCCAAACTCGTCTATATTGGTCATTATATACCACTAACACGTCTATTTTGATTTTTTTTTCCTCTCTTTGGTGGTTTCCTACTATTTGCTTTCTTGATCAACGGTACGCTCTTCCTCACCAGCTCTACTGAGCTTCCATCACCATGATTAGAGTTGCATTGGTTGCTATGGAAGCATGAGCCATAGCACGCAGATATTTTGTCACAACAATAAGGTGGGGCTCTAACGTTTGTATGCTGAATTTTTATTTTTAGCACTTGATAGGCATGAATTAGGAAAGCTATGGCTTTTTGAGTGATGTATTTTTGTTGTTCTCTAGTGAGATGTAAGATGAAACTTTTGCATTGGAAAATGTGTTGAGATCACGGTCACCAAAGGTAGGGGTAGGACTATGGCTGTCATCATTGACCGTACTAGGGGGAGGGTCGGAATCGTGTCGAAGCTTTATTAATAACATCATGTGGAGTTTATTATCCCTAGCTAGGTTGAGGGAGGGCTATTATCGACCATATTGAGGCTCTCCATAAGTTATTGCCACCCCCAAACGATCACCAGATGGTTATCAGCGTTCTGAGGGAACAACACATGGAGGTGGCAGCAGCCCACTTGGATGTCGAGTCATCTGGGACCAATGACCAAACTGTCGTTACGCCATGGCTACAGTGGGAACAGTCACCAACAAACAAGTTGGCATATTTTCTAAGCTACTTCAAGGTCAACGTGAAAATGATTTGTTTTTGTGACTTATGGCTAATATCTTGATGTTCCATATACATGGAGTGCATGTCTTAAATAGCTGGGCGATCAAGATCCCCTTCTGGTTTGTTACTGTCAATTGTTGGCTACATTTATTTACAAAGATACATGGCAAACGCCACCCTCTCCATTGGAAAAGGACATTAATTCGACCAAAGTGAAGACGAAGGGGGTTGCAAAGGATAGCAAAGACCACTTTGAGCATATCATCATAATGGGTTGAGACTACTCATGTGCGAATTATGGGGAAAAAGAACCAGTAAAATGAAAGGAAGAAGTGATGGAGAATAGTACAAGAGTATCGGAGATCACGTACCTTGATATCATTGGATTCGCCAAAGAAGATTACCTGCTGCTGGCAAACAACAATGCTGGAGAGGATACAGCATCAAAGATCAAAGTCGTCAAAGTCGATTAGTAGGTTGGGGGAACATTTGAATGTAGAGAGAAGGCAGAATTGAGGCTCAAGAGAGAGAAAGAGTTGTTGTTTGTGCTCCTTTATTCAAAAGGGGCATGACATTTTCATGTACCTCTCTTTCTCTCTCCTTAACTCCTCGACTCCATCTTTTGTTCCACTTTGCAGGTGGACGCCCCATCCCAGAATATGTTTACAAACATGTGAGTAAAGAGTGGTGCTCCTACCAAAATTGCTGCCTTCAAGGCTGGCGATGATGTGGGCCACCCTCTTTGCTTATTTGGCATTACCTTTGGTGGACATTGAGTGTAGCAGAAATGACCCGCAGGGTTCTGGGGCTTATTCAATTTTGGGTTTCAATTTAATAAAGAAGAAAGTTAAGGAATTTCGTCTAACTAAACAAAAACAAGAGTGGTGAGGTTATGCGTCTGACCAAAACTGTCCGTGTATTATCCATATCATCTGTAAACAAACTGTCTGTGTATTATCCATATCATCTGTAAACAAACTGTCTGTGTATTATCCATATCATCTGTAGAATTGTCCATCAGAACCAGATATTAAACGCACGTGCCTATTACCTATTTTTCAAAAGTTGTTAGACCTCTAAAAACCTCAGTTTCTTTTTCAGGACTGGCCATGACATAAAGCAAGCTTTACATTACTCAAGGATGACCGTAAAGACGACTTGGCATTACTAGACAGAGAACTCAGTGTCGGCATCACACAAGTCAACTGATTATGCCGGGGAAATTTCTAGAACTGTCACTAAAGTCTGGATATACATGAAACTAAATGCAATTAAAGTATTTGAAGGATGCCATGTCACATTAAATGGAAGCAAACGAAAAACTCATAAATGATTAAAAACAAGGTGAACTTATCAGACCAACTTATATTTGCCTTCTTCAGGACTCTTAAATTCCTTGTGTTATGTATGCAACTCGCCAATGTTGATTTCTTGCTGACTAAGCAGAGCATGATGCAGAATTCAAGGATACCAGTCAGGAATTGGAACTTGTAGTAGGAAGCCATTCAAATGAAGGTTAGCAAACCAGCACCTCCTGGGTGGGCATAGTATAACAACTGCCAAAAGGCAATTGCAACTGCTGGGGTTTGTGTGTGCGAGACGTGCGTGCGGTTGTGGGACATGGTCACGTAATGTATGTGTACCTAAAAACGCAAGGTAGTACACCCCCCACCCCCGCTCCTCCTGTATATGGAATGGCTCTGTCACAGATTATAATTGAATACGAAGATTCGTCTACTAAAGCATCTACGTCAGTGGGTTAATAGTTAGTTTCTCAGTTGAACTTACGATTTTGTCTCTGAGGCGGCAAGTATATCATGATGGAAAAAACGAGGCAGCATATGTAGGCCATTATGTCATATAGTGCATCGAAGTATTTATAGGTGATCCTCTAGTTACAGTAGAATGTTATTCTGCTATATTTCTCAGTTGAGCTTACGATTTTGTCTCTGAGGCAGCAAGTATATCATGATGGAAAAAACGAGGCAGCATATGTAGGCCATCATGTCATATAGTGCATGGATGTATCTATAGGTTATCCTCTAGTTACAGTAGAATGTTATTCTGCTATAACTTAGATATTTGAGGTGTTTTCAACGCAAAGGTCATCAGGACATTTCGGCTGATGCTAGCGGTTGTGAAAATAATGCTGAAGCTGAGCTGGAGTATTCGCAATTCCTGGGGTATTATGTTCATCCGTATTCTTTTCTTAATTTCCTCTGTTCTTAGTCTTTTCTTTCTGCTGAAAAGGTTATATGAATATCTCTGTATGTGCGTGCACCTAAAAACGCAAGGAAGTGCACACCCCACCCCACACCCTCTTGTATGTGGCTCCGCAGCCACTGATTATGATTTGAGTCACAGATTCGTCTGATAGAGCATCTACATCAGTAGGTTAGTAGCTAGTTTCTCAGCAGAACTTACCATTTCTGCTCCGAGGCGGCAAGTATATCATGATGGAAAACGAGGCAGCACGTGTAGGCCATTATGTGATACTGTGCATCAAAGTAGTTAATGTTATCTTCTCTACTTACAGTAGAATGTTATTCTGCTATTAGATATTTGAGGAGTTTAAATTCCATATATATAGACACATACACACACACACACACACACACACATATATATATATATATATATATATATATATATATATATATATATATATATATATATATATATATGTATATAGACACTCACACACATATATATAGAGTCAGGTTAGAATACACTTAGTACAGATCGCATGCTACACTCAAGTAGTGCTTGTAAAATAAGACTATTTTTTTACAAAATGTAAACCATTGATCTTCATTGTCATACAAATTTTGAGCTCATTTGGTGAGTATAAGTTGTTCATCCGAGGGTAACAAAATAGACGCATGAAACTAATTTGAAATGTATAATTTTTGTGATCTTCATAACATGACCTATGAATGTCCAAATAGGCTCAAATTTTATATATGAGCTATTCACAAGATGTTTAACAAGATCAACGGATTATATTTAAAAAAAAATATTGCATCATGAAAACTATTTGAGTGTAGTCTGTTCCGAACACACTCGAGTGTATTCTAGCCTGAGTCTCTCTCTCTCTCTCTCTCTCTCTCTCTCTCTCTCTCTCTCTCTATATATATATATATATATATATATATATGTGTGTATATATATATATATATATATATGTGTGTATATATATATATATATATATATATATATGTGTGTATATATATATAGAGAGAGATAGAGTCGGGCTGCAATACACTCAAATGTATTCGGAGCAGAATACACTCAAATAGTTTTCCATGATGCAATATTTTTTTCTAAAATCTAATCCGTTGATCTTGTTAAACATCTTGTGAATAGCTCATATATAAAATTTGAGCCCATTTGGACATTTATAGGTCATGTTATGCAGACAAGAAAAATAATACATTTCAAATTAGTTTCGTGCGTCGATTTGTTGTCCTCGAATTAGTGACTTACACTTATCCAAATGAGTTTAAATTTGTATGTAGCTTAATTATGGTATGACAATGAAGATCAATGGTTTCCATTTTACAAAAAAAGTAGTCTTGATATACAAACACCACTTGAGTGTAGTGTGCGATCATTACACTCGAGTGTATTCTAGCTTCTCTCTCTCTCTCTCATATATATATATATATATATATATATATATATATATAGAGAGAGAGAGAGAGAGATCACCGGGGAATCCATATTGACTGATGCTAGCGGTTGTTAAAATAGTGCTGAAGCTGAGCTGGAATATGTGCAATTCCTAGGGTGTTATGTGCATCCGTCAACTTTTTTCAATTTCGTCGGTTCTTTGTCTTTTCTTTCTGCTGAAAAGATTATATGAATATCATTGGACGTACCCTTGGGATGAATAACGTCACTTCTGAATATTTTAATTAAAGCATCCAATTTTCATTCTGGAATTTTAAAGCACTCAGCATTATTGCCAATATCAGATACAATAAGTGCACTATTTTCACCTTTAACAAACTGTGTTAACTGCTGCTGCAGATCTCTACGTTCTACTTTGATCATTTCGGGACATAGTAAGTTACATTCTATTGGCTAGTTAGATAAATGTTAAATGTTTATTGAGGAAATAAGGGTCATGGACTTTGACATTTATTTTATATACATGTCAATGACTCAAGGAACACGAGCCTAGGTGTTAAGGAGCCCCATGCACTATGATGTATTATTTATATGTACCTCAGGCCATCTTTATTAGTTTCAGTATTAAAGTATGTTTTTGTTGACCTAGAAGTTATACATTATTCATATTTTGATAATGACTTAACCATTCCATTCATATGTATCTAATATGTGTATTCAAGATTAATTTCAGGTGTTAGGTACATGAAAAGGATCAAAATCGACAAGCCTTAATTTGCTCAAGTTCAAGCCAAAAGTCATACAAGTATGCAATTTAGAAAATCCATGTAAATGACCTTAGAATATTTTTGTAATCACTTGTATTGATGAATTGGCTTGTAACTAAGATGAGAAAATTGATTGGGACACTTAACACCAAGTTTTAATCACTTTTGATGCACTTTAGAAAATTGATCACAGGCAGTCAATCGGTCGAGTTCCAATCTCGACCGATCCTTCTGGATCAATTCTCTGAAGAGTGCATCGGTCGAGTTGTGTTTTCACAGAACTCAACCGATCGAGTAGCTGACCAATTCGATTTTCATTGGTCAGTCGAGTTTTTCCAGGACAAACTCGACCGATATTTGAATATTGGCTGGTTTTACTCTATCGGTCGAGTTACCTTTATTGAAACTCGACCGATCGCACTGTACGAAATTTGCAAAAAAAGGTGATTGTGACTGTTGGTGAGCTATTTGATCGAAAATAGAGTCGTTGCTTTGAGCATAAACGACTATATTCGGACCTAAGTGTCTCACAACTCCAAGGGGCACCCTCAGCTATAAATAGGACCTCTTGGAGTTCATTCCAAGGTTGCTCATTTACTACATGCTTGGTCCTAGCTTAGTTGAGAGTGTTCCAACCCTTTGAGCTTTTTTCTCTCTCTACCTTCAAGTCAAATTCGTGAGTATGAGTGAGTTAGGTTCTGATGTATGAGAGTTACTCCCTGTATTGATGTAAAGTTCTCCACCTCCATCTTCCTACCCCCTTTCCTATTGAAGAAAAGGTTGAAGATCTTCTCCGAGTGAAGGAGAAGGAGTTGTTGTTCTTCAAGGTTGAAGAAAGCATGGTATTCCAGATCTCCAAGTGAAGGAGATAGGCAAGGCGACGCTCAAGAAGGATAGGTAATCCCTTGAAGGCCAAAGACTTAAAGGAGTGGGTAATTCTATGTTGATGGCTGAAGACTCCATGGTTTAAGTGGGTAACCTCCTTATATAGGTTGAAGATCCTTGCTTGAGGTACTAAGCCCTTGGATGATTGTGGTTTTGTCTTGTAATCTTAAGATGGAATACAAGAGTATCAAGATTGCAAATCCTAGAGATTAACCACCTCTAGATAGTGGACTGACATTACTCCTAGTTAGGACGTGGAACCACTCTAAACCACCTTGTCTAAGTGCATGCTCTTCCTTGTCTCTCATCCTTGCTATGCTTGCTAGTTAAGACATCAAATTGTTGTTTGTTTAAGTTTCTGCACTTAAAAATTTTGGTGGTCTAATCCGTTTTGTGAGAATTGTGATGCTCTATTCACCCCCCTCTAGAACCCTTGATCCAACAGTTTTTAGGGTTTTGTACTCCAATTAAATATTGTTGTCCACGTTTAATGTTTAATATCCTCAATTTTATGGCTTAAGAGTGAAGACCCTAAATCTCAGTCCAATTTCAAAACTGAAAATCTTTCCTTGGTCTACCAAGCAAATATTGCTTCCATGTTTTGGACCATTATGTTATTAAAGGGCTTTAACCATAGTATTGAAGAGCAAGTCACCTATATACTAATTTTCTATTATATATTATAGGAATCCCAAATACTCATTTTTACATTATGTATTTGTATATAAGATGTATGACTATAAGGGTAAAAGTAATCTCTCCTTTAGCCACAGATAATTTTTTAGATGACATTGCGAACCAATGGCATAACACTGTTGCAGGTCATGTTGTTAACTCCATACTTAGGAAGACTAATCTAAATATATGCATATAGTGGGGGTACCCTTGGATAAGGATAAGATTTGCATATATAAATTGTAATGTACAAGGCAGACTGAAATTTGTTGTTAAAAAGACAGCCACAAGGAACTAACCTTGATGCCTTATCTCCTTGCTGCCTTATGTAGTTATACTTAGAAATGTGGCTAAAAGTATAGCTGGAGAATTTAGATTAAGACAAGAAGCTTGGAAAGAACTTGGTGGAGAAAAGAAAACATTGAAAGGACGTCAACTACAGTTATGTGAACATGGTTCATAATTCCGCATTTAATATTACACCATATATGAACATCTAGGGCGATGGAAAAGATTAGTTCATAGAGCTATCAGGCAGACAACCAATGTTACTGCAACGTAAATAAGAGCCTGAAAAGATAAAACAGCGCACAACTGTATTAGGCTTCAAACAGCGTTCTTTCTTTGCTAACTAATGACCTTTTTAAGGTAGTTCAAGTAAGAAAAATTAAAGGGCCATAAGGAATACTTGTTTGCTTGGATCTTCCTTCTGCAAACCTGGAGCTAAGTGTTGTACATGCATATAGAATTCTGATTGGTGAAGGTGTATTTCCCTGATTTTTGGGTGCATAGGCAAGTAATAAACCCGTTGAATCCTTCAATGTGAATAATTACTTGGACGAAATAATTGGACAATGCACAGCATGTGGAGGAATGCATACAAGAGATAATAATTTCCTTTTCTGATGGTAATGGATTTTCTGATAATTTCACATAAACATTAGAAGGTACCACGAATCAGATGGCATACATGTTTTGACTAATGAGTGATGACTACCTTAGTAACAGGTTAGTCAAGTTTGAACCTTACTTAGCAATTGAATGTCGGTATTACTAGGTATACCTATCATGAGTTTATTTTTCTATCTCCAAGTGGTATCATGTCGATCTTGATAATGCACTATATTGTGCATATACCTTAAGAAAATGTAAGCGGCCACCAATATGTGAAGCTTACTTTCTACATTTTTCGCAGGTGTCAAGTGCAAATACAAGAATTCCCATGAAAACACTGGCCATCGATATCATACATATCAAAACCCGTCAAAGCAGATGCATAACCAGTATAGTAAAGCTGCATGCCAGCATCATAATGGAACACTATGGATTACAGCGATTGTGTTCCATCAAAATGAAAAGACACATGACATGCCATGAGCTCATGTTGATGAAAAGGAGGTATGTAAACATATATTATGTGGAATTTATTTTCACAGAAAGTAAAAGCTGGACAGAAGATTTGCGTGCTCTGTGGTTTTTCACTCAAAGACTAGACTAGATACCAATTCAAAAAATTGAAGATCACCGGAATCCAAAGGAACCCGTGTCCCCCACCTGTCTCTATAGGTTCAGTCGAGAAAACCAGAATCCCCTTGGATTCTTCCTTCCACCTTTGAACATGGGAGGCCATAACTAATGAGGCCTTGCCCTTGACACAGGTGAGGCAGCATGACAACTTTGTAGTCTCCATCATAGACGCTGTTGCTGTCTCCTCCACTCCCAATGGTTAGAAATCACAAATTTTGCGGAGTTTTTAAATTATTCCTGAATAACTCACAAACCACGGTCTCAAATTTCACGATAAGTCCCGTATTTCATGACTTGTTCGTTTATGAAACAAGAACATGCTGTACTAGATGACATTTGGGAATAGAGAATCAAAATGCAAAGCATGTGTTTGCATATACTTTATTATATATCAATGTTCTAAGCATGTATCGTCATCATCATCATCATCATCATCATCATCTAAGCCTACATGGATTCTTGTTTTCCAATCAGCTCTGTTATGGGTAATACTTGCATGTATACATACATTGTATTGTATGAATTTTCTCCAATTCTTTCTCGACATTTGACGGAATCTTTGTTGAATTTTGTCTGAATTTCAGGTGTACTTTTCGAATTGCTGAATTTTCCACCTTGTTGAATGAGTCCCAAATTTCTGACTATGAAGGCAACTTGGTGCACCCCACCCCACTCCAACTCATTGGATTTCAAGAAACCAGGAACTCCATCAGCATAGATTGCTTCCACTTCACCACGTTGTAGGTCAAGCATGTTGCAAAGTCTTAAAAATGAGGATTTCACTACCAAGAAGCTCACAAGTTTAGGAAACTTCTGCATCACGAAAAGCATTCCTCAAGAAGAGCATCTTTCATGGTTCCCATTTGCAGTAGAGTCTGTTGTTTGTAAGTCTTTTTTAGAAGAGAAGGTAGGAGGTTTCATTCATCCCTCCTCTACGGCCAATCAGAGATCAAAAACAGGTATACAAACACCAAAAGATGTTGTGTGAAGATTCACTCAGCATACCTCCAACACAAATTTTACAAGTATACCTTCCTGTAAACCATGAATATGTGGAAGGCTTCTTGATCTAAATTCCATAACTTCTTACAGTTAGTTTTAACCACCTCTCTCCTAACCAGTTTGTCCCACCCTGCTATTGGCATTTCCACTGAGTTCTCTTTAGTGGGCTATAAGACCTTTACGAGATCTTCAAATCACCACTTCATTGACTGCTTGCTATCACACAATACATTTATCTTCCATTTTCCAAAAACTCCTTGCCTTAACGAGGCGGTGCCAGGCCTGACAAATCAACTAGCAGCAACAGCTGTTGCTTGAACTGATCGTGCAGTTATGCTGTCATCAAGGTAGCAGTACCATGGGATTCAACCGTGTTTGTCACCCTTCTTGGCTTGTTTGGCATTCCATTTGGTCGGCATTGAGTACAGAAGATAGGTGAAAAGGATGGGGCTATTGCTAACTTCATTGTACAGTAGAGAGGTGAAAAGGATGTGGCTATACAGTTAAAGAAATTGGAAGTTACTGTTTTAATTCAAGCACTGCGAAGCTCAAGGTTAGGTTTACTAACTCAAGATTTCGCTTCATTCTGTATTTATCCATATCTTGTGCTTTACGTTTGCAAGCAGCATTGTGCATGGGAGTATCATAAGGGGTCTTTTGCACCTCCCACAGCCTATTCGGCCATACTTTGAACCTTTTTCTAGATTAGCTAATATTAAGGAACCACATGAGTGTGTGGTATCATCCTTGGCTGGAGTTTGCTTGGAATTTATCCACAGCATTACGTTTTTTTTTAATATTAGCTGCCAGTGGAGGGTCGTTTGATATCTTTTAAGTCTACAAAGAGTTTACTGCCAATACCTAAACTATGGGGTAATATGAGAACTTGTGGCAAACTAGAAGGGAGCTTGGGGATAGATCCTATACACTATCATTCTGAAAACTAGTTACACCATCCATAGCCTTGGGAGTTTTGTCAAAATTAGCCATGACATAAGTGAAGCTATAAATTACCAAGGGATAGCAGTAAAGAAGACTGAATATCATTATGCAGAAAAGTCAGGATTGGCTGACCATAAACTGACGGATGCAGAAACCAATTCTTTTCAAAATATACTTGGAACTTGGAAGTCAAAAGTGAGTATATACTAGAAACTAAAGGTCATTGAAATTTAAGGTATGCTTGCATCTATAATAAGTAAAAGATAAAACTGACGAAGGGAAGATAACGAGCAGAAGCAAGGTTCGCTTACCAGACCCAAGGCTTACTAGACCGCCTAGTCTCTTGTCCTGTATGCATCTCACATCGACGTGCAGAATTATTGTTGACTAGTCAGTGCATAACCATCAGGAAGAGAACCTGCAGTAGTATTCACATTGAAATAAATAACGAACCATATAACAGGATTCATCCCCCCACATTGGGGGGGCTCATCAATCAGACAATCTTCCATTATCCTGAAGACAGGGAAGCATACAGACAGACTATGCTGCATACGTATATTGGAAACTACTAAGATGTTTGATCATCAGTTGTAATAAATATTAACATAGACACAACACGGCATGATAAAATCCACATCAAACAACTACATTGATTCCAAAAACATAGATATTAGAGTTCCCCTAGAATAAGCACTTCTGTACACATCAGTAAGTTCGTAGTTAGTTCTTCAATACCAAACTGACATCCATTGGTTCTCTTCTCTCAGAAAAATGAGAAATTATGAAAATGAAAACAACACACAGATGTGCTAAGCTTAAAAACAACATTCCTTTTTAAACTAATCATGAATCCCCTTCCTCTTTTTATAATTGAATTCCTTCACCAATAATTATAAAACAAACGCAGCCTCATGGTATGAAAAACCGAGATGGCATACAGGTTTTGCATTGTGTGTATTGTTAAGATCATGTAACTTTCAGTGTCCAACAAGGATACTACATATTTGTCATCGAATGTCAAGTGCAATCCAGATATATAAATAGAAAACACTAGAATTGATGTCATACATATCGAAACCAGTAATGGAAGACAGGACTGCCAGGACAGTATGGCTGCATGTCAGCATGATAATAATGAACCAAGTGTATTATATCGATCAACTTCGATCAAAATTGAATGGCATACGCCATGAGCTAATATTGACTAAAAAAGAGAGTTGTATATAGTCTAACAACAGATATGATGCCGTCTTTATTCCCACAGGAACTCGCTCCTCAAAGAGGGGTGAAAACAACTGATCCCGCTCGCTATATGGTTTTGTTTCTCCCTCAAAAGACTCGAAGAGTAAAATTCAAAATTGAGTAACATCGGAAGAAAGCAGAGTCGGTAAGGCAGCCAAGCCACGATCGCCGCCACACTTCTCCGAAGGTTTCAGTTTTCAGGATTCAGTCGAGAAAACCTGTCTGCCGCAGAACAGCGTTGCGGACGCGGCGGAGGTCTCTCCCCTTGAGCGTCCTCCCTGCGCCTTCGAGCACGGAGAAGGTCATCATCATCGGGGAGGCCTTGGCCCTGGCACGGTCGACAATCTCATGAGGAGGCACGAACCCTTCGTCGTCCTTGTCAACGCCAAGCCCGGCGGCAGCCGCGTACGCGTCGGCCGGGTTGTCATCGCTGTCACCGACGGCCTCCCACGGCGCGGGTCCACGGGCCCTGCGGGGCGCCGGCACAGGGATCCGCATCGGGGCGGACTGCTGCCGGATCGCGCCAACGGAGAAGGAGAACTCGCCACCGCCCTGACCCTGGCCCCTGGCCTTGCCGGCGGCGGGGATCATGCGGGCGGAGGGCGAGGCCGAGGAAGGGGAGGCAGATGATGGAGACAAGGCCGGCGGGGTGAGCGACCGGTGCGCGAAGCTAGGGTTCCGCAGCATGCGGCGGTGGTCGTCCTCAGCCAGTGCCGCGAGGATCCCGGAGGCCCGGTCGCGGACGGCGGCGGTGGCCTGGTGGAACCCCGTGGCTGCTGCAGCGGCAGGGTTGACCCCGGCCATGGATCCTGGCGCGGGGAGGGGTGGCTGCGTGCAGAATAAGAACAGCTCGCCCTCGTCGAGGTCGCCGGCGTCGTCCTCGTCAGGCGCGATGGATGAGGGTAAGGTGGTTCGCGCGAAGGAGGACAGGAGCTGTTGAGCACAGAAGTGTCTGCAGAGACCTACGGGTTCCATAGACTACCTGGCGATCGGGGAGACGGCGGTTTTTTAGTCAGCTCCGCCACTCGGGGTAGGAGACATCGGGGTTAGGCGGAGGTGGGGAGGAGGGAGGGGCGTCGGGGCCTCGGGGGGGATGAGGAAGCCCGGGTTGGGGTGACGGGTTTATATAGAATTTTAGCAGCAGTGTACAGCGGGGCGCAGAGTTGGGAGTGGTGGGCATGGGGGAGCGAGCGGGAGTGGGATGACGTGGGACAACGCAGTTATCGTGAGTGCGAACGGGCTGAGGTGGGACTCATAATAGTACTAGTTCACGATCCTTGTGGCAGCAGAAGTGGGAATAGGTAGTACACATGAGGCGACGGTTTTCTTCACTTTTTAGTGTGAAACCGGAGCAGCTCTTTTTCTCGTAACTAAATTTGGAAAGCAAAAACTATAACTAGTGTCACTCACAATGAGTCTCTTCAAAAAAAAGTTTTAGAAACTATAGAAAAATCATAATGTTTATTTTCATATATTTCGCAATGATTTACTATGAAAATTTACTAAATACAACTTTAGAATGTATTTCCTGAAATGAAGCACTCTTTTAGTTGGTACCACTGTTGAGTGGTTTTTCTAGCCCTCTCCGCTAATGACTACAGTTGTCAATCGACATCATTAACGCATCTGAATGTATACATAGGAATCGTATAGATGCCAACTCTTGTAGTACGTTCTAATAAATTATACATTGTAAATATTTCGTATGATAAAAATATATCATTCACCATCCACACAAGGCTCATTTGTTCCTCGATATATATTTATAGGTTTCAAGTAACCAGTGACAATGACTATTGTATGGTTTCATGGTACATTGTTAGTGAAGTTGATAAACCATGTACATATTCGTTGTTTTGGTAACATCATGGTATGTTCGTAAAACCATATAATGGCCAATACTGTTGTAAAAAATGTCAAAAAATAAACAAAGAGAGAAATAAAGAAAAAAGTTTAAGACTGGTTGTAAAATAAAAGAGTCAATGCTACAATATAGACAAATTTTCAGAATGCATCATGTTAATGTTGCACCTAGGTTTAAATGTTTTTATTTATTTCATATGATATATAATGATATAAGTATTAACTAAGAGATATTATTTGTATATTTTCCTTTAAAGGATTGAGCTTAACATTATGATTGATTTGTCAAAAGTGCTAAATGAAGTAGAAGTCATCTTTTAGAACTTCATTTTAGTGTATCAAATTTCAATTTTGATAGTGATTACTTTCAGTAAGTGTAAAGATAGAAATTCCTACATCTAGTTTTCCAATATATCGATTAATCACAAAATGTAATAGTAAATCATTTACATATGTTATAAATGTAGATATGTCATGTTGCTAGTTAGTCTAGACCTCGATTTCCCAATTATTTTGTAGGGAACTCTTGAATGGTCTATTGTCTTTCATACATACTTATATATAGAACTCTCAAAAGTCAAATGAACTCTAGTTTCGAACTTGAATATCTCAAAAAAAAGGATCTTGGCTTCCTAAACTTTCTAGACTACTTATTAAAATACGCCCAGACATAGTATTGATTTTGAATCATGCTAATTCATCATATATCTTCTTAGCATGTATCGGGTTAGAAGTGGGTTTTTTTTTTCATTGTGAAAGGTATTTTTTGTTGAAATGTGAGGGGTATTGGTGTGTACTTTAGTAGTGTAGATATGGAGATTGGAAGAAGATTTGCCACCATGCATATATAGGAAATATAGAAACAGAAAGTAAAATTATAAAAAATCGACCAAATAAGAAAGATTTGTGAGTCAAGATCATGTTATGGCGCCATGTTACGTGTGAAGAAGGTGTTGGACAACCCCACATGTTTGTTATATTGATATTTCATGTTACATCCACATTTCATAAATTTCAAATAATTATAAGATGTGGGCATATTTTGGATATTAAACACAAGTAATGTCCCTACAAATTTTTCCCAGTTTTAAAACTTTGTGGTTCACCACATCCAACCACATGGACCATCTTAGCATAAGAAAATGAACTTGATTATTTTAATTTGATTGAAAAATAAAGAAATACAAAATAATCATATTGCATCTTTCCATATACATACTTACAAATCGTTAATTAAATATGGAATCTAAAAATTGTAAAATGATATCAAACATTATCATGAATGACTCTTGTACAACTCTTTATTCTTATATAGAAGGGTTTAGTGACAGAGACCTACTATACTCAACTATAATAATATCTAACTATGTGTTAGAAGTTCATTGAAGTATCTAGATCTATATAAACTCAAGATTTATCTAACATTTTTGTTAGTAGCGGATTGATATATACACTTAGTGAGTGAGTAATTCAATAAAATGTTAATGTGCATAAAATTAAGTATTTAATATTCTTGAAGGATTGAATTAGGTAGACTAGTGATGCAATTAAATGAACTACCTATTCTGGAATATATATGTAAATATGTCATATGCATTTCTAATAACATACAAGTACATGTATCACTTTTTTCATTTACTTTCTTTCTAATCTTCCATTATTATTGATTCTGACTTGATTATTAATTGACTTAACTGATAGCACTACCTTTCAAATTTAACAGACTAATGACTATTTAACTAATTCGATTGGACTGACTAAATTACTTTTCTCTTTTTACTTTGCCCCTGGGGACATAACACCCTAGTGAAAGCCACTACCACGTGACTTTGTGTACAAGTGTTAAGGTGTAATTCCAAAACCGTAAGATTGTTATCCAGCTGATCCCAATTTGCGATGAGGTTGCCTCATAAGGCCTAGCAGAGGATAAAAGGTGTTCCTAAAACTATGGTCATGTGTCATGGGTACTGAAGGAGGGTGCTTGTGACATCCTCAAAATCCTAGACCTATTAATGTACCTTAATGTGAAACCCTAGTTTTCAAGTTTAAGCTTTTATCGAACAAACTAGAATTTTATGGGACCTCTTAGTCCAATATATGATGAAAGAATATCATAACCCTAGATTTGGCTTAAATAACTCATTTAATAAATGATAATTATATCAATGCCACATTTATATAATGCATGTATTAAATTTGCAACCTATATAAGATTGATGAACAAAAGTTGATGAAAACCTAAATCTAAGTGGATATGGAGATTCTAGAGGTCCTAATTAACTTTTGGTTCAATTTTGAAGTCATTTGGACTTTATTTGACCCTTCAAATCCATTAGGGAAGTTAACATATATTTTGGGATATTTATTCTTTGATAATTTGATTTATCCGCCTAAGTTTCCTTTTATTTAAGTGTCACGCGCCCTCTCTGGATTTTGGATTTAATCTGGGCCGTTGGATACCCATCGGACGCCACTGAACTCGTCTCCTACCTTGAGTAGGAGACCGAGCATAGGCAGGTCTCTGGCGCGAACTTCCCCAACCCGGTTCTTCCTCCACCGACCACGGTTTTGTTCAATTTCTTCCCCAATGAGACCGGGAGCGCTAGCCGAACTCAACGACCCCAGGTTGTCTTGGACTCCGTGCGCTAACCACAAAACGCCCTTTAGGGCTAAAACTCTTCTCGCTGCCATGGGTTTACAGAGAGCCTCCCCGACCCTTAAACCCATATAAAAGTAGATGAAAACGATCGCCAGCCCTATAACACCCATCCTCTTCGCCCAATTTCTCCGCTCGCGCCCCTTGCCGCTGTCGCCTACTCGGTTTACACCTCCGACAACCTGCACCTTGCCCCAGCGTCCTCCGGTCACCCTCGACAAATTGAATCATAGGTGAGCATCTTGGACTCTTGTTCTTCAATTTCGCAGTGTTTGTTTGTCATGGATCCTTCCCAACTGCCGGGACCTGTAGCCACCACCAGTGTTCCTGCCGACGCTCAGCGTCTGGGCCAACATGTGGCTCGTTGACCACGAGACCTGTGTAGTTGTCTTTGGCCTCCTCCCTAGATCATTTTCCCGATTTTAGTTGTACCTTTTCCGCCTTGTTTCTTGGTAGGTGTTGGCTCTGATCGCGAGTTTGGCAGACGACCTGCTGCTTCAGGGATGCCTGGTCACGCCATGGCTGAAGCAGCTCTCAGTGCTCCTGGCCACGGTTTTGCCCAAGTCAGGGCTTGTTGACTTCGATCGACAATGGGGAACTTGTCCCTAATCTTTATGCCTCGCGAGGAGTTAGTTTGATCGATCTGCTTCAGGGATCTCATGCTGAGTATCCCAGTTGTTCTCTGGTTTAGGACGATGAATCAAGGTCTTGATTTCACAATTTTGCCCTTCCGCGAATCTGTTTATGTGTTGCGCGACCAGGGTTAATTTGGGTTTTAAGCATATCAATCGTCTGTTGAACAAAAGTCACCTTCTAGGCACGCCTTGACCAAGAGGTCGGTCCTGATTGGGCCAGCTAGGCAGGGCTCAGCGACACCATTGAGCCTGCGTGGCTTTTTCAAATTTCCTGATTGGCCGATACTTGAAAATCCATAAATTTTGATTAGTTGACCGCATGGGGTCGAGTGATATATGAATTTTTCTTAGTTTTTCTAGATCTATCCAATGGTTAGGGTTTTGAGATGTGTTTTGTTTTGGTTTGGTTTTCACGAAGTGTCAGGTTTGAAACAATTAGGGTTTAAGGTGTAATTAAACTAATAATGAATGCAAACCATGATTAATTTCAGGAACCTAGGACTCGAGTCAGGACTAGGGAAACTGAGATTAGGATTTGCTCCAATAAGGTAAGTGGTCCATGTCATTATGCATATATACCTTGGATGAATTGCTTGCTATGTATGATTTAAGATTTTGCTTTAGAATTTCATGTTAATGAATGGAATCAAGATAATGATTCTGCCTTTGATTATATGCTTGTTGTTATCTCCATAAAATCATATGCTTATCACTGATGTTAATTAATTTAATGTTATGCTTATGCAATGATTAAGAAATTGAATAAAGAATCATGGAAATCATGTAATGTTAATGTCAAGATTAAGAGGGAGAAATCCCATGATGATTAAGATAATGCACTTAAGTTGTAAATTGTTCCTCTTTATGTTATTTTGACTTTATGACATTGATGAGCACTTTGGTGCAACTAAGGTGAGCCTTAACTGGCCTGATGAGCACTTTGGTGCAATTATTGGATGAGGACAATTTACATTGATGGCAAGATAAGAACAATGATGCTAATGTTAAGTTAAGAGAATTAAATAACTTATTATATGTTTCTCGAAATGATGGACCTTTATGGTCGTTATGGGCTTCCTAGCAATGATGGGCTTTCCGAGCATGATGTGCCCCATGTGGGTAGTGAGGAGAGAATGCATATAATAATGTTCTTAATTCATTGATGTAATGATGATTAATGTGTAATGAGAATTCGTAATGCCAAGTTATGTCAAGTTTATTTCAGTTCAAGTATATGTTTATTTTCAGTTCTTATAACATGCATAATGCTGCTTACTGATGTTGATGCTTTCTTTCGCATGGTCGTGGGACGAGATGTCCCTAGATCAAGGAGCAAGAGGGAACTGAAGTGAGTGATCAAGGGTAGCTGACGCAAGGAAGACTTTAGCTTGGTGGGGTGCCATCTACCACTTAGTAGATTCTTTAGTTTAGTTTATCTTTCCATGTTTTAGTTTTACTTAGTTTACGTGTGTTAGACTTGAGATCAAGATGAGACAGTATATGCTTTAGTTTTGCTCAGCCTACATGTATTAGGTTTTGATATCAGATGATATAGTTATGTCTTTCCCTTCCATGAACAATGTATGAATCTATAATTTTGAGTTGAATGCATGGTGTTTCATTTATCTTATTGCTTTTGAGTATCATGTTTTGTGACGTTCCTCTGAGCTGAGCTACCCATGTTATGGACAACATGAGGTCTCCTTCCGCTATCATGTATGTGCTTGGAGGAGCGTTACAATATGGTATCAGAGCAACGAGTAGATGGCCATTAAGCTAAAGATTCACATGTTCTAACCCTAGGTGTACCTTGTTTTCTAGATGGCTCCTAAGAAGTCTGACAAGGGAAAGGATAGGGATGATGGTGCTAGCTCTTCAAGTGAGGGAAGTGGATCAAGAAGAAACCCTAAGGCAACCCTGGAGGAATTAGTCCAACTACTCACCAATGCCCTAGGACAAGGACAATGTCAACCCAGACACCACGAGCTGACCTTGGTGGGTTTCTTGAAGATCAGGCCCGACTCCTTTGCTGGAGAAGGAGAGGATGATGTCATCACCAAGGGAGAAGAATGGATTATGAGCATGGAGCATTGTTTTTGTGACTTGGACTGCCCTCAACAGTCTAGGGTTCACTTTGCCATCCACATGCTGAAGGGAGCAGCCCGTACATGGTGGGAGAACTTCCTCAACTCCAGAGTTGCGGATGCACATGCACTCACATGGGAAGGTTTTGTGGAAGCCTTCCAGGATCACTATGTGTCTGAAGCCATGATAGAGAAGAAGGAGATGGAGTTTGCCAACCTAGCTCAGGTTGGCGACATGACGATGACCCAGTACGCCATGAAGTTTAGGGTTCTGCAGAAGTATGGATATGATTACGATGAGCGACGCAGGACAAAGAAGTTCATCTGAAAACTGAAGCCAGACTTGAGCTTTGCCCTATCAGGAAGAGGCCACAAGACCCTTCAAGCTGCATTGGATGCTGCCCTAGAGCTAGAAGACCACCCTGGGAGGTCCTACAAGAAGGAGACTATTCAGAAAAACAATCAACATCAACCTTCCAACAATAAGAGGAAGGCTCCTGAGGTTGAAGCCCCTGTTGCTGCCCCAGACAAAGCACAGTGCCCGACTTGCAAGAGGGTCCATGGAGGGTCATGTAGGTTTGGTACTGGTTTATGCTACTACTATGGAGAACCTAGACACATAAAGCCTGACTGCCCTAAGATACAAAGGAAGGAAGCAAGAAACCAGAACCCAGCCCCTAAGAGACAGGCCCGAGTGTTTGCTATGGACATGGAGGAGGAAAGTGATCAAGGTATGGTTTAGATTGTCACATTTAGATTTTGACTTTATCCTTGGATCATATATGTGTTAATCTGGAGCTTTGAATGATAAGTTATGATGTTATGAGAATATGGAAAACCCTAAGGTGGTTAGTAGTATAAGAAATTTTGAGGACGAAATTTATTTAAGGTGGGTAGAATTGTGACATCCTCAAAATCCTAGACCTATTAATGTACCTTAATGTGAAACCCTAGTTTTCAAGTTTAAGCTTTTATCGAACAAACTAGAATTTTATGGGACCTCTTAGTCCAACATATGATGAAAGAATATCATAACCCTAGATTTGGCTTAAATAACTCATTTAATAAATGATAATTCTATCAATGCCACATTTATATAATGCATGTATTAAATTTGCAACCTATATAAGGTTGATGAACAAAAGTTGATGAAAACCTAAATCTAAGTGGATATGGAGATTCTAGAGGTCCTAATTAACTTGTGGTTCAATTTTGAAGTCATTTGGACTTTATTTGACCCTTCAAATCCATTAGGGAAGTTAACATATAGTTTGGGATATTTATTCTTTGATAATTTGATTTATCCGCCTAAGTTTCCTTTTATTTAAGTGTCACGCGCCCTCTCTGGATTTCGGATTTAATATGGGTCGTTGGATACCCATCGGACGCCACCGAACTCATCTCCTACCTTGAGTAGGAGACCGAGCACAGGCAGGTCTCTGGCGCGAACTTCCCCAACCCGGTTCTTCCTCCACCGACCACGATTTTGTTCGATTTCTTCCCCAATGAGACCGGGAGCGCTAGCCAAACTCAACGACCCCAGGTTGTCCTGGACTCCGTGTGCTAACCGCAAAATGCCCTTTAGGGCTAAAACTCTTCTCGCTGCCATGGGTTTACAGAGAGCCTCCCCGACCCTTAAACCCATATAAAAGGAGCTGAAAACGATTGCCAGCCCTAGAACACCCATCCTCTTCGCCCAATTTCTCTGCTCGGGCCCCTTGCCGCTGTCACCTACTCAGTTTACACCTCCGGCAACTTGCACCTTGCCCTGGCGTCCTCCGGTCACCCTCGACAAATTGAATCATAGGTGAGCATCTTGGACTCTTGTTCTTCGATTCCATAGTGTTTGTTTGCCGTGGATCCTTCCCAACCACCGGGACCTGTAGCCACCACCAGTGTTCCTACCGGCGCTCAGCGTCTGGGCCAACATGTGGCTTGTTGACCACGAGACATGTGTAGTTGTCTTCGGCCTCCTCCCTAGATCAGTTTCCCGATTTTAGTTGTACCTTTTCTGCCTTGTTTCTTGGTAGGTGTTGGCTCTGATCACGAGTTTGGAAGACGACATGCTGCTTCAGGGATGCCTGGTCACGCCATGGCTGAAGCAGCTCTCAGTGCTCCTGGCCACGGTTTTGCCCAAGTCAGGGCTTGTTGACTTTGATCGACAATGGGGAACTTGTCCCTAATCTTTATGCCTCACGAGGAGTTAGTTTGATCAATCTGCTTCAGGGATCTTGCGCTGAGTATCCCAGTTGTTCTCTGGTTTAGGACGATGAATCAAGGTCTTGATTTCACTATTTTTCCCTTCCGCGAATCTATTTATGTGTTGCGCGACCAGGGTTAATTTGGGTTTTAAGCATATCAATCGTCTGTTGACCAAAAGTCACCTTCTAGGCACGCCTTGACCAAGAGGCCGGTCCCGATTGGGTCAGCTAGGCAGGGCTCAGCGACACCATTGAGCCTACGTGGCTTTTTCAAATTTCCTGATTGGCCGATACTTGAAAATCCATAACTTTTGATTGGCTGACCGCATGGGGTCGAGTGATATATGAATTTTGCTTAGTTTTTCTAGATCTATCCAATGGTTAGGGTTTTGAGATGTGTTTTGGTTTGGTTTTCACGAAGTGTCAGGTTTGAGACAATTAGGGTTTAAGTAGTAATTAAACTAATAATGAATGCAAACCATGATTAATTTCAGGAACCTAGGACTCGAGTCAGGATCAGGGAAACTGAGATTAGGATCTGCTCCAATAAGTTAAGTGGGCCATGTCATTATGCATATATACCTTGGATGAATTGCTTGCTATGTATGATTTAAGATTTTGCTTTAGAATTTCATGTTAATGAATGGAATCAAGATAATGATTATGCCTTTGATTATATGCTTGTTGTTATCTCCATAAAGTCATATGCTTATCACTGATATCAATTACTTTAATGTTATGCTTATGTAATGATTAAGAAATTGAATAAAGAATCATGGAAATCATGTAATGTTAATGTCAAGATTAAGAGGGAGAAATCCCATGATGATTAAGATAATGCACTTAAGTTGTAAATTGTTCCTCTTTATGTTATTTTGTCTTTATGACATTGATGAGCACTTTGGTGCAACTAAGGTGAGCCTTAACCGGCCTGATGAGCACTTTGGTGCAATTATTGGATGAGGACAATTTACATTGATGGCAAGATAAGAACAATGATGCTAATGTTAAGTTAAGAGAATTAAATAACTTATTATATGTTTCTTGAAATGATGGACCTTTATGGTCGTTATGGGCTTCCTAGCAATGATGGGCTTTCCGAGCATGATGTGCCCCATGTGAATAGTGAGGAGAGAATGCATATAATAATGTTCTTAATTCATTGATCTAATGACAATTAATGCGTAATGAGAATTCGTAATGCCAAGTTATGTCAAGTTTATTTCAGTTCAAGTATATGTTTATTTTCAGTTCTTATAACATGCATAATGCCGCTTACTGATGTTGATGCTTTCTTTCGCATGGCCGTGGGACGAGATGTCCCTAGATCAAGGAGCAAGAGGGAACTGAAGTGAGTGATCAAGGGTAGCTGACGCAAGGAAGACTTTAGCTTGGTGGGGTGCCATCTACCACTTAGTAGATTCTTTAGTTTAGTTTATCTTTCCATGTTTTAGTTTTGCTTAGTTTACGTGTGTTAGACTTGAGATCAAGATGAGACAGTATATGCTTTAGTTTTGCTCAGCCTACATGTATTAGGTTTTGATATCAAATGATATAGTTATGTCTTTCCCTTCCGTGAACAATGTATGAATCTATAATTTTGAGTTGAATGCATGGCGTTTCATTTATCTTATTGCTTTTGAGTATCATGTTTTATGACGTTCCTCCGAGATGAGCTACCCATGTTATGGACAACATGAGGTCTCCTTCCGTTGTCATGTATGTGCTTGGAGGGGCGTTACAGTGCTTCTAGACCAAAAAGCTCTGACTCCATGTAAAGTGGCTCCCCAAGGGCTAACATGCAATACAGAGTACGTATTGTAAGGAATGGATCCACAAGAGATGTTCACTCTGGTTGATATGTCTTGGGAGCCATCAAGATTTTGATTATTTTTTAATACCCCTACTAAGTTGAACTGGTACCATTAGTACTAAGTTGATTAGTGTTGCGTACTTTTTTGCATTATTGTCCCACCAATACATAGCAAGTTGATGTTAAATATTTCCTATCTATGTATCCATGCCACTTCTTCCTAAATATCACAGTTCATAGTCTGTTTCACCCTTCTTGGTAAAGACTTCTAGGGATGGGTTCTATGGTGTTCGCTGCATCTATTACTATTATATTTTTTATTGTCTCTTAGAGTTATCTCATTTTTTATTCTTGTGAGTAATAGAAATTAGTCAATGGATCTCACTAAAACACTAGATTGAACATTTTATATAATCATTACCCTACACATAATATTTTACATATATTCAACATGTCACATGATATATATACCATCACAAGAACCCCTAATCAAGGAAAGTGTTATTACACACGCTTCTCTTGATAACAAAATATACTTCCCTCTATAATTGAACTAGGGTTTCCACATCAGTCATTCTAACTAGCATTACTTGCACTAGATGAAATTCAAATAGAAACCCAAACTATCAAAAGAACTACATCAAATAACCAAATGCAATTTGAATAAAATGATGTTACTTTCAAAAGGACAATTATTGTGACACCCCATCACATAACAAGTGAGTTTACTCAAAGAAGTGTTGCTTTACATTAATCAACATCATTAATAAATATATAGAAAAGTTTGTTATAAAACTCGACCACATCCACATCATGAACATAAAAGGTCCATCATTCTCATTCATTTATAGGAAATAGTACTTTGATATCATTTAGTGGCCTCTGTCACAACCTATATGCCAAAGGTATATATGCCAAAGTCTCTAACATGAGCACAAATGTACATGACTTGGAAACCAAATTGATTAGTAGATATGACAATATAAAACCACCTTGTTCAAATATGAGTTCTTAAGGGAGAATGTAAGACGTCTTCAAAAGATAGACACCAACCTCTGCCTACATATGTCCATCGACCAAGGGATGCTCCTCACAACTAAAACCCCGGGAATGAGGTTGGTTGCCTAAAAAGATGTGGATAACTATGAGGGTGAAACTCATGTCCCACCCATATGATATAGCACTTGAAAGCATTATATGCATACAAGCCGATTATTATAATCATAACAAAGGCAGATTATAAATAATGGTAAATCTCAACAAGGACTAATAAATAGATATGTGGCATAACGATAGACTGGAAGTACTTACAAGGCATAAAAGAGCAATAAAAGCATCACAATGTGAATAGCCAAAGTACTTAAACATGCATAGCTACACGATTGGTCACTCATTGTATTATTAAGACCTGGGTAGTTATAGGTGACACTCAAACAATTATCTATAATGGAGAAGTCCCTTAGACACCATATATGATCTTAATATACCAGTATCTATAAGATCATGCAATGTCTCACTCCGTGTGAGTTTAACAAGTAGGAAAATGTCGACTAGAAACCTACTAGTAGGTGCCTAAAATCCAACCTACAACATTAGGTTTGTCCTGGGTACTCAGGCCATGAAACCTGATTATAGGGTGTGAAGGCTCAATATATCATGATGTCACATATCTCACTCATATTGTTACATATCAGTGACGATACGACCTTGACCGCACTCATACACATATCCATTATTTTGATTATTGAGGAAAGTGACCCCAATTACCTATATATACTCAAAATTATACGAGTCTAAGTACCTTCTCGAAATTCAATATTTCTTCAAGGTTACTCATTTCACTATACCAACTTCTGAAACATTAGAATAGTTTTTACACTCATAGGGCACTGCATGATTAGGGTTTCACCTAATTAATTAGATCAATTAATCATATTTTAGGAAGAAAATAGAGAGTAAAACAAGTGGTAGATGGTACTATAACGTTAGTCAAGGATAAGCAACACCAGAAGCTATATAAATCTTCATATCATGTAACAAAGTGAATATTTTAAGACAGATTGTCAATTTAGGCCATAACAAGGCCACACCTTCATGAAGATTCAAAAGTTACCTCTATGTATGTATTTCTCATCTCAAATCAAAAACAAATATCATGTCAAATTTCATTCATAATCTCTCTGGTATGAGGGAGATACACATAGAGCACTTATCTGCATAAAAATGTCACTTTTGAGCATAACAAACCACTTAGGTATAAAGCATATGAACCAAAAAATTCAAAGACAAGAGTATTTACACCTTATATAATCATATATAAGCAAGGAGGTTTTTGGAGAATTTTTATCTCTTCAACATGGTATCAAAACAGCCATAGAATTAGCACTTTTAGGGGAAAACATGCCTATATTGGGGATTGTAGCTTTATGATTTCAAGAGAGTTCATCTTTACTCATCATAGATCATTTTTAAGAGAAAGGAGAGTGAAATAGGTTTAAATATATATCAATATACTACCAATATAGTCCATAAAGATCATATTTTTAGGCATATTAAGCATGTTCTTAGCAAATTTGGAGACTGTGTGTAGGTTATGTGGCAAGGGATGCAAACAAAAGCTATACCACTCACCTCCTGATGACGAACTCAAACCCATAAAGGATGAACTAGAACCAAGCTTCAAAACCCACAAACATCCCTCCAACGGCTCCACCAAGGCTTCTTATAAAAAGATCTAGTCTTAGCTAAGTCAAAGAGAGAACAAAAGAGAGATTTTTAGGATGGATAAGTTAAAACTACCATGGTTTTCCATGGACTACAACAAAGGAAGGAGAAGTGAAGGAAGACAACAAGAAAATAGAAGAAGGGGATAATATCTTAATGAGCTAGGGCCAAAACATTGTTGCATAGCTTTAGATTCACCAAAGGAAGGTGCCTCCAAGCACATGCTATCTCAAACACCTCCAAGAAGCTTTTCCTTAAACTATCTCAACTTATATCAACTTTTTAGTAGCACCTTGGGTTGAAAATGAGTCTCAGGGTTGTGGTGTGGGGTATTTATAGGCTAAACGGGGTATAAAGCCCAAATGTCCCGTGTAGAAAAACTCATAGACCACTAGACCCATTTACCACCCAACATCCTTCCTAGCGATTGACCCTCTTAGACATGGATCACTTCTGTTAGATCAGCCATTAACCTGCCAAAACATCAATGCTCAAAGCCAGCAAATCCATTAAGGTTCTAGCCCATAGACCCATCGAGGTCCAAGTCATTGACCATAAAGTCTATAGACCATTGAGGCCAAGCCACAAAACCCTTTGACGGAGAGAGATATCAACCAACTCATAGTTAGGCAAACCCATCAATTCACTGACCCATCAAGGTAGGTCATATCAAATCCACTGACCACCTTAGACAAATGGCTACGAACCCTTAGCAGATCAAGCCATAAACCTCCCTCAAGGTCAAGCAATCAACCCTAGGTTGAATGATTCCATCGACATCACCATCGTGTGAGCCATTGACCTCACTCATACAAACACCAAACCTAGGCTAGGGTTTAGGGCAGAACACAAGGGTGTACACCATACAACCAAGGATTGAGAGTGTAATGTCTCAAGATTTGAGGACTTGGATTAAATGATGTTAAAAGGAATGGTCGGATTACCCATATCAAAAAAATGCACATCCTTTTTAGATAGCCCAACAATAGGTACTATGTGGTTAGGCATGCTCATCCCAAGGCAATACTAGTATTGATGACATGTTAGGAAGTTGATCTTAGACTGTGCATGAATAAGGACAAAGTGTGTAGCCAAGGCCATTGGTGGTTACTTGGGCCAGCCATCATTCTTAAAACTCTACTACAACTTAGTGAGGTGGGTCCAAGCATTGCAAATGGTACTAGATCCAGTACGTGGGGCCCACATGGGCATGTGGCACGCCAAGCTTGAGTCGTGCAGTAGTCATGTTAGAAATGGCTATATATGATGATGGAGCCAGCCTTGTGCTGGTTGTCATGATCGGAATATGGGTGTACATTGTCCATTCTAGGTCTACACTGATATCTAGAAAGATTATGAGTTCATATAGTTGAGTCTTGAGAAGGACGTCAAGACTCTAGGTGGGGGAGCTTGTAACATACCAAGATTTGATGCCTCCGGTGAAATGATCTAATAAGAAATGATTGGATTAGAAATACCACCAAGGTTCACCTCTATTTTAGGTAGCCCATCAATTTGTACTATAAAATTAAGTATGCTCATACAAGAGTAGTACTATGATGGATGTCCTATCAAAATATTGATCTCAGTTTGTGCACGAGTGAAAACAAAGTGCATAGCTGAGGTCAGTGATGGTCTATGGGTCCGTTCATCACTCTTCAAACTCTAGTAGAACCTAGGATAGTGAGAATAGATGTTACTTTGTCAACTTGACACACTAAATGTGATTATTGAAAACCAAAATGTCAATTTCTAGACAAATTTGTCATATTGCCAAAAAGGTATAGAATTAAAACTATATAAAAATCTCAAATATCCTAAAGGAAAATTTTATACAAAGATCTAACCTCGTGTATATTCATATCGGGTATCTTTACATAAGTCCAGTGGCCTCAACCGCAACCTGTATGCAAAAGATGTGATGCACATGATTATAACATTTACATTGTGCATATGCATAATAACAAACTAGAGTCGACATTCATTGTGTAAAATTCCCCTACCCGCACCTGAGAGTACAAGAATGACTCTAGGACTCTACACAACCACACCAACCTCTGGAGCTTTATTGATCCCCAAATCGAGACTCATCGCCACCATGGATCTAACCACGATGATGATCACCAAAATAAGGTGTGCAAACCCACAAGGTGAGATTCCAAGTCCCAACAACATGATATAACCTCTAATAACATTTATTGCTTATTGGCAGGTTATGTTAGGTGTAGTTAAAGTTACAGGTCCATATATCTATATATGAAGAGATGTGAATTGCATATGGTGCTAGAAACAAGAGCAAAGCAATAATATCCATTCAATGTAATTCGTCAAATAACACTAGTAGAAAATACTACACATCTAGTTTAGATATTTAGTAAGCCATGGGTAGTTTGAGACATACCACTCAAACTACTAGTTGACCACTATGAAATAGAATTTGGCTCTAAATAACATTGACAATACTCGAAATCCTAAAGTTCTATTCCTCTCAATCACTATAAGTGACAAATTGTAGTGGCTCATTGACCCAAACTACTACAAAACTCGGTCTATTCTGGGTACAAAGGCCAAGACACCAAAACTAGGGTATAAACTCTCAAAATTGAGTTGCAGTCATAGTCACTCTCTATCACATTAAATCTTAGTTGTGGCCTCAACTGCTCTCTAAAACCTCATAATCAAGATTACAGAGATATACCCTCCATGCACCCGCATATACTTAATAATATATGACTCTGAGCTCCTTATAGATTACCTGTTTCATTATCCAGAAAAATTTGACACTGAGATAGTTCTACTACCACAGGGTACTACATTATTATATTTTCATTTGATCTATTAAGCCAATTAAGCATTTTTTACTGTATCAATCAAATTAGATACAATAATCTAAATGATTTTTATAAAATAAATCATGGATTACAACTTTAGAAGATACAAAAGGCATAAATCAGTTCATATTCCTCAGTCATGGTGTATTCAAAATCTCTGACCTTATAGAGGGTCAAACCTCAATCTAGGGCACAGAACAACCCAATTGGCACTATGAAAAAAATCATAATAACTCCTTTTATGAATCTTACTATCATCTAAATTTTTGCATAGAGATTAAAAAGTCATAAATGATGTAGCACCCAAAATTTCAACTTCATTAGATGTAACAGATATGCAATTTCTAAGAACTAGGAAATCGTATGCTTCGACAAATAGCATGGCTGGGCTACCTTCAGTACTAAAGTTTCATCCAACTATCATTATAGTATTATAATAGTAAAAATACCTTATTATTTACATAGGGTAACAACCAAACAACAAGATTTAACATGGGGGTTCGAAATTCTCATCATTGGGTACCTAAACAACATAAAATGACCAT
The DNA here is from genome assembly GCA_963693085.1 of Alisma plantago-aquatica. NCBI lineage: Eukaryota > Viridiplantae > Streptophyta > Magnoliopsida > Alismatales > Alismataceae > Alisma > Alisma plantago-aquatica. The sequence goes on along the minus strand of OY856412.1, from coordinate 1,407,712,988 downwards.
TTTAAAGAGGATTTAGACTTTTGTTTTAGATTTTAGACATAGCATGTATAAATAAATGCTCACATTATAGTAGAAAACGTATAAAGGGTATAAGAGAGATTAAAAAATTCATACAACCATTTTATTCATGCAAAGTATTGCATGAAGCAACATGTTTTAGCTTTTTATAGAGTTTCAAACAAGATTTACATCATGCATGGCATAAGTAGGTAAGAAATGTATCAAAAGTTATGTCACTCGTCTTGAAAGAGAAGAAAATGAAGTATAAGAGGGGAAACCCTAAAAGTAGAAATAAAGATGCTAGTCTTGTCCATAAAACTCTAAGATATCTCTTTTCCTCCATAGATTGGGTGAATCTACAACAAAGAGGGAAGGAAAAGAAGGTCCCTTAATCACATGCACAAGTGTTCAACTTGTACCACCAAGGATCTTGACCAAACAAGAGGAAATGAGGTGGAAATAGTAAGAAGAATGATTTAGGATGGATGATCTTACATGTAAGGACCAAGAAATGAGATCAAAATCCTTTGATCAGTTCAAGGAGAGCTCGATCTGGAGCATGCATCCACAAATAGTGACCTCATCGATCTCTTGATGGACTCTCTTTGGACTTCCCGAATGTAGCCAGATAATCATCAAGAGAAAGATAAGGTGTATTTACATGTGGGCGGTAGTTGAAGGGTCTAAAACTGGTCCTTTGTCAGTTAGAGAAACCATCGGTGGGTGTAGGGCACCTAACTATCGGTCAGTGTTACTTAGGGTTCTCGTCTGCCATGTCAGGACATCCATCAGCGTCGGGCTTGTGTGACAAAAGTCTCATTGATCTGAGGACTTTACAAATTCCATCTACCAATTACTTCCCTCGATCCCTTTTATCGGAGCATCAATTCAGCCGTTGAGCAATAAGCCATTGGTTTGACGGTCTTTCATGCTCTTGTTGACCTATTAACTACCACATTCATCAGGCATCGAGTGTTTTCCAGTCTGAAGAACTAATAGGGTCTCATAGACCTATCCTTAAACCAGTTGGCCATCGTGCTACGTTCCAAGGGATACTAAATTTGGTTCGACGGTGCTCCTGCACCAAGCACCCTCCAACGAGACAACGAAGTCCATTGGTTTAAGGGTTGATCAAGTGACCAAAGACCCAAACACAAAGAAACTTACCCACTTGAAATGAAACTTTTCAAGACTGTTAATAACACAACCTAAGAAATTATGCGTGTGTTAAAATTGCATACAAGTCCACAAAGTACATAATATTGCATAACTTGAGCAAATGAAGTCAAAATTGACCCAAATTTTAAATATAGCTTTATCACTAATATTAAATTGTAATCCAAAGTTTTTTCTATAAAGAGGAATCTAACTAGTCCAAATAATTATGTTTATGTATTAATCAAGGTTAGGAGCCTTATAGTTATAGAAAGCATCATATTCTCATCACATGAGGCACATACATGAAGAAAAGCATGATTTTCAAATTTTAACAAAACTGCAACTAACTCCTCCTTTATTATACAAACAATAAAATAGAGAAAAAAAGATGTTATTAGGGTAATTTAGGCTATTCACATAATTAACTAATTCTTGTTTATAACCAAGCATTCAATTATGATAAACAAGCGAGATTGGGGTTAAGCTAGGTCAACGTCTTTACAACAACATTAGATTTCCATTATAGTATACAAGCATTTCACAAAATATGTGTTATATGAATCAAAGTCCTACTTGGAAAAAATATCAAATGAGACTGGTCAAAAGTATTAACAAATCATAATTTTTGAAGAACAGATCATAAACATTTATCAAGATTTCAAGTATACTACATTTCAAACACCAAAAAAAACCTAGAATTTGATAATTTCAAAAAAAAATACAAAATGAATAGCTAGCTTATGTGTAAGATCGATTTCATTCATCATCATTCTTATTTAAATTGATTAATTTTAAAGTTATTTAGAAATCATCATCTATTTGTAAGTATATGATGGTATGTCAAATTTGTTGATATGAAGAAGTTGAAGGAAATTTTAATAATCCGTTTAATTATTTTAAATTTTACTAATGAAATGGAATACTCACTTGTGTACTAATGCCTATTTCTTATAAATTTTTGGATAAAATCCAATTAGGCTCTAATTGGATCAACTTCTTAAGAATAGTGGACCTAACTTCGAGTACATGATTTCTACAAGATCCTCTTATTCATCCCCAAAGCAACTCAAAGGAAGAGAAAGAGAAAAAGACAATTCAAGATATGTACTCATAAAATCACCTTTATGGGGTAATACTAGAGTTATCAATCATTATTAGTGTTCTAGTGAGATAAAATCTTGATTTTTAGAAACTAAACCCATCGGTGGAATGAAAAAATGATATTTTTCTAGATCCAGCAGCCTACCAACTGGTGGGATTGAAGTCAGATGACTTCCAGATAAGTCATTCCAACTTATCAAATCTACTAAGTGGGTTCCTAAGTTTGATCAAATAGGGCTCAAGTTGAGTTACAAGTTAGTCTGACTTACTACAAGTAGTGATTGTCCTTCTACTGCAAACTCAAAAATATATATATGTGTATTTGGTTCTATAGATTCTAATATGGAATATAAAGCTAAACACTCACTAATGGTCAAGTTCTCTATTTTACCCTAGATCAGCAAGTCTATACTAATAGAATTTCTTTTGAAATGTGATCCAAACCGTATCTAATATGTTCAAATGTTTAAATATATATTTTAGGATATATATGCATTTTTTCTAAATCTAATATGATTAATCATAGATATTTTATTTTTTATTAAAACTAATATGTAAACCCTTAATTATAAACTAGTCTTGTCTATGTATTACAAACACAACTTAGCAGTTCTCTTCAAATTCTATGTAATACCCCTAACCTTTCTTATCAAATAAATATAATTTGTTTTTCCTAATTGGATGCCTAGTTTCAAAAACAAACTTTGGATTATGGTTTTACATCAGTTAATAAAGCTACGTCTAAATTTTGGTTCAATTCTGATTTTATTTGCTCAGTTATACAATTTCATGTATCTTTTGGACAGTTGTGTAAACTAACCTTTTATGGGGTGTAAATATAAATTTTAGTGCTTTCTGAACAACTTGGTTGCGAAGATTTTATCTGGTCACATAGAATTTTGGTCACCAAGATTTTATGTGGTCGCATAGAATTATGGTTGCCAAGATTTTATGTGTTCGCATAGAATTCTGGTGCCAAGATTTTATGTGGTCGCATAGGATTCTGGTCACCAAGATTTTCAATGGTCGTTAGGATTTCTAGTGGTTGTCAGGATTTTCAATGGTCGTCAATATTTTCACTAGTCATCAGGATTTTTAGTGGTCGTCAAGATTTGTATTGGTCTTCAAGATTTTTTGGGCAGCAGCAAACTTACACTCACCTATAAAACCCTTTCTCTTCCTCTCTCTTTCTCACTCTCTCATCTTTGGAGATCTTCGTGCCATTTTTCTAGAGGTCAAAGGGAATCCTTTGAGTTCGGTGATCACAGAGTTTTCTTTGATGCATGTGTCAGAATTGAGGCTCTTTGGGTTGATCTAGAGTCAGCAATCACCCTTCTGGCTTCTTTCATGTAAGATCTTTGCTCTTTCACTCGTTTTCTTGTTGATATTCACCCTCCTTCCTCCTATGGCTAAGTTTTCTTAGTGTTCTTGTTGGAACCCTATGCTTTTAGGCTTGAGAATTCTTTTTCTCTCTCTTCTTTCAGTAGTTCCCTCCTCTTCATGGAAGGAGGAGGTGTTCTTGGAGCTTTGGTAGTCTGAGATCAATGCTTTGTTGATGATTCAAAGTCTTCCATCTTGGATTTTTGGAATTCCTTTTCTCTCTATTTGTTTCTCTCTCTAATGAGGTGAGTTATATAACTTTGAATACACTTCTTGCCTACTTTCTAAGTGCATGTCTTTAATCTTACTCTAAACACCTGTAATATGAGAAAAGATTGCTTTTTTATATATTGTTTGACATGAAAATTGTATTAAAATGCGTTCTTAGGTCTCCCTTATACCTTATGAACATTTTTCTACTGATATATGAGATTTTCCTTACACGTGCTAGGCCTGAAATTTCGAAATATAGGCATAATGACTCCTATGACTGTCATATATGTGTTTTTTTGGTAGCCAATACTTAGAAATCCGACCCACACTTTAAATCTTACTATTTGATGGTTAACTGATGGCGGTTTTAATACTTTAAATTACCATGTCGATGTTGAAATCATAGTTAGACAAAACTATATTTTTGAAGTTAGCTCATCAATGTTAGGTGTTGGTCACATAATGTTTAATTCTTGGAAACAGGATAACTCTTACATATGATGGACTCTTATGCTAAAATTTAGGGTGATATCTTATTGTTGACTTGCTAAACTCTATAAATTTCATATGCAATTGATACCCCTACATGAAGTTATTACTGTTTTGGTAAAAATGTCTTTTTGGTGTGTTTTGCACCTTAAATAAAGATTTGTCCTATTTATGGACATTAATCGACAAGTATACCCAGATGGAATAACATGGGAAATATGTCATATGTTTTGTACCTTGGGAACTATATCATAGAAATTATTTTGTAAGCGCAATATATGATCTTGTGTGTAACTTATTTGATGCAGACTGAAATAACTCAATTGGCTTAATTCGTCAAATGAAACTTTAATCATGTAGTGACCTTAGTCTATAGAACTATTCGAATGTCAGAACTTGTTAGATAGTGACACAAGCATTCTAAAAGGTACTTAAAGTTGTATACTAATGAGTATATGCAGGTACAGGGAGGGTATATCCTTGTCATCCTGATTCTAAGGTTTTTGGAGAGTGGTCGAGGTTGTGTCTCAGATGTAAACCTAATTGAGGACGATTGTGGTCGTGACTTGGATTGGAGGGTTGAACACCCTAGTTTCTAGTTTTGCAGCCTGTGTACGCAGGGCAGACTACGTTATTTCGTAGTTGGACTAATATGCTACTACAACATACTCGTACAGACCAATGTGAAGAGATCTTAGGATTCCGGTCATCCTAGATCTTATACGGGTTGATTGCGACTTCGTAGTGGTCATCTAGTAGTTAGTGATAAGTCTCAAACTACTCAGGGCTTAATAAAAAGTGTAATCCATTCATGTAGCATATTTGTTTGGGTTATTTTGGTGACTCACATTGGATTATGATTCTTTCTTTGTATTCTTAAATTGTAGATGGTTTTAAATGTGGTAAGAGAGATAAAATGTACTTATGATTCTAGATATGCATGAACTCTTATGTAAACTATAATAATCTTTCTACCATGTAATATTAGTTGTTTAACTGTTCAATACACAAATCTTTGGTAAGCAATAGATGTTTTTAGAAGTTATATCTCTCACTGGGACATGAGTCACACCTCGCAGAGCACCACATCTTTTTAGGTGATCGTTAGTAGCACCATCACACCCGTGGTAGCAAGGAGGAGGAATTCGGAGATCAGGAGAGTCAGAAGGTTTGTTGGGTTTTCTAGAGTCCTAGAGCTATCCCTATACTCTCAGGTCTAGGCAGGGGGTTTTTCATAGCATGTATATGTTGGTTATGTATGTCCAGAGAGACAATCATGTGATGATTGTAATGGCATATCATGTAAAAATGATTTGATTACTAATAAAAGGCAAGCTTCCAATTTATTCTTTTTTATTCAGTTATGAGATAATTATGTAACATTATAAATATCTAGAGAATTATATTACTCAATGACGTATGTATTCAAGTTACTATCCTTGTGGATGATATCATATGAATGTTAAGAGTAAATATACATATTCTCATTATGTGCCTGATTGGTTGTCATTGTGGAAGGTTGACAGACAACAATGACACATAAGATCAGAGTGTGAGTTGGTTTATGACTAAATTCCATTAGTCATGATATGGCGATATCAAACCAATCACATAGGTACATGTTATAGAACATTGTATCAGATAGACCCACCTTGAGACTGACACACGGAAGCCATCATCATGGAAGTTATAGTCATCTCTCACAGTGATGGTGGTGATTGTGGTTCTTAGACCTGATATCACTGCACTCAATACATGTTGTTGGGTACACTTTGACATCATCAAATGTAGTCCTGAAACATGGGTTGTTATAACGGTGATGATTGGGTGGCTTTGACACATGGGGATTGACTATGAGTGATAGACATGGGATTTGTCCCTCCTACTAGAGTGTGATGTCCTAGGCCTCTTGATAAGCGAGACTGAGAAAAGCATGGCCATGCGCATGTGAGTCAATATGTGATATCAAGCTTACATATATCTCAGACAGTCTTCTCTTAGTTCAAGAAACAAGATTGAATAATAATGAGGGTGACTGCTCCATGCCTCAAGTTCAATCTGCACATCAATGATAAGGGAACTATACAAATACTACAACACCATACACAGATTGTAGGTTGAAGTTGCTCCCCAACTTTTCCATTTACTTGGGTAGCAATGATGTGCGACTAGGTTCTACTCTTTGCTTGTGAAGTCATAAGTTGTTATGGACATTCACTGCCAATGTAATATGGGACCTATAGGGTCACACACATAGGTCTTGACCTAGAAGAGGAGTTTAGATCTTGAATGACAGTTGAATTAAGTGTTAAAGTATTTAGGCATTTGATTCAGGCAACAAAAAGGCTGATAGCATTGCCAAACACCCATCTCAAGTGTTGAGACGGCTGTCTGTAAGTGCCAAATGGCCATCTCAAGAGTTGAGACGGACGTCTGTGTGTCAGGCCTAGTTGTGAGTTGAAATTGGCAATAGAGCGAACCGACTCAGACTAACGGGCTTGACTCGGGTCACCAGACGACCATCTGAGTGAATCGAGACGTCCATCTCGCATGGGCGAGATGGTCTATCTTGGTCAGGGAAGTTTCTAGTTGTTTCCCAATCCATTTTAGTTGAGAAATACTTGTTACACAAGGAAATCAAATTTTAGTTGAGAAATACTTGTTACACAAGGAAATTAATGTCTAACATTGATGGGAATTGATTTGCCAAATTCATACACAATTAGAAACTGCAAAATGGTCGTCTCATAGTGTGAGATGACCGTCTCATGTGTAAGATGACCGTATGGCTCAACCGAACGACCGTTTAGGCAGTCGTAGATTGTAAATTGATGTGAAAATTCAAGATCTCTGAGTCCTTTCCACTCCCACACATTAATCCTGCAATGGATAGCAACTGGGAACCTTGACCCTGACCTCTACTATGTATAGAGGGGTATTGGGGGTTTCCTAGAGCACAACACAGACAATTGAGAATCAATTCCTCTGATAATTGTTGTCCTCTCTGGTTTTGGTAACCACGAGAGCCCAGGCAAGTTCCACCCATCAACGGAGGGATAGCCACGGGAGAGAACAACTGAGAGTTGTCATTGTGGGAGAGCAAGTCGGTGACTAGTACACCGACGTAGAGGGACAAATCCTTCTTGTCTGGTCATGTAGGATGACAAGAGTTCTAGACGGTCTGTGTGGACTACCATAGAGACGGGAAGCCATTGTTTGCTGCTTAGAGGATAACATCAACCAACAGTCTGTGACAAGAGGAGTTGCTGAAGTAGAAGACGTTCGTAGCTATAGTCTGTGGTGTAGACCAAAAGGTGTAGCAGTCAGACATGTCCCAGTGCAACTAGGATTCAGAGTTGTGCATCTACAACGATGAGGATTGTCACTGGACTTGCTCTAGGACCAGGTCTATCCCATAAACCATCCTTCCTTCATTATAGTTATTAACGCGATCTACTGTTTATGGGGAATATGGTAATAAAATTTTAAATTCCATTGTCTGCTCTGTACCATATTTCCCAACAGTATATCAAACCTAGTTTTTTGTTGTAAGCCTTCATTCTTGCTTTATGTAAATGTTGTAATAATGTGTACAACATCTCTAGTATACAGATTGTGGTTGATGCCACAAAATTATGTAAGTTAGTTGGTATGAATATATGTAATAGTTGGACCTTTGTGCAAGTATTCCAAGAAATGTTAGGAAATTTCTTCTATTTTTAATTCTATACCTTTTGTAATATGCTTAATTAGTGTATGATCGCTGTTTTGATTTTGAGTATTCTCATTTCACGTGGTAGGTTTCCACAAGAATAGAGTAATGGACTTTATTGAATCAATATAAAGATCTTGGGAAAATTGTTTCTCCTAATTATGCATCTTACATTGAAAGACCATATCATAAATAAGCATCATTGTTTTGTATAGGGAAGCTACTAGACCATTGATTCGTTGGATTTAGTTGCTTTTCACCTATTGTTTTTCCATGTATTTATCACATAATTTCTCATTTTGATACTATTTATGCATTGTTTATCATTATTAGCATGTGAAGCACTATTGCATCAAATTATAAGTATTTTTACTGAATTATATTAACTTAGCAACTTATATTTAGACTTATGTTGGTTTTTCTCATTTTAGGTTATTTGAGCACTTTCAGGACAACTCGGTACTATTGACACAAAAGTCGGTAGTACTGAAATTAGGTAAAATCCAATAGGGAATTTTGGATATCTCGGTGCTACCAAGATTGCTCTCAGTGCTAACCAGATGAAGCTCGATGCTACCAAAAGACAGAGTCGGTACTACTGACTCACCACCTAGAAAGAATTAGGAATCAGACTTTATGGTTTCAGTGATACGAATACCCTAGTCATTGGTACTGACTCTTGCACCCTAAATAAGTCAGAACTCGCCAAAATAAACTCAGTGCTACTGAGACACAAGTCGGTAGTACTGACACTTATCAGAGTTTTGAGTCATCCAACAATTTGGTGCCATCGACATCCAGTCAGTAGTACTGACACTTATTAGGGTTTCGAGTCAGCCGACAACTCAGTGTCACCCACATCCAGTCAGTGATACCGACTTTACACGATCATAGCATATTACAGATTAAAAGAAATGTGAAGGTTGAGACTTAATGATAGCTCGAGTCTCACTTAAGACCTAAGGGGAGTTTGGCCAGATCGAGGGATCACGTTCTATCTCGTTGCAAAAGAGTACGAAGATGAGAGGGGGGGAGATGAAGGAGATGACCACGTATTAGATGATTTGGGCACCTACATGAAGAAGATTTGGACCCAAAATGCTATGGAATGAGGATCTCACAAGAGGGTATTGTATAGACCATTTCTCTAAGGGTTTTCATTAGTTTTCCCAATATTTAGGTCGTTGTCTCTCTCTTCCTCTTTGTACTTGGTGATAGAAATCATACGGGGCTGATCCCCTTGTTCTCTAGGACCCGGGAGTAGTCTAGTTTTCTATTGTAGTTGACTTCCATGATTTAGTATAGATTTTTCCCTTAATTTTGAGCATAATCTATGATTGCTTAATGGATTGCATGTGCTTGATCACCATAATCAATTACTTAGACCGCTAATTGCTTCGGGAGAGGGATTAAGGGTTGGATACGTCATAAATTTAGATAGTCAATATTGTGTCTCGGGAGAGGGTGATGAGTGCAAACTCATCACCTTTATTTGTACATTTTTTATGTTTAATTGATAATAAATTGTTAGGTATTGGATAGTTTTAGCATAAACTATCTTAGTTTAGCTTTTCTTTCTTAAATTGAAGGTTTTACTTAATTGATATGGGTTTTATAGAAAAATATTCCAATTACTTAAAAGGCTCAAAAAGACTCAAGAATCAGAGGCTTCATATTCCAATTCCAACCTCCCAATCAACAATTTCATCTTCCCAAACGATCGACTCAGAAGAATCATCCTTCCAGGAATTGAACCGATCAACTCAACAAGTGAGCTGATCGATTCATTGGATCAAGGCACCCCACTCCAAAACCCTAATTGGTTGTTTCATGGTGTCGATCTACCATATCAACCTTCCAAGTCAATGTCTGAACCGAGCGGTTCATTCAGCAAACCAGTCAGATCAGAAGCCTGAAGTAGGTGTTTCAAGTTCAAAACATCCGACTCAATTCATTAATGACCAAGACTTGGTCAAATAGCACCGCCGCCCCTTCTCTAGGTTTTTGACATGCTTCCCTTGACTCACGCCCATATAGATCTGAAACGAGCGGCTCAGATAGGGAACCAAACGGTTCACCGTTGACGAGAAACCCATTTCAGCAGCCGCCAGCCTAAATTCTTCCCATCCTTAGGTTTTTGCCCCTCCTTTCTACCTATAAAGGAAGGGGGACTCCAAAGCAAAATAGATCCTTTGTCTCCTAGTTTCTGCTTCTATTCTTTACATTATGTTTGAGTAGTTCCCTTCTGAGGCATGGGGCTAGCCCCATAGCCTATTATTATTTTATGTAATCGACTCCTTGTTTCAATAAAAGAATGATTTGCTTCTATTTATGCTTTGACATTGGATGAATTGATATATTCTTGTGGGGTGATATGATCATGGATCCCCACAAGAATGAACCCATAATCCCTTAATTGTGATTGTTATATTTTTATCTTTTGATCTCGTACTTGTTTTTCTAATAGAATAATAATATTCATGTGAGGGCGTCGAGATCTCGGGCTCTTTCCAGAACAAACTCGTGACTTTTTGACGTGATCACCTGATTTAGAACATGATCCATATTACCCGCTTGACTTGTTTGTTATAGCCCATGGTGATGTGATCACCTGATCCATGGGTTTGAACATTAGATATGAATCATATGTATCTCGATGAGATATTAGACAACTATGTGTTGCATGGTTGGATGAGGATCCACAAACACCAAGATCTACAGGTTTGTGGGATGTTTGTCCCTTGTATGATTTTGCTCCATAAGGACACAATCCTCATGGTTGTAATTTGATTTTTGAGATTTAGTTGACTCGTTGAGTAAAAGCATGGATATTGCTGGTGATCCTCCATATCATTGTTCCTTTTATCATTTGATGTTGATTATTTTATTCATGTTCTTTTGTTCTGAACTTAACATTAATCAAACTCTCTCAACAATTGGAATTTCCTTTCTCATTTTAGAGATTGGTTTTGGATTTCAACCATTTCCTTTTTGTCATCCCTTGCATCGATACCTTACTATACTTAAGTTGATTTTGTTGTTGCATCAAGTTGACAACTTACTTATAAGGTTAAATTCTACGGCTTTTCCTAGTGATTGGTGTGCAACGACACACATCGTTTTGGCGTCGTTGTTGGGGATGACACGTATTATTTTTTGAAATCAATTGCTTAGTTAAAATTCTTCTTCTTTTCATAATTTTAGTTTAATTTCATATTTTTAGTTTGTTCCATAATTTTAATCTTGTTTCATGATTTCTTAGCTGGTTCATAATCTTTAGACTTGTTTCATAATTTTGTTCTTCTTTCTAGTTCATTTTATTTTGTAATTATTGGTTCTGTTAAAATCTCTTTCTTTAGTTTACTTTTGTATCTAGTTGTGTTTCATAATTTCCTTCTTAGATTTTCTTAATTTATTTTTGCTTACTGAGATTGATTTCAGTAGTGTATCTCCTCCTTCTGTCAAGTTTCCATTCCGGCAATATTGCTTTCTTTAGTTTCTTTTTATAATTTTTAGTTCTACTTTTAAATTGTTCCTTCTCATAATTCTTAGAAAATTTTCTTCCCTTCTTTTCTTCTAACCCCTCTCCTCGGACATTAAATGGTGTATGTCATGCTCCAGAGGCATTTCCAACACCCCTTTCCCCTACAATCTTGAGATTGAAAGGACCTTCCACCATCTAAATCAATCTCATCAATCTAGGATCAATCAAGAAGAGGAGATCCAAAGGAAGATAGAGTAGGCTCTAGCCACACAGAGATCAGCTATAGAAGAAAAAATCTTTTCTCAATGAGAACTTGAGCAGTAGAAACAACTTAAGGACTTTTCAGTTCCCAGGAGTGTTGATCGACATCCCGTTGTTCCTCCTGAAATCAGTGCTCCACAATTCGAGATTTGTACAAAATGGATCAATCTCCTCCAAAGCAACCCATTTGTGGGAAGAATGAGAGAAAACAATTAAGACCACCTATGACTATTCCTTGACTTATGTGCCTTGCATAAGGTACCGGGTGTTATTGATGATGCCTTAAACTTGAATTATTGAAATACTCTCTCACCAACCAAGCCATGAGTTGGTATAATTCTCTAGAAGGAAACCCCATCACCACATGGGAAGATCTCTAGGTAATTTTTTTTAAGTACTACCCCCCATCCCTAACTTATATCATCAGGGGACAAATTACTAGATTCACCATGGTTCTTAGTGAAACCTTGAGAGAATCCTAGGAGCGATTCAAGGAACTCCTTCATCTTTTTCCACACCACAATATACCCAAGGATCAATTGATTGAGATTTTCTATCAAGGTGTAAATGAAGACACCAAAGGTTTTCTAGACACATCCTCTTGGGGGAACTTTATGTTCCAAAATATTAAAGATTCTTGAGCGGTTGTCCAGAGAAGTGCCAAAACCTAGGCCAAATCTAATAGAGGAGGAGTCATCAACATAGCAAAATCTGAAGACAACTATGAACTAAAGTCTATTATGGAGAGTCTTAAAAAAATCACCTTAAAACAAGACCAACTGGAATCCTCTTTTAAGGCATATGAAAGAGGACTAACTCAGCAATATTTTGAGGATGTGAATGCTATTTATAACATCCCTAATCAAGTCAAAAATCCACTTGCTAGAAGCCACCTCATCTATCAATATAATAATTAACAAAACTATAAAAATCAAGGAAACTATAGGGAACAACAAATTTAGAATCTCCATCAACCTCCCCTTCTGATAATGAAAGGATTTCTATCATAGAGAGAAGTGTTCAGTTTATGATGGCCAATTAGTAGGCAATTTGTGACAGCCAAAAAATGATGTTTGAAAACCAGCAAGCTCAACAAAAACCACTCAACTCCTAGTTGTCTTTGTTGACTGTAGATCTGCATCCTCCCACAGGAGCTCCCTTCGAGCATCCCAAAATCGAACAACTAGAGAAACTCAAGGTTGTAACTACTCGATCTTGCCTTACCACTCCAAAAAGGGAAAGTCCTCCTCCCACAATTTTTGATCAAGGGGTGGTGATGAAGTAGTTGTCCCAGATCAACTAGTGCCATCCACTCCTTAAGATGATGTTCCTATTTGTAAGGCATGCATACCCTTTGCTAGATAGATAAAGAAGACCTAGCTAGACTCTAGGTTCAACAAGTTTAAAGAAACTATGAGAAATCTATGTATCAATATTCCACTCTTAGATGCCATTATAGAAATGCCCGAGTGGACAAATTTCTTCAAGGCTTAGTTGAACTGTAAGTACATCACTAAAGAATCTAAAATGGTGAAATTGTAAAGGACCACATTGGACATCATCCAAAGTAAGATGTCGTACAAATGCAAAGACCCTGGATCCTTTAGGATCACATGCTCTATCAGAAATTCTATCACCCAATTGGGGTTAGCCAATCTCACAGCAATCATCTCCATCATTCCCTGAGCATGTGTAGGAGACTCGGTCTCAACAATGCATGACCCACCCATATAAACATTCTTTTAGATCCTAGATGGGTGATTAGATTCTCTAGAGGGGGGCGAATAGAGTTGAATGCACTTAAACAAAATTTAGTAGACCTTCAAGATATATCAAAAGATAAGGTTGCTAAATAGGAAGTTTGAGTGCAACTAAAACATGCATAGAAAGGAACAGAGAGATTGAACATACACCAAGTGACAAGCTATGTAGAGTGGTTCCACACTTCAAGCTAGAAGTGAGTCAGTCCACTACCTAGAGAGGTCAACCTCTAGGATTTCTTAACCATTGCACTCTTATATTCATTCATAAGACTTACAATACATGACCAACCAAAGGGCTTACCTATCAATACATAGAATATCCACCTTACCAAGGACTTACCCACTTAGCAAGAGTCTTCAGCCTTCACCAAGGTCTTACCCACTCAAGCACAAGTCGTCCGCCTTCAAGGACTTTGCCACTCTTCTTGGATCTTCAATATTTGACTTCACCTTCACTCAGAGAAGCTTCCACCAAGGACTTACCCACTTGAGCAAGGAGTCTTATGCCTTCACCAAGGGCTTACCCACTCTCACTAGTACAGGCATGGTCTGTAGCGTCGGTTTTTTTAAGCCTGTAGCGTCACTTTATAACCGACGCCTAAGTGGCCGTCGCTATAGAATTTGCTCTATAACGTCGGTTTATTTGACCAGAAAAAACTGACCTTACAGAGTAAACACCGACGCAAAAGGTTGTAAAAAATCTGACCCAGGCGAGAAAAAAGGAGCCTGTAAGGTCGGTTATTCCAAAAAAACTGACCCTGTAAACACTCTCGGTCGAGAAAATTGTCAACCGAACACATTTTCGGTCGACAATTTTCTCGACCGAGAGAGTTTTTAGGGTCGGTTTTTCTGGAATAACCGACGCTAAATATTGAATAACCACTTTAGTGTACTCCTCGGTCGAGAACATTGTCGACCGAAAATGTTGTCGGTCGACAATTTTCTCGACCGAGAGAGTTTACAGGGTCGCTTTTTTTAGAATAACCGACGCTAAATATTGAATAACCACTTCAGTGTACTCCTCGGTCGAGAACATTATCGACCGAAAATATTGTCGATCGGCAATTTTCTCGACCAAGAGAGTTTACAGGGTCGGTTTTTTGGAATAACCGACGCTAAAAATTTAAATAAACATTTCAGTGTACCCCTCGGTCGAGAAAATTGTCAACCGAAAATATTTCGGTCGAAAAAAATTTCGACCGAGGGGTACACTGAAATGTTCCAACTGAAATAGAAAAGAAGATTCATATATTCTGGGAGAGGGGAGCATTGATGCTCAACCGTCACCATTCAAAACCACACATTCATGACAAAAATGATTCATAATCACATCATAATTTACAAAATTATAGATTGCTTGAAATATAAGGAGGAAAAATTAGTTTGAAATCCTAGAAATATACATCTTTTGAGAGATTAAAAGCAATCATTATCAATATGCAAACATCTAAGATGATACAAAAAACTATCATACAAGCTCACACCCTAAGTAAAGGTACATCTTTATACTTGGATCAATATTTTTAAGGCAAAATCATGTACATGTAACGTAAGAGTGAACAATAATCATGGATAAAGTTATATAAATCACCTTAGAGATGATGTAGAAACTCCAAACAGCAAGGTAGATTGAAGAAAAACAGGGAAGAAACCCTAGCTTGGGCACTCCTCTTCACCAAGTTGGTTCCTTCTCCAAAAAGGAAGCAAACCCTATGTTGAAAAGGTAAGAAGAAGAGAGTGGAAGATGTTTTCAACCATTATCTCAAGCTCCACCATGGAACGTCATTGATTCAGCCAAGAAGAAGAGAGGGGAAGATAGAACAACAAGAAAAGCAAAGAAAAAGAGACAGATCTCACTTACCAAGACTAAGAAAGGTGGATCTGAACCCGGAAATGAACTCGGGAACCTTACTTGGAAATGGCGGCCTTCCTTGGAAACGGCGGTGACCTTACTTGGAAATGGCGGCGACCTTCGTGGAGGATGAGACGACATTCACGGAGAGGCGGCGACCTTCGTGGAAGTGTGGAGAGGCGGCGACGACGAGCTCTCTTTTCACAAAGAGGAGGCAAGGCCTTGGCGGTGCGGAGAGGTGGCAAGGGCTTTACGGACACCACGATCCTCTTCGAGTATGACGACGAGCTTCTTGGCAAAGGCTTTGGCGGTGCGACAACAATGAAAAGTGATGTAGCGGGAGAGAAGCAGAGAAGGTATCTGCGGCGGAAAAGGTATCCGCGCCGCGGGAGAGAAAAAGAGAACGAAAATTTTGTTTCGCGGGGGAGAAAGACTAGATTTCGGCCATTTTAGAGGAGAGACTCGATCTATAGCCTCGGTTAAAAGAAACAAACCGACGCTAAATATAAGCGGTGCCCGTGTTTGGTTATTTAAAAACACTCAAACACATTTTCGGTGGACAAATTTGTCGACTGAGAGGTTATCAGTCGACAAATTCGTCGACCGAGGGGAGCTCTAGGGTCGGTTAAAAGTACAAAACCAACGCTAGAGGTGCTTATACATGCGTGAACTAAACTGGATCCAAAATTCATATCGGTCGACAAATTCGTCGACCGAGAAGTCCTTTAGGGTCGGTTATAAGAAAAAACTGACCCTAGAGGTGCTTATACACGTGAAATCTGGCTCCTTCTCGGTCGACTAATTTGTCGACCGAAAGGTTATCGGTCGAAAATTCGTCGACCGAGGAGAGATCTAAAGGTGCTTATACATGCGTGAACTAAACTGGATCCAAAATTCATGTCGGTCGACAATATTGTCAATCGAGGAGCACTTTAGGGTCAGTTATAAGGAAAAAACCGACCCTAAAGGTGCTTATACACGTGAAATCTGGCTCCTTCTCGGTCGACGAATTTGTCGACCGAGAGGTTATCGGTCGACAAATTCGTCGACCGAGGGAGCTCTAAGGTGCTTATACAACCCTAATATGGGATGATGTTATGTGAAATCCTAATATAGGGTGATGTCGTGTGAAACCCTAATAAGGGATAATGTTATGTGAAACCCTAATATGGGATGATGTTATGTGAAACCCTAATATAGGGTGATGTTGTGTAAAACCCTAATATGGGATAATGTTATGTGAAACATTAATATGGGATGATGTTATGTGAAACCCTAATTGATAAAGATGGGAAACTCTAACCCTAATGAGGGAATAGTGATGTTATTTTTGTATTGCATGATGTTGATATGAAATTGATATGGTTGTTATCAAGTATACTAAACATGAAAGTATCATGAGATAATAAGCATAACCAGGTATGAGCTATGATGGTAATGGGCCTTGTGAGTCATTATTTTATTTGTTGCGTAGTGAGAGGTGACAACAAGAAGTTGAATATGCCTAGTGAGTTATGTGAGATGCTTGTGTAACAAGTATCCTGAATACCTTGGTCAGATGACCTGAAGGTAATAGTTACTTGATAAGTGATAACCATGTTTAGTGATGAACTAAGGGTTTGAATACCCAGATCCAGCAAATGTGATGATGGTGGTATTGAGGGATGTGAATTCCCAACAATGAGACAAGGGATTGAGATCCCAATGCTTTATAAAGTTTTAAAAAGTACTAAACTGTACCCAAAATTCATGTCGGTCGACGATATTGTCGACTGAGGAGCCCTTTAGGGTCGGTTATAAGAAAAAACCGACCCCAGAGGTGAAATCTGGCTCCTTTTCGGTTGATGAATTTGTCGACCGAGAGGTTATCGGTCGACAAATTCGTCGACCGAGGGAGCTCTAAGGTCGGTTATAAGGAAAAACTGACCTTAGAGGTGCTTATACACGTGAAATCTAGCTCCTTCTAGGTCGACGAATTTGTCGACCGAGAGGTTATCGGTCGACAAATTCATCGACGGAGAAGAGCTCTAGGGTCGGTTAAAAGTAAAAAACCGACGCTAGAGGTACTTATACATGCATGAACTTAATTGGATCCAAAATTAATCTCGGTCGATGAATTTGTCGACCGAGGAGCCCTTTAGGGTCAGTTAAAACTAAAAAACCGACGTTAGAGGTGCTTATACATGCGTGAACTAAATTGGATCCAAAATTGATGTCGGTCGACAATATTGTCGACCGAGGAGCCCTTTAGGGTCGGTTATAAGGAAAAAACTGACCCTAGAGGTGCTTATACATGTGAAATCTGGCTCTTATTCGGTCGACGAATTTGTCGACCGAGGAGCCCTTTAGGTTTGGTTAAAAGTAAAAAACCGACGTTAGAGGTGCTTACATGCGTGAACTAAACTAGATCCAAAATTGATGTCGGTCGACAATATTGTCAACTGAGGAGCCCTTTAGGGTCGGTTATAAGGAAAAAACCGACCCTAGAGGTGCTTATACATGTGAAATCTGGCTCTTATTCGGTCGACAAATTTGTCGACCGAGGATCCCTTTAGGGTCGGTTAAAAGTAAAAAACTAACGTTAGAGGTGCTTATACATGCGTGAACTAAACTGGATCCAAAATTGATGTCGGTCGACAATATTGTCGACCGAGGAGCCCTTTAGGGTCGGTTATAAGGAAAAAAACTGACCCTATAGGTGCTTATACATGTGTGAAGGAAAACTGGATTCAAAATGTCTAACTTGTGTTTTTGGTAGACATATAAGGTCGGTTATTTGGACAAACTGACCCTATAGATCGACGCGCGAAGCCAAAATCAAGAAAATTTTTGCTGCGGGAAACTGTAATTGACTTTCTAATCTAATTATCTATAAGGTCGCTTATTTTATGAAAACCGACCCTATAGAGATACACTACAATGTCGGTTATTTTAAGAAAAGCGACCAAAGAGGTCTTAAGTGGTGCCCGCATTTTTTATAGACATATAAGGTCGGTTATTTGGAAAACCGACCCTATAGAGATACACTACAAGGTCGGTTATTTTAAGAAAAGCGACCCAAAAGGTCTTAAGTGGTGCCCGCGTTTTTTATAGACATATAAGGTCGGTTATTTGGAAAACCGACCCTATAGAGTTACACTACAAGGTCGATTTTTTTAAGAAAACCGACCCAAGAGGTCTTAAGTGGTGCCCGCGTTTTTTTTAGACATATAAGGTTGGTTATTTGGAAAAACGGACCCTACAGGTAGTGACGTTATAACCCATTTCTGTACTAGTGTCTTTCTCTAAGTCTTCATCCTTGATCTTCACCAAGGGACACCTTTCCTTTTTCTTCTTCACCTCTCTTATCCAAGAGAGAGAACCTTTGTCTTCATGGTTGAAATGAGAGATAGGGAGGTGGTAGAAGTGAGAGCCTCATAAGATATACATGTAGGACTAGCTCTCTTACAGATTTCCTACTCACTTTAACGAATGTAGCAAGTGATTAAGCTTAGAGAGAGAGAGAAGGCTATAGGAAGCACTCAACTATAGAATAAGAACCTCACATAGAGTTTTGTATTGAATGATCAACCTTGGAATGAAGCCCAAGGGGTCCTGTTTATAGCTGGGGATGCCTCTTAGCCTTTGGGAACACTTAAGAATGAAAACTAGCCATTTTGTGGCTTGCAACGGGTATATTTTCACTTTTTGCAACTCCACAACAGCTAGAAATACTTTTTTGTATTTTTATGTATAGTGCAATCGGTCAAGTTTCTATAAAGGTAACTCGACCGATCCCACTAAAAGACAAGACCAATTTAGGCCATCGGTCGAGTTTGTCCTGGGGTAACTCGACTGATTCACTTAAATCGGTTTTGGTTAGCAGAGGGATCGGTCGAGTTATGTGAAGTGTAAATTCAATCGATCAAAAGTCATTTTCAAGATCCAATCGGGATCAGTCGAGTTTGCAACTCAACCGATGAACATCCTGATGTGAATTTTAGAAAATGGCTTTTGAGTGCTTAAACATTCTATCTAAGTGCTCCTAATTTTTTATAAGCTTAATTACAATTCATACAATCATTACAAGTGATTTACAACATGATTCTAATGGATTTACATCATATTCCAAATATGAGCACTTGTATTGACTTTGACTTGTCTTTTCTCCAAGTTGAGATGTGCAAGTTAGGGCATTTGGAGTGTGTCTATTCATAATCTGAAATCCCTCAAGTAGAGACATTAGACACAAATAAGGGGAATGGTTTAGTCATCATCAAAATAAGGGTTTAGTCAATTTAGACCTTGAATCAACATTCTCCCCCTTTTTGAAGATGACAAACCATTCCATAAATGTATTGAAAGCATTTAAGTAAAGTCATACCTTAGGAGAAACCTAAGGGTTTAAATAGAATTGAGTTCATATGCTCCCCCTCAATTGATGCTAGTGGAGTTCTCATACTCTCCTTCATTTGATGTTATTTCTCCTGCATGGTTAGCTTTCATAACATTTATAGAATACTATGTTTTCTACTCATATATGTTCTACACATATATGTCTTCTCCCCTTTACCTTCTCCCCCTTACATGGACATACTTCTCCTCTTCATTTAAGACATGCCTTCTTTCTATTTTGTTAAAATAAGACATACCTTCTTCCCCCTTTGTCATTTCAAAAAGTGGGGTAAGAAGAAATAAGAAACACCACTTGTTAAGAGAAAGGAGATAACAAAAGTTATAAAAGGAGAGTAGAAGAGCACAGCTAGGGGCTTGTCCAAGTATAGAAAGAAAAGCAAGTTAAAGCATGTACTTGAGCAACCCATAAAGCAAGATAAAGTGATGCAGAAAACAATAAAATGCAATTTTGACCCTCAAGATGACAGAATTTGCCCAAAAAGTGTCAGGGCTCATGGCAAAGTTATGAGTCTTGCTCAGAAGGTTGTTTCTGCATAAAAAACACTAGTCTTGCACCAAAAACTGAAATTGGAGTAAAATCTACATGAAATCCAAAGATGCTTCAATTTCTACATACAATATAGCCCTATGTGCCCTGCATCACAATGTTATGCAAGAAACTCAAGATAGTAGATATGCAATTCAAGGAGAAAGCTTGAGCAAGTATGAAACAAGATACAAGCATAGCATATAGTAGAATACCACTAGATGAGCAAAGATACCAATTATAAACAAGGCTAGAACTACATGTATATGAACTACTAGTAGATGATATCACAAGTTATGGCTACTAGTAGGATCTAGATCATAGCAAGATATGTCAAAAGATACACAAGGTAGAGCAAGCTATGAGTAGATGTAGAGATATATAAAAACAAAGAGATATGCCATTTTAGAAGCATGAAAGGATATAACTCACTAACAAGCATGCATCATAACCAAAAGATGATCACCATTAAGAACCTCAAAATTTTATCAAAATAAGATATACACCTAGATAGATGTAGCAAGTTAGAGTACAACGAAAGAAAATTTAGACACAACCAAGACATCCAAAGAGATCATCATCAAAACCTACAAAACAACTCAAAGCGAGTAATTGTAAGATATAGATATACCAATTTAGAGCAATTTGAAAGATAGAGTTGTAGGAAAGATAGGCAATTTAGAGCATGGCAATATGCATATATAAAGGTACCAAATGGGAGTGCCAAAGAATAAGGCTATTGGTTGAGAAAATCTAGTTGAGATGGAAATTCTCATTCAATAAGCCAAATGTATATTATGTGCACAGTGTTGTCGGTCAAGTTTTGTGTATTGACAACTCGACTGATGACAATTGTTGACAACACCCATTGGTTCCTATCGGTCGAGTTTCAAACAAGACAAACTCGACCGATAAAGCTACTATCAAAAATCACATATATTCATAAAAGCATATTTAAAGGCATGCTAAAATTATAAGCCATATCCAAACATGTGTTAGCAAGTTAGTAATGCACTATGAAAGAATTAGAAGTAGTTTTTGAGAAAGAGTGTGAAGAGAAACACAAAATACCATTTTTGACTCAAAAACCACATGCATAGTGCACACTAACTTGACAAAAACAAGTTACGATAGGTTATAAGCAAGTAAACATTTACCTTTGTTCTTACCATTCCTTTTTCCACTTGTTGTCACCTTCTACACATCTCACCTTTATTCTTTCATGTGTATTGAGAAGTCAATTTACAATTCAATATCTCAAGTCAATCCATTTGCAAGTACCTACAAGAATAAAGATGAAATGGCCCTCAATCATATTTTTGCGTCCGGAGGGGTTAGTTTAGCAAACCAAGTCCTATTGTTCTTGGGTGCTTTCTTAAAAGGACAACAAGTAGAATAAAGGCCAAAATCATTGCAATAGTTGCATGTGCCCATAGTCTTGGAACTAGAGGATTCTCCATGGAATATTGGAGGTCATTTACCTTTGTTGTTCCTTTGACCACCATCATACCCTAAACCATGTCTACCAATTTGTTTAGTAGTATGGTGTAGGATATCATTAAGTCTCTTCTTACCAACTAAGAATCTTTGCAAAGAAGATCTCAAACTATCATTATCATGCATAAGAGAAGCAATAGTAGAAGACAAATGATTGATATTATCTCTAGCGTGCAGAAGATCATTTACTAAGCAAAGAGCTTTGGTTAAATAAGAATCTCTATCAATATGAAGAGCAGAAACATTATTCTCTCTACTAGAACAAGATTCAGGCACGTTGATTTTAGCAAGCAAGGAGGCATTTTCTATTTCAAGCAAAGCTATCTTAGAAAAATAAACACCATTTTTAGATTTAAGAACATCAACATCATGCATGAGAGAATTAATGGTTAAGATATGATCTTCATTTGAACTACTCATAAGAGGTTGAGCTTCTAGAAATCTAATCTTATCAAGAAAACTAGCATTTTCAAGTTTAGGAGAGTCTACTTGGCTAAGACAAGTATTTTTATCATTAAGCAAGCAAGCATTAGCATGTTTAAGATCATCTAGTTATACATGCATATTATCAACAATTCTAGCAAGCTTTTTCCTTTTATTTTTAGAAGACTTAAGAGAGGCACGAGTAGCATTAATGATAGTAATTAAAGGTTCTTTATCTAAAGAGTTTAGATTTACCTCATTTGAGTATTTTCTTATAGAAGCCATAAAAGCAAAATGGCATTCTCCTTCTTCACTAGAGCTTCAGCTTGATCCTCCACTTGAATCTTCACTTGAGCTTGAGTTGGAGGAGTCACTTGAGCTTAAGTGCCACTTATCTTCTCTTTTCTTATGATGATGGGTCTTTATGACTTGTGGGCAATCTATCTTGAAGTGACCCTTCTTTCCCCACCTGAGGCACTGGATGGAGGAGGAATTCTTTTTGTAGAACCTACCCTTGGAGTACATGGCATCTTCCTCAACATGAGAGGATGGAGAGGCTTGTCCCGTAATAGCTTCAATTTGAGCCTTCATTTCAGCCTTCTTCATTCTCTTGAGCTCTTTCTCCTCTTGTCTTTTAACTTCTTCTCTTTTGTCAAGTGTGGCTTCATGGGCTTGTAGATTTCCAATGAGCTCTTCAATGGGGATATCATCAAGATACCTTCTTCAATGGAAGTCGTCTTGGGTTCCCATCTCTTGCAAAGAGTTCTAAGGATCTTTGAGTTGATCTTTCCTCTACTCATAGGATGTCCTAGAACGGCAAGACCATTCACAATGGTGTTGAGCCTTGAGTACATGTTGGCTATCTTCTCCTCCTTTCCCATCTTAAAGTTCTCAAACAGCCCATTGAGCATGTATACTTTGCTTTCCTTCACTTTTTGAGTCCTCTCATAAGT
Source organism: Alisma plantago-aquatica (assembly GCA_963693085.1). Classification (NCBI taxonomy): domain Eukaryota; kingdom Viridiplantae; phylum Streptophyta; class Magnoliopsida; order Alismatales; family Alismataceae; genus Alisma; species Alisma plantago-aquatica. The sequence continues at coordinate 1,407,689,781 of OY856412.1, read as the reverse complement.
GATGCATAGCTTTCTCCATACCTCATAGGCCGTCTCACAAGAAGAAATCTGGTTGAACTCGGTGGAGGTCATGGTGGCATAGAGGATGTTGATAGCTCTTGCATTCAAGATGGCTTTCTTCATGGTAGCTTCATCTCATTCTTCTATCTTTATCACCGGTAGCTTATATGGATGGTCCACCATTTTCCATAGCTCAAGACTTTATCCTTGGATATAGAATTGTAGCCTTCTTTTCTAATAGAGGAAGTTACTCCCATCAAAGATTTGATGGTTGATGAAGTATCTCCTACCTTGGTAGTCACCCATCTTCTCCTACTTGTTGAAGTATACTTGGAGAAACCCGCAATGATACCAATTATTGGATCCTAGATGGGTGATTAAATGCTTTAGAGGGGGGGGTGAATAGAGCTAAATGCACTTAAACAAAATTCATTAAACCTTTAAGATATATCAAAATATAAGGTAGCTAAATAGGAAGTTTGAGTGCAACTAAAACATGTTAAGGAAGATAGAGATTGAACATACACCAAGTTACAAGCTATGTAGAGTGGTTCCATACTTCAAACTAGAAGTGAGTTAGTCCACTACCTAGAGAGGTCAACCTCTAGGATTTCTTAACCATTGCATTCTTATATTCATTCATAAGACTTACAATACATGACCAATCAAAGGACTTACCTATCCAATACAAAGAGTATCCACCTTATCAAGGACTTACTCACTTTGCAAGAGTCTTCATCATTCACCAAGGTCTTACCCACTCAAGCACAAGTCTTCCACCTTCAAGGACTTTGCCACTCTTCTTGGATCTTCAGCCTTTAACTGCATCTTCACTCGGAGAAGCTTACACCAAAGACTTACCCACTTGAGCAAGGAGTCTGCTGCCTTCACCAAGGGCTTACCCATTCTTACTCCAAGTCTTCAGCCTTGATCTTTGCCAAGGGATGCCTTCCTTGTTCTTCTTCACCTCTTTTAGCCAAGAGAGAGAACCTTCATCTTCATGGTTGAAATGAGAGATAGGGAGGTGGTGGAAGTGAGAGCCTCACAAGATATACATGTAGGACTAGCTCTCTTACAGATTTCCTACTCACTCTAACGAATGTAGCAAGTGATTAAGCTTAGAGAGAGAGATGAGGCTATAGGAAGCACTCAACTATAGAATAGGAACCTCACATAGAGTTTTGCATTAAATGCTCAACCTTGGAATGAATCCCAAGGGGTCCTATTTATTAGTTGGGGATGCCTCTTAGCCTTTGAGAACACTTAAGAACGAAAACTAGCCATTTTATGGCTTGCAACAGATATGTTTTCACTTGTCGCAACTTCACAATGGCTAGAAACACTTTTCTGCACTTTTCCGTACAGTGCAATCAGTCGAGCTTCTATAAAGGTAACTCCGATCCCATTAAAAGACAAGACCAATTTAGGCCATTGGTCGAGTTTGTCCTGGGGTAACTCGATCGATTCACTTGAATCAGTTTTGGTCAGCAGGGGGATCGGTCGAGTTATGTGAAGTGTAAACTCAACCGATCAAAAGTCATTTTCAAGTTCCAATCAGGATCGGTCGAGTTTGTAACTCGGCCGATGAATAGCCTGATGTAAATTTTGGAAAATGGCTTTTGAGTGCTTAAACATTCAATCTAAGTGCTCCTCAATTTTTCTAAGCTTTATTACAAGTCATACAATCATTACAAGTGATTTACAACATGATTCTAATGGATTTACATCATATTCCAAAAATGTGCACTTATATTGACTTTGACTTATCTTTTCTCCAAGTTGAGATGTACAAGTTAGGGCATTTGGAGTGGGTCTATGTATAATATGAAATCACTCAAGTAGAGACATTAGACACAAATAAGTGGAATGGTTTAGTCATCATCAAAATAAGGGTTTAGTCAATTTAGACCTTAAGTCTAACACATTTAAATGGAAGACTCTTCTATCATGAAGCCAATTGGCATTATTGATGTTATGCCAGTTAAGGTCAAAAAATTCTACATCACATGTGAATTTGTGGTGCTAGATATAAATGAAGATCATCACTACCCTCTTATCTTTGGAAGGCCTTTCCTTGCCACTATCAAGGCACTATTAGACATTGAGGCAGTACTTCTCACTATGAGTGGGAACTAAATTTATCAATTTCCAAGCATGTGGAGGTAGCAAGAAGTATAGTAGAGAAGAAGTCTACTTCCTCGAGTGCATTGACCGGTTCAATCAGATGTAGCAATGCTTCCTTGACTCCAAGACCCCACCAATCACCGGATCTCAAATTTCTCTAAAGGACAACCAAGCCACAAAATAGATCGAATTCATACCAACCATTCCCATGATGGTGGAAATACCTCTCTCTCATGTCCCCACTCTTGTAACACCCAATTTCATTTCTCAAGAGCTACCCCTCCCACCACCTCTCCCCCTCCCTCATGCCACACCTCAATGTACCCCCATTCCCCCCCCACTCTTGAATCACCAGTCTATGATATCCACTACGGCCCTTGGAACCAAGAAGAGTTGCTATAGGTCAATGATGAAGTCTCCAATTATCACCCTTCTGACTCATTCCCAATTGACACTAGTGACCAGTATGGTGGGATGACCAGGCATCCACACTTAAATGGAAATTATTCACCTTCTAATAATTATCTTCATACAATTAAGATACCCCATAACTATTCCATGTCACATATCGAACAATGGGAACCTATCTGTTCTGATCCCAATTATTTTCCTTGGTACAAAGATGTTCGTCAAGCCATCCAAGACATGTTCCAAGGAGCTCAGACAAAGATGGTGAAGTGGGTGCAAGGAAAACAATCGAGTCCATATAGCACTCAGAATCTTGCTCCCCTTTGGGATATACGACTATCATTAGGCCTTCGACGTTAAACATGGTTCTTGTTGGGAGGCAACCCAGTGATTTCCTTCCATCCACTTTGAATTTAAGTTTTACTCAGGACGAGAAAAAATCTTAAGTTTGGGGTGGAGGTGGGTGGTACGTACTCATTCCACCCACTCTATCTTAAATTCCTTACAATTTCCATTATATTATGTAGTTTTGCTTTAAATTTTTTCAATTAAAAAATCCTTTACTTTTGGCCTTTTCTAGTTGGCCACTATGATGTGCACATTTATCAATATACCCCCTTGAATGATGCAACTTGTTTTGTAACATAATTTATAAACCTTCCATTGATAGAAATTATCTTGTCACCTAGGGTCTTACTTAACACACTTCCTTAGAAAAGATTACAAGCTGTACAGGATTGATATGATTCAAAAATGATGCTTCCTTATATAGAGTTATAAACTAACTTGAAAATTTTCTTAATTTAGCATAACTCGGAATTAATTGACCCATTGTATGATACTCCCAATGCACTTAAATTAAAAAAAAAAGTTGCATAAAGAACAATCCTTTTCTACACTTCTTCCATCACCCTCTTATCTCTACATATGCAAAAGAAAAATGAAAATGAAAAGCCAATGTGCCAACTCCAAGTTTGGGGTGGCACACCCCCTCCTTCCATATCATATGTTTCTTCCATACCCCTTATATATTTAATAGGGGCGTACCATCAAGAAAAGATGCCAATAAGAGAAGACTAAAACATGTGGTCAATCTAACTACGAACAAAGAAATAAAAGGTCTCAGGTCGAATAGAGAAGAGACTACTTCCTTCCATACCTCCTTCACTCCACTTTTATGCCCAAGGGAATCTACATAACCCATCAAATCCTTGAGATTTGTTCTTTTGCAATAACTCATAAGAATATGCAGCAGTACCAAACACAAAGAAAATATGAAATTTGTTTTATTACATGTCTTGAAATGGAACCAAGTTGCGAAATAATCTTGATGTAGGGGATATGAAAATTGGTTTTCATGAATTAGGAAGTTATGGTCACTTGGCCACAAAAGGTGGAAGGACAAATGTGGTGTTATGCGAGTGAGGATGACAGGACGAAAGTATTATGTGGCAGTATTTTAATTCAATGTTTCTTGAGGACAAGAAAAACTTTAAGTTTGGGGTATTTTTATGAGTGCAAACTCATTAGCTTTATTTGTACATTTGACAATAAATAGTTAGCTATTGGATAGTTTTAGCATAAATTATCTTAGTTTAACTCTTCTTGCTTTAATTGGAATTTTTCTTTATTTACATGGGTTTTGTGAAAATACTCCCATTACTTGAAAGGCCTAAAATACATGAGAATTAGAGGCTTCATATTCCAATTTTAGCCTCCCAGTCAACCATTTCATATTCCCAAACAATCGACTCAGAAGAATCATCTTACTAGGAATTTAACCAATCAACTTAAGTGAGTTGATCGATTCATTGGCTCAGTGCACCCCACTCCAGAACCCAATCGGCTGTTTCATGGTGTTGATCCACCATCTCAGCCTTCCAAGTCAATGTCTAAACTGAGCGGTTCATTCAGCAAACCAGTCGGCTCGGAAGCCTGGAGTAGGTGTTTCAAGTCCAAAATAGCTGACTCAATTCATTAATGAGATGACTTGGTCAAACAGTGCAGCCACCCCTTCTCTAGGGTTTTGATCCACTTCACTTGACTCGTGCGCATATAGATCGAAATTGAGTGGATCAGATTGTGAACCGATTGGTTCACGTCCATGAGCAACCCATTTCAGCAGCTACCAACCAAAATTCTTCCCATCCTTAGATTTTTTGCCCCTCCTTTCTCCCTATAAAAGGAGGGGGGACTCCATAGCAAAATACATCCTTTGTTATCTAGTTTTTACTTCTATTCATTACATTATTTCTGAGTAGCTCTAGGGCATGGGGGATAGCTCCATAGCTGGTTAGTATTCGATGTAATTGACTTCTTATTCAATAAAAGAATGATATCCTTCTGTTTCTGCTTTGACCATTGGATGAATTGATATATTCTTGTGGGGTGATATGATCGTGGATCCCCACAATAATGAACCCATAATCCCTTAATTATGATTGTTATCTTTTTATCTTTTGATCTCATACTTGTTTTTCGATTAGAATGATTATATCCTTGTGAGGGCACCGAGATCTCAGGCCCTTACATGAACGAACTCATGATATTTTGATGTGATTACCTGATTTAGATCATGATCTATTTTACCCGATTGACTTGTTTGTTACAGCCCATGGTGACGCGATCACCTGATTCATAGGCTTGAATGTCAGATAGAAATCACCTATATTTCAATGAGGTCTTGGACAACCATGTGTTGGATTGTTGGATGAGGATCCACAAACACCAGGATCAATGGGTTTGCGGGAAGTCCGATCCTTGTGTGATTGTGCTATGTAAGGACATAATCCTCATGTTCCTAATTTGATTATTGAGATTTAGTAGTTGACTTGTTGAGTAAAAGCATAGATATTGGTGGTGATACTTTGAATTCCTAGTTCCTTTTATCATTTGATCTTGATGATTTTATTCCTACACTTTTGTTCTAATCTTATCATTAATCAAACTCTTTCAACAAAAGGAATTTTTGTTCTCGTTTTAGCAATTGGTTTTGGATTCCAACCATTTCCTTTTCATTGTCCCATGTATCGACATCTTACTATACTTAAGTTGATTTGGTGCTTGCATCAAGTTGACAACCTAGTTAGAAGGTGAAACTCTAGGATTTTTCCTAGTGATTGGTGTACAACAACACACATCAGACGGCTTATGGCTATGAAGGGAATAAACTAGAGTTTTCTTTAATGCACCTATCTAATTCCTAAATTTCTACAAAAGTGGAGTTTGTTTTGGTATAGTTAGTGTATTACGTTGCGGAGTGAGTAATACTTACTAGAGGTCCCTTAGTCCAGAGTTAGGGGTAAATGATTATGAATGACATGGAGTTAAATGCAATGTATACTATACTGAAATTGTAATCCTAAGGAATACACCAATTCTTGATCACATTCCACTTAGTTTAGGTTTCAATTCTTATCCTTAGTTATAAACTAACCACCAATCACTCTTTTTGTAGGCCTAGTTGATTAGGATATAGTTAGTAGTAGACACTAGAGTACATTTCTCTAAGTTTGACATTCGGGCCTCATAGGTTTATACTACTCGATGTGTATACTTGTGTTTTGCATGGACAGTTTAGGCTTGTCAACAATGCATCACTCTCCTAGTACATGGATTAGCCTATTCTAGACCTACTGCTCTTATAGGTAAGAAAGTTCTAAACCTCTTGTTAATTCAATCTCTTACCCTAACTACTCTAAAAATTAGTTTAATATGTTGTAGTGAGAATTCCTTTCCAATCTAAGCACTCACTCAGCATACATAGAAAGGCATATGTCACATATTATCGATGATCAATTTATAACACATGCAGTTTAGATCACAAATGCCTCTAAATAAGAATAAAAAATAGTGTTCAATTCATTGAAAGAAATTATTTAACATGAAATAACATGGGGGATACTTCCACACTACCAAGAAAAGTGACTACTTGCTCATGGAAAGACCATGCAGGCACAAAGCATGTTCATCCATTGAATTCGTTGTATAATTGATCAACTATAACCTACGAAAGGAGTAGAAGAAAGATGTAACACCCTAGAATTTTCATGGTTAATTTAAAATTTTAATGTAGTTCTCCCTAAATAGAATTTATTTAAGGTCCTTAATGCAAAGAGGTCAGAGTAATATTGCTTTTAGAATAACAAGGGAAGGGGAGATAAAAAGGAACTCAAAGACACCCTTTTCCTTTATAATGTGTTACATTTATTTGAAAAAGTAATATTAATTGATTTTTTCCTTTATTTTCTATCAAAGAAATTTAAAAGAGAAGAAAGAGAAAGATAAGAGGCAAAGATTTTGAAATTTTGAATTAAAGACTTGGACAATAAGTTGTGTTCTTCCTTTTTATGGATTTAAAGTCACTAATGCTCATTTTCCCTCTCCTTCAAGAAATTTCTCAAAAATGGAATAAAGAGGGTTATATGACCCTTGAATGAATTAATAATGTTTATCTCAAATTTTGGTTCAAGGATTCACTAAGTAAATCAATGTTCCAATTATGTTATCCTTTAATGCATTATAATTAAAATTTATGATCATTATGGAAATTTTGGACCAAACATTTGCAAATCCTAAATCTAATTTGTTAGGAATGTTTTAAACAATAGATTTAACCTATGGTTAAAATTTGAGGTCATTTGGACCTTGTTTCCACCAAATTGAATTGGAATGATTTGTATGTGGTTTTATTAAGAAACTATTCAAATGTACATTAAATACAGTCAATTCCCTAAAGTCCAGATCTTTTTCATGTTGTCACGTGTGACATTTCATTTTTCCTTTTCTCTCTCACAATCTGACGACCACACTTTAGTCACTAACAAATCGAACGACACTCAAATCATCCACAACCTCTGCCTCCCTCGCGGTGTAGGGACCATTTCAAAGTTATTCTTTCCCAATCTGTTTCTCTCTCATCTCAATCATTTTGAGAAATTTCTTCATCGATGATTTCCTTTCTCTCTCCCAAACTTGATGATCCCTTTCTTGTCTCATCTCATTCTCTATACATAAAACACCCATTAGGGCTTGACTCCCCCTCTCCTATATTTTACACAGTCGCCACTACCGCTCTTCTCTTTGCTTGTTCAAGCCCCCCAAACCACCACCTCATCTGAGGGTTTACTCCTTTACACCCAATTTCTTCGCATGTGTCCCCGAGCACTAAGACCTACGACGAAGACCTCACCTCGGCCCTCTCTTCTAGCCATGACAAATTGGATGCCTTGTGAGAATCCTCAGGGCCCCTCCTTTGTTTGCACATTACCAGATTACCATGTGATGCCCCCAATCATTGTACCATGTAGGTCCGACCTCTTCCTCACCAGTGTGTTTGTGTATCGATGTTTATGTGCCTTTTCAACATAGGGGATGATGCCATGGTCCATGTTTAGTCACCACTAGTGTGTTTTGACTCTCAGAAGGCATTTTCATCACAGTTTCTATGGTTTCCAAATCTCCGATCAATTCCTATGTTTCTCATTGTGCTCTGGAAGACCAGTGGATAACTGGTGCTTTTGAAATTATGAAAAGGTGTCTTCTCTTCTCCTTGACCTCATGAACTCTCCCGTCAAGTTTTGAGGGATTGAGTTTCCCCCTTCCCCTCTTGCCTTGCTTTCCTTCATTGATGCAATGGTCTGCTGGTTTTTCAATGAGGCAAGCTCGTTGCTCTGCCCACATTTTGACCTTGAGCAAAGGGTCTCTATCTTCATGGCAACAAGACAGAACTAATTCTCTTCTTCTTTTGACCTGAGATAGTTTGCACTGTGATATGGTGGGAGAATATCAGTGTTGTAGTTGCTTGTGATCCATGGCCTGGAGGAGGAACAAACCATGTCTTGAAATGACCATGGTACCCATGCTAGTTCAATCGGGGTATTCAAATCGCATGGGCATTTGGTATTTTAATCACTTGTATTCATCTTTTGATCACTGATATGTGGAGGTCAGTTTATTTACTAGCTGGCCAAACATGATTCGTCCACATCAGATGAACCCAAGGCCTAGTGGGTAATAATAGCCTACGTGGCAATTTCCTTGAATTTTGATTGGCAGGTTTTCTAAAATTCATAGTAAATCATTGGATGCTCAGAAAAATGAGAAAAAATATTTTTCAAAAAGGATTTTTTTGATAGGAATCCTAATATCTAGGTTTTAGAGTCTATTTCTAAATCTCCAAATGTTGGTTTTATAGGAAATGGAAATTAGGATTTAATATTGTGAATAAAATACATATTATTGTGAAACATGCTTTAAAAAGGGTAATTAGGGTTACCAAAACCCAAGATCATTTTTAGGGATTATTCAACTTAGGAAGAGAGAGAAGTATTCTTCAAGTGAAAAATTAAGTGGTCCATGCAAATTGAACATAGTTAAACTGTTTGTTTTATATATGTGGATGAGAATCTCAATGAATGTCAAATTTATGCTATTTACTGTTCCAATTGCTAAAGTCAGTAAAATCATGATGAATGGAGTTTTATGTTGTATATTGTATCACCTTCATGAAAATTAATGACAAAGCTACAAATAAAGTCCAAAGTAATGCTAAGAGTTTTAAGAGAAAGAAATGGTTAAAAGTAGACTTATATAAGTTCCTCATAAGAGAAGAAGCACTTTGGTTCATAAGAGAAGAGGCACCTTAGTGAAACCTAAGAGTCACTTCGGTGCATAATAGAAAAGTCACATATGTGACACTCGAGGACACTTATATAGGTTAAGATAAAATACATTGACTTCAAAGAAATTACATGTCTTTTCAATGTTCAATGCTAAATGTCTATTTTCAGTTTTCAAGTTTTATTTAAATTATAGTATGTTCAATTCTGCTTATCACTGGTTTCATTGCATGGCTGGGGGTGTGATGCCTACTGGTTGGAAGCTAGCTCAGGACAGAAAAGCCAACTGAAGTGAGAACCCTAACTCGAGGATCTACAAGGAGGAAAGCAGTGGTGGGGTGCCAACTATAGCTAGAGTAGTATTTTCTTTTATTCTCCATTCAAATATATATATGTGAATCGTGTATGGATTTTTAGAATGAGAATTGTGTATATATCCCCATGATGGTTTAATTGAACTATACTTCAAGCAATGAAAATCATGTTTGTGACAACCCCCTTGATGTGAATGAAAATATGTGCTTCCGCTCTTATTTTTATAAGTGGGGTGTTACAATAATGGTACCAGAGCCCAAAATATAGTTGACCACCAGCCTTTCTCATAATCTCATCTACTTTATGTTCTTTTTCACATATGGTGCCTAATAATAAGGGTGACAATGAAAAGGTAGCCATGGATGGGGATGAAGAGGAATCTGTTAGCATAGGAGAACGTCGAGAATCTCCACATCGATAAACCCATATGGTGCCCTTTGATGTCTTGGTTAGAGCTCTAGATACTGACATGGGAAGAGGAGAAGACCAAGTGGGCAACCCTAGGGTCAACCATGGGCTTTCCCTAGTCGAATTTATAAAGATCAAGCCCAATTCCTTTGCTGGAGAGGAAGAGGTGGATGTGGTAGAGGAAAGTTGAGAGTTGGTTGCATCACATGGAACACTAATTTCGTGACTTAGATTGTCCCAATCAAAGGTTCACTTTGGGACACACATGTTGAAGGGTGTTGCAAGGACTTGGTGGGAGAACCTTCTAGGTTCTGGTGAAGCAGATGCTCCTCTACTCACATGGGAGGAATTCTCCGAGGCCATTAAAGACCAGTACATATCTGATGCCATGATCGAGAAGAAGGAAGAAGAATTTTGCAACATCTATCAACATGGTGACATGATGGTCATCCACTAAGCCATGAAGTTCAGGATCTTGCAGAAGTACGGCTATGACTATGATGAAAGATGCAAGACAAAGAAGTTCATCAGCGGTCCCAAGCCAGACCTTAGTTTTTGTGTTGTCTAGACGTGGACACCATATCCTACAAGGTGTCATAGATGCTGCCCTAGAGCTAGAAGATCATCCAGGAAGAGCATGGAAGAAGGAGATCCACCACAACAACCAAAACTCCAACCAGCATAATGACAAGAAGAGGAAGGCTCTAGCTGAGGCTGTTGCAAATCAACATGCAAAGACCCAATGTGCAAAACTCTCCAAGTATCATCTGGGAGAATGTGGGTTTGGAACATGAGTTTGTTATTCATGTGGTGAGATATGCCACACTAGACCTAAATGCCCCAAGATTCAAAAGAAGGAACCTAATGTCAATCAAGCACCTAAGGAGAAAAGGCAGGCTAGAATCTCTGCCATGGTAGATAGTGATGATGATAAGACTGAGTAGGTTTAGTGTAGTACCTTCATCTTTTCAAAACTAATGTTGCATCGAAATGTTTGAAACTATTTATTCACTTGATAATATTAGTATGTTGAACTTCTTATGCTAAATATGGAAATTTGTATGGTGGGTAGTTTTAATAAAATTTCAAGGAATAAATTTAATTTATGTGGGTACAAATGTAACACTCTAGAATTTTCATTGTTAATTTAAAATATTATTGTGGTTTTCCCTAAATATAATTTCTTTTAGGGCCTTAATGAAAATAGGCCAAAGTAATATTGCTTTTAGAGTAACAAAGCAAGGGGAAATAAAAAGGAACTCAAAAACACCTTTTTCCTTTATAATGTGTCACATTTATTTTAAAATGTAATATTAATTTATTTTTCCCTTTATTTGCTATCAAAGAAATTTAAAAGAGAAGAAAGAGAAAGATAAGAGGCAAAGAGCTCTAAATTTTGAATTAAAGACTTGGGCAATAAGTTTTGTTCTTCCTTTTTAGGGCTTTGAAGTCACTAATGCTTATTTTCTCTCTTTCAAGAAATTACTCAAAATGGGAATAAAGATAGGTTATATGACCCTTAAATGAATTATTAATGTTTATATAGAATTTTGGTTCAAGGTTTCACAAAGGAAATCAAATTTCCAATTATGTTATCCTTTAATGCATTATAATTAAGATTTATGACCATTATGGAAATTATGTACCAAACATTTGTGAATCCTAAATCTAATTGGTTAGTAATGTTCTAGACAATAAATTTAACCTATGATTCAAAATTTAGGTCATTTGGACCTTGTTTGACCCACCAGATCAAATTGGAAATATTTGTATATGGTTTTATTAAGAAACTATTCAAATGTCCATTGAATACAGTCAATTCCCTAAAGTTTGGATCTTTTTCCTGTTGTCACGTGTGACATTTCATTTTTCCTTTTCTCACTCACGGTCTGACGATGACACTTTAGTCACCAACAAATTGAATGATGCTCAGATCATCCTCAACCTCCGCCTCCCTCGCGGTGCAAGGACTGTTTCACAGTGATTCTTCCCCGATTTGTTTCTCCCTCATCTCTCAATCATTTTGAGAAATTTCTTCATTGCCAGTTTCCTTTCTCTCTCCTAAACCCAATGATCCCTTTCTCATCTTCATCATTTTATGTAGCCTCCACTACCTCCCTTCTCTTTGCCTATTCAAGCCCCCAAAAGCACCGCCTCCTCTAAGGATTTACTGCTCCACACCTAATTTCTCCACCTGTGTCCCTGAGCACCAGGACCTATTTTGGGCTTGAACTTTGGTGACAAAGACCTTGCCTCAACCCTCCCCTATAGCTCTGACAAATTGGATGCCTGGTAAGCATCCTTAGGGCCCCTCCTTTGTTTTAGCATTGCATGTTTACCCTGTGATGCCCCCGGTCCGACCTCTTCCTCATCGGTGTGTTTGCGTCTCGATGTTTTTTTGCCTTTTCGACCTAGGGGATGATGCCTTGATCCATGTTTAGTCACCACTTTTGTGTTACAACCCTCAGAAAGCATTGCCATCACGGTTCTATGGTTTCCAAATCTCTGATCAATTCATTTATTTCTCATTGCACTCCTGCAGACTAGTGGATAACTGGTGCTTTTGACTTTGTGAAAAGGTGCCTTCTTTTCGTATTGACCTCACGAATGCTCCTATATAGTTTTGAGGGCCCGAGTTTCCCCCTTCCCCTCTCGCCTTACTTTCCTTCACTGATGCAAGGGCCTGCTAGTTTTCTGATGAGTCAAGCTCGCTGTTCCTCCCACGTTTTGACCCTGAGAAAAGGGTCTCTGGCTTCATGGCAACAAGACAAAGCTAGTGCTCCTCTTCTTTTGACCTGAGTTGGTTTTCCCTACGATATGGTGGGAGGAGATCAACACAGCAGTTGCTCATGATCCATGGACTAGAGGAGGAACAAACCAGGTCTTGAAATGACCAGGGTGCCCACGCCAGTTCAATCAGGGTATTCAAATCGCATGGGCATTTTGGTATTTTAATCACATGTATTCATCTTATGATCACCAATATGCAGAATCGGGTATCTTTGCTAGCTGCTGAACATGATTGGTCCACATCATATGGGCCCAAGGCCCAGTGGATAATAATCGTCTACGTGGCAGTTCCCTTGAATTCCAATTGGCAGATTTTCTAAAATTCATAGTAAATCACTGGGTGCTTAGAAAAATGAGAAAAAATATCTTTTGAAAAGGAGTTTTTGAGAGAAATTTAAATATCTAGGTTTTAGAGTCTATTTTTAAATTTCCAAATGTTGGTTTTATAGGAAATAGAAACTAGGGTTTAATATTGTGGATGAAATACATATTAATGTGAAACATGATTTAAATAGGGTAATTAGGGTTAACAAACCCCAAGATCGTGTTTAGGGCTTATTCAACTTAGGAAGAGAGAGAATATATTCTCTAAGTGAAAAGGTAAGTGTCCATGCAAATTGAACATAGTTAAATTTTTTTATTTATATATATGTGTATGTGAATCTCAATGAATGTCATATTTATGTTATTTACTGTTCTGATTGCTAAAGTCAATAAAATTATGATGAATGGAGTTTTATGTTGTATATTGTATCACCTTCACAAGGGATGAGCTTATAAAGAGATATTTTGAATCTCTACATCTTAACTAGTATATGGCCCATGATAGAGTTGAATGGAAATGAAGGATCCATGTAGCCAAACCCAACATAGTTGGGACTGAGGCTTAGATGTTGATGATAATGATTGTATCACCTTCACAAAATTTAATGATAAAGTTAAAAATAAACTCCAAAATAATGTTAAGAGTTTTAAGAGTAAGAAAATGTTAAAAGTATACTTATATAAGTTCCTCATAAGAGAAGAGGAACTTTAGTGCCTAAGAGAAGAGGCACCTTGGTGCAACCTAAGAGGAACTTTTGTGCATAAGAGAAGAGGCACATATGTGCAACCCAAGGACACTTATATAGGTTAAGATAAAAGAAATAGACTAAAAAGAAATTTCATATCTTTTCAATGTTCAATGCTAAATTTCTATTTTCAGTTTTCAAGTTTTATTTAAATTATAACATGTTCAATTCCATTTACCGTTGGTTTTATTGCATGGTCGGGAGTGTGATGCCCGCATGTTGGAAGATATCTTAGGAGGGAAAAACCAACTGAAGTGAGAACCTTAACTCAAGGATCTACAAGGAGGAAAGCAGTGATGGGGTGCCAACTATACCTAGAGTAGTATTTTATTTTGTTCTCCATACAAATATGTATATGTGAATCTTGTATACATTTTGAGAATGAGAATTGGGTATATTTCCCTGTGATGGTTTAATTAAACTTTACTTTGAGCAATGAATATCTTGTTTATGACATCCCCCTTGATGTGAACAAAAATATGTGCTTCCGCTCTGAGTTGTACAAGTGGGGTGTTATAAAAGATGATCAGGAAACCCAAGTTGTCTGTAGAAGGGTTCTGGTTGGATGTTTTGTATCCTCCTCCCACAATGTAGACACAATGGATACATTCAATCTATGCTGGGAGGCACATAGGATGGGCAATTGGTGGATAAGAACTGCACATGCTTCCCTTTTATGCTTCGATGGGGTGCATTTCACCCCCCTCTCTCTTGCTGCATGTTACTCATCTTTCTTGACCTATTATGTCTTGGATGATTTCCTTATATGAGGATCAAGTCTATTTATAGAATAGTAGTATTTAAAGTTTCCTTAATTCCGCTGGAAGACAATTACACAATTGGTACTTGACTTTTACACCATGTAGTTGATTGGTCAGTATTGACGTTGGGATATTTCTAGAAGTTATGAAGCATAAATGGGAACTATACCATGCACTTTGCATATTAGTGGATGGAAGGAATCATCAACATGGGATAAAAGTTGTATTTGTGTCATGAAAATTCTATAGCTTTTTATCTTGGTTAACTGATAAGGAACATGTCGTGTTTTCTAATAACACACTATGTAGTTTCCTTTTTCGAAACAAATATCCTATGATCTTCATAAAATCTGATGTTTATTTCTATGAATCAAATCACGAGACTTTCCAAGTGGAAGACATGATAAAAAATGGAACCTACAATCAAAACCATGAGGAGAAAACAATCAACAATATAGCATAATTGGGGTTAAATTGGTGTTTAAGGGTGATAATAGCAACATAAGTGCTCAATCAAACCAGTAAATGGTACATAAAGTACGCTTATCAAATCCCCCTAATCTTGTTATTATTTTTGTTGAGCAATTAGGAATAGATAATCAACTAGAAGAATCAATGAAGATGAATACCATGTAACAATTTACCCTAATGTAGTATATTAAATTTTAAATTTACAAAATTTTGAAGTGTCATCTATTCCATCTCAATTTCTTGAGGTGATGGAGTTAATTATAAATTAATAAGAAGCTTATTTGAATAAAGATATCAAGAAAATGGAAATACTAAGGTGAATTTTATACATATTCCAACTAAATATAGAAATAAAATGCAATCATCCCAAGTAGTAAGCATGAATCAGATTTTCTAAAACTCATTTTAGTAAAAACAATTTTTGTATTTCATCAATGTTGCATAAATGATTCAAACACAAAACTCACATCTAGAAAATAGTCACTAATAATAAATTTGACCTATATAGAATTTCAATTCATACCGATCATCCGTCTTTATTACATAGCATTCGACCATCACGGCATGATCGATATATTCAAGCTAGATAGGTATACTAAGAAGGTGGTTTAGCCTTTTGGGGGGTTTTATTTATTCATGAATGAACTTGTCCAATTTTCCAATTTTTATATTCAGATTCTACTTTAGAACCATGTGGGAATATTCTAATTTAACCACCCTAATGTGTACAAATATCATATGAATTGAAGTGCATAAACCATATTTCATCTTATTTAAAAAAATTCCATCGATAAATGCAACTAAAATCTCATAACTAGAATTCATAAATATCAACTTCACATGAACATACTTTTCACTTGAGAAGCCCATAGAGATAATTTTCATTGTGTGCATTATATTAACCAAAAGAAATATTGTTGTTGAAGGTTACTTCTGATTAAGACCAATGAAATTTAGAAATATAAGCAAAAAATTCTAGAATCATCACCTCTGAAATTCATAGGTCCATCTATGCAAACTAAGATTATATCTATTTGATATCACAAAAAGAGGACATTGAATCAAAATTTGGAAAAGTGGGATGTTCAAGACATTAAAAATCAATAAATCCCAACCATGTCCCAAAACAAAGGAAAAGTCATAAAAGGCAAGAAATAAAAGACTAAAATGGAAATTTAAGATAATAGTTACACTGCCAGACAATAGTCCCCCAAGCTAGATAAGTAAAGTTTCCTCACTATAAACCCAAACAAAGGAGAATGACTATTGGATAACTCTTTCCGGTGGTAGATTTAATTAAACTCAAAGACATGCTATTTGTATTTGGACATAGCGTATAAGTAATCCACTACTCCATTTACTTTTCATCTATATTGGTGCATTTCTTGATGGGTAACATGTCATGTAATGTAAAATTACAGTTTGCAAGGATATTAATTATGTTTATTGACCAAATTTGTAACATGGTGTGTGATGAAAAATCATGGTATCTATATTATTCTCTGTTCTTCCAAAAAATCTCATGATATCACACAATGTGTTATTGGCAAACACAACATGTGTATTGTTGCATTGAATGCCTATAATTTATTAACAATATTGGGAACATCACATAATTTGAATTTACACTTAAAAGTTGTGGTATTCCTTTGAAAGTTTGCTTAAAGTGAACGACATGTTATTTACAGACACTGTGTGTTGGAACATCATTGGTATTTCTAAATTTTTACTATTGAAAAGCACACAAATAGTGTAGTATGAAATTATAGCATGTTGAGAAGTACCAGTATGCTTCCTGATAAGGAAAATGTCTTTTATAGAGAAAACATGCCATGTTTCTTTAGGTCATAGAAATGTTTAAGCATACCTCCTTACACTCGTCATACTTAACATCAAGACCATTTCAACAAGTAAATATATCATAATGCCTAAATAATGGTCCTTACCATTGCAAATGGAGTGTTTATTATATATATAAATAAGTAAAATTAAACAAACTAAACTAGAGTGAACTAAAATAAAGTGGAAATCTGGGGTAAAGTCCCCCAAAGGCATCACATTTATAGTCTATAGCTAGACTCATCAAGTCCTTCAGAAAGGATCATTGAGGTAAATTATAACACCCTCTCTACTCATGTAGGTATAACTTAATGTTGGTATGTGTGACCAGAGAGCCAATCATATTATTGTTGTAATGGCATAATTTGTAAATGATTTGATTAATAATAAAGGCAAGCTTCCAATTTATTCAATTTTATCCGGTTATGAGACAATTATGTAAATGTCTAGAGAATAATATTACTCAATGGTGTATGTATTTAAGTACATGACTTGAACAATGAGATCATACTGGTGTTAAGAGTATATACATTCTCATTATGTTTGTGGTTGGATGTTATTGTGGAAGGCAAATAGACAGCAATAACACATAAGACTAGAGTGTCTACTGGTTGATGGCAAAATCTCATTAGTCATGATATGTGATATCAAACCTAGCACACAGATACATGTTAGAGAACAGTGTATCAGACAGACCCACCATGAGATTGACACATGGAAACTATTACAATGGTAGTCATAGTCATCTCTCATAGTGTTGGTGGTGATTGTGGTTCTTAGACCTGAAGTCACTACACTCATCACATGTTGTTTGGTATGCTTTGACATAATCCAATGTAATCCTGACTAAGGGTTGTCATAACAATGATGATTGGGTGACTGTAACACATGGGGACTGACTATGAGTGATGTAGATGGAATTTGTCCCTCCCATAGGAGTATGATATCCTAGGTCTTTTGATAAGAAAAATGCATGGACATGCACATGTGAGTCAATATGTGATATTGAGCTTACGTATATCTCATACAGTCTTCTCCAGTTTAAGAAATAAAATTGAATGTTGAAGAGGATGACTACTCCATGCCTCGAGTTCAATATGGATATCAGTAACAAAGGAACTATAAAAACAATATGTTGGCTAAATTGGACATTATTATAATCCCTTTGTTTTGATGATGACAAACATTTCTTTCTTGTGGTTTTAACTTACTATTTGTGTGTTTCAGGGACAAGCATATAAGGTGGTGGATAGCGAAGACTTGGAACATAAATTTGCTAAAATTGCTTTATTTTTATGATTGTAATCAATGTAAAAACTTGTACAAGTTTATCATGTACAAGTACTTAGATATCATGTAAATCAAGCGTTTAGATCTTCCCTATCCACACACAACACTTAGATAGGTCATCCCTAAGTGAGCATCACAATTGCACATTCATTTCTTACACTTAGCATATTAGTTAAAGTTTTGAATCAGAGTTGGTCTCAGTCAACACACTTCTCGACTGAGATACTCTCGGTCGAACATTTTCTCGACCGAGAAACTCCCAAGTCTAAAGCACAAACACCTTTGCATAATCTGCTAAAAGCCATCACAGAGAAAGGCTCGGTCGAACTTTACTTCGACCAAGACTGTGTCTCGAGCATGTTCTATAGTCGTTAGACTTAGTTCTATAGCTGTTAGACTTTGTGGAAAAAGTGGTTGGGAGTTGAGTTGAACGTTTCTCCAGACTTACCCTCGGTCGACAAAATCCTCAACTGAGAGACACTCGGTCGACAAACTTCTCGACCGAGAAGGTTTCTATCTGTACTTTTCAGAATTAATTAACTAGCCATTACAAATGCAATTAGTGGAATTCTAACGGCTTGCTGAGCACTAAGAACCCCCTAGAAAGTGTCTAGAATGTCCCCAAGCATTATCAAACCACTCCTATAAATAGGTTAGCCATAGGACACCTCAACATACAATTGGAATACACAATTACACTTGAGATTCAATCCTTGTTAGCAAACAAGTTGAGCTACACTTGCAATCTATTTTCCCTTGAGCTCTACATTAGTGTCCTATAGGATGATATCTCCTATCCACTATACATCCACATCCATCCACTTTGGTTAGGAGATCAAACGCTTGATATAGGATCAAAGCGTTGTACTCAATTAGTAACTTTGTTTCCTTCTTCCAATCTTGTTCCTTTTATTGTGTTTTATTCTCCTTTGCTACTCCTAGGTTGGAGGCTGAGGAAAGGAGGTTGTTGGAGCTTATTCGGTGGTGAAGGTAGCTCGGCGGACTTAGGATTACTTCAAAAAGGCTATCTCAATGGGAAGCTACTTCAATAGGAAGGCTACTTCAAGGGGGAGCTTGGAGTTACTTTAAGGAAGGCTGCTTCAAGGTTGGTGAGACTACTTCTAGGTGAAGGCTATCCTAAGGGTGAAGGTATTTGTATCTTATGTAACATCCTTGCGATGTAATAATATACAAGTGCTTTCAAAATCCCAATTGGAAATAATTGGGTAGTGGACTGACTCCCTTAGTATTTGCTAAGGGTGGAACCACTCTAAACGTCGTGTCTCCTTCTCCAACATTCTTGTGATTGTTTGTTTGATTGAATTAATTTTTAAAATATCATAAAACCCTATTCACCCCCACTAGTGGTTTTTCAATTGGTATCAGAGCAGGTCTTCAAGGAGCCTTAACAGGTCTTGAAGAGATGGGGGATGGTGCCTTCAACAACCTCTACGTGGAAAGGACAAACATGAGCAAGCAATCAACAAGAAATCAAGATCATAGATGGTGTTTTGAATGTGAAGCAAAGGGACACACAACATTTAATTGTCCAAAGAGAAAGTTCCACAAAGATAAAAGGGAACAATCAAGTACTCATAAAGAAGACAACGTATGTTGTTTAATTGCAACAATCGATGAAGAAGAGGATGAGGTAAGCTTATTTGATTTATCTAAAGAAGAGTTAGTTGTTAGCATAGGGGAATTGCATGATAAATATATTGATTGTAAAAAGAAACTAAAAAGAGTTACTAAAACTAATGAGGAGTTGTATGCTAAATTAAATAATCTTTATTTTGAAAAGGACAGTATTATTTCTGAAAAATTTACTTTGAAATCATCTTTAAATGATTGCAATATGAAGTTGCTTACTTTAGAAACAAACTATGGTCTTCTTTCTCAAGAAATGGTTGAATTGCTAGCAAAACTAAATAATTTTTAGACTCAACCTATCCTATGTACTCATCTAGATTATGATGCTATTGTTAAAGAAAGAGATGCTTTATCATCTGATCTAGATCAAGCAAAGTTGGATATCAAAAAGAAAATGGATGAGATTACTAAGTTACAAAAAGAAGTTAGTAGCTTGAGAAATAATGGCATTCTTGATAAGATCCTAAAAAATGTTATAGTTATAGTGGAAGAAGAGGTTTAGGATATGTTCCAAAAGAGAAATCCTATCAACCTAAACCTAGAAGAACACAAGCACCCAAGGCCAAGATTAGGTATGTTCCCAAGAACAATTCAACTTCTAGAAAGAGAAATGAGATTGACTTTATTTGTTGTCACTATTGCTTGCGTCTTGGACATTACTCTTTTTCATGCCCATACAAGAAAAGGGATGATGATCTAGTTTGGGTTTCTAAAACTTAGAGATTTGAATTTGATTAGTTGAGATTTGACCTAAAATGTTACCTTGATATTCAAATGCCTTATCTCAACAAAACTAGGCTTTAACTTTCATATTCTTGCAAAATTGTATTACCTTATGTTTTGCTTGCAAATAATTACTAAAAAACAATACAGAAACACACTCGGTCGAGAAAATAGTCGACCGAGACACTGTCAGTCGAGAAGTAGTCGACCGAGCAGGTTACTGTTTTAAGCCTGCAAAAACCTGATAAAACTTGTAAAAACAGCAGAACACTCGGTCAAGAAAATCTTCGAGATATATTTGATCAAAGAATAGTTCGGCCGACTCAAGATCTGTTGAACCTGTTTGATTGATTCAGTTTGCTATCAATATACCTAACTAAGATTATTAGTAGGATTAAAGGAAACCTTTTGAAGAAAAGAACCTTGAGACAAATTTGTCAAATCAAAACATATTGATAGTCTTGCATCATAAAATTGTGAGATAATGTATATGATGTTCCTACCCATATTACTGCAAATAATGTTTCTTACTGCAATTGGACATACTTTATGAGTCTTTACAACTATTGCAAGTTTGATTAAATATGATCTTTCACATGGTTTGCCTAAAATATTCCTTAGTCAATTTGAAATTTATGAACCATGTGCCTTAAGAAAACTTTATTGAAACCTATGAAATTGATTTTGTTGGATTGAATAAATATTGCTCTTATCATCAAGATGATTATAGTAATTCAGCTCATTGCATATATAGATGATGCTGCCATTATTGCATTAAGGTAAATCTCTATGGCACAAATGCATCTTGACATATTATGATTATCTTGTGCTTAACTTATGGAAAAGGATATCATCTCTGTGATGCATGAATATTTTCACTATGGACTTCAAGTTTTATGTTTTGCATATAAAATCTTCTATGAAGAAAAAGGCAAGCAAGATTATTTGATTTTAATATCTTACTTAGAACAAGAATATTAATGTTTTATCTAATTGTTTGTTCTAAGAGCAAAAATGTTACAAGTCATATGAATTTGCTTCAAGTCATTAAATACTACAAGAATCAAACTTGTTTTTAAGGTACAATTTTTTTCTATACATAAAGGCTTTATATTCAATCAAATGGATCATTGTGAATGCTTGAATTGGAAATCTACAAAAATTGCCTCTCGGTTGAAATCACGTTTGACCGAGGGGTGCCCAGGTCGAAGTCAAGGTCGACATAAAATAAGCTTCATAAAATGCTTAATTATAAATCATTGCCTTGCACTCAATCTTAGTATATTGAAAACAAGATTTTAGTGCATAGCTCTCATAAAAGGTTAACTTATTATGATCTAATGCTTATTGTGACCTTAGAATCCTTAAATTATCTTGATTATAAGATTAAGGGGGAGCTCACAAAAACTATCTTGACTATAAGATTAAGAAGGAGTTCACAAAACTTTGTAATCATCATAAAGAAAATTTGAAACTAGTTATGACCTTAGTATCTTTAAAGTAATCTTGGTTATGAAAATAAAGGAGTCTACAATATTTATGAATATAATGTATATCTTGTCCTTAATGGAATTCTCTAAACAAATTAGGGATTAACATCCCGTGCATTAGGTTAGAGATACATTCATTGATTCTACTATAAGCTTAAAAGAATCTCATATTATTTCAAGGCTTAACATACCTTGTAAATGATTGAGAAATCAAAATACATATGCCATGAACCTAAAAGGATCTCATATCATTTCAAGGCTTAACATCCTTTGCAAATGATTGAGAAATAAATTGTGGCTAAATTTGACAAAAAGTGGTTTGCAATACAAATAAACCCCTCACTCCTATAAGTTGAATATACCATTAAAGAAGAGCATCAAATTACAAAATTAAGGGGGAGAAATGAAATTCATAATAAATTCTTCAATTGGCTATCTTTTTGAAATGTCAAAGGGGGAGAAACAATATAAATCAAATGAAAAGAGTTTCATAATCTCTTGGTTTTAAAAATGATATTGTTTGAATAAGAGAATACATGAAAAGGAAATACAAAGGAAGTTTCAGGTATGAAACTCATATGATTTACATTACTTTGATTTATATTGGAAATGTTTGCCATCTTCAAAAAGGGGGAGATTGTTGGCTAAATTGGACATTATTATAATCCCTTTGTTTTGATGATGACAAACATTTCTTTCTTGTGGTTTTAACTTGCTATTTGAGTGTTTCAGGGACAAGCATATAAGGTGGTGGATAGCGAAGACTTGGAAGATAAATTTGCTAAAATTGCTTTATTTTCTTGATTGAAATCAATGTAAAAACTTGTACAAGTTTATAATGTACAAGTACTTAGATATCATGTAAATCAAGCATTTAGATCTTCCCTATCCACACACAACACTTAGATAGGTCATCCCTAAGTGAGCATCATAATTGCACATTCATTTCTTACACTTAGCATATGAGTTAAAGTTTTGAAATAGAGTTGGTCTCAGTCGACACACTTCTCGACCGAGATACTCTCGGTCAAACATTTTCTTGACCGAGAAACTCCCAAGTCTAAAGCACAAACACCTTTGCATAACCTGCTAAAAGCCATCACAGAGGAAGGCTCGATCAAACTTTACTTCGACCGAGACTGTGTCTCAAGCAGGTTTTATAGCCGTTAGACTTAGTTATATAGTCGTTAGACTTAGTGGGAAAAAGTGGTTGGGAGTTGAGTTGAACATTGCTCCAGACTTACCCTCGGTCGACAAAATCCTGGATCGAGAGACACTCAGTCGACAAACTTCTCGACCGAGAAGGTTTTTGTCTGCACTTTACGGAATCAATTAACTAGCCATTACAAATGCAATTAGTGGATATCTAACGGCTAGCTGAGCACTAAGAACCCCCTAGAAAGTGTCTAGAATGTCCCCAAGCATTAGCAAACCACTCCTATAAATAGGATAGCCATAGTACACCTCAAGATACAACTGGCATACACAATTACACTTGAGATTCAATCCTTGTGAGAAAACAAGTTGAGCTATACTTGCAATCTATTTTCCCTTGAGCTCTACATTAGTGTCCTATAGGCTGATATCTCCTATCCACTATACATCCACGTCCATCCACTTTGGTTAGGAGATCAAACGCTTGATATAGGATCAAAGCGTTGTACTCAATTGGTAACTTTGTTTCCTTCTTCCAATCTTGTTCCTTTTATTGTGTTTTGTTCTCCTTTGCTACTCCTAGGTTGGAGGCTGTGGAAAGGAGGTTGTTGGAGCCTCTTCGGTGGTGAAGGTAGCCCGGTGGACTTAGGATTACTTCAAGAAGGCTGTCTCAATGGGAAGCTACTTCAAGAGGAAGGCTACTTCAAGGGGGAGCTTGGAGTTACTTCAAGGAAGGCTACTTCAAGGTTGGTGAGACTACTTCTTGGTGAAGGCTATCCTAAGGGTGAAGGTATTTGTATCTTATGTAACATCCTTGTGAGGTAATAAAATACAAGTGCTTTCAAAATCCCAATTGGAAACAATTGGGTAGTGGACTGACTCCCTTAGTATTTGCTAAGGCTGGAACCACTCTAAATGTTATGTCTCCTTCTCCAACATTCTTGTGATTGTTTGTTTGGTTGAATTAATTTTAAAAATATCATAAAACCCTATTCACCCCCCCTCTAGTGGTTTTTCTTAATATAACACCAAACATAGATTGTAGGTTGAAGTTTTTCTCCAACTTTCCATTTACTTATGTAGCATTGATGTGCGCCTAGGCACCACTTATTGCTTGTGATGTCATAAATAGTTATGGACATTCATTGCCAACGTAATATGGGACTTATAGGGTCACACACATACGAAATGACCTAGAAGAGAAGTTTTGATCATGAATTATAATTGGATTGATTACTAAAGTGTTTAGTTATTCAATTCAAGCAATAAATCAACTGATTGGACTCCCAACCGATCGGCTCATGTGATGAAACGATCGGTTGGACTATCATGTTGATTGGATATTGTATTGGTTGAATTATGCATAAATTGGGGCACCAACTGACCGGTTCACCTAGTGAATTGATTGGCTGGAGGTCGTGAGATGACATGCTCGCTTAGCGAGATGCCCGGTTCGTGGTGCAATTCAATTGCATCAAGGATTAGTGTTGACATCATGTCATGCATTATTTGGAATAGAATTGCCAATTCATATGCGATTGGGAAACATGTGAAACAACAGCTCGTGTGCCAACTGACCTTTTCACCATTTACAGGTTGCAAAAAATAAATATTTCACTCCCTTCCACTCCCACGCATATTGGGAACTCTAACCCTAACCCATCCTATAAATGGAGGGGTATTGGGGTCTTCTCAGACACATCAATCATCTTTGACAATTGGTTTGTCTTCTTTGGTTTTGGTAACTGAGAAAACTCGATCAAGTCCTACCTGATAAAGGTAGGGATAGCAAGAGAGAATAATTGTGGGAGAGTAAGTTGGTGACTAGTACACTAATGGGAGGGAAAACTCCTTCATGTCCATTCTAGTAGAAGGATAGGAGTTCTAGGCGGTCCATGCAGACTTCCATAGAGGTGTGGATGTCGGTGTATGTCGCTAGGAGGACAACATCAACATGTTATCCATGGTGAAGACCAAGAGGTACAGTAGATGAGTCCCAGTGCAACTAGAAGAGAGTTGCATGACTATAACGACGAGGAGATTTTGTTGGACTTGCTCCAGGACAAGTTATATCCTCAAAACCATCCTTTCCATTATATAATTATTGAAGTGATCCGCTGGTTTAATGGGGAATATGGCAGTAAAAAAAATTGTCCACTTCCTATTCTGTCACCATATTTCCCTACACTTAATTCATTGACTATTTGCATTGAAGGTGAAGGGTTTTCCTTGTAGTTCCACCCTTGAGAGGAAAATTTATGAAAACATGGAATGTGCTAGATCATTTGGACTGTAACTTCTTTGGGGTAAAACCATTCTCTAATTAGAAAATATTACGTGATCTCTCAGATCAAACTCCTTTCAAATGTGTTTGTTGTTCCATGGCTTTTTAGTTTCTTTATATAGATTTTCATTCTTATAACATCTAACCTTAATCGTTTTAGTTCTTGGAGTTATAGCAATCTCTTCTCACCCACTTTTTCATGTCATACTTGAGGAATTCAAGTACTCAATGGGTGTGGTTTTCTATCTCTACTTGCAAGTGACATGACTTGAAATAGACTAGTGTAAGACAAGTGATCCCAATTGTTACTTTGTATGCAATACGGTATGCCTATAAGTCATCATCTAACTTCATGTCTAGTTTTTTCTTGATTTTGAGACCATCTTTTGGAGAATTTATTTCATTTGATGATTGACACTACTACAGAACCTACCTTTAGTGTCGGTTATTTAAAGCCTTTAGTGTCGGTTTCTAAGCGACACCTATGTGGGCGACACTAAAAGATCACCCATTAGGCGTCGGTTCCAAAGCCGACGCCCAAACTCTTCGCACGCCACCGAAAACGCGCCATCATGGGACTATAGGCGTCGGTTATTAGATAAGAAACCGATGTTCGAACCCTTTGCGCCACAGAAAGGGCACCATCTTGGGCACTATCAGTGTCGGTTTTTTACAAATAACCGATGACATATATCTTCGCGCCACAGGAGGGCGCCAACTTGGGCACTATAGGCGTCGGTTTTAGCTAATAACCGACGCCATATAACTCCCAACACGGCCGTGCTGGACAGCACGGCCGTGGTGTCTGGTCCGCTGCCACGTCCGTGGTGTTAAGGAAATAGATGTCGGTTTCTATTAAAAACCGACATTGTAACTATTTGGCATCGGTTTTATACAAATAACCGACGCCTATTTTTTGTTTTTTTTTCTGTTAGTCTGCAGACCTGTTGTGGCTGGTCGCAGGATGAGAAACTTGTTTCGTTCAGTTATGAACTGCAGGTTTTATGACATCCATTGATATCAGCTGACAACAGGCCCCAAACTTGCAAAATTAACAACAAAAATATTCACACATGCATTTAGCAATGCAGCCTGCGGTTCCATTTTATTTTCACACATTTAAAAACATTCATGTAGCTAGCAATCTGTAGTTCCATTTATTCACATTCACACATGTAGAAACATTCATATAGCAGCCAACACTTTCATTCATTTTCACTCAGACACATGTAGAAACATCCAGACATATAGAAACATTCACACATATATTATAATTCAGAAATTCATTTACAAAATATCATTGTTTAGTCATTATTTGCTATCAGGATCCCAATTATATTTTAAAGCCCCCACTATTTGTATGGTTGTTGCCCATTCTTCTCTTACTTCATTTAATTCTCCCATCGTATAGGGAGCATTTTCATCTGGTAAGGCCTCTCCTATAATGGGGTCAGCTTTAAACACCTGTGAAGAGAATGATGTATATATATAATTAATGAGCTATAAATAAGATTGATATATTTCGATCATATTATCTAATGAGACTATATAATACATGAGCAATACACTCGATATCCAGTGCGGCATGTTTGATAATCATGTGCATATATCACATGACATAGTATCCACATGCCCATCCGTTATCTTGTGTAGCACACTATAAATTAAAACATACAAAATATTAAAAAATACAACTAATTAAGCATTGTTCACATAAATAATATATACATATATTGCAGTCGGGAACTTACTTTCACGTTCTTCCAAATTATTGGCTGGTTCTTTTTCGTGGGACCTTTCCTCCAGCCTTTTTGAACTCCTCAAAACCCCTACATGTTAATGTAACACAGAAAATTGCAATTAAATAGTAATGTAATAACATATGTTAACGGATATGAAAATGAAATATTTCTCACCAGAATAATGCCATTTTCATTATGTGTCCAAATCTTGTATTCAATTTACTCCCCTTAGGATCTAGATAATACACAGTGAACGTCTCGGGGGCAATAACCAGTAACTCCCAATGCCTACCCCTAGAGGTAAAAAAAGTTAAAAATTAATAACTCAAAATCCACAATAAAAATGTAATTTTATTAAGTCCAAATTATAATAGGCAAAGTAAACTTACTCTACATTGAATGGAGCCATTATCACCGTCTTCTTATTTACAGCAAATTTTGAAAAAGCCTCACAGCAGTATTGTTGAACTGACGTAGGGTCTTTAGCTACTAGACTAATCAAAGATGGAATCAAAAACCCTACATGTTCGAATCCAAAATCTACACATATGTTGTCTAAGTAGCTGCAAAATATGTATTAATTATGCATGCATTAATAAATAAGAAACCAGATCACCAGATCATACACAAGTTATATGGATGTATAAAGAATATCTCACCTTATCCATAGCTCTATCACAGATGTATTTAGCCAAGCATATCGAAACAACTCCAAAATATCTTGTATAAATAGTTTTGTTTCCTATGACTGACATGTAGAATCTGAATCGGAAGAAATAGTTATAGGGGACTTTATATCATGTTCGCCTAACCATATTGACATACCCCTATAGTTAGGACCTAACGGGACAGGTAGGTCCTGTGGAACCCAACTAGGTAATGTAGGAGGTGGAAGTGGAGGCCTAGATGATGTGGGTGTCTTCTTTTTAACCTGTATATATATATAATTTCAGATCAACTGCCATCATATACACATACTAACAATTGAACGTAATGTAAATTTACCATACCTTTTCAGTAAAGAGGACATCCGCTTTTAGCCACAATATCACTCCGCCTACTGCCTCACCAAGCGTTTCACAATCTGGGTGGGCATATGGCAATGGAAGATCCATCCACTGGGAGAATATATGTATCAGGCTCACACGAATCCAACCAGCTGGTACTGGAGACCCGTGACACGTTTCCCCTGGTAGGGATGGGTAAGCTGACGCCTCTACAACGACAAATTCTTTACTTTTTAGACGGCATGGCTTCAACCCCTACAAATTTTTGTGTAAAGAATGTTATATACATATATACATATCATTTTTTTAAACGACTACAATTTCATATATACATATCATCTTGAATTAAAAAACTAGTTACTATGTCATAAAAATACTTACAACGGATGTGCTAGGTGGTGGTTCTACAGGATTACTCCCAACCTCTGCAGTAGGAGTAGGAGTAGAGCCTGCAGTAGGTACTGTCTGGTAAGTGGCAGTCTGAGATGCCTGCCACTTTTTCATTGCTTCTTCTAGTTTCCTATCAACTAGCTTATCTACCTATACATGGATAAAAGAAATGTTAGCTTCTAATTATTGAATTCTCTTTTACAGTAACATTATAAAGAAAGAATATGTTACCTCCTCTTGTGAAAGTCCCGCTTTTGGGACATGTTTGCGCTGGGATGGCCCCAAAAAAGCTTTGATGCCCACACCAGCGCCTGCAGCCCTAACACGTCCAGGATGCTCTGGGTTACCCAGAGCAACTGTCAATTCATCCCTTGTTCCCTCAGGGATGAACTTGCCTTGTTTCCTCAGCTCGTACAGCTTCCGCTAATTGCCAAAACAAAAATTTGTAATTAAGTAAACAACATAAATAATCAATATTCGAATGATTGTTGTAAGAGTTGTATTTTACCATTTTTGCAGCCGCCTCAGCAGTTGCGGCCTTCATTATTTCTCCCTTCTTATTTTGCCTCCCAGCTATCCAGACATCATGGTGAGGCAGAGGTGTGATACCTATGGTAGAGGACTCCTGAGTAGCAGCAGACTGAGTAGTAGCCTCAGACTGTAGTCTTTGGCGAATGCCTGCATACCCCTTTGGACCCATTGTGTGGTCATGCACATTCAGTGCACGCCTTGATCTTTGTGCCTCACTGAGGGCCTAGTTAGTATGCACATTAATGATTTGGTTAGTAACACTAAATGTTAATCTTGAATAGGTGAATACAACATATATTAATTAATGAGATTGAGACTGACGCCTAATACCTTGAATTCATCAGTTTGTCTTGAAGCGACAAACGCGTCCCATTCTTCTTTGTCCATGAAGTTCCACTGTTCAGTGGCTGTCTTCTTCCTCTTGTCAGCTTCTTTTATGTATTCTCGGGTGAGATTTGTCCTATAGCTCTTTAGGACTCTCCCACAGCGTTGCATCACGCATTTACGATGCAGCTTTTCATCCAATTCAAATATACTCTGCAAAATAGAATTGCTATTAACTAGTATCCAAAAATTTAGTAATCTACAAAATAGAATTGCAAATTAATAATAACTCACGCATAAATCCCTCCATATTAAGTCTTTCTTCTCCTTAGAAACGTTATGCCAAGAATCTAAGCGAAAACCGCAATGGCTGCGAGTAACAAACCCAAGATATGAAATAAATGAATTGCGATTCACACCACATGCATTTTCTGCATTATCAAAATCCACAACAAGTTTGGGTCCATTGCCCTTTTGCGCAATTAACTTCTTCATCATAGTGATGCCCCTTCTCTTGTCAACTTTTTGGTGCTATTGATCAAGTGCATCAAGTGCTTCAGATGGTACATGTGCATCATCAACCTAAAATTTGACAAAATAATCACATTTACAAGATATAACTATAAATGGACATATAAATATATGATATATTTTTAAAACTTACATTGTGAGGCGGCGTATTGATGTCCTCACCCTCACGGTAATCATCAGCACGGTCATCAGGAGAATGGTCAGCCATCTGCAAATTCACATTCAAATTGTAAAGTTCACATTGTAAAGTAATTCAAATTGTAAAGCTCACATTGTAAAGTTCACATTATTACAACAAAGTATATATCACAACAAAATTGTAAAGATCTATGATCAAAGAGAAAACAAGTATATATTACAATAAGATTAGGGTCTAGGGTTAACAAATACATGTGATGTCATTCTTATATATAATAAATGTACATGTACCACCTATCCCATCCTTGAACACCTAATCTCACTAGTAAGTGTATAATGTGTATTGGGTTTTCAAGAAAATTTCGGCAGCATTTCCCCGCTGTTCTCCAAGTACATATGTACTTAGAGAACAAATGGGGAAATGCTGCCAAAATTTTCTTGAAAACCCAATACACATTATACACTTACATCCTAAGCGAGATTAGGTGTTCAAGAACAGTCCCAAACCGGGGACTATCCAAGATTTACTCCTAATGAGTAAATCTTGGACGGGTTTCTAGGCCAACAAATAATGTGTTGTCATTCTTATACCTAAAATTCTAGTTCTTCAAGTTAGGGTGATTATTGATGTCTTTAAAAGCATGATTGGCAATTTAGGGAAAAGTTCATCATTTACATTCCAAGCATGTCACATGTGTGCATTATAGTTCATCATTAAGCAAGAAGGGTGATTAGGATTCTCAATATACTCAACAATGAAACAAGTTTCCGAAAGAGGTTTGGTGAAGATATCTATAACTTACTTAAACATTCAATTATGAAGTAAATATACACTTAATTCAGAATAGCATGACGCACAAAGTTGTAATCAACATCATTATGCTTTGTTCTATCATGGACTATCAGATTGGTATAATGTGGATTAGGGCCTAGGGTTAACAAATACATGTGATGTCATTCTTATATATAATATATGTACATGTACCACCTATCCCATCCTTGAACACATAATCTCACTAGTAAGTGTATAATGTGTATTGGGTTTTCAAGAAAATTTCGGCAGCATTTCCCCGCTGTTCTCTAAGTACATATGTACTTAGAGAACAAACGGGGAAATGTTGCCGAAATTTTCTTGAAAACCCAATACACATTATACACTTACATCCTAAGTGATATTAGGTGTTCAAGAACAGTCCCAAACCAGAGACTATCTAAGATTTACTCCTAATGAGTAAATCTTGGACGGGTTTCTAGGCCAACAAATAATGTGTTGTCATTCTTATACCTAAAATCCTAGTTCTTCAAGTTAGGGTGATTATTGATGTCTTTAAAAGCATGATTGGCAATTTAGTGAAAAGTTCATCATTTACATTCCAAGCATGTCACATGTGTGCATTATAGTTCATCATTAAGCAAGAAGGGTGATTAGGATTCTCAATATACTCAACAATGAAATAAGTTACCAATTTCATAGTTAAACTATTCATTAGTATGGAATGTCCATAGGAGTCATAGCCAAGGTTTTTCTAACAAAGACATAATCATTTTTTTATCTACCATATTGACCATATCACATTAAAATATAAGATGGATAATCAAATATCACTGTCAACAAACTGGCTTCCTAACTTACTTCAACATCAATGGATATGAGTTACTTATTAAAAGAAGAATAACGAGAAGTAATTTGGGCTATCAAGCACACACAATAATGTTGTGTTATATCTGTATTTATAGAATGTAAGATTATATAGTTTATAGAATGTAAGAATGTATTTATAGATCCTCAAGACCATGTCTGTTTCTAGCTAGCACACGTATACCATCATAAATCACGTAACAGACTGTTTCAACACTTATCAAGTTACCAATAAATAAATAACTTAAAAAAAATAAAAAAACGCCCAGCAGGGCACCTGACGATTTTGCTCCAGGGCACCTGCAGGGCTTGACCTAGCCTAGGCGGAGGAAGGAAGGAGGAAGAAGCCGGCGTACCTTGAGGGCAGAGAAAGAAGGCCCGGCCGGAGCAGAGGAGAGCAGCTAGAGGTGAAGCTGGCAGCGCCGGAGCAGAGGAGAGCAGCTGGCAGCGCCGGAGCAGAGGAGAGCACCGGCGGTGAGGATCAGAGGAGAACTGTGGCGACGAGCGGCGAGCGGCGGCGACGGCAACGGTGGCGAGCGGCGCGTGATGAGACGAACGGCGGCGTGGGGGAGCCAACCGGCAACGAAGGTGGGGAGCAATCGGGGGAAATTGCCAGACCTAGCGCACGACGCAATGAAACAGAGACAATGGAGAAAAGTTGTGTTTGCGGGGCTATTAACTGTACCATAGGCGTCGGTTATTCAAAAAAACCGACAACTAAAACTAACAGTGTCGGTTCTTCAGAACAACCGACACCAATACTTGATTATAGTCGTCGGTTTTTAACTACAAACAAACTGACATCTATATTCATATGCCGATTAAAAAAATCGTTCTCGGTTTATGACCATAGTCGTCGGTTTCTACTTCGAACCGACACTTAAAGGGTGTGAAAAATTCCCCGCGGACAGCGCAGGAAAACTCATAAGTGTCGGTTTCTACTTCAAACCGATGCCCAAAATGTGCCCAATTTTTGTCTCGTGAATAACCTTTAGTCGTCGGTTTTTTAATTATCAACCGACGCCATATGTCAAATTTTAGAGGTAATTTTTTTCGCTGGAAATTTTGGATTTGGCGGTTAATGTTAGGTGTCGGTTTTTTATTAAGTAACCGACACTGAATAAAAGCGGTACCCGTGTCTGGTCGCCCTTCATAATTGGATGTCAGTTTATGTTATCAACTGACACTGTAGAGTTTAGGTTTCGGTTTATGTATACAACCGACACCTTGAAAAGTGACTTTATAAGCCATTTCTGTAGTAGTGTGAAGAGTTCAACTTGGTTGGAGGTCTATGGATGATATGGGGTTGACACCATGAGTCACACCATATTTCTTCAGTAGAGCGTTCAATTTATTCTCATGAAAATGGGTACCACCATCACCTATGATTTCTCTAAGAACACAAAATCTAGGGAATAAAATATTTTAAAGAGACTAACAACCAAAATAAGCATCATAATGTTTGATGACAATAGCTTCTACCCATCTAAAGACAATACTTTGTAGAGGCATCTAATATCTAAGTATCATGTTGTGATCCCATTGGTGCTCATCACATGATCTAACAAATTCGATCACATTCGTGAAAATTGAAGGCCAATATAGACTACTTTGTATAATCTTCAGAGAAATTGTGCTAGTAGCATACTTTCCTCCATAAGGGGAATAATGGCAACAATGGATGGATTCCTTCACTTCCTCTTGTGGGATGCATCTCCTAAATAGACCATTATATAATCTTTTGAAAAGTAAAGAGCACCCTCGGTAATATAACTTGACATCATTGGAAAAAAAATCTTCTATTGTTAGTATGTAAGGTTAGGGGAAGCACGTCGAAGGCAATATACATGTCTTAGTGAGCTTATCATGGTGTTGCAACTGTCCCAATTGCATATGAATTTTCAATGGAGATGTCATCATTTATTAGAACACTGTCATCATTTGATGGATGGATCTATGTTAAATGATCTACAATAGAATTTCCAGACCCCTTAATGTCTACGATCTCCATATTGAATTCTTGCAATAAAAGGATTCATCTGATAAAATGTGGTTTGGCATCCTTCTTTTTCAATATGTATTTGATGTAGACATGATATTTATAGTAAAACTTTGGAGTCCACCAAGTATTATTAGAATATATCGAAGTCAAAGATAACTTCTAGGATCTCCTTTGTAGTTGTTTCATAATTTATATGAGTATCTTGTAAGGTTTTTCTTGTATATTAAATTACTCAAAGTTTCCCTTCTTTTCTTTGGCCCAAAATATCCCCTGTTGTAAAATAGCTTGCATCAAACATATTTTGAATGTTTGGCTCTAATTCAGTGATTGAATAATGGGGACTAGAATAAGAGATTGGTTGAGACAATGAAAGGATTTAACACATCCTCGTGAATTCGAATTCAACATACTTGGCATGAAGATTGGATAACGGTTTAGCAATCTTGGAGAAATATCTGATGAATCTCTTATGAATCCCACATGGCCCAAGAATAACATCTTTCACATTATATAGTATTGTCATCTTCTAAATCACTCAATCTTGGTTGTCCACCTCTATGCCTTTATCTGAAATTACATGTCTCCTCATAGTACCATGAAATGGTAGCTTTTTCAAGTCAGCACAAAGTTCACATGTGAGAATCTCCACAAAATTATGGACAAATTGGACAAATAATCATCAATGAGTTTCCATGGATAGAAAATCATTCATGGAAATTTCCATATATCCTCAAAAAAATTGTGAAAAATGGGCATCATGCAATGTTGAAAGGTAGTAGGGCAATTGCATAAACCAAATTGTGTTCTCCAATAGGCACGAGTGTCATTGTGAACATAATTTTCTCTTGGTTTGGAGGGTAGACATGTATATAAAAGAATCTGGAGTAGCCATAAAGGTAGAAAAAGTAACAGTGATTGGCTAGTTGTTCTTACATTTGGACATTGAAGGAATAGGAAAAGGTTTTTATGAGTGTAAATATTTAATTTGGGTAGTCAATGCAAATCATCCAACCCGTAATTTTCCTAGTTTGAATAATTTCGTCATTATCCTTTTTATTATTCTTGCACCTACTTTATTGGGGACAACATAAACGACACTAACCCATAGACTATCTAAAATTTGATAAATATGTCACTTTAGTGAGTTTTATGATTTCATATTTTACTACTTCCTTCATGTTAAGATTCACTCTTCCTTGGCCTTAAATAGAAGGTTTTTGGGTTTCCTATAAAGGTAGTTTATGCATACGTATAGAAGAGTTAATTCCTCTAAGATGATTAATAGTATAACCTATTACTTGATTGTGCAGTTTTAATACCTCAAAAAAGCTTCATCTCTTGATCACAACTGAGATGGGCACTAACAATCATATGATAGGTAGAGTGTGGGCCAAAAGTATACATGAACCACAGTAGAAGGGGTTTCATCTCTACCTCATTGGTGGTTGGCTCCTCCTCCTCGTGGTCATTTAACATGTTCAAGTCAATGGAATCCATAGTGGAAAAGTCGAGTGCTTTGAACTATTGGTCTTCATCACTTGAGGGTTCATCAAACTCCTGACATTTTGTAGCCAAATATAGACTCTCCTAAAGAAGGCATTATTCTTACAAAGGAGTGTCTAAATAGTCAACCAAATATGTTGATTCAAATGTGTTGTGTGCATTCAACGTATCATGGATGGAAAAAGTTCAAAGATTCATCCTTGACCTTATTACTATCTTCACTTCATGAACATCAACTAAACAACTTGATGCAGCAATAAATGGGTGGTCACAAATGATGGGCGTGGTTGAATATTCCGCACTCTCAACCACCACGAAATCACAAGGAATATAGGACTTCCTCACTTAAACTAGAGTACTAAATCAAATTTTGACTAGATAATTGTAAATGTTAGTAGTCTCTGACTTCCACGTGTGTGACATCTGAGAGAGATAATAGGGAAACTATCACCTAAATTGAAAAGGCCTTTATTTACAGTTGTCGTGTATATCCAACATGGTAAAGTGAAAGTTCTGGATTTTTCTATTTTTCTTGGGAATACAGTTTTTAATGAAGGCATTAGTTTCTTTACACGGCATTACTATTTTGACTTGATGCAAATGATACTTCTTCATTGATATTTCTCGAACATGTGTGGCGTGGCCACTGAATACATGTCTTGAGGACTTTCCTGAATTTGTATAAGGTTTTTTGTAGTGAAATATGATGTTCAAGTTTTTTTGCGTGCATAACTATCACATGTACCATGATAGAAAGTTGAGCTAAGGAATCTCAAAGTATTTCCTCCTATTGCATGAAATCTTCATTTTTCTTGATTTAGTGGAGAGAAAAGATTTGATAAGAGGCTAAAATTTTAGCTTATGATCTGGTTGTTGTTGAGAATTACCAAAGCTCCCAGACTACTAAAAATTAGAATCTTGCTTCCCTTTGTTACCATGGTATGAGAGAGTGTGATTGCTCAGTCATTTTGTGTTGTATTCTCCTCAAAAGAAATTATGTGGTTCCTAGTTTCGGTAGCTCGTTATTGTATTGCAATTCCTATAGAATATGTTCGAAGTATAAATGTCATGCGTGTACGCAACCTTCACGCACACGTTGTATAGCATGGACCAATATCATAGTGAGCTTTTCTAATATCTGTTTAATGAGGTCCATTATTGTGATCAAGATGTCGAGGGGTTCCATGACGTGATTTCCAACTCAATATTCTTGAGAGGTTAATGGACAAGGAGGGTCTTCATCTGCATCCCAATGTTTATGGTTGAAGTCCATGTCTTCTATAATGTCATGTGCATGTTTGGGTGTCGTATTCATGATGGAACCATTAGCTGATGTGTTGATTGTCTAATATGTATTGTAAGACAAGCCACTATAGAAAGTCTGAATGATCAACCATTGATCCAATCTATGGTGAGGAAATTGACATTGTAAATTCTTGTGCGATTTGTAAGAATCATAAAGTGATTCCTCTAATTCTTCAGAAAAGACTGTGGTCTTGTTTCTCAAAAAAGTTGTTTTGTTAGGCAGATAGAACCTGGAAAGAAATGCCTTAAGTATGTCATCCCATGTGGGGACTGAATCTTGTGGCAATGAAAGTAGTCGTGTTTTCTCCTTGTCCCTTAGAGTAAAAGGAAGCATAACCATACTAACGTCTTTGGTTAGTGCTCCTTTAATCCTAGATATGCATTGCAGCTACAACATTTCTGCCACGTGGAGGTTTGGATCTTCTTTGATAGTACCCCCAATATGTAGGGGTGTAAACGGTACGGGTACGGTGCGGGTTTGGCCATACTCATACCCATACCCATACCCATACCCATATAATTTAGTGGGTCCGGTTCCGATTCTAGACCCACATTATACAAAATCTGGACCCACACCATACTCATACCCGCAATAATAGCGGGTATGTGTTGCGGGTATGCGGATAAGAGGTTCTATAAAACATCATATTCTTTATGTAAGAGAAATGACTATGTTATACATATTTTAATACAACAAGATATTGTTATTATATAGTATATTAACATGCAATTATTAAATTAGATAATGTTATATTTTATACATTAACATTAATTCAGTTAATTGTTTACATATTTGTAGTCATCATCGTAACGTTTAACCTATGTAGAAAGTAATGTAAATTAGTAGACATTTTGATTTTAAGTTTACATATGATGTTTATTATTGTAACTAGCATAGTTAATTCTTAATTATATGACTAGTCTCAACCTTATTGTGGTTAGAGTAGGATATAATCTCAAGAATTATATTAGTTAGACTACTAAAGTATGATATATATAACATATTATTTAAGTAGTTCCTTATGTATAGTGGGTACACGGGTCTAGTGGGTATGGGTCTAAGCATACCCATTATTGGACCTGCTTATATGCAGGTCCAAGGGTATACGGGTCCAAGAGTATGCGGGTATAAAAAATTAGACACATGACGGGTTTTTTAAGGATCCAAATTTGTAGGTCCGCGGGTCTACCCATACCCATTTACAGCCCTATCAATATGAATATGATGCATAATTTGAAGAATGTGTGGGCTAAAGGAAAAGTTATTGGTCTCGAAAGCTAGATATTTGATGACCCCATTCAAATTTATAGATGCAATCATCGTAGACTCCTTATGTAGCTTTGTATCTACCATGCTTCTTCTTGGCTGAATAAGGTTAATTACTAAAAAAGAAATAAAAGGTATGATAAATGATGAATATGATATTGGATGTGTAAAAATGAAATTTGAAATGATAAATATGGCATGCATAAAATGTTGTGAAATGGATGAATGAATATGGTGGCGTAAATAACCTAGCCTCCATTACTAATTAGATTTTCTACTATAACAAGACCGTTGGTTCATGAGAAATGGTGCCAAAAACGTGTTTCTATATTTGCATGGGTTTTAAATTATTATTCCTACTCAACTCATTTTTCCAATAAGTATATGGGATCGACGTATTAGAGATCGTATCCATGATGAACTAAATGTTTCTAAGCACAACAGTCTAATGTTGAACAATCTGGACTTTTAAAGATTGTGTGGTGGTTTTCATGAATTGAAAACCTTTTAATGAAACTATAATCAAAACTATCACTAGTGAGTTTTATCAAATCAAGAGAATGATCTTAGGTAATGGGTTTCATATAAACATGAATCTCATGTTAAAAGATCATAGAGTAAACAAGAACTATTCATTTTGACATGAAAGCAAGTGGTCAACACAACATGCTTGTAAACGCATAAACTAGCCTACTCTACACCTAACACTCTCATAGTTAGGCAAGTTACAAACCTATTGGTATCTCCCTTCCTCTTAACCTAACCACTCACACATATTATATTAATAGGTTGTAGTGAAATTTTCTTACCAATCCACATATCCTCCTATCATAGATAAGAAGTCATAAGACATGTATTATAGGTGATCAATCAATAATGCATGAAGTTAATGTCACAAACAATGTTGAATAAGAATTGGAATTAGTACTTAATTCATTCCAACATGAAATAAAATGGGGGCTACTCCCCCACAGCCAAGAAAAGTGACTACTAGCTCATGGAAGGATAATGCAAACACAAAACAGGCGCATCCATGGAATACATTATAGAATTAATAAAGGATAATCTAGATGTCAAGAAAAGAGTAAAGACAATTGAGAAACCAATGGAAACCAAGGTCGTCAGTGGAAGGGTGATCCTACCACAATTTATACATGATGGATATGTTCAATGTGTGAAGTGAGGCATGAAGGATGGGTCGTTGGTGTAGAAAATCTACTCTCACTTCTCATCCCTTGCTCTAATAAGTTGTTGTTCATCCTACTCTCTTGTTGTACCTTTATCTTCTTTCTTGACCTAATATGGCTTAGATGCTTTCTTTAGACAAGGGCAATATAATGATCGGGCCCAGTACTGAAGGTTCTAGTAGAGTTTTTAGAATGATGATTGGCCCCACAGACCACCACTAGCCTCAATTGTGCACTTTGTCCTCACTCATGTGCAAGTCAGGATAAACTTCCCGACTGGTCACCCTTCCTAGTACCACTCTAGGTTGAGCACGCTTAATCACAGAGTTCTTTAGTGATGGGCTCCCTGAAAAGGAGGTGTCAACTTGGTATATGGGTAGTCTAATAATTCCTTTTAAAATCATTTTACCTGAGGCCTCAAATCCTGGGATGTTACAATCTCCCCCACTTAGACTCTTGACATCCCCGTCAAGTCTCAAATGTATGGCCTCATAATATTTCCTCATTTCAATACAGACTCAAAATGGCCCATGGACACCTAGCTCCTGATCACAGAATACCGGCACAAGGATGGCTACATCACCATGGACATCTCTTTCTAACATGCCTGGACCGCAAGGCTCAAGACTGGCATGTCACATGCCCATGTGGGCCCCACCTACTGGAGGTTTTATGGCTCTGATACTATTTATAACTATTAGGCCCATTGTCGAAGGATCACTACTACAAAAAATGATTTTTACAACGGGAGATAGACAACTGTTCTGATGATTGTGTTGTAGTTAGCATACTTAACACAACAAGTCTGTTTTCATGTTGTATATTGTATATTTTATACAACACAAGTCATTTACAACATGCCAAACCCGTTGTAGTATAGGGGGATACTAAAATAAGTGCTAAAGTGTTGTAATAGGTTGTAGTATCACAACATAATCAAACATGTTGTAAAAGATGTTAATTATGCAACATATTGTGACCCGTTGTAATAGTCACATGCTGTAATAGACCATCATTACACAACACAGACTAACCTGTTGTAATATGTATTAATTACACAACAGGCCTTCACTTGTTGTATTTGGTACATGTTGTAATAGACCACGATAATACAACATATTGAAACTCGTTGTTATATACCAAGATCACACCACAGACTCCAACTTGTTGTTATATATTATATTTACACAACATGTTGTGACATGTTGTAATATCCACACATAACAAATCGTTGTAATAGACTACCATTACACCACATTAACTAACCCATTTTAATATACTATTATCACACAATATGTGATGACATGTTGTAATAGCTACATGTTATAATAGACCATAGTCACACAACACACTATAACCAGTTGTTACATGCCAAGATTATACAACATACTCTGACTTGTTGTTATATAGCCGGAACCGAGCCGAACCAAATTTCTTATCAGAGAATTTTATCAGGAACATGTAATCTGATAATAATTTTTTCGTATAATATTATTATCAAATATAGGTCCGAGTTCCTTTTGGGATTTATGGGAATGACACTTTTTCACTATGGGTAGATGTTTTGACCCGGAACCAACCCAATCCTAATATTACATAACACGAAATATAATCCAGAAATTAGAGAATTGTTTTTTATAAATTCATTATCAAATATAAGTCTAGATTTTGTTTTGAATCTAATTTTTTCAATCGGATTGTTCTCAATTGAGACACTAGTCGAACAAAATCTAGTTTCGAATTTGGGACCGACTTGGGTCCAGATTTGGTCTGGATATCAGAGTTTTGAAACCCGACCCGAACCGGCTGGTTCAATCGGTTGAACCGTCACTACAACATCCCAGAATCTAGGTTTACAACCTAATTATCTCTTTCATAGGATCCTTTTTTATTTCATTAGAATTATATCTTTTTTGGTTCACAACCCCCGCCTATAACTCCATTCTCCCCCATAACAACTGCCCCGCCAATCACCCACCACTTCTTCCCTCCCATTCGCCCTCCCTAAACACTCCTCCATCACATCAGTCCATCACTCGTCCATCTCCCCTCCATACCCTGTGAACCCTAGCCACTTCCGCTGTCGTCTTCTCACCGTCGCTGAACTGCCGGCCCTAAGCAATGGTTGTCATGGACCTCCCCTGCGACGGCGACGGCGTCTGCATGGTCTGCAAGGTGAAGCCGACGGAGGCAGACTTGCTGCTCTACACCCTTTGCGTCATGCCATGGCATGTCTCGTGCCTCTCTCATCCTCCCAAAAACATGGCTTCCGCGGCAAGCTGGCAATGTCCTGACTGCGCCCCACCACCCAAGGACGTCGTCACCGACGCGGCTCCGGCCGTGGCCGCCACGACGGGTGCGGAAACTGGTCTGATAGCCTCCATTTGGGTGATTGAGGCCGACTCAACTCTGTCTGAGCAGCAAAAGGCGAAGAAGAGGCAAGAACTACTCTGAGGTGCTGCGGCTATAGCTGATGATGGGGACGACGAGGAGGAAGATGAGGGTAAAGAGGCCAGCGAGTCTAAGAACTCGATGCTGAATCTGTTGGATCAGGCGTTCAACTGCTCATTTTGTATGAAGTTGTTAGATAGGCCTCTGACTGTAAGTGTCGTCTAATTCGTCCTT
Source organism: Alisma plantago-aquatica (assembly GCA_963693085.1). Lineage (NCBI taxonomy): Eukaryota > Viridiplantae > Streptophyta > Magnoliopsida > Alismatales > Alismataceae > Alisma > Alisma plantago-aquatica. Next base: position 1,407,648,192 of record OY856412.1, on the reverse strand, counting down.
CCATCTATTTTCTCATACTATTTTTCTTCAATTTGTGAGTTCGATTGATTTTTACCTTTCCAGGCCGATCTCTCCCCCCTTTCCCAATTTTCAAATTCCCACTTCTTTTATTTCTTAGAACTATCACTAGAGAAAAAATGTCCACGCTCTATATCCAGAAAAGTAGAACAAAGAACATGGTCTATATTCAATAAAATAGAATGTAATTCACCTGTAGAACGTTGATGTGGGATTTGGAGGTGTAGAACATTATGCACGATCTACTGTGATGGAAGTAGTAAGTTTAACAATAGTAGAACATGGCATTTTAATAATAAGAAAGCTACTCTGCATCAATAGTTGTAGACCGTGTGCTGTAAAGAGGCGAGATCACCTCTCTATTAAAATTTAAAGGAAATACAAACATCCACAATTTTAACAGAAATTGAGACTTTTGAGGATGGTTGCATAATAATCCAAATAAATAAGCATGATTCCAGATACATAATAAAATGTCAATAGCAGCGGAAAGAAAGAAATATCAAGCCTTCTAATGGCTTTATAGTTTATTACATCATTGCTTTCTAAAAGAAAAGATAAGATAGAATAGAGGATCTAGCTATAGCAACCTAGCCATCCTTCTTCTCAATCAAACGATCACAGCAAGGATTCTTTCTTCAAGCCCTTCCTTCTCCTTGGACAGCTCCAACACCTGGGTGGTTGGGAAGGCACCCAGCAAGAGGGAAAACAAGAAAAGTATGTGTTACACTAATAATCTTTCAAAGGCAAAGAAAAGATGTAACAAGTAAACTAGACTAAGTATTTGGTGTAAAAGGATATCAAGGAGTATGAGGTTTTTATAAGAGAACTTGCCATTAACAAAGTAAGTAAAAGGTTTTAGCATGTTTATTAATATGTCTATCTAACTAAGTAGGGTTGAGGCACCTACCGAACCTCTAACCTTAGGTGAGGGAAGAATTATAAACATTTCCAAATCACCTACAAATTTTCAATGGGGAGAATAATAAACATTCCCCTAGGGCGATTTTATACATGCCCTCTATGGGTGGTTGTACATAAGTACCACTACTTAAAATTTAAATAGAACATTTAATTTCATGCTAATAAGAGATTTATGGCAAGAATAAGCAAAAGATATTCAACATGGCAATGGGGTATGAATACCCAAACAAGATAATACTATATCTGATTTTTGAGGCAAATAAGACATTTTGGGTTTCAAGAAAATTCAATGGTTTAGATCAAATTAAACCTCATAGAAGAAATCTAGGTATTGGATTAAATATTTCCCAACTGATAGGTAGATGTACAACAAGACTCATAATAAACACATACTAATCACATACCTTGGCCACAGGTGTCCTAAGTTCCCTTTTTCAAGTCTTCACACGAACTATAACCCCAAACTTCCTAATACATCATTTAATTCATTTATTAGAATTACATGTATTCACTTAAAAGATTGAAAGCCCTAATTTACTAACTTTTTATACAAACTCTCGATTCAGACTTCAAAAACCTCATAATCGTCTTAGTTAGGTTTTCCTGATCAAAATAACATATAATATTGTATATTTTGGAAATATAGATTTTTAGGATTAATTTTAGGGATTTTTAAGTTAATTAAATCGATATTAAAAACACCTTTTCGAAAAACTCAAAACCAAAACTCAAAAACATTTTTATTAAATAGATCTCGTTTTCCTGATTTCAAAACACTATTTATTTAAAATTTTTGACCAACGAAATAATTTATAAAAATTATTTTATCTCGACCAATCACAGCTTGCCACGTAGGCAAAGCTGGATGGCCGAGCGGTGGCGAGCGCCCGGCAGCGGCGACCCGCGACCCGTGGTCGCTCGCTACCAGCCGAGCAAAGCGGTCGGGCGGGACGGCGGAAAGACCGAAAACCCATGCGCGTGAAGTCCAGAAAAGAAGAGAGGCGAATGCAAAACGGTCAAATGTGCGTCGTCTTCAACCTTGGTCGCGCGCGAGCAGCTTGCTCGGCCAATTTGGGCAAAACCACGATTCTCGACCAATTCGAACGCTTAGGTACTCGAAAGAAAGAGAACGAGAAGACGAAGTCAGTAGTACCTTTAATTTGGACGGAGATGAAGCGAGTAGGGAGCAATATGCGCCGCAAGAGCAGGGCAAACGGCGCTCGATGGTGGTCCAAACGTCGACGAAAATCCAAATTGGAGGTACGAACAGGTTGCTAAGGTGATTGCGGTTGCGAGGGTGGAGTTATTTATAGGCAAGGAACCCTAGACTAGGATGTGGATAGGAGCAAAGGAAAGTGGCCGGCGGCTACTTTGGGCATTTCTCAAATACGTGTTAAAGCTCCCAAAAGTTGGGATAATCCTGTGTGAAATCTCGCAAGGAAACCAACGCAACAAAAATCAAGGAAAATCGTTGAGTAAATCTCAAGTTATTGCGATTTTAAGAAAACGAAAATCCAAGGCTTGTTGCCTTATCCGACCCGAGCTAGAAGACGACCACGAGCCGTCGGATCGATGGACGTGGGTCCATCAAGAAATCTTGGCCGTTCGATCGCACATTAGATCAGGGATATCCCTGAGCAAAAGTCGATTAAAACTATTAGATTTTAAATGTTTTTCTCTTTCTTATTTTGGAGGCTCAAACGTTGCCCAAAAATTATGAAAAATTATATTCTGACTTATTTCGACGCGTAGAATCCGAATATGGAGTTAGTTTTTCATTTTGAGAAAGTTTAATAGGTGAAATAATTAATATGTCATTTTCTCTTTCCTCCCTCAAAAGAAGTGATAACCTTATCTAAAATTAATGTAACTTCACCCTTAAGTCTCCTTAATGGTTTGAAACACGATTTTGCAATTATCTTCACAAGTTGACATTATCTTTATATTTATTAAATTAATTAGAACATTCTACACACTTTCTATCTCCTATTTTACTATTTATTCATATATTATCGAAATTAGTTGCAAAACTGCACAGAGGCTTATTTTTATGTTTAGAATACGAATTTGAAGTTATTTCCCTGATTTGAGAGCATTAAATATTTTACTTCTTTTTATTGGCTTATTTCCTATATTCCTTTGATAATGTTATTAATATTTTTATTTTAAATAATACTTGACCCTTTAGTTACTCTTTACCCAAGGAAACGAATTAAACTATCAAATTATCATGATGGTTTCAGATTATCTTATTTGTTACAAAATCTTTGTAATTATCTCCTTTACTCATATTTTCTCATATTTCCTTTACTTATTATATTTATCTTCTTTCTTTTATAAAATTCGGATTTTCTTCTTATTTCTTATATCCTAGGAAACACTAGAAGATTCTAGGACGAATTATTTTATCCCCTTTTTATTTCTTAAGGTGAAATTGCATATTAAACCCCTTGTCTAATTTTAACTGAGTCTTTTGTACATGAAACCTTGAAATAAGAACATATGGGAAATATTTAACCAATAACCATCTTAATTTCTTTTAAATCAAGACCAAGGACAAAAGGAACGAAAATGAAGGTCAAAGCTTTATAGAAAAGAGTACAAAGAGGCACAAAGGATATTTCAGTATGTTACAGCACTCCACCCCTTAAAAAGGATTTCGTCCCCGAAATCTCATACAAAGAGGGAAGGGTGAGTACGTAACATCTCATCTCTCAACTCCCAAGTGGTTTCTTCTAAACCATGATACCTCCATAAAACCTTCACTAACTCTATCTCCTTATTCTTCAGCTGCTTTACTCGGGAGTCAAGGATCTTCACAGGTAGTTCTTCATAAGTCAGATTCTCATTAATCTCCACAGGTTCGATGGTGAGCACATGAGATGGATCCTTAACGTACTTCCTCAGCACAGAAACATGGAATACATTGTGAATCTTATCATAAGCAGGAGGCAAAGCTAGACGATATGCACAATCTCCCACTTTATCTAAGATCTCAAATGGTCCAACATAGCGAGGACTCAACTTGCCTTTTATTTTAGATCTAGCAATAGAACGTATAGGCTTGATCTTTAGAAAAGCATAGTCACCCACTAAGAAGCTTACATCAGACCTCTTCTTATCAGCATACATCTTCTGTCTGTCTTGAGCAGCTTTCATCCGTTTCTTTATCAACTGTATCTTCTCAAGCATGATCTGCATGTCATCAGACTTCACTAAGGAACGTTCACCAACATCATCCCAGTGCAAAGGTGAATGACAAGGTCTACCACAGAGAGCTTCAAAAGGTGGCATACCAATACTGGCTTGGTAGCTATTGTTATAAGCAAACTCTGCTAATGGTAAATACCGATCCCAGGCACCACTCCAATCCATCACACAAGCACGAAGCAAGTCCTCCAGAATCTGAACTGTTCTCTCGGACTGACCATCAGTTTGCGGATGGTAGGCAGTGCTGAAACGCAGATCAGTACCCATCTCTTCCTGAATCTGACCCAACAAATGAGAAGTAAATTTCGGGTCTCGATCAAAAACTATCACAGCAGGGACACCATGCAGACGAACTATCCACTCCACATACAAGTGAGCCATCTCAGCAACTTTATACGTGGTTTTGAAAGGCAAGAAATGAGCAGATTTAGTAAGCCGATCAATCACCACCCAAACAGCATCATAACCTCTCTTGGACTTAGGAAAACCAGTAACAAAGTCCATTATGATCTTCTCCCACTTCCATTCTGGAATCTCAAGAGGATGAAGAAGACCACCAAGTCGTTGATGTTCAATCTTGACTTGCTGACATGTCAAGCACTTTGCCACAAATAGAGCTATATCATTCTTCATATTCTTCCACCAGAAACTTCGCTGTAGGTCCTTGTACATCTTGGTTGTGCCAGGGTGAATAGTGTACTTGGAACCATGAGCTTCACTCAGAACCTTCTGTCTCAGATCACCAACATCAGGTATCCACAACCTTTGTCTAAAGCGGATAGCACCATCCACTCCGACAGAGAAGTCAGATTGCGGTTTCTCAGATAATGCTTTCAACTCTTCAAGCTCTGAGCTCTCCAACTGTGCAGACACAACTTCTGAGATCCAAGTTGGTGTAACGGTCAAACTGGCCATATGAACACACAACTTATCTTCATCTATTGAATCGACAGGTTGAGGTCTCCAACTGGCCACAAGCTCAAGGTTTTCCCACACAGAACATCTCAGAGCAGCACAAACAGCATCCTTCTTGCGACTTAAAGCATCAGCTACAACATTTGCTTTACCAGGATGATAGGTGATGGTGAAATTGTAATCTTTAAGATATTCCATCCACCTACGTTGTCGCAAGATCAGATCCTTCTGAGTCAACAGATATCTCAGACTCTTGTGATCAGAAAAGACTTCGAACTTTTCTCCATAGAGGTAGTGTCGCCAGATCTTCAAAGCATGAACTATGGCAGCCAGCTCTAAATCATGCGTAGGCCAATTAGCTTCATTAGGTTTCAACTGTCAGAAGCATAGGCGATCACCTTTCCGTCTTGCATCAGAACACACCCTAAGCCTTGTCGGGACGCATCAGTGTAGATGACATAGGGTATACCCTCTACAGGCAAAGCAAGCACTGGAGCAGAAGTCAGACTCATCTTCAACTTCTGAAAACTGTCCTCACACTCAGGGGTCCATGAGAACTTGACTTCCTTCCGAGTCAGCTTGGTCAAAGGTAAAGCCAACTCTGAAAACCCTTTGATAAACTTCCGATAGTAACCAGCTAGACCAAGGAAACTACAGATTTCAGACGGGTTTCTCGGAGCATTCCACTTTGTCACAGCTTCTACCTTTACAGGATCAACAGCTATATGGCCGGCAGAAATCACATGACCAAGAAACATCACTTCCTTTATTCAGAACTCACATTTCAAGAATTTTGCATATAGTTGATTTTCTCTCAATGTGTTGAGTACAATCCGCAAGTGTTCGCGATGTTGTTCCAACGTCTCGGAATAAACCAAAACGTCATCAATAAACACCACCACAAACTTGTTGAGGTATGGGTGGAATACTCAGTTCATCAGGTCCATAAACGCAGCAGGGGCATTTGTCAAACCAAAAGGCATGACTAAGAATTCATAATGCCCATAGCGAGTTCTGAACGCTGTCTTCAGAACATCATCATCCTTCACCCGCATCTGGTAGTAGCCACTCCGCAGATCCATCTTGGAGAACACTGTGGCTGACTTCAGCTGATCAAATAAGTCGTCGATGCGTGGCAACGGATAACGATTCTTCACTGTCACCTGGTTGAGCATGCGGTAGTCCATACACATCCGCAAAGAGCCATCTTTCTTCTTCACGAATAGGACAGGGGCTCCCCAAGGGGAAACACTGGGGCGAATGAAACCCATGTCAAGAAGCTCTTCAAGCTGTTTCTTCAACTCCGCCAGTTCAGTAGGAGCTAAGCGATAAGGTGGCTTCGATATCGGTGAAGTTCCAGGTATGAGCTCGATGGAGAATTCCACCTCGCGATTTGGTGGCAACCCGGGTAACTCCTTAGGAAATACATCTGGGAAGTCCTTCACCACAACAACATGGTCTAGGGCAGGAGGTGTAGCATCGAGAACTATGGATGCTAGGAAGGCTCTACACCCTTGAGAGACGAGCTTTTCAGCTTTGATGGCAGAGATGACGAACTGTCGGTCTCCTCGCTTCTTGCCCTTGACACACACTCTTCCTTCATCAGGATGGAACAGACTAACTTGGATTCCTCACAGAACAGAACAGCTTTAACCTTCTTCAACCAATCCATGCCCAGGATGATGTCAAAGACAGTCATATCAAGCAAAACAAAAACTGTGGGAAACATTATCCCGGATATACAGAGGTTCAGGGTAGGAGTTTGGAGATAAGAGGAGCATATTTTTCCACTAGGATTTTTTACATCTAACACATGATCCATGAATTTAGATTCAATTTCAAGCATAGAGGCAAACTGACTAGATATGAAGGTATTGGAGGAACCAGAGTCAAAAAGAGCTTTTAAAGGATGCATATTGAGGTGTAGTGTACCTTCAATCACTTCATTACCTTCACCATCTTCTTCAGCATTGAGAGAAAACATTCTCCCATTCCGCCTCTCAGCCGGCAGACGTCTCGGATTCTGGTTGTTGTTGTTGTTGTTATTGTTGTTGTTGTTTCGCGGTGGAGGGTTCTGTCTCGGCTGTTGTGGTTGCTGAGCAGGATTCTGCCCTTGCTGGAAACGAGGGCAGTTAGGTCGGATGTGCCCAACCTGACCACACTCATGACAGGTCAGTGGAGGACGGTTGCCAACACGAGCAGGTGCATTGTTGGCGGGACATCTTCCAGGAGGATGGTGGCAATTGCATCTGTTGCAACGATCACGACCACGGTTCTCATGCTGGTTTGGATTCTTCCTTTTGTTGTTGTTGAAGCTACTGGAAGACTGAAATCCCGGATAAGACTCGATGGCGAGAGCCTTGTCCACCATCTGTTGAAACGTGAGTGGCAGCTGTGGAACGAGGCTTCGACCAACGTGGTAGTTTAGGCCCTCCAAGAACAAGGTTGCTCTCCTGTCAGCTCCAAGGTCGGTGGCGTAACGTTCCAGCAGTAGAAACTTCTAAACATAGTCTGCCACACTCATGCTTCCTTGCTTGAGACTGTAAAACTCAGCCTCCTTCTTCCTCAGGAACGCAGGACAGATGTACTTCTCTCTGAACAGCTTCAGGAACTGAGTTCACTCCATGGAGGAGGTGTCTCGAGTACGGGCAACTCCATTCCACTAGACACGCGCGGGTCCATCCAGCACGTACGTCGCGAACCGAACCTTCTGGTGAGGAGGGCAAGCCATACCCTCGAAGGTCCGATCCAGGGCCAACACCCAGTCATCAGCTTTGTCCACCATGTTAGGCTCACTCTCACCCTTGAAGTAGGGTGGCTGCATCTTGATGAAATCAGTGAGGGTGAACTCCCTCGGCTTGGTGGCAACCACAGCAATGGTGTTGAGTTGTCCCATCATGGTGGAGGACAACAGCTGTCGCAACATCGCCAGCTCTTGCTCAGGTGTGAAGGCAGGTACACCAGAGGTTGGTTGAGTAACAGCAGGAGTCGCAGGAGTGTCGAGGTTGTCAGTGTTGGACTCCTGGTTTGAGTTGTCAAACAGGTCACCTCTCCTAAAATTAGGGTTATCATATTAAATTTTCAGGAGTAATGAATCATAGATGAGAGGGAAAAGAAATAGAGATGAGAAAAGGACAACTAGAATGCTATTGCCTAAAAGCTTACTACTTCGTGCAGTTCATATCGGCACAGGCCAGGCCGGATCATATGGGCACGGGAGTCCCCGTATGCCAAGCTAGTGGGTCGGAGGAAACTCTTGCCAGCCCCCATGCCCTGATCCTTTCTAGACACCCTTGCCTCAACTGCATGCCCTAATAGTCGCCCAAAGGCTCTGATACCATGTTGTAAAGAGGCGAGATCACCTCTCTACTAAAATTTAAAGGAAATACAAACATCCACAATTTTAACAGAAATTGAGACTTTTGAGGATGGTTGCATAATAATCCAAATAAATAAGCATGATTCCAGATACATAATAAAATGTCAATAGCAGTGGAAAGAAAGAAATATCAAGCCTTCTAATGGCTTTATAGTTTATTACATCAATGCTTTCTAAAAGAAAAGATAAGATAGAATAGAGGATCTAGCTATAGCAACCTAGCCATCCTTCTTCTCAAGCAAACGATCACAGCAAGGATTCTTTCTTCAAGCCCTTCCTTCTCCTTGGACAGATCCAACACCTGGGTGGTTGGGAAGGCACCCAGCAAGAGGGAAAACAAGAAAAGTATGTGTTACACTAATAATCTTTCAAAGGCAAAGAAAAGATGTAACAAGTAAACTAGACTAAGTATTTGGTGTAAAAGGATATCAAGGGGTATGAGGTTTTTATAAGAGAACTTGCCATTAACAAAGTAAGTAAAAGGTTTTAGCATGTTTATTAATATGTCTATCTAACTAAGTAGGGTTGAGGCACCTACCGAACCTCTAACCTTAGGTGAGGGAAGAATTATAAACATTTCCAAATCACCTACAAATTTTCAATGGGGAGAATAATAAACATTCCCCTAGGGAAATTTTATACATGCCCTCTATGGGTGGTTGTACATAAGTACCACTACTTAAAATTTAAATAGAACATTTAATTTCATGCTAATAAGAGATTTATGGCAAGAATAAGCAAAAGATATTCAACATGGCAATGGGGTATGAATACCCAAACAAGAGAATACTATATCTGATTTTTGAGGCAAATAAGACATTTTGGGTTTCAAGAAAATTCAATGGTTTAGATCAAATTAAACCTCATAGAAGAAATCTAGGTATTGGATTAAATATTTCCCAACTGATAGGTAGATGTACAACAAGACTCATAATAAACACATACTAATCACATACCTTGGCCACAGGTGTCCTAAGTTCCCTTTTTCAAGTCTTCACACGAACTATAACCCCAAACTTCCTAATACATCATTTAATTCATTTATTAGAATTACATGTATTCACTTAAAAGATTGAAAGCCCTAATTTACTAACTTTTTGTACAAACTCTCGATTCAGACTTCAAAAACCTCATAATCGTCTTAGTTAGGTTTTCCTGATCAAAATAACATATAATATTGTATATTTTGGAAATATAGATTTTTAGGATTAATTTTTAGGGATTTTTAAGTTAATTAAATCGATATTAAAAACACCTTTTCGAAAAACTCAAAACCAAAACTCAAAAACATTTTTATTAAATAGATCTCGTTTTCCTGATTTCAAAACACTATTTATTTTTAATTTTTGACCAACGAAATAATTTATAAAAATTATTTTATCTCGACCAATCACAGCTTGCCACGTAGGCAAAGCTGGATGGCCGAGCGGTGGTGAGCGGCCGGCAACGGAGACCCGCGACCCGTGGTCGCTCGCTACCAGCCGAGCAAAGCGGTCGGGCGGGACGGCAGAAAGACCGAAAACCCATGCGCGTGAAGTCCAGAAAAGAAGAGAGGCGAGGGCAAAACTGTCAAATGTGCGTCGTCTTCAACCTTGGTCGCGCGCGAGCAGCTTGCTCGGACGATTTGGGAAAAACCACGATTCTCGACCAATTCGAACGCTTAGGTACTCAAAAGAAAGAGAACGAGAAGACGAAGTCAGTAGTACCTTTAATTTGGACGGAGATGAAGCGAGTAGGGAGCAATATGCGCCGCAAGAGTAGGGCAAACGGCGCTCGATGGTGGTCCAAACGTCGACGAAAATCCAAATTGGAGGTACGAACAGGTTGCTAAGGTGATTGCGGTTGCGAGGGTGGAGTTATTTATAGGCATAGACTAGGATGTGGATAGGAGCAAAGGAATGTGGTCGGTGGCTACTTTGGGCGTTTCTCAAATATGTGTTAAAGCTCGCAAAAGTTGGGATAATCCTGTGCGAAATCTCGCAAGGAAACCAACGCAACAAAAATCAAGGAAAATCGTTGAGTAAATCTCAAGTTATTGCGATTATAAGAAAACGAAAATCCAAGGCATGTTGCCTTATCCGACCCGAGCTAGAAGACGACCACGAGCCGTCGGATCGATGGACGCGGGTCCATCAAGAAATCTGGGCCGTTCGATCGCACATTAGATCAGGAAAATATCCCTGAGCAAAAGTCGATTAAAACTATTAGATTTTAAATGTTTTTCTCTTTCTTATTTTGGAGGCTCAAATGTTGCCCAAAAATTATGAAAATTTATATTCTGACTTATTTCGACGCGTAGAATCCGAATATGGAGTTAGTTTTTCATTTTGATAAAGTTTAATAGGTGAAATAATTAATATGTCATTTTCTCTTTCCTCCCTCAAAAGAAGTGATAACCTTATTTAAAATTAATGTAACTTCACCCTTAAGTCTCCTTAATGGTTTGAAACACGATTTTGCAATTATCTTCACAAGTTGACATTATCTTTATATTTATTAAATTAATTAGAACATTCTACACACTTTCTCTCTCCTATTTTACTATTTATTCATATATTATCCAAATTAGTTGCAAATCTGCACAGAGGCACAAAGGATATTTCAGTATGTTACAGCACTCCACCTCTTAAAAAGGATTTCGTCCCCGAAATCTCATACAAAGAGGGAAGGGTGAGTACGTAACATCTCATCTCTCAACTCCCAAGTGGTTTCTTCTAAACCATGATACCTCCATAAAACCTTCACTAACTCTATCTCCTTATTCTTCAGCTGCTTTACTCGGGAGTCAAGGATCTTCACAGGTAGTTCTTCATAAGTCAGATTCTCATTAATCTCCACAGGTTTGATGGTGAGCACATGAGATGGATCCTTAACGTACTTCCTCAGCACAGAAACATGGAATACATTGTGAATCTTATCATAAGCAGGAGGCAAAGCTAGACGATATGCACAATCTCCCACTTTATCTAAGATCTCAAATGGTCCAACATAGCGAGGACTCAACTTGCCTTTTATTTTAGATCTTGCAATAGAACGTATAGGCTTGATCTTTAGAAAAGCATAGTCACCCACTAAGAAGCTTACATCAGACCTCTTCTTATCAGCATACATCTTCTGTCTGTCTTGAGCAGCTTTCATCCGTTTCTTTATCAACTGTATCTTCTCAAGCATCATCTGCATGTCATCAGACTTCACTAAGGAGCGTTCACCAACATCATCCCAATGCAAAGGTGAACGACAAGGTCTACCATAGAGAGCTTCAAAAGGTGGCATACCAATACTGGCTTGGTAGCTATTGTTATAAGCAAACTCTGCTAATGGTAAATACCGATCCCAGGCACCACTCCAATCTATCACACAAGCACGAAGCAAGTCCTCCAGAATCTGAACTGTTCTCTCGGACTGACCATCAGTTTGCGGATGGTAGGCAGTGCTGAAACGCAGATCAGTACCCATCTCTTCCTGAATCTGACCCCACAAATGAGAAGTAAATTTCAGGTCTCGATCAGAAACTATCACAGCAGGGACACCATGCAGACGAACTATCCACTCCACATACAAGTGAGCCATCTCAGCAACTTTATACGTGGTTTTGAAAGGCAAGAAATGAGCAGATTTAGTAAGCCGATCAATCACCACCCAAACAGCATCATAACCTCTCTTGGACTTAGGAAAAACAGTAACAAAGTCCATTGTGATCTTCTCCCACTTCCATTCTGGAATCTCAAGAGGATGAAGAAGACCACCAGGTCGTTGATGTTCAATATTGACTTGCTGACATGTCAAGCACTTTGCCACAAATAGAGCTATATCATTCTTCATATTCTTCCACCAGAAACTTTGCTGTAGGTCCTTGTACATCTTGGTTGTACCAGGGTGAATAGTGTACTTGGAACCATGAGCTTCACTCAGAACCTTCTGTCTCAGATCACCAACATCAGGTATCCACAACCTTTGTCTAAAGCGGATAGCACCATCCACTCCGACAGAGAAGTAAGATTGCGGTTTCTCAGATAAAGCTTTCAACTCTTCAAGCTCTGAGCTCTCCAACTGTGCAGACACAACTTCTGAGATCCAAGTTGGTGTAACAGTCAAACTGGCCATATGAACACACAACTTATCTTCATCTATTGAATCGACAGGTTGAGGTCTCCAACTGGCCACAAGCTCAAGGTTTTCCCACACAGAACATCTCAGAGCAGCACAAACAGCATCCTTCTTGCGACTTAAAGCATCAGCTACAACATTTGCTTTACCAAGATGATAGGTGATGGTGAAATTGTAATCTTTAAGATATTCCATCCACCTACGTTGTCGCAAGTTCAGATCCTTCTGAGTCAACAGATATCTCAGACTCTTGTGATCAGAAAAGACTTCGAACTTTTCTCCATAGAGGTAGTGTCGCCAGATCTTCAAAGCATGAACTATGGCAGCCAGCTCTAAATCATGCGTAGGCCAATTAGCTTCATTAGGTTTCAACTGTCAAGAAGCATAGGCGATCACCTTTCCGTCTTGCATCAGAACACACCCTAAGCCTTGTCGGGACGCATCAGTGTAGATGACATAGGGTATGCCCTCTATAGGCAAAGCAAGCACTGGAGCAGAAGTCAGACTCATCTTCAACTTCTGAAAACTGTCCTCACACTCAGGGGTCCATGAGAACTTGACTTCCTTCCGAGTCAGCTTGGTTAAAGGTAAAGCCAACTCTGAAAACCCTTTGATAAACTTCCGATAGTAACCAGCTAGACCAAGGAAACTACGGATTTCAGACGGGTTTCTCGGAGCATTCCACTTTGTCACAGCTTCTACCTTTGCAGGATCAACAGCTATATGGCCGGCAGAAATCACATGACCAAGAAACATCACTTCCTTTATCCAGAACTCACATTTCAAGAATTTTGCATATAGTTGATTTTCTATCAATGTGTTGAGTACAATCCGCAAGTGTTCGCGATGTTGTTCCAACGTCTCGGAATAAACCAAAACGTCATCAATAAACACCACCACAAACTTGTCGAGGTATGGGTGGAATACTCAGTTCATCAGGTCCATAAACGCAGCAGGGGCATTTGTCAAACCAAAAGGCATGACCAAGAATTCATAATGCCCATAGCGAGTTCTGAACGCTGTCTTCGGAACATCATCATCCTTCACCTGCATCTGGTAGTAGCCACTCCGCAGATCCATCTTGGAGAACACTGTGGCTGACTTCAGCTGATCAAATAAGTCGTCGATGCGTGGCAACGGATAACGATTCTTCACTGTCACCTGGTTGAGCATGCGGTAGTCCATACACATCCGCAAAGAGCCATCTTTCTTCTTCACGAATAGGACAGGGGCTCCCCAAGGGGAAACACTGGGGTGAATGAAACCCATGTCAAGAAGCTCTTCAAGTTGTTTCTTCAACTCCGCCAGTTCAGTAGGAGCTAAGCGATAAGGTGGCTTCGATATCGGTGAAGTTCCAGGTATGAGCTCGATGAAGAATTCCACCTCGCGATTTGGTGGCAACCCGGGTAACTCCTCAGGAAATACATCTGGGAAGTCCTTCACCACAACAACATGGTCTAGGGCAGGAGGTGTAGCATCGAGAACTATGGATGCTAGGAAGGCTCTACACCCTTGAGAGACGAGCTTTTCAGCTTTGATGGCAGAGATGACGAACTGTCGGTCTCCTCGCTTCTTGCCCTTGACACACACTCTTCCTTCATCAGGATGGAACAGACTAACTTGGATTCCTCACAGAACAGAACAGCTTTAACCTTCTTCAACCAATCCATGCCCAGGATGATGTCAAAGACAGTCATATCAAGCAAAACAAAAACTGTGGGAAACATTATCCCGGATATACAGAGGTTCAGGGTAGGAGTTTGGAGATAAGAGGAGCATATTTTTCCACTAGGAGTTTTTACATCTAACACATGATCCATGAATTCAGATTCAATTTCAAGCATAGAGGCAAACTGACAAGATATGAAGGTATTGGAGGAACCAGAGTCAAAAAGAGCTTTTAAAGGATGCATATTGAGGTGTAGTGTACCTTCAATCACTTCATTACCTTCACCATCTTCTTCAGCATTGAGAGCAAACACTCTCCCATTCCGCCTCTCAATCGGCAGACGTCTCGGATTCTGGTTGTTGTTGTTGTTATTGTTGTTGTTGTTTCGCGGTGGAGGGTTCTGTCTCGGCTGTTGTGGTTGCTGAGCAGGATTCTGCCCTTGCTGGAAACGAGGGCAGTTAGGTCGGATGTGCCCAACCTGACCACACTCATGACAGGTCGGTGGAGGACGGTTGCCAACACGAGCAGGTGCATTGTTGGCGGGACATCTTCCAGGAGGATGGTGGCGATTGCATCTGTTGCAACGATCACGACCACGGTTCTCATGCTGGTTTGGATTCTTCCTTTTGTTGTTGTTGAAGCTACTGGAAGACAGAAATCCCGGATAAGACTCGATGGCGAGAGCCTTGTCCACCATCTGTTGAAACGTGAGTGGCAGCTATGGAATGAGGCTTCGACCAACGTGGTAGTTTAGGCCCTCCAAGAACAAGGTTGCTCTCCTGTCAGCTCCAAGGTCGGTGGCGTAACGTTCCAGCAGCAGAAACTTCTGAACATAGTCTGCCACACTCATGCTTCCTTGCTTGAGACTGTAAAACTCAGCCTCCTTCTTCCTCAGGAACGCAGGACAGATGTACTTCTCTCTGAACAGCTTCAGGAACTGAGTTCACTCCATGGAGGAGGTGTCTCGAGTACGGGCAACTCCATTCCACTAGACACGCACGGGTCCATCCAGCACGTACGTCGCGAACCGAACCTTCTGGTGAGGAGGGCAAGCCATACCCTCGAAGGTCCGATCCAGGGCCAACACCCAGTCATCAGCTTTGTCCACCATGTTAGGCTCACTCTCACCCTTGAAGTAGGGTGGCTGCATCTTGATGAAATCAGTGAGGGTGAACTCCCTCGGCTTGGTGGCAACCACAGAAATGGTGTTGAGTTGTCCCATCATGGTGGAGGACAACAGCTGTCGCAACATCGCCAGCTCTTGCTCAGGTGTGAAGGCAGGTACACCAGAAGTTGGTTGAGTAACAGCAGGAGTCGCAGGAGTGTCGAGGTTGTCAGTGTTGGACTCCTGGTTTGAGTTGTCAAACAGGTCACCTCTCCTGAAATTAGGGTTATCATATTAAATTTTCAGGAGTAATGAATCATAGATGATAGGGAAAAGAAATAGAGATGAGAAAAGGACAACTAGAATGGTATTGCCTAAAAGCTTACTACTTCGGGCAGTTCGTATCGGCGCAGGCCAGGCCGGGTCATATGGCCACGGGAGTCCCCGTATGCCAAGCTAGTGGGTCGGAGGAAAATCTTGCCAGCCCCCATGCCCTGATCCTTTCTAGACACCCTTGCCTCAACTGCATGCCCTAATAGTCGCCCAAAGGCTCTGATACCATGTTGTAAAGAGGCGAGATCACCTCTCTACTAAAATTTAAAGGAAATACAAACATCCACAATTTTAACAGAAATTGAGACTTTTGAGGATGGTTGCATAATAATCCAAATAAATAAGCATGATTCTAGATACATAATAAAATGTCAATAGCAGTGGAAAGAAAGAAATATCAAGCCTTCTAATGGCTTTATAGTTTATTACATCAATGCTTTCTAAAAGAAAAGATAAGATAGAATAGAGGATCTAGCTATAGCAACCTAGCCATCATTCTTCTCAAGCAAACGATCACAGCAAGGATTCTTTCTTCAAGCCCTTCCTTCTCCTTGGACAGCTCCAACACCTGGGTGGTTGGGAAGGCACCCAGCAAGAGGGAAAACAAGAAAAGTATGTGTTACACTAATAATCTTTCAAAGGCAAAGAAAAGATGTAACAAGTAAACTAGACTAAGTATTTGGTGTAAAAGGATATCAAGGAGTATGAGGTTTTTATAAGAGAACTTGCCATTAACAAAGTAAGTAAAAGGTTTTAGCATGTTTATTAATATGTCTATCTAACTAAGTAGGGTTGAGGCACCTACCGAACCTCTAACCTTAGGTGAGGGAAGAATTATAAACATTTCCAAATCACCTACAAATTTTCAATGGGGAGAATAATAAACATTCCCCTAGGGTGATTTTAGACATGCCCTCTATGGGTGGTTGTACATAAGTACCACTACTTGAAATTTAAATAGAACATTTAATTTCATGCTAATAAGAGATTTATGGCAAGAATAAGAAAAAGATATTCAACATGGCAATGGGGTATGAATACCCAAACAAGAGAATACTATATCTGATTTTTGAGGCAAATAAGACATTTTGGGTTTCAAGAAAATTCAATGGTTTAGATCAAATTAAACCTCATAGAAGAAATCTAGGTATTGGATTAAATATTTCCCAACTGATAGGTAGATGTACAACAAGACTCATAATAAACACATACTAATCACATACCTTGGCCACAGGTGTCCTAAGTTCCCTTTTTCAAGTCTTCACACGAACTATAACCCCAAACTTCCTAATACATCATTTAATTCATTTATTAGAATTACATGTATTCACTTAAAAGATTGAAAGCCCTAATTTACTAACTTTTTGTACAAACTCTCGATTCAGACTTCAAAAACCTCATAATCGTCTTAGTTAGGTTTTCCTGATCAAAATAACATATAATATTGTATATTTTGGAAATATAGATTTTTAGGATTAATTTTTAGGGATTTTTAAGTTAATTAAATCGATATTAAAAACACCTTTTCGAAAAACTCAAAACCAAAACTCAAAAACATTTTTATTAAATAGATCTCATTTTCCTGATTTCAAAACACTATTTATTTTTAATTTTTGACCAACGAAATAATTTATAAAAATTATTTTATCTCGACCAATCACAGCTTGCCACGTAGGCAAAGCTGGATGGCCGAGCGGTGGTGAGCGCCCGGCAACGGCGACCTGCGACCCGTGGTCGCTCGCTACCAGCCGAGCAAAGCGGTCGGGCGGGACGGCGGAAAGACTGAAAACCCATGCGCGTGAAGTCCAGAAAAGAAGAGAGGCGAGGGCAAAACTGTCAAATGCGCGTCGTCTTCAACCTTGGTCGCGCGCGAGCAGCTTGCTCGGCCGATTTGGGCAAAACCACGATTCTCGACCAATTCGAACGCTTAGGTACTCGAAAGAAAGAGAACGAGAAGACGAAGTCAGTAGTACCTTTAATTTGGACGGAGATGAAGCGAGTAGGGAGCAATATGCGCTGCAAGAGCAGGGCAAACGGCGCTCGATGGTGGTCCAAACGTCGAAGAAAATCCAAATTGGAGGTACGAACAGGTTGCTAAGGTGATTGCGGTTGCGAGGGTGGAGTTATTTATAGGCAAGGAACCCTAGACTAGGATGTGGATAGGAGCAAAGGAATGTGGTCGGCGGCTACTTTGGGCGTTTCTCAAATACGCGTTAAAGCTCGCAAAAGTTGGGATAATCCTGTGCGAAATCTCGCAAGGAAACCAACGCAACAAAAATCAAGGAAAATCGTTGAGTAAATCTCAAGTTATTGCGATTTTAAGAAAACGAAAATCCAAGGCCTGTTGCCTTATCCGACCGGAGCTAGAAGACGACCACGAGCCGTCGGATCGATGGACGCGGGTCCATCAAGAAATCTGGGCCGTTCGATCGCACATTAGATCAGGGAAATATCCCTGAGCAAAAGTCGATTAAAACTATTAGATTTTAAATATTTTTCTCTTTCTTATTTTGGAAGCTCAAACGTTGCCCAAAAATTATGAAAATTTATATTCTGACTTATTTCGACGCGTAGAATCCGAATATGGAGTTATTTTTTCATTTTGAGAAAGTTTAATAGGTGAAATAATTAATATGTCATTTTCTCTTTCCTCCCTCAAAAGAAGTGATAACCTTATCTAAAATTAATGTAACTTCACCCTTAAGTCTCCTTAATGGTTTGAAACACGATTTTGCAATTATCTTCACAAGTTGACATTATCTTTATATTTATTAAATTAATTAGAACATTCTACACACTTTCTCTCTCCTATTTTACTATTTATTCATATATTATCCAAATTAGTTGCAAATCTGCACAGAGGCTTATTTTTATGTTTAGAATACGAATTTGAAGTTATTTCCCTGATTTGAGAGCATTAAATATTTTACTTCTTTTTATTGGCTTATTTCCTATATTCCTTTGATAATGTTATTAATATTTTTATTTTAAATAATACTTGACCCTTTAGTTACTCTTTACCCAAGGAAACGAATTAAACTATCAAATTATCATGATGGTTTCAGATTATCTTATTTGTTACAAAATCTTTGTAATTATCTCCTTTACTCATATTTTCTCATATTTCCTTTACTTATTATATTTATCTTCTTTCTTTTATAAAATTCGGATTTTCTTCTTATTTCTTATATCCTAGGAAACACTAGAAGATTCTAGGACGAATTATTTTATCCCCTTTTTATTTCTTAAGGTGAAATTGCATATTAAACCCCTTGTCTAATTTTAACTGAGTCTTTTGTACATGAAACCTTGAAATAAGAACATATGGGAAATATTTAACCAATAACCATCTTAATTTCTTTTAAATCAAGACCAAGGACAAAAGGAACGAAAATGAAGGTCAAAGCTTTATAGAAAAGAGTACAAAGAGGCACAAAGGAGATTTCAGTATGTTACAAGCTGGCAATGTCATGACTGCGCCCCACCACCCAAGGACGTCGTCACCGACGCGGCTCCGGCCGTGGCCGCCGCGACGGGTGCGGAAACCGGTCTGATAGCCTCCATTTGGGTGATTGAGGCCAACTCGACTCTGTCTGAGCAGCAAAAGGCGAAGAAGAGGCAAGAACTACTCTGAGGTGTTGCGGCTATAGCTGATGATGGGGACGACGAGGAGGAAGATGAGGGTAAAGAGGCCAGCGAGTCTAAGAACTCGATGTTGAATCTGTTGGATCAGGCGTTCAACTGCTCATTTTGTATGAAGTTGTTAGATAGGCCTCTAACTGTAAGTGTCGTCTAATTCGTCCTTCCATCTGTTTTCTCATACTATTTTTCTTCAATTTGTGAGTTCGATTGATTTTTACCTTTCCAGGCCGATCTCTCCCCCCTTTCCCAATTTTCAAATTCCCACTTCTTTTATTTCTTAGAACTATCACTAGAGAAAAAACGTCCACGCTCTATATCCAGAAAAGTAGAACAAAGAACATGGTCTATATTCAATAAAATAGAATGTAATTCACCTGTAGAACGTTGATGTGGGATTTGGAGGTGTAGAACATTATGCACGATCTACTGTGATGGAAGTAGTAAGTTTAACAATAGTAGAACATGGCATTTTAATAATAAGAAAGCTACTCTGCATCAATAGTTGTAGACAGTGTACCCTCCCTGTAACAACACAGAACGAGCTCAAATTGTAGCACATGGAGATCCTTTTCTGCTCATGATCATTTGAGTAATAACATACTTTATAATTAGATTGCATCAAATACTGAATCAAGATCTGTGCTCAAGACACCAATAAAAGGAGCATGACACTCTCACAAATCACTGGGAAAATAATATAATTTATTAATAATTCACGTAATGAGAAAACATTACATTCAGTTTCCCATGTACAATGTCAGATTCACACGACAAAATGTGCATTGTTCTGTTGCTGAATCAAGCAACATTTTACAAACTCAAGAACTACATAAACGGACCAACATCATACATGTAAATCTGACATTATCCATCACCATAGCAGCTCTGGTCAGTTCTCTTGCAACTTTTCCGATTTGATAAGCTAGTTTCAATCTATACTTTAAACATTCCATCTTTGAGATCATGGCCAAACTAACACAAATACATTAGTCTTCGCCTGCAACACATATCCGAAACAAATTTAGTTATAAAAGAAGTATAAATAGGTATCTAGAATATATGAATCAAATCAGATAAATACTTATATAGAATTGAAGAAACACAATATGCACTACAACATAATCGATTTTGTGTAAGGATCGGGGTTGTACATGTTGTTAGGGTTATTACCATAACTATAATACAAGCACGCTCATACTTTTGCTCAAAGGTCTTGGTCTGATCAAGTAAAACAAACCGCTTAACATTGAATGGTATGAATTACTAAAAAATTGAATGGCCAAATCAAACAAGAGAGTTCGATCCACCCTCTCATCTTCACTCTTGATGCCAGTAACAGGAAGATGATGTATCTGCTACTCGGTGCAATGTTGCAACCTTCTATCACACCCTCCAGATCTCTGCCACAACTCACAATCCCACTACACCTTCCTTCTCCAACTACTCCATCCATCCTAAACCATCCCCTCCTCCTGACTTCCCCACTCATTGCTCACCCATCTATGTGTGAGCAGCTCATTTTCACCAAGTGTGGGTCTGAATGGAGGCCTTATTCCAACAAAGTGACATAGGAAGGCATGATGAATGGATTGGGAGAAAGCCAGCAACAACTATTCACTGTCGTGTCTAAAATTCAAGCAACCAGCATCAACAAAGGATCCATTTTGCCCTGCACCCATTGTAGTGAAAATGCAAAGTTCAAACATATATATAATAAAAGGTACACATTTGCACTCACTCGGTGTCATTTGTAGCTTTCCATATAAGTTCAGCTATCATTAACAAAGAAAATGCATATCTAGTTATGCCAAATTATGCCTATTAAAGAAAAAAAAAGACATTACTTGAACTAATAACACATACTATTTAACCAGACAATACTAACATGTATTGAATCAGACCTAATTAGATTAGAGTCATTCCTATAAATAATGTGGATTGTTATAATTCTGCCATACCATGAGTTCACGTGTCAATTCCATATAATTGATATCATTGATTAAATACATTTGAAACAAACAATTATTTAGAACAACATACTTAATATAAGTAGAAATGGACCTTGAACCAGTCATCCTTCTTCTCCCAAAATGGCCATTCCCTCCAAGAATTATCAACTTCTAGCCATCCCCTTCAACCACTTGCCTACTGAAAGTAAAATTTCACTATTTTTTGAGTGCATTATTTTTCAATATTGTATCATTATTCACGAAAGAGAAATATAAATTCTTACCCAAAAACTTAATGATGTCAACAATCCATGAAATGCAAGTCATCCCCTTTACTATGTCATCCTCTTTCCCCAAAAATGACCAAGCCTTCCAAAAAATTATGAACTTCAAGTCAACCCATCCTCCATACTTCCTTCTTGAGGGAAAATAAATGATTTAGAGACATGTCAAAAAAACTAATAGAACCAAAATTAGATATTAAAAGATAAAAAAAATCTTATGTGATACTTAAGCAAAGAGGAAAGTTTTCATACCCAAAAAAAGATGATTCCAACAAAAATCCAATGGTGTTATTGCATCATGTCCCAACATTAGGACCTAGAACTCTTTTACTTGTCCCAGATGCTCGATACTAGTAAGAAATGTTAAGTAAATGTTGATGAATTGTTGACATGATCATGAAATAACATCCTAGTCAAATTAGTTCTACTTACATGTGTTGGCAAACTCTGAATTTCAGAAGACATTACTGGATCGTTAGCTTCATCCTGATTAAAAAAACATATTAAAATTCTTGTCTTTTACAAGTCAAAATTATTTGTCCCACTTACCAAGTTAGATTCGATTTGCACATGTATAAGAGAATCATAATATGTCCCATCCTAAAATGAGATTTCAAAATGATACATTAAGTTATAAGAAAGGATATTTTCTAGGAAAATCATACAAAATTATCAACATACCAACGCATGTGTTGTTGCATGATAGTTAAACTCGTGATTTGCAAACTTTCCCTAAAAACCATGATAAAAAAATTGTCAATAAATGCAACCATTTTCAATTTGTAAACAATGATGTATAGAAATATCAATCTTACTTGGCACTCAAGTAGTTTCACTTTAGCACGCAAAATTTCAAGTTCATGGTCTTTTTCTTTGATTTGATGGTCTTTTTCTTTAATTTGATTGTCTTTTTCTTCTAGTTGTGATTTCCAAGCTGTTGTTGCAATCTTGTTGGATTTTTCATCTAGCATTTTTTTCTTCAAGTTCCTTCTTGTAATGCCTCCACTTAATCCTCTTTGATATCCACCATGATGAGATCCATGTGCATCATCAACCATTGATATGAACCCCAATGTGGTTTTTGCTTTTTCCACACCCAACTCTCTACTCCTTACTTCTATCTTTTCCTACAATATAAAATCATAAGTCTAGTTCCTTTTATAATATATAAAAACTTTTATTACACATGTGCTTACACAAATCCCTTTTATCTTCTCATTTAAGTACTATCCATTCTTCTTTTTGTGAGAATTCAGGTATGTTTCTACAATTGGAATTAGTACACCATCTTTCTCCTAAGAAGACATGCACAATATATTTTATAAATTACACATTCTAGTGACCTTGTATAAGATGTTAGTGATCATACCGCTTTATCTTGTCTTTCACCAAATGATATCTGTCATGATGTATGTGTTGCATGTAAAACACTCCGGCTGCTTTTGTTTCTGCAAGCTTCCAACTACAAATTATACAATCTCGTTATTTGTCTGAAGAGAATAATTATCATTCTGAATTAAATAGAAAACCTATATAAAAGTTGACACAATCACGTCATCATACCATCTTTGTTTCCTTACTCCAAAGATCTAACAAAGACATCCAATGATCTGGAGGAACTCGATTATCTAAGGGATGCACTTGTTCAACAATGGGGATATGAGGGTCTAGTTTGCTTTTTAGTAGTTTGCGAAAATCCCTCAATTGTTGGTTGATTGTTTTCTTGAAAAAATTCATTACATCCCCATACGAAAGCAATGGAGTCTCATCCATATTGAAGAAGTCATAGTCACGCTGTATGGAAAAAGGTAAATATGCATGATAACACTAAAACAAATGAAAAAAAAACTAGATATTATGGTGATAAACAAAGCCAATGTAATGACCATCAAAAGATAAATGAGTACAGACTACTAACATGAACATCAGCCATCACACGATCTATTGTTGACTCATGCTCTAATTCCCACTCTTTATGTATTGGAAATAGACAGTGGTTGCGTGCTAAAATTCCTAATAAGCTACTCAATTTGCGCCTTCCAGGACCAACAATCCTTCCATCATCACAAACATAACACTTGTGTTTTTTACCATTCATAGGAGCAACTGCTTTCAAAGTAGTCCTCCCCCTTGTAGATCGTTTTTTTATGGGACAAATGTTGATATCTGATAAATATTAACATCAAACAATGAAAGTATTATAGTCATAGTATACATTTATTCCAAGCATGAACACATATTCCTTCTATATGAGAAGTGTGTAAATATTAGTAAATTGTAACATAGATAAAGACTTAGTTGATCAATGATACCTTCTGGAGTATGGTGTATATCATCCTGCATTGGTATTTGCATTGAAGATCTAGATTCTAGAGGGGGGGATTCCATCATTCTGTAGAGATGTTTGCAATGGATATCTAAAATTGTGCCTTTGATCATTCACTATTAGAAAAGAAATGGAGTTAGAAAAAATTAGTGGGAATAAACATACTTGTAATTGTACCATGTTCACTTAACATGTGGAATGCCAACACAAACTATAATATAATATAGAATGAAGCAAATTTGAATAAATATACCTTCTGAAGGGGGGATTATGTCATCACGAAGAGGTGTTTGCATTGATGATCTAATATTTTGTCTTTGTTCATTCACTATAAAAACATTGGATTTAATCAATTTCTTTGACATAAACAAGTAAGTGTACCATGTACATTTAAATGACATTACCTCTTAGAGGGGAAAGTCTATCCTCTTGAACAGATGCATGCAATGAAGATTTATAATTCCTCCTTTGCTCGCTCACTATTTATGATAGAAATATATGTTGTTAATAGCGTACAAACATAAAATCTAGTGTATTATAGAATGAAGCTAAGCTTAATAGACCTTCTAAAGGGGAGAGTCTGTCATCCTTCAGAGGTGTTTGCAATGATGATCTAATATCTTGTCTTTGTTCATTCACTATAAAAAATTAGATTTTAATAAATGTCTTTGACATAAACATGTAAATGTACCATGTATATTTCAATGGCATCACCTCTTAGAGGGGAAAGTCTATCCTCCTGAACATATGCATGCAATGAAGATCTACAGTTCCTCCTTTGCTCAATCACTATTTATGATAGAGATATATGTTGTTAATAGCGTACCAACATAAAATCTAGTGTATTATAGAATGAAGCTAAGCTTGAATAAATATACCTTCTATAGGGGGGAGTTTGTCATCCCTTAGAGGTGTTCAGACTGATGATCTAATATTTTGTCTTTGTTCATTCACTACAAAATCTTTTTAGATTTTAGTAAATGTATTTGACATAGACAAGTGAGTGTACCATCTATACCTTTTAGAGGGGTGAGCCTTTCATCCCTGGTAGATGTTTGCAACGAATATCCAAGTTTATTTTTTTCTCCATTCTCTAATAAAAAATTAGTGGAGTTAAAAACTTCATCATCACAAACATGCTTGTAAGTGTAAGATGGATGCCAGAAAAGGTACATGCAAAAGAGTAAGGTGTATCCTTCTGAAAGGATGTGGGCATAACTAGCATTTATTGCTAGTTATCTGAAAGGTGTATCCTTTGTTCACTTGCTATTTATGATAGATTCTTATGATGTTAATGACATAACTAGCATACACTCTAGTGTAATGTAGATCATAACTTTACAAAACAAAAATACCTTCTAAAGTGGGAATTTTATCACCCTTAAAAGAGGCTTGAGGTGCTGATCTGATTAGTTGTCTCCTCTCATTCACTACCACATAAGGTGAAAAAGATTAAAAATCATCTAAATGATTATAAGTGTAATGCATATTGAAGTAAATGTACCTCCTGAAGAGGAATCCCCTTCCGAAGATATTTGCATTGAAGATCTCATGCTCAAACTTTTCTCACTAGCTATATATGATAGAGAATACTAGTTTTAATGACATCACTAGTGCAATTTAGAACAAAACTTAGTTGAACAAATATACATGGTGGAGGGTGGAGTCTGTCATCCATTTAGATGATTACAACGAATATCTGGAGCATTCCCTTTGTTCACTTATTCATGATAGATTCGTATGATGTTAATGGCATAAATAGCATACACTCTAGTGTAATACAGACCATAACTTAACAAAACAAAAATACTTTCTAATGTGGGGATTTTATCACCCTTAAAAGAGGCTTGAGGTGCTGATCTGGTCAGTTGTCTCCTCTCATTCACTACCATATTAGGTGAAAAAGATTAAAAAAATCATCTAGATGTTTGTAAGTGTAATGTGTGTTAAAGTAAAAGTACCTCCTGAAGAGGAATCTCCTACCAAATATATTTGCATTGAAGATCTCATGCTCTGACTTTGCTCACTAGCTATATATGATAGAGAATACAAGTGTTAATGACATCTCTAGTGAAATTCAAAAAATATGCTCTTCTTGTTCCAACCAGGAGGCAACCGTTTATTTTTTGATGCATTATATGTATCCCTTCCAAAAATGACATTTTTATAGCCACTCCACAACTCTATTATCTCTTACCCAGATAGAGATTTTGGGGAGGGATCAAGTTCAATGGTCCCATCAAAGTGACATTCATCATATCTCCACAGATGACTAATTGGAAGAAATCTATGATGCCTCATGTATGCCATTTTATGACTGAATGGTAAGTAAATGGAAGCCGTATGAATGTGACATTCTGGACAGCCATATGTTCCACTTGTTTTTTGACCAGATAACATTCTATATGCTGGATAATCACTTATAGTACCCAATAGAGCAGCCCGCATCCTGAATATTTCACCCTTTTCAGCATCATATGTTGGCACACCTTTTGTCTATAACAATTTTAGCTCTTCAATTAATGGATCTAGGTAGACATCAATATTATTTCCTGGAGATTTTGGTCCATTAATAACAAATGGAATCATGAAGTATGATTGTTTCATTATGAACCATGGAGGTAAATTATAATTCAAGATAATAACCGGCCAGATACTATGGTTGACACCATAACCCATATTGAAGGGACTAAATCCATCAGTAGATAGTGCAAGCCTCAAATTACGAGGCTCACTACTAAACTCAGGATGTTTTCTATCAAAGTCCATCCAAAGTTCTGAATCTTTAGGATGACTCATCTTACCATGAGGCGGCTTGGGCTCGTATGATGGTATGTCATTAAATTAGCCATTTTGGTTGAATTGAACATCCTTTTAAGTCGAGGAATGATTGGAAGATAGTGACAAACCTTTGCCAGTTTTTTAGATTTCTTTCGCATACTATGATGTGTAGGCTTCCATCTAGATGTTTTATACGTCAAACACTCATCCAGGTTTGCATTATCACCTCTATATAGCATACAATCATTTGGACATGCATGTATCACTTCCTTAGACAATCCTAAAGAAGACATCAACTTCTTAATTTCATACCATGTCTTCAGAACATTATTTCCTTGTGGTAAGACCTTACAAAGTAACTTAAGAAGATCTGTAATTGATTTTTTGGTCCAATGATTATCACATTTCACATCAAAAAGAACAGAAATGAAGTAGAAAGTAGAATATTGACAACCCTCATATAATGGTGTATTAGCTTGCTTTAAAAGTTCCTCAAATTTCTCAGTTTCTTGATCAAGAGTTGGGAAATCATCTAGGTTGGTGTATTCTACATTGTTGTCACCATCCCTCATCATTGCATCACTAATCATGTCATCCACTTCATTATTTGAATGAAGTGTTGAAAGTTTAGTAGGCATGTGACAATGAGACATTTCACCATGGTATGTCCAAGTTGTGTATCGAGGAAAAAATCCATAATATATCAAGTGTTCCTTAATAAATTTGGGGTCCTCAATAAATTTGTTTTCACACTTCATACAAGGACAGAGTATACTCGTAGTCTTTACATTGTTCATAGCAAACTGGGAACCGGACTTCCGCCCAGATGTGTGTGTTGCTCATCGTCCTCCTCCACCTCTTTATCCTGTCATTGCTGCTTTCCGATCACCTTCTTGGTTTAATTGCAGCAGAGTGTCTATAATCTGTATAAGTATGTGTCCATTAGTAGAAGAGATAGAGCTCTGAGATTTGGTCTCTATGTTTGGTTCACCGTTGTTTTTATTTAGCAGAACCACCGAGGTCTTTCTCTTGCGTTGTAATCATAATTATGATAGTTATTAATCAATAGCTATTTTCATAAGATGCTTGATTCTATGTGTATGCTTGGCGTAGAATGACGGGAACGTTCTGTCTAAAAACAGATCTGGGAGTTGAAATGTGGACTGGTTTTGACAAGAATTACCTCCCACAGAAATGCTGGTCCGAGTTAACTCTGTAATTGGCATGTATCAAATATCTACTGATGTCAATATATCTCCCTTAATTGATTGAGTACTTATCATTTGTGATTCCATAGCAATTGTATTTTAGTTAGCTTTGTTAATGGATGACAGCTTGGTTTTAGTTGGATATTCACACGGAAGTATCCTCACTTTGCGGAATGACTTGTTTATATATATGTCTTGTTTAACAGGTTGAACGGAATAGCCTTATTTAAGTTTTGACTACACCAGCAAATTCTTTTGCTAGTTTTTGAAGTCTAGGTATTGATGTGAACAAGAAGAAGCGATAGATTTTATTGGGTTTTTAAGCTCTAGGTACTGTCGTGAACAAACTAGATCTGCGAGAATATACATGCTTTTTTAGTCTAGGTACTACTGTGAACAAAAGAGATTTATGTGTTTTGTTGGTTCTCTAAGCTCCAGCTACAGTTGTGAACAAAAAGAATATGCAGGTGTTTACGGATTTTTAAAATCTGTAGTTTCGGGTCGGGTTTTTTCGGGTCAAGTAGTTTGCGGGTTTTGAGTGTCAGTATATTTTCGGGTTCGGGTTTTTTCTCACAGTCTTTAAAGTGGGTCGGGTCGGGTTTGGAAAAACCCGGCCCGTTGCCGTGCCTATTTCCTACTCCAAAGTAATGAAGGCAATTGAGGATCACCTGCATTTGTTCTTTGGAAGCTTTCGCAAAAAGGATGATATCGTCTGCGAACATGACATGTGAGATTCTAGGGCCTTTGTTTGACAATTTAATGGGACTCCACCTATCTTTGTTGACCTCCATATTGATAGCCTGACTAAGTCTCTCCATACAAAGCACAAAGAGGTAGGGGGATAATGGATCCCCTTGCCTTAATCCCCTCTCGCTTTGAAAGTGTCTAGTAGTTTACCATTCCAAGCTATATTTATAGTTCCTCCAGTAATAGAGTTCATGGTGTACTCAATCATATTAGGCAGCCATCCAGCTTTAGTAATTGTGTCTCTAATGAACCGCCACTCTTATAACATTTTTTATTCTGTTTACACATACCTTTTATTAAGTTTTCTGGCTATTTATACCTTTCCATCCTCTTATTTGCTAACAAGTTCTCACAATTATTTGGATAACAAATTAATATTATTTTGTATAGTGTCCAAAGCAGCTGAACAATACAGATTGCGGGTATTATGTGCTGAAGTATATGAAAGACATCTTTGATGCGAGAAATAGAAATATTCCTGAATGTGTAAGCTACTTAACATTATATTCTTTTAGTTTGTTCAAATTTCTAAATAAATTGAAAAAATCACAATATGTTGATATATTTGTCATATGATTGCAGTATTATTCAAAGTATATTGGTCGTTGCTTCAACTAAGAAGAAATCGATGAGGTCCGAAATGAGTGGGCGACATGTGTTCTTGAGCACACATAAGATTATGTGACATGTGGGGGAGACATTTGTTCTTTAGCATAGACATGTGTGTAACTTTTTTAGTTATTTTTTAGTTCGATTCTAGAGTGGATACTCAGTACTTTGTATTATTGAATCGTTGTATGGATGATTTAATATTAATTAAATTTAGTACGAGTTTCTTTCAAGGTTTGATGGAAATTTTTTTCAACTATGTATTTGTTTGTGAAATGAAAAAGTATAATTGCATATTTATTATAATTTATTAATAATATGGTTAATTTGATCAATACAATTGGTTCGATATATGACCTGTCAAACTCTAATTAAAGACAACAGTTAATGATATGTTGTAAAATGTATGATTCTACAACAAACAACACATGTTGTGTTATCCACACCTATTACAACAATTTTGTCATGAAAAAATACACCTATTACAACAGGTGTTTCTAGTGAACTACAACATGCATAACCTATTGTATAAGTTGTGTATATTACAACAGACACACACCATGTTGTCTAAACAATCCTATTACAACGGTTAAATGTATGGAAAGATAACATACTCCAACTGTTGTATAAACATGTATATTACAACAGTTGCACTACATGTTGTAATAGACCTACCTATTACAACGGGTGTGTTTAGTGAAAGACAACATGCTTCGACTGTTGTATAATATATATTACAATAGGTGAACCGCATGTTGTAAAAAGTACCCATATTACAACGGGTGTGTTTAGCGAAAGACAACGTCGTTCAACTGTTGTATAATATATATTACAACAGGTGCATCACATGTTGTGTAAAATACCCATATTACAATAGGCCACTCCTTAAAAGACAACATGTTTCAACTGTTGTATAAAATACATCTATTACAACATGCGATCACATGTTGTGTAAAGCACCCTCCCCATAAGACCACGCGATCTAATACAACGGTTAACACCTGTTGTAAATTGAGAAAAGGAACTGTTGTAAAAAGTATTTTATATAGTAGTGGATCTAACAGAGTTTTAGGAATGGTGAATGGCCCCACATATCACCACTAGCCTCAACCCCAACTGGTCACTCATCCTAGTACTACTTTGGGCTGAGCACGCTTAATCATAGAGTTCTTTAGTGATGGGCTTCCTAAAAAAGAGGTGCGCCTTGGTGATATGGGTAGTCCAATCATTCCTTTTAAGATCATTTTATCTGAAGACTCAAATCTTGGGACGTTACAAGTTGAGTCTATTTATAGGATGATAGCATGTTAGTTTTCCTTAATGTCATCACCAGACAACTACATGCATGACTTTCATGCCATGTAGTTGATCGATCAATAACATTGCTAAAGAGAATTCCAAAAGTTACACGGTGTGTAATTGGGAATTATGTCAAGTACTCACAGATCAGTGGATGGTAGGTAACCATCAAAATGTTGTAAAAGTCGCCTTTATCGTTTATAATTTATGCTATTTTTTTTCTTGGCTGACGGGTGAGGAACAAGTTCTGTTTTTTTAGAACACATAGTGTAATCTTATATTTCAATGCAAGTATCCTTTGATCTTCACAAAATCTAAATTTTCTTTCTCCAGATCGGATCTTGAGTCTTTCCAAGTCAGAGATCTGACAAAGTAATGATACATGTGATCAAAACAATGAGGAGAATTGAGATTTAAAAAAAACATAATTGGGCTTAATTTGGTGACTAGGGGTGGTAAAATTAGACGATAAGCGTTCAATCAAACCAGTAAATTGCAATGATCACTGTGACAATTATGTCTTTTAATTAGATTATCTCTTACCACTTACCTTGATTTTTTATCTCAGTTAATGCATTGTTGGTACATAAAAATGTATTTGGAAAGTAGTGTTAGGAGCAATAGTTTGTAGAAGATCCAATTGAGTAGAGCGGGCCCCTATACCTAATGAGATGTCATGTTAAGATGAATCATCATGTTTATCTAGCATTGACTTCCCTACGGAACCCTATATCCCTCGTGTAACTTATTAGAAATTTTTTCACTCAGGTTTAGTAGTCGTATATTAGGTATTTGTATGTAACATTGTATGGGTAATTACATATGAAAATGTTCTTGTTTGTTTATGTCTGCTTTGTCATATTTTAAAATTTGGGATTTGTGCATCTATAATTTAATATCTTATGTTTGGAAATGATTATTGTATGTCTTTGCTCGATTTATTATGCATGGAAATGTTTTTATCTAAAAATCAAGTCACTACAGCTTTATATAAGGAACATGTTATAATAGTGGTATGTCCACTCTAACATGGTTGTTTGTGTCAGTTTGCTTCCTTGTGATTTATTATTATGTTGTCATGAAGGAATCATTAAAGATATTTTGGAGTGCACATGGAACACGGTCGCACCTCTATAGGGTGCCCCATCGGCACATTTGGATTGGTTGAATGGCTAACTTTCTAAGATTAGTCGACAAATTGAGTTTGTAATTTGATGTTAAGATCATGCTCAATCTCTTCGGTGGTTTTGTTCAAGCATAATGGTCCATCGTGAAGTCTTTATTTGAACAACATCTATTTTGGATTGAATATTTCTCATTTCACAAATTTCTTTTGAGTTTATGAATAGGTCCATGACCATAGTAAATATTAGGATTTTTACTATATGAATCCATAAGATAAAAATTAGATGTTACAAATGAAATTATGTAAGATGCACGGTGATATGTTTGGTCAAAAGACTCTTGATCAATTGGTCTAGTGATGCAAGGAATATCTTTTCAAGTCTTAACACCCTCGGTATGAATATAACGGATCCAATGTGTCCTTTGTTGTTTCTCATTCAAAGCTGACCTTAGTGTCCTTGGGCCAAACTCATGTCACTTAGGTTATGACCATTGTTCACCGGTTGAAGCATCTTTGGTTGAATAAGTTTGCATCTCTGATTGGACTTTTATCATTTGATTGATATTTATTAAGTTAAACGGTAGATGATTAAATGATTTAAATTAATATCGGGATCAATGTATAATCTTTATATAACATCGAAGACCAAAATAAAGTGTCAACACATAGATACACCATGACTCATCAACTTCACTTTATTTGATTTCAGTTATGATTTTTTAGAAGTTTAGTTCGTCCAAATGGCTGAGAAGGAAGAGAAGCACGATAGATCAAATATTCCCCTAGGTACGGATGATAATCAAATGAAGTAACTAATGCCACTTCTGCATATACCCTAACCCAAACAACTCAACGAGGCCACACTGTTCTTCCAATTATACGATTGCATTTTAATCCATCTAGGACAGTGGCTTGCACGATACACAAGACTTCACTTGCCATTGGCCGTGAGCACCGTTGAGTGTATTGATCCATAAGCACTCCCCATGAAATGCGGTATGATTACTTTTATTTTCCTTGTTGATCGGTCCTCACTGTCAACTCCGCTCTTCGTCACGTTGGTCTTTGTTCCCTGCGCAGAGAGCAGTGTTCAGCTTGTCGTTTGCCGAGCAGCAGGAGAGCATGTGGCCGTGTGGAGAGGGGTTAACAAATGCAATACAAAGCGGGGAAGGAGTAGATGGTATGGTAAGTAAAAAGATTAACAATGCAGAATAGAAAACTGGGAGGAACCAAAAAGGTCGTGGCAGCGTAGCTCCTTGAAACATGTGACACACGATAAAAATCCCGAGGTTGTGGGGGTAGATGTACGGAAACAGGACAAAAACAAAAGCGAGTAAAGCAGACAATATGAGTTGAGACATAGATGCTTGTTGATTTTACATATGGATTGTGGTCAAGACAAATAAAAAGAAAATGAAACAAAAGCATAGATTAGGTATTAGCATTTCTAACAAAATTCAATTTGACAAGTTAGGCCTTTGTGATTGGGGTGGGGTGGGAGAGATTCCCATTCTTTGGACCTCAATGCATAGTGCCCGAACTCAAATTGAACGTGATCCAACATAAGCAACAATAATCCCAATATTGTACCCTAGGACCAAGGAAATCCTTGAATATTATGTAAGTTATGGGTTTACAAGTGGTGTGCTAACAACATCGCATGGTGTTCGCAAGTCACACCGTCAAGAATGAGCACAAACAAAATGTAGTGGATGTCGTGTGTGGATGTTGTGATCGTGTGGATGCCTACAAGCATGAGCGGAGTGTGGTGTCTACAACACATTGCTTTAGAACCATAAATAAGTTACATGACTAAATTGCCTTCTGACCTTTCTCAATGTTAGTATTCCACTTTGATTTTCTGGTTGAGTTAAATGTAGATTAAATTTTGATGAAATTTGGATCAGTAACTAAGTATGTTATCTTATTTGCACAACGAAGGTGGCTAGATGTGTAAGTGTGTCGTGCTTAAATCAGAGCAATGCAATACTTGAATTCTAAACCAACTTCCAGATTTAAATCCAAAACATCTTAGAATGAGACATCTGAATCAAATATAACTGAATACTAATTGACTCTCGTATTATTTATTCTGACAATATTGGAGTACATTGAAAAAATTAATCAGCACTTAACAACTAGCTCTGCTGGTAAAATTGGCTGCTGGATGGAGCATGTTATGGGTTCAAAAGCTGGTGAACCAGAAAAATGGGTTAAAAAATTACACCTGGTCCTATTGTGCGCTTATGTGTAGACTGTGGATCCTTGCTCCTTAATGGAAATATTATTAAAATTGAAGAAAATAAAATCAACCGATTGTACACAAGTGACGTATCTACTAAAGCAATAAATTAATGGGCATTCTATCAAATCAAGTAACATGTTTTTAATATATAATTCGTTTATTCTAATCTGACCCACTATTTACTTATTAGCTCGATCAATTACGCAAGAGTTGACTAAATTATATGAAACACTGCAGACGAAGACAATAACATGGCAGCCTACCCGGGACAGTCATTAGTATCACAGTCCATTCTTCCGTGACAAAAACAATGAAGAGATAAAGCCATGTTTGCTAGGGTGTACTCGGTGTTGTTCGGTGTTTTATCAAACTATATGTCAAAAAATTGATTTCGGCTAGCAAGCAATTTATTTGATTAGCTGCAGGTCAATTGTAATGCTTTTGACCGATTCCATTTGATTGACGTAGGTGACCACAGCTTTTATGTGTATGGTAGCTGGAAATGCTCAGTTCTTACTGCACGCCTGTACTGCCCGCATTCAGGGCGCAATACGAATTATGTCAATTCAGCCCTAAAATATGCTAGTTGTGGGTCATAAATCAAAGAGTTCTCTTTTCATATTTTCAACCAAATAAAATTAACATCTGAATTCCTTAAGTTCAAATCCAATACTTTTGATTTACACCGTAACAAACCAGCCCTAGCACCGACAACGACTTGAGAATGGGCCTCTTGGCAACTCCTCATCCATTACCGCATAAAGGAGGCATTTGTTTAGCCGCGTCAACTGTCGAGCAGTGGATACTTCGTACCCTTAAGATGCGGACCACGCTTCCTCGTGCACACAATTCTATCACTTGTTTATGGTTTTCCTCGATTCCCCTCTCCAACTGCCTCCTGAGGAATCAATATAGTGAGTCGTGTTCCCTGCGTGAGGGAACTAGGGAAGGGAGGTCAGGCCTCTCGTGTTGTCGGTTAGGAAGCAACAGGTCGTTCGTGCCTGGGTATGGGATACATACAATAAACTACGGCAAAGACAGGGGTAACTAGGAGCTAAGTAACGTGATGCCATGTTTTACTTCCTTGAAGTATGCGGGTTGGTGCTTTACGACAAGCTTATGGATGCATCCAAGGTCTACGGATAAGGTGCTTCGAGAAGTTATCTTTCTTCTTCCTTTTTTATGCCAACAAGGGAGAACGTTGAAGATTATTGCGAGAATACGTCCAGTTTTCAGAATATGGGGATCGCTTCGCTTCTTGTCTTTGTATCGTGGCTTTAGAATGTCCGGAGAGAATTTGACAAATGGAAAATGGATAAGTACACGCTTCAACGTGATTTAGACTTGTAGTAGACGCCATTCCCGTAGCTACAAGAGATTGCTTCTATAAAAGAGGCTTGCGCTTCTTGTCTTGAAATACATACATGTATGCCATTGAAGTATGAATAGATCAATGGTCTTCTTCTTAGAGTATCCAACATACTATTTTATCGAAGGATAGTTTTGTCTTTGTTTCTTTGTGCTTGGTACTCGTGTTTCGATCAATTGGTGATATTACTCCAATCCAATAAGAGTGAGCTTGCAAAAAGTTTGAGCATGTGGGTCAATATACTTGAATTGTGCTTTCACTAAATATTATTGTGTACTCTTTCCTTTTAAATTTCACTCGTGATGTGTTAAACATGGTGTAGTGGCATATCCTCTGGCGATGATGGATCCACCAACAACGATGTTAAGTTCAAAATTCACTTTTGTCGATGTGTCCACATGAATGTATCCAAAGATCGACACTACCCATGTGTGGTATCATATGAATCATTAGTCCATTAATTGTGTAGAAACAAAATCTGACCAAAGAAATGACCTCAATTTTTGAGTTGGATATGGAGATAACTTCACCTAGATTTGATCATATACATGATAATGAAGGACGTGATGTCAAAGTTTGAGGGTCTAGGCTGACAAAATCTTAGACTCAAGTCCACTTTAAGTTAGTTCGACATTGATTTTGATGCTAGATTGAGCAACCCACATTTAGCCTAGAACTAGAACCCAATTTTGTAATCTATAGCCAAATCTAAACCTAGCTCATATAATCTCTTTTACATGTTCATATAATGTTGGTTTGCAACCCATGTTAGAACCCAAATCGCCCAAATTTATCAACAGATAACCAACCATATCGAATATAATTAAACTCAAAATTAACCTCATTTAGGTTGGGACATAAACTTCCAAACCTGGAACTGACCCAAACTGAAAAAATCCAAACTCAGAATTGTTTTCTTCCATGTTAGACCAAGTTATGTTCATGGGTTTGAACAAAAATTTGACAGACTGGTTGAAGATGCCTTAAGTTGACCTAACTATATAGATTTACATATAACCTTATGTAGAGTTTTCTAGCTAAGGGCAACCACAAACCATGATGGAGGACAAGCTTACTCAAACCACCCACCCTTGCTTACAAATGTTAGGTCATATAATAGTTCACGATATCTATACCGTGTGATGTGATTACTTTTGTACTCCAGAAAGGTCAAAAGCAAGATCTTCCCTTTGAGGAGTAGATACAAGATAAAGATGTTTGAATGATAATATACATTTACAATATTAAAGCATAGATATGATCCATTACTAAACGCAATATATGACACACTTGCACATGTGAATCCATCATTGTAGATAAATGGAAGCACTGCTTAATCAATTATGTTCATACAGATGATGTACTAAAGTTTTTAGGTCAAGACTAGCACATTATGACACTTTGATAAGATGAATTTCCATGCACTACATTTTCTCAAAAGTTGATCGAGAAAAGTAGAGATGAAGTGAAATTAATGCTAAAGGTCCATTATGTCAAAGTACAAATACCATCAATTGATATACACAATTATTAGCCATCATTTTGGTCCTTTTAGATGCCCACAGCATTGCACTTTCCTTGAGTTTTACCTAAGTATTCATCCTCTTAATAATTTTTCATTATTTTCTCATCATTATTGCACAAGTCATACTCAAAAGATGATCTTTGGGGTCCTCATCGTAACATTCCAATATAGCATAGAAATAGAGTCTCAATGCAATTTTTCCTTTAATTTATTATATATATTGAACTTGATCATGTTTATGTGTGAACTTCAAGGATCCACATGAATGTAGTGGAATGTAAAAAATAGATATTAAAAAGTTCCATCAACAATCTTACTAAATATTGGCATCATTAAGATAATGGTAACATATACAAAGCATTTAAAAGTTCATGTCACAATACACAAAAAGACCATAGAGGTCAACACTTAAGTATCTCCGTCCCAGATTGAAATTGAATGGTCTCGACTGACCAACTCCTCAAGTCCAATATGTGAATATGCTCCTCAAGCCCACTCTAAAATAGATATACTAAATACCCAAAGTAGGAGAACATTTGACTATAAGTCAGATCAATAATTGTTGGATGGTTCATTTCCAAAAGTAACTTACAAGAATTGTTAAATAAATGAAAGAAAGAGTCGTATTCACTAAAATGGGACAACAAGGTAATGTTTACATTGCTTCTATGAGCCAAAAGACATAAGATAAAAACAAATTCAACATAAGTTCCACACTTCAACTCACCAACAATATCTTGTCACAAAAAGAAAAAGCATGACAGTACATTATAATATGGTATAATCCAAATGTAGCAATATGTGAAATATGAAATATGGAACTACCATCATCTAACTTTATGCATATGTGGTCAATGAAACCATGGAAAGTAGAGTAAAATATGTAAACTTTTATATGAAAATTAACATTCTCTATAAAAAGTAGGCAGAGAAAACCATGCCCAAAATCTCCATTAAAATGTTTAGATATGCATCTATGGCATCCGCAAGGAAATCATGTCCCCTCATATGCTATTATATACTATGTTGAATTCAAATAATTTAGAATACAGCATGGCAAGTGTGCAAAGTCAATAATTTAATTAATTTGTCATTTATGGATTAATATTTCATAGAAGAAGATATCATCAAATACATCAATATTACTCAATAAATTGTTATAATGTGTCATCATAATGGAAATGCAATAAAAAAAGGGATTATAATTAATAGGATCTTTTCTCAACTCTCACTACTTGTTATGATTTTAGAGAATAGGCATATTAAGAGCACCTCAATTTTAAGAAGATGTGTAGCATGGAGATACATGTCAAGAGTAGTAATTTGAGACGAACATGCCTACTATGGGACCAAATAATCTTAATTAGTCTAATCCTACCTTTTACTTATTAGTCATTTATCGTTCCAATATCAAAATAAATTAAGACGCCACTTCTAACATGTTTTTATGTTATCCTAAGGTTGTAGATTCATGATCTAAATGTGAAAATATTATCATATGTAGCACATATTTGGAATTTTTTGAAGATCTTTTGTTTTTTTCAAACTTGTATAAAATTTAGAATTTATTTAAGAAAAAAATAACAAATAAAACATATTTGAAAGCAATGTCTAGAGAGAGTAATGTGTGATACATGCATTCTCCATTTTTCTTGATAAAGCCAAAGCTTAAGCTTTTTCCTGGAATGGTGCCAGTGAAATCGAGCTCAAGTGAATATAACAAGGATATCTTGATCTCCATCGAGTTTGATCTTATAGTCTCATGGATCCCACTAAGGGGTCAGGAAGGGACCATAATTCCTAGAACGCACCTTGCGAAAGAGCTACTCACCAACCAAACTCAAAATGAAGATTAGCCTAAAGAAAAAACATGTTTGAGTGAAACAAATGCATATGCCTTCAGGGTGATGAGGCAAAGGTAAAACACTCGAGTTTACCAAAAAAAATCATCCTACGAGCAACATGCTCAACACTATAGTAGAGTGCACAAGTTTAATATATGAAATCTACCTAATAATACACCAATTAAATTTGTTGAACAACTCTGAATGAAGGTGATAAAGGGTTTAGAATGTTCTCTGAAGCTCGGGGTGCATCAGTGTCCGACTAAAACTATAAACTTGTACCTGAAAAGAAAAAAAGCAAAGGTTGAGAAGACAAAGTTGAGGAAATATAAATAGAAAATATATGCAGAGAATGAACCGGAAGCCTCGGGGATATGTAGGAAAGAAGAATTAGAAATGGTTAATCAAATAAGCTTACCCTTAAATTTTAGGTTCCAAGTTGAAGATGGTCCTATCACCAACCTATACGTCTCTCGTCTAGCAAAATTTGAAGGTGGTCTCATCAATAAATTTGGTTACATGGTCCATCAAGACATCAAATCTTTAGTGAAAATGTTACACCATGGTCTTTTAATATTTTAACCATCTTACTCTAAGTCGGATCGTTACAAGGAACTCCATCCCAATAGTAGATCTTATACTAACTATTTAAGCATCCACTAAATAAAATGCCACTCATTTATTTCATACAACTAGTCAACTATCCTTATTTTTATTGACATGCTTTCATTAATCTACTATTATCCTTTTTTTATTCATAGTTGTACACATAAGAACTCGACTCTAATGCAACATGAGTTACCCATTTCATTCATAGTTTGATTACAATATGAGATTCTTAGTACTTAGGTTTTCATAACCTTGTATACTATGTCCTCACTTGCTAAGTACACATACTATATGGATATTTGTAAGTACAAATGGGAAAATTTGTGGTTGGTGCATAGTTGGTTACCTCAAATTTCTAGTATGTTCAAATGCTAAACATTTCCAATAAAGATTCTCGTCTTCAACAAACAAACTATACTATTGAAAAACCGTGTGGGCATGTTAAGGAGCACTTAAATTAGAATGCAAGCATGTCTCTTTAGATAGCCACTTAACCTACACCTAAGAAGAAATTATAATGTAGATTTCCACCTCCAAGTGGAATGCATGCATGACATGAAAATTACACATCACTTGCAAGGAACTTAACCTAGAAATGAGCCTAAAATGTGCACCTTCCACCTTAAAGACTCACTAGCATTGCATAAGGCTCTACATTAACATTTGGAGAATTCGATTCAATAACACCAACGGCCCCAGCAATCCTTTTGTTTTTCATTCAGCACTACATTGAGCCATGCTTTAACTAAAGTCACGTCTCTCGTTTTCAGCTCACTATACCCCCTTCCCTACTAGCTATATATGACTGAATCGTTACTTTTAAATAGTACACGCTGGACATCAATTGTCTTCTGTAGTCAATCCCACTTCTTTTCTCATTTCGTCACGATGCAATTTTCTATTGCCCCGCAGCACCAGATATTCCGAAATTATCATCTAACCCAATATATAGCTATGTTTTAGTCATCATCGCAAAAGCCTGTTGGCAGATTTTTAGTCCTGGCCAAAAAAGTAGGCTCGGAAGAGGAAAAGAGGACGCTTTGGATCCCTTTTTCCGGATTCAGAGATCAGTTGCTTATAGTTGGAAATACACATTGAAGGTTCACGATTCATCCGCTAGTTTCTGCCAGCGACAGATGTGAGCCCACAAGATACACGCAAGAGTCCAGACCCCGCAGTTGGTCTTTCCCCGCGAGTCGAGACCAATAACTCGTGTGATCCACAAAACCCAGCACGCACCACAGACCCGCGTCCTATCCAAGAAACAAAGATAACAAAAATCTCGTTTCATACTACCCTTCGAAACCAGAGAGCGCCATGGCAATTGCTGCTGCTCAACTGCTACGGCTGTCACAACCAGCCACGCCTTTACAAACCTCT
Source organism: Alisma plantago-aquatica (assembly GCA_963693085.1). Lineage (NCBI taxonomy): Eukaryota > Viridiplantae > Streptophyta > Magnoliopsida > Alismatales > Alismataceae > Alisma > Alisma plantago-aquatica. Next base: position 1,407,607,589 of record OY856412.1, on the reverse strand, counting down.
GTTCCAACACGGTCAGCCCTGGTTACCACCACAGGATCACTAGCCGTGCTCAGGAGCAGCAGACCGTGCACATTCTTCGGCCACCACCGGATCTCAAAAGGTCCACTGAGAGCCTCTCCAAATGCCAGTGGTAACAGCCGCAGTGTTGCCAGTGATGGAGAGGATGGAGTCTCGCTGGGGACACTCAAGCTGTCGCCCAGCACAGACCTAGCCCTGTTCGACGCCTTGCTTTTCCAGGCAAGTTATTGAGATGAGTAAATGATATCATCCCTTTATCTTACTCGGATAATCTGCAAATTGGTATTACGGATATTCATTTTTTGTCTGTATAATAAAAGTGAAACTTCCGTCATCTCCTGCTGATGTTTGTTTTCGTGATATATGCAATCCAGTGGGCTAATAGCTTGTGTCAAGGAGCAAACCTACCTCTTCCTGTGCCACTGAAGGTAGTTTTGTCGGTGCCTATATTTACATCTACTAAAAACAACTGGCACAGTCAGATAAGAAATGAATAAGTCTTCAGATGCATCAATACTAGTACACTCAGAGCACGAATCGCACGCACACAACTTTAAATAACATGTGACGTCCATCCAATTAACTGAGTTATTACAGGTGGAAAAGGTGAAAGGAGGGACCAGGCTAGGCTTCGCAAGGATTGGCGCTGATGGGGAAGCTGAGACCCCCGTGTACATAGACTGTTTGGTGTTCCCAGCTGATGGTCCTGGGACCGGCCCCATATTCAGGGCCATCAGGAACGGGCCACTCAAAGAACAACCACCTCCAGGGGAACCAAGGATCATGAGGAGCTTGCTTGCGGCTCTGCAGAAATCAGTGGAGGTTGCGCGCACTTGAATGTAAAAACGATGACAGTTTCCAACATCAATGACACAAGGGACCCTGCAAATTACCAAAACAGATGAAACTTGTATTTTAAACCCTACGGTCAAGAATCATATTTATTGCAAGGCAAAGCCTGTGGCATAGCATTTTAACTCAAAATTGTAATGAGAATGCATTTTGCAATTACTTGAAAGTGCAATAAACAATTCATACTGTTGTTTATAGTCAACCCAGCATGTGCATGATCACACTGAGCAAGGACAGTTCAAAAGTTTTAACGTTATCGGAAGCAGCAAGAGGTACAGTTCTCACAAGACAGAATGAAGCGGGAAAATTTATGCAACAGTGTAGTGGTCATATGTTTACATCGTCCCTAGGAGTATAGAACCTTCTGGACCTCTAACTGATGCTTCTTTTTCATTTTTCCCTTATTTGAATTTTGAAATGAAGCACTGAAACCCCACACAAGCCCTCTCTCGTTTCTCTTACGTATCTTTACTAGCACAATGACACGATGAGTGGAGGATGTGTATGCATTCGCAATTTTGAGTGTGCATGCAACATGCATCTGGACACATTAGTCAATGATCAAGTCAGGTAAATCCGTCCAGGTACATAATGAACCACAAGCCAATTTGGGAAGTGTGGGTTTGCAGTTCACTGGCAGAAGCAATCTATTCAAACAAGAGAGAAATACAATGCACTTTCTTTTTTGGATTGAAACTCTCCAACGTATCTGGACAGGTTTATGAACCGGATGTGGGTTAAGGTCAAGTTCACAGGTGTTGGTAGATAGGTCCAACTACAAAAATGACCAGTCACTTTTTAACTGAGGATGATTTGTTTCCTTTTCCAGCAGGGAGCACATTAAGAAACAAAACCTCACCATAGACTGAGTACATGGTCTGATAGTCAATCTGCAAATTCTGTGTTTGGTATCTGAAACAAGCTTTCCCAGTATAGACTCTTCATTAACAGATTTTTGTTTGTATCTGTAATCTGGATGCATTTGCCTGTTTCCCACGGACTACAGGTTTCCCAAGTAGGTAATTTTTGTCCTGAAAAGGTGCTGACCGAAGGCAAAAAGGTGGGAGATATAAACAGTACGAACTCCACCCCTCTGGACCTACCAAACAAATCCTCAAAACCAATTATGGCAGAAAATAAGGGTGCTTTTCATTCGCCAAACAAGTTATTAGACAAACCCTGACTATAGTAAGCGAAAAAGCTAAGGCATGTATAACCAACATGTCATTTAGAAAGAGACTGCAGTATAAAATTTGTCGTGGCTTAGCAATATAAAATTCACGGCGGCCTGCAGTATAAATTCAGTGAAACAAAAATCTCTGCAAGGCACTTTCATCTCATAAATGGAAAATGCTGGCTTTAACATGAGTGACAAATTAAATTTAGAGGTGCATATAATAAGATAATCCAGGGTAGAACAGGAAGTCAAGAATATTTAAAATGAAAGATGGTGTACCTTCTGAGCTCAATTGAACTCACTGATCAGTTCAAGTTTCCGAGACTGCAAGAACTTGCAACGGCCTTTACCACTAGATTCAATCTCCTCACTTGTCTTCTTATGCCCAGTAAATCCAAGGTTGGATAGCTTTAGCTGGCGCTTGCCATTCCCATTGCTAGGATTCTCTTCATCTGCTTGATCACACTCCCTAAGGCACAAAGAAGGCATTTACATCATCATTACATATCTTCTCAATAACAACTTCACTGATACAAGAAAAACGAGTCAATGGAAGGCACTAGCTCTGCAACAACTTATAAGAACAGTGAAAAGAACGGTGTCAAAGTGACTGGGATACTTGCCATAACACTTCAATGCCACCCTTAGTATAGGAATCACATGTTCCCCAGCTGAAGCGCACAACAGTGGGAAACCCAAACACAGGATGTTTGTGATGTGCCAACCATTTCTTGGTTTCAGGATCTATAGAAGAATGTAAAAGATTTAGAAATGCTAGCAACACATCCATGGAAAACTAAGAAATCATTATTCACCTCCAGGGTACCCAGATCCAAAATTAGTATTCATGTTGTCAGCCGTCTCGTCTGGTATCCAATTGCGCAATGCTCTGTCTCTTGTGACCTGCAACTAATCCAAGTGAATCCCGATGTTCTACCATATATATTATGAGCCACTAACATTTACATATTATTAAACAGCTTCAACTGCTACACACACAAAATGTTTCAACTGAGTTGTATTTTAAAAGTAATACTGGACATGCTTTTTGTGTTTTTCAAGAAAGCTTAAACCAAATAGCATATCAATGGTTGACACTTTTAGCAGAATTATAGGTATGATTGAAGTGAGATAAAAATTCCTTTAAACTCAGAGCTGTGTTTTGAATAAAGCAATTAGTTTTCTGCCAAAAAAAATTGACTTTTTCAATAATCTGTATAAGACCCTCAGGTTGAATGATAATCCAAACGAAAAACTTGATGACGTCGAAACCGAAGTGAAGCTATTGTGGCTGCAAAAACGTGTAGCATATATTTGGAATTGGTTAAAGATATATTAAAATTGCTGTCTATGAAAGGCTAGCGAGTTGTTTCAACTGGATACTCATTACATTGAGCCACACAGATTGTAGTTATTTTTTGTTTTAACATTCATCTTGATACAAAAATTACGTACCAACTTGTGAAAAGTATCATTATTTATCTCAGCTACAATAGCTCTATTTTTTATGACATTACACCCATTAAAAAGGTACATTGGAGTCGTTCGTGAACCACCGTTCCAAGACATCGCCTGTAATGAAGGATGATAGCTCCAACCATGACAAATTTCAGTGGTGGGCCAAAAATACTGATTTCTTATTGAAATTGAGAAAAAATACAGCTGAAAAATTAAGTAGCCGGTCGTGTTTGGGCAATGGTTATTAAGTCAGAATTCAAGCCTGAGATCATTTTCAAAATGAGCCCATAGACAAAGTATTCCACATGCATATAGCAAGTCAAATATATTATAGCTTAGTTAATATCTTAGTTTATTTTACATAGGAAAGCCAAGCACAATTCGGATCCATTCTCAGTTGTGATTGGAATCATGTAATTGACTAGGCTTGGCACTTTGTTAAGGTAGTTAATTGATAACCAATTCGATTTAGATTTTACATCATACAACTTGGTGGTGAAAGTGATATATCCACATGCTCCCCATTATCTACAAATCTAAGCCGGATGCTCAGTTTGTTGTCGTCAAGCCTTCATGATGCTTTGTAAAATCATCTGCAAAGCTGGAGAAAAGGTCCCACGAACAATCAAGTTAACAAAAATCTATATACATTGGATGAATTTGTCTATCGGATTGAATGAGCCAACAAACTTGATGTCCGAGTTACAATGTTGTTCATAGGCTAATGGTCCTTTTTAATTAGATTCCTGGTATTGATAAAGTATTTAAAACTCCACACATTTGACATGTGACAAGAACCTAGTATTTGCAATGGCTAAACTCAAATGGTGGAGTGCTCACTTGGTGGAAAACCTAGAATACACAGCCAGCACTGAAGCTGCTACAGTACACACCATCACACATTTCATCCCTAGGGAATGTTACAAAAATACAACTTTATTTGTGGCTCACTGAGCTAACAAGAGGCAACCAATTCTATAATGTAATGCAGAGATTCACAAATTTAGCACCCCAAGTGTAGCGATCAGCCCCCAATCTACAATTCTTGCAAAGTTTTAAAAATGATGATTGGCCCCACAAACCAACACAAGCCTCTATCACGTGATTTATTTTTTCTCACACATATCCTGGGCAAACTTCTATCCTCATGCTACTCCAAACCAAGCACGCTTAACCACGGAGAATTGATGCACCCTGAGAACGAGGTGTTTTATAGATGTGGGTAGCTCAATCATCCCTTTGGAGACTTTTTTATCCAAAATTTTAAATTATGTGATGTTACAATCTCCCCCGCTTAGCATCTTGACGTCCTCATCAAGGCTAACTATATGGCCACATAATTTCTTCCACATTCCAGTGCAAGCCTACACCAAGTTCCCATGTATTAGACATGTAAATGGATATTCGGAATCCGCACATTCGATACAAATTTGAGTCTGAAATTTTGAAAAAAAATCCGACATCCTCATAATCCGAATTGGAATTAGGATATCAAATTTCATATCCGAAAATTTTGGAGAAGATATCGGATATGGTTGTATCTGCTCCGAAAAAATCCAAATCCGACAAATATATACATATATTGTTAAATATATATCATGTATGTATAAAATATGAAAATATAGATATTTTATCATATATATGCATAGTAATATCAATGTTTTCTATATATAATATACTTATTATAATACATTTATGATTTCTAGTTCGGATCGAATATTTATCCGAATTTGGATATAATTTGTCAAACCGGATTCGGATATTATTACATGGCATCCGTCGAATAGCGGATCGGATATCGGATCAAAAAAAATTGGATTTGGATATCGGATATAGTAGTATCCGCTCTGTATTTGATCCGTTTACAGGTCTACCGTCTATATCCATCTCGCCTCAGCATAGATAATCATTTTCACCTGCTTGGTCGCCTTGCTCAAGATTAGGATGTTACATGTCCATGTGGGTCGCACACCTATAGGAGGAGATTGGCTCTCACATGTTTATCATGGTGAGTGCCTAGGCGGGCCATGGGCCTGCAAACTTAGGCACCCATGTACTAAAGCAACACTTAGACGGGCTAAGCGATTTAGACGGGCTAAGCGATTTAGACGGACTAGGTGGATGACTAGGCGGGTTGCCTAGGCATTGGGCCCACTTAAAAAGCCAATTAAACGTATTAAAGATTATAACAGCAAAAATCCTATTTTAAAATAGATTACTAATAAACTCAAATTATAAATCATATTTTAAACTTGATTCCCAATTAACCCAAATTATAAATCCTATTTTAAACTATAATCCCATGAAACCCAAACCCTCTTTAAAATAAAGACCCTAATCTAACCCACCCTTAACGACCCCTCAACAACAAACAAAAAGTTGTCTTTTACTAGGGTTGTAAATGGGTACGAGTAGACTTGTGTACCCATAAAACTATACCTGCTAAAACATGTCGTGGGTTTATTTTTCCATATCCACCTACCTGCTTACTCGTATTACAAATACAATAATGGGTATGTTTATACTCGTATTGAATACACCTACATACCAGCATTACCATACATATTCAAATATATATAGACATTATATATTAGAATCTAACGGATAGAACATATCATCCTACGATCTAATGGTTAGCATTCTAACCTAACACAGTTTTGAATCAAACAAATTGTTCACACCTCTTCATTTCAAGCATTTGGACTCCAGCTCCAGCTAGGGTGATGGCACCTTTGACTCTAAACTCCGTGTGTATGACTTCGGGCGCCCTACGCCCACCGCCACCGCCCTCCTACTCAGGTGCCCACAGAAATTGTCTAGTCATCTCAGCCACAGCCAACTCCAGTACCCTAATCCCGTCGATGCCCTGATCTAGATGGTGTCGATCCTACTCTTCCGCCTGCAATGTTGTGTCCTGACACCCAAACTTCAGACGATCGCGTGCTTGCAATATCTTCCACAGAAAAGGAGCATCTTCCTCATCATGCCTTATGCTTGCTAAATAAAATTGCAAGGGTTGCTCCCTGCCTCGTGTTGATTCCGATTCGGTCGATTGCGGTTTCGAATGTTAAAAAAAGGTAATGCATGCCTGTCATTGTCCACATATGTTACCTCCTTCCCTCTCCTCTTTTGTGTACTATTCATTTGCTTATTTTATATTTGCTTCCAAATCCATTAGTACCTTTTTTTATAATTTCTATCGTGTCCAATAATTGGATCTGATTTGCTGGCTTATATATATCTTTATCTTTTTCAATATCAATTCATTACAAAACAACACAAAGAGATACTCCAAAACAAATAAAACATCATTCTTGTGATTGAATAATGGATAAGATTTATTAATGATGCAATTGTTAAATGAACAATGACTCAAGATGAATATTCATATGACATTTTCTGTGGAATTGTATACCCGTAGAACCACACTATATACCTGTGCGATGTGTAGGTCTGGGTATGGTGTGGGTCTGGTTAAGGTGCGGGTATGGTCTTAAGTTATGCGGGTCTAGACTCATACCCATACCTGCTAAAATAAATGGTTATGGTCATACCCGCACCGTTAATAGCCCTATCTTCTATGCAACTCCACAACAATCTCTTTCATCGTGCGATATATCACATATTGTTGTTGGCCTTCTTCTTTGGAGCAAGGGAACAACACATAGATTCCCTCCTCTTCCTCCCCCTCCCCTCCCTCATCCCCTCTTCCTCATCTTCCTCTCATCTCATACTTTTTCTCTTCTTTTGTTTTTTGTTTGTAGCTATCCTAGCCATTTGTTTTGGCGCAAGGAAGCAACATTTAACTTCTGGCTTGTAATTATTATCCATGCTCTCTTCCTCCCCTTCATTCTCCCTTTTTCCTCATCTACCTATCGTCTTATAATTTGCCTTTTTATCTTTTAAGCAACAGTCATAGGATTACTGTTGCCGCCAAGCGTCAGCCTTCTTTTTTTATGCAAGGGGGCAAGGAACCAACACATGTGTTCCATGCTTATCTTCTTCCTTCCCCTCCTTCCTCTTCCTCGTCTTCCTCTCATCTCATCCAACTTTTGCTTTTTTTCCTATTCGCCACAGTCGTGGAAAGCAACTATCGGATTCTAGTTCTACTGTTATCGTCAGCCTTCTTTTCTGGTACGTTCTCCATGCATGCTTTTATTCTTCCTATGATTGCATTATACAAGCGATTGATTTTTTTAAATGTGTTGCCTTGCTATTCATGTTATGATTTCACTTATCTGCTTTCTAGATATCAAACTAGAAGGCGAAAAGAAGCGTAGGTGGTAGTGGCAACCAAGATAGCAACACCCCGACTGGAAGCAGTACCACATAAGGCAAAATCCACTTCTTATGGGTGGAAGTACTCTTTCCGAGTTGTTCTGGATGATAAGAACAAGGTGCAATGTCGCTTGTGCGGTCATATTTGTAAAGGAGGGATCAGAGGGTTAAGGAACATGTAAGGGTTCCAATATAGCCAAGTATGTGGCGATGACTACACGTAAGTCTCAAACCCTGATTGTCCATTTGCCTTCATTCCCCAGTGGTGATGGTAGTGAGGCCAATGTCGGTATTGCTTCACAGAGGCGGGTACTTCTACCCCCAAGGTTGGTGATAAACCTCTTTTGTTTGGTGAGAATGTCCCATGGATGTGCACATGTAGTCTCTTCCATGTGAGGTGATTGCTCTAAAGAAGGCAAAACAAAAACCTTAGTACATTCAAATTGGCTACAAGAAAGAAGCACAAGCTAGAGTTGATGAGGAGATAGAATTCTGGTTCTTCTAGATAAATCTTCCATTAAATGCTTCCAACTAAATTAGTATGAGATTGTGTTTGAGGTTGTTATTCAGGTTTGGAAAGGTTTCAAACCTCCCAAATACAAAGCTCAGAGGACACATTTATTAGAGGCCCAGTATGAGAAGATTGGGAACTTGCGAGAGGGGCATTTGCCGGCATGGAAAATGTATGGCTGCACACCAAAGTCAAATGGATAGTCAGACATGCGAGGAAGAAGTCTAATAAATTTCGTTGTAAATTCTCCTCATGGTACATTTTACATGTACTCTATGAATGTATATGTACATAAGCATTAATGCGAGTTTCTTTTCAGATTTCTAAATGAAGCCATAGAGAATGTTGGACCAAAATATGTTACTTAGGTGGATATTGATAATGTCACAATTTGTTCTAGCTGGGAAATTGTTGCAAGCAAAGAGGCTGCAATTATTCTAGACACCATCCACCCACATTACATTGACCTCATGTTGGAAGACACTTTAAGGTTGTCCCAGTATGCAAGTATAAATAAAAAGTCAAGGAAGTGACATCATTCCTTTACCTGCATACACGTCTATAGAGTGCTTCTTTGCAACATTCAGATGAGGAGTTGATGAAATGTTCAATTACTCGATTTGCAATAATTTCTCTTACTCTTCAAGGTTTGCATAATGCCAGGAATTCTTTAGGCACATTGTTTCTTTCTTACTTGTGAGCAAGTAAATGGTTTAAATCTAATCTTGTGTATAAGATTGCTAGGACAATGTTGTCCTCATAAGTTCTGCGAGGCCATGGACAGCCATCTGAGGGTCACAATACCACTTGTGCAGCTTCTGAGACTAGTTGATTCATGTGTTAAGCCATGTGTGGGATACATCATTGTGGCACTCACCAAAGCAATAGACAAGATCAAGTATAATTTTAGTCGTGTTGAGACATTATGGTTCAGTTGTGGTCATTGTTCGTGATCACTATAAAAATCAAATGTCTATCGTACTACAGGTTGCGGCTTTCTTCCTCAACACAAGGTGGACCTGCAGGTTGTCACTCTGGGCGGTTGGGGCGGATCTGCGATGCAGGGGGTGGCGGGGATCGTTGTCTCACACTGCATCTGGGACATCTTTGGGCACTTAAGCTTCAGGGGCAAGCTTCCTGTTGGGGGGGGGACTTGTTGGGTCTACTGGTGTTGACAATGGACAGGTTGATGTAGGGGACATGGTCTGCGGTGGCTCAGTGGGGGAGAGGTATGTTGTGGCCTTTGTTCCTCATCCTAGTTTGGATTTTGAAAGAGGTCTTGTGTTGGGGGTGGGAGGTGCACCAAAGGTGTTTGAGATTTTGCATGATGGTCCTATTTCAGGTGCTTGTGTGCAGACACCTTCTCAAGGTGCTTGCAGGGTCTTAGGCAGTGTCAGGGGGGACACCCGTTGTTGTCGGGGGGGGTTATTTTGGGTCGGTGGTCTTTGTGTTCCCCTGATGATGGCCACTTACAAAATTGGTTTAAGCCTTGGGCGCGGGGATGATTTTAGTCTAGTTGGAGGCCATGCAGCGGCATCCAGTCCGTGAGTCGGCACACCCCCTGTTGTGATGGAGGTACTCCCTATGGGTCCTCGTACCCCTAGGGATGCTTGCTTCTGATGCTTACGACACAGACACTAACGACACTAATTGTTCGACCTCGACGGTTTGCTTTCAATGTCTAGCTCCAGGTCACTTGGCACGCTCTTATGAGATAAGGAAGGCGGTTAGGAGGCGCCCTTCCCTTCCTAAGGATCGGTGCTTTCGCTGCGTTCAACATGGGCATTAGAAGCGTCATTGTTCATCTCTGACAACTTGCTTTTGCTGCAAGAGTCCTGGTCACATGGCGCGGGACTATAGGATGCACACATCCTGGATGCGTTGGTTCAACAGTCAGTGATCGGTGTCCTGTCGGCGACCGATTCTGCTAGCTCTAGCAGAGTGCCCGATGAAGTTAAGACCGACTTCGTTGCAAGATGAGTGCACGATTCAGTTGGGGAGTGTGTTCGCTTGTCTCATCGACGCCTTGGCGATTTCCTGGACTCTCAGTTTGGCGGCAGAGCTCAGAGTAGCGTTGATGGTTGGGTCCCCTTTCGTGCGAAGGTTTAGATAACGGCTCGTCTATCATCTTTTCTACAGGGGAGTTAGAGGATGAAGATGATCCATACCTCTTCTTTGAGGGATTTGATGGTAAGAAGAGAAGAGGATGGATCAGTTGAAAAGTCTGTTTGAGGTGGTTCGAAGGGGCGACTCCTAGTTTCTATGGTCGTGGGAGAGTGCTCTTCTTGGTTTTCTCATTCAAGGATGGTCTGTATGAGGTGGGTTGCGAGTGAGGTTCATGTGACGACTCCTTTTTTTTTTTGGTTTTTACGGGCAAGATGAGTTGATGGTTTCGCTTGTGTTGGAGGGCAAGATGAATACAACACCTCCTGATTGATTTTTTTTTAAGTACTTCATCGACAAGCCTTTATGGAGATGACTTAGATTCAACTAGACGAGCATTCACAGACTACTTCCTGAAAATGGTGGATGATTTACCCTTGATTGACAAAGTACTTGCAGAAGTAGATGCTTACAAAATTTGTCATGGCTTGTTTGGGAATCTAGCAGCCATTTGCCATAGGAGCACTTTATCACCATGTACGTCGCTATAATCTCTTTCTTATAGCTTGCATATCCTTTTATAGCATCTATTATAATTAACTATAATACGTTCATAATGGCTTGGTGGGAGCTAATATGGTGTAGGGATTTCTACCCTAAAGAAGTTGACTTTGTGATTCTTGAGTCTTTGTTGCACCTCCTCTAGTTGCGAGCGTAACTGAAGCATATTTGAGTTTGTAAGTGTTCTTGCGATCAACATTTTAACTAGTTAATGATATACTGATATGGAAGTAATATGTTGACTTTTGTAATAGATAACATATCATAATCTTTTGTCGTGTAGATACTCTTAAAGCTAAGAAATTGTTTGTTAAGTAAGCAGGTGGATAAACAGGTGTTCATCCAATATAACATCAAATAGAAGGATTGCTTTCAAAAAAATCAAGAAGATGAATAATGAAAGTGACTTTGATCCCAATGCAGTTGAGGAGTTGTAGTGGAGCAGTGAGTGGATGACAGGGATTCATGATGATGCTACTGTTCCAGATCATGATGGTCTCACTTGGAGACTTGTCGATGAGGCCATGGGAGCATCTGAAGAGGTGGCTAGGCCTAACAGGGAAGCAACCACAAATACATATAAGGTAGGTGACAAGGGAAAAGGAAAAATTGACACCTATTCTCATCTTAGTTATCAAGGCGACCTATGCTCTAGGCATGGCGCCTCAAATTGGGCACCTAGCCCCTAAGATGCCTTTAGTGGTCGCCTAAAGCCTTTTCGACCCAAATAAAGCCGCTCAAATGCTAATTTAGCACAAGTTCGGTTGGGTTTAGCTAATATAGATCGAATTGATCATTCTATGGTTAAAATAGGTCTGATTTAGCCTAAATCAAGTCAACTTTGGGTAAATAAAGTCTGAATTGGGATAATGCCAGATTTGGGGAAATTAGGTTTGATTTGGGAAAATCAGGTCTGATTTGGCCATATTAGCTTTCATTTAGATCAATATAGTGCAAATTAGGAGTTTTTTTATTGGTTCAAATAAGGGGTAGTTAGGTTTAATTAAGTCATGCTATGCAAAATTCGGTTTGATTCTGGCCAAATTAGGTCCTTTTTTTGGAAAACAAGTCTAGTTTGGGGAAAATAAGTCTAGTCGAGGGAGATTAGGTGTGACTTGGCCAAATTAGGTCCCATTTAGGTCAATACAAGGAAAATTTGGGAAAGTTAGATTTGATTACTTCACGTTATGCAAACTTAGGTTTGATTGAGGCCAAATCATGCTGATTTGGAAAGTTTTGATCTGATTTGGGGAATTAGGTCGGATTTTGGGAGATTAGGTCTGATTTGGCCAAATTAAGTCTCATTTATGTAAGAACTGTGAACTAGCTTAATCTTTTAAATATGCTTTGTTATCTTAGCTATGTGTTTGGATGTTTTGATTACTAGCTTGTTACAGATTTGTAATTAGTTGGTTGATGTTTTGCTCTTGTCGGTCTATGTGCAAGTTCTCCAAGCCAGGAGGTTCTTTTTGTATTTACACATAGCATGTTTGCTCTCTCCCTCTAGCTTTGGCTTGGTTTGGTGAACAAAGATCACCTAATGAAGCACCCTACCTTTCCATCGTTAAGGATTGATGAAGGCAGTCTGCCTTGTTTGTCTTTTGTGTTTCACTGGTTGTTGGATTTGTTTGGTGGAGACTGACCGAGCATGCTTGTCTCCAATAGATGACCCTTAGCTAGGTCATCTATTGATGAGTCTTGGAAGTAGCTAGTCGTTGACTCTTTATCGGTTGAGGATCGATGGGAGCTAGTTGGTGGACCGTTGACTCTTCATCGATTGGGAACCAATGGGGAGACTAGCCAGTTAGTCATTGATGTATCATCAGTTGAGACAGAGGAAAGAGTTACAAGCCCTCGATCGACGACAAACCGAGTTGACGTCTATCGATGAACCAGTCGAGCCTGTGAACCAATGAGAGTTTTTTGTTTGACAATCGATGCAAACCCAAAACCTGGAAACTAATGAGATGCTAGGGTACCCAAATCAATGAAGGAGGCCGATGAAACCTCATCTCACCCTCCTCTGATGAAATCTCTAATGTTGCCTACAGATGGGAGATCTAAGTCGTCCTCCGATGAAGTTGTTGACCAGTGAAGCCACAAACTCTGCTGCTTTGACCATTTTTTCTCTCTTCTGGGGCTATAAATGTCCCCTTGCTCCTCCCTCTTTGCCTTAGTAACACAAAGAATCTTGCTAATTCACAACCGCAACTGGACGACATTGGTCGATGTCAACCTTTGAAAAGTTTGTCTTCATCGACCTTCATCGAGGATGTTGATTGTTCTTCTTTTCTTCTTTTATGAAGCTTGTTTGACCCCCTTACACATTGTAGGACATGGATCCATGTAAGTGATGTCCCTTTTCTCCACGATCTTGGTGATCCATCATCTTTTTCCACCTTGACTTGTGCTCTTAGTGGTTCCTTTTTTTTTTTACTACAATCTTACAGTGTGTTATCCCTCTCTCTTGTCCTAGCTGCTCTTAGAATGTGAAGCTTATGTCGTGGCAAGCTTTTAGAGAAGAAAGCTCAAAATCTTTAGAAGGATCGCAAGTTGCTTGAGGTGGGATCATTATGCAGCATGAAGAGTGAAGCTCAAGGTTTTCCCAATGTCTTCTTTGAGTGGAGTTGTTTCCATTGTTTGTAAGGCGACTGATATAACATATGATGCACTTAGTACATACATGATACATGCATATCATTATCTTGATGTTAACCTCTCTTACATACTAGAGGTGGAATCATTGTTATCATTCTAAGACAATATAAAGAAAATACGAACTTGCATGTTTTATCTAGACCATTTGAATATTTTTCTTGATGCTAAAGACATGTTAGTTTTACATGCATGTGCTTAATTCAATCTATGATGAATAATGAACTTAAAGGTGATGTCTTTATGGCTTGTTGATACTCTATGAGGCAAAATATGAACTAATATGATATGCCTTTCAATGGGGGATTCTCCTAAAATGTTTTAAGGTTTTTTACTAGCTGATACATTGTTGAAAATTTGTGGATATAGAACTGAAATATAGGAATAGCTTATCAATGTTTGAAATAAGCTTTCCTTATATCTTGATCTTAAAACTAGTATATTACTTATATGTTGTTGAGAATTTATCTCGTTATTTCTTGTAAACATGTGAACAAGACATCTGGTGATTTCGATGTTCCTTAGTAAATTTGGCCTTGTAATGGCTTGTCGTGATACCCTTGAGAGGATTGGACCTTGGCATGGTCATTGATACATTTTAGGGCCTTGTGGTGCCAAGTTCTTAAAGAAGGTCCTCGGAGTGGTCGAGAGACGTTATAGTTCACCTTGTTTAGAAGTTAGGATTTTAGAATGATGTGGTTTACAACTTCTAAAGTTGCAAAGCCTTGATTCATCTTTTAATCTTTGTTGTTGATTGTACGTAACTTGACTGATGCAGTCATAAAAAAGGGTAATTGATCTAATTAATCAAGTGTGACCTTAATCTTGTAGAGCTCTGATTTGTAGATCTATTTCCCTAGGTTATTGGGGAAATAGTAAAAGGGGTTAATCTTAAGGCAATTTGTGAATTGCGAGAAGATGTCCACAGCCATATATTAGTGAATATATGGGTATGATTGGGGTTGGCACTCCCTGGCGTCTTTAAATTTCTGTTTGGGACTCAATTGTGACAGATGGTCCGGCAATGAACGATACGTGATGGAGAACATTTGGGGCCGTGTCTCGGATTAAGATTGACCCTATATTTGGCGTCATGACCAGTGTACTTTTGAGCAATTTTCACGGTAGACCTGGCCTTCGAGCACTCGACCTTCTTGTTACCTCACTTTGACCTGAGGTGAGTGGAATGGAATTTGGATATCCTTATATCTTATGTGGATTGCTAGTATGACTTCATAACATCTAGCTAGTGGTTTGAGCGGTACGACTCAAACTGCGCATAAAAAAAGTGTAATTCAGTCATTTGGTATACATGTTTAGCTTTATTTGGCAAAGAACATGAATGTGTTATGGTGTATAGTTTCCTTAATGTAAAAAATGTATGTGATTTTATATCCTACAAAGGTATACATGATGATACAAGTATAACAATGGTAAGAGTATGCCTTTGATATACTACTTGTTCAACATTCCAATAATTATTGCCTTGTTTAAATTACTCATAAACGGGTTGTATGCAAGGATGAAAAATGTGGAGGCGTAATCAGGCATTTTTGTCTCAGTGAGGCGAGGCGTAAGCCTCATAATATGTATGAGGCAGTAACAAAAATGAATTTATACATGTAATTACATATGTGTGTGTTATGTATATGCATGTGTATAACAGAAATAGGTATATACAAACATAACCAAATGAAATAGAAATTAATTATGAAACTTAATAGTGATAATTTTGACTAAGGACCCACCACAATACCAAATAAATATGTAAAAAAAATAACGAGATATCAATTCTTTATACTATTAGAATAAAAGATGTCAATGGCAGAAAAGCTAAAGGAGATAAAATTTCAAATTAATAGGAACAAGAAACCAAAGTTAGTTAACAATGATATGAAATTCAACCACATAGTGAATAATAAGAAGGAAGCAAACAATGACAAATTTGACAAAGAAAAATGAAAATTGTAACTTAGAGATTGATGTTTAAATGTTCATTAATAAAAAAACAATTAACTATTAGAACTAAAAGATTTTTTTAAAGAAAGTGTTTGTAATAATCTTAAAAGTACACAATTTGATGGTTAACATAAGACTATCATCTAGAAATGAGGCGTGTGCCTCAGCTAAGCCTCAGAGCCTCAGTGCTTTGAGGCGGGCCTCAGAAAATGCGAGGCGTAAACCTCAGTCTAGGACATCGAGGCGTAAGCCTCGAAGCGCATTTGGGATAGCCTCACCAAGAGGAGTAAGCCTCGAGAGCCTCAAGGCGGGTTTTTATTACCATGGTTGTAAGTAATAAATGTTTCCAATTATATCACATTGTTGGGGTTTGGGGCCCACCTCGATGTGTGCCTCAGCTAAGCCTCAGAGCCTCAGTGCTTTGAGGCGGGCCTCAAACAATGTGAGGCGTAAACCTTAGTCTAGGACATCGAGGCGTAAACCTCGAGGCGCATTTGGGATAGCCTCACCAAGAGGCGTAACCCTCGAGAGCCTCAAGCCAGGTTTTTTATTACCATGGTTGTAAGTAATAAATGTTTCCAATTATATCATATTGTTGGGGTTTGGGGCCCACCTCGTGGTTTTTCACATTCTTTTAGGTGATACGTCGAGCATCCCAAACAGTTGTGGTGAGGACCAGTTTGGTGGTGGACGCCAATCACCTAAATGTAGGCAACGTGTGTGTGTCATTTGGTGTCCCGCTCTGCCTGACATCAGCTGGAGATAGGTGATGTTTGCGTGTTTGAGTTAGGTAGTAGTACATGGTTGGGGAGTTTTGTAAAATGGTTGTATACCCGGTTTGAGATGTTGACATGTGTGCCTTGTATATGTAGCACCAGTTATACAAGTTGTAAGTTATTTATCTATGCTCTATATCTCACCCCTTTTTTCTAAAAGGCGTCACAGAGGTCACCATAATATGATTGTCGAAATTTTACATAAAGTGCAAGGACTTTGTTGATATCTCTCTTTGTTGGAATTCAAATGTTTGGTTCCATGTTGTGATAACATAATTAATTGTTGTAACGATCATTGGTTTTAATCGAGGCTTATTTTGAGTAATCTCCACCTGGTAGCGGTGGGACGCCACAATTTAGGCCAATATAGGGGAAATTTACAGAACTTAATGCTCTGTTTGGTAAAGCGATGCGATTGCCCAGCCAGCGATGGGGCAAGGTCGGGCAGGTTGCAATCGCTCGTAACCATCATTACCAAACGCAAGATCACCCACCGCTTTGAATTTGTATTGTTTTTAGTGTTGCGTAGCATTCAACGATAATTTTTTCTCACAGGACAAAAATCTTACGGTGATCCATCTCACTGCATCAAAGTGTTGACTCACCAATCGCGTTGCCAAACGCTGCATAAGTCTTGTTAGGTCATGTTATACCAAATTAGGTCTAATCTAGGCCAAATTCGTGCAAACAAGGTCAAATTAGGTCAACTATAGATCAATTTAGTTCAAATTACAACCGATTAGGTCTAGGCTAGCTCATATTAGGTGTGATATAGCCAAATATTGTGTAATATTATGCAGTCATTATTACATATTTACAAACATGAAATTGTGAATGTAAATACCTAAATATCAACATTGTTTAAAAAGGGGTCCTGAAACGTGAAGGCACCCTAGGCACCCCCTAAGAAAAGCCTAGTGTGTAGCCCCCTTAACAACTATGATTCTCATAAAAAAAACTCTAAAGTTCGCTGAAACCTAACCACCACAGGCAAAGACATCAGAAACAACAAGGTTGTTGTATTTAATAAGAAAAAAGTGCATACAATTGATTATCCAAATGATGAATATGATGAGTTAGACGATGAGGAGGAGACTAAGGAGGAAAAGGAATGAGACAGAGGATGACGATGATGTTGATGTGGCAAATTACGGTAATGATGAGTGATTCAGTGATTTCATGTGTCATGAGCATGGAACAAGACTTCGATTTCGAGGACTTCCACAGGTTTGGAAGTGAAGTTAGTGGAAACATCAAACAAACTTTGAGGATTTTTACAACTAAAACTTCAACGCAACTTCGACAAAAATTAAGCTAGAAATAGTCATTTTGTGATAAAAATCGATAGATTTCATCAAATCTAGCTAAAAAACACAATATATGTTTACATATAGCCATCCATATAGGCTTACATATGTAGAAAAATACATGATTACATACAGTCACCTCTGGACTATAGAGTTCTTCCATATATAAAGTTTATGACAATAAACAAACTACATAAAAATGGTGTAGATCTATGGCAGATCTAGCAGAGAGACGGTCGATCTTTTAATATTGGCTTAGAATAATAAATAATAACATCAAAATTACCTTACCTCAAGATCCAACACTTTTTTCTCCTCGCACATCAAACTCCACAAAATACCAGAAGAATGTCGCCAACTTCAACCAATGTTGAGGAAATTGGGGAATTTTTTAATGAACCTGGGCCAACTTTGTCGACATATGGGGAAATGTCGACTTTCGTCGAGGATATTGTGGAATGAGAATGCTTACATGGATTCGACCTCGCCAACTGTCGGCATCGACAAAAGCGACAAAATTTAGCAAATGTGACAACATTTAATACTATGATCATGAGTATATGGCACATAGTTACCATTGTGTTTTTCTCTTTCTAACGATCGATGCTCATGTTAATCTTTATTTGCTACAAACATTGTCCATTTTCTTTGATTACATTTTGTGGTCACCGTCTTTTATAGATGTTCAGCTCTTGATTTCCATATCAAGGTCATATGCTTGTACTTATTACTTCCATTCATAACGAATGCTTTTTGTTGCGTTTTTCTTCAAAATGCTAGTTCCTTGCTTGCATATTTCTAATGTATATTTATATATGTTGGCATTATATTGATTCATAAAGTGCGCATATTGTACATGACATACACAAATGTCAAAAATAAATTAAAAATGCTTAGAAACCCCTAGGCATCCACCTAGGCGCCTGCATTGTCTGGGCACCCCCTGGAAACACCTAGTCTCCAATTCAATTTTGGGCTCTCACATCATTTGTAACGACTGAACCCCCATCACATGGCTTTTACAAAGTTTAAAGAAAAATGAATGACCCAAAAACCATACAAGCCTTTGTTGTGAGCTTTGTCCTAAGTTACATACCTAGGGCAAACTTCTTGGCAAGTCACTTGTCTTAGTGTTACTCCAAGCCAAACATGCCTAACCAAGGAATTCCTATTGATGGGCTCCATGAAAATGAGTCAACTTATTGATATGGGTAGTCCAATCATTCATTTCAAGATGATTTTATTTGAGGTCCGAAATCCTAAAATGCTACACTATGAGATGAGTTGATCATGATCACTTCTTTCAGAGGCTCACCAACAAAATTGCTAATGTGGTAACATCCATCTTTGCAAGTAGACATACCACGAACTAGCACCATTACAACTACAACTCTTGACCAAACTCCACTATAAAAACCTGAGCAATGTTTTATCACTTGTTGATTTAAGTGTCATTAGCTAAATGTATAAACCAGGTCCTTACAAGTGGCTCAGGTGCTAATCCAAAGCATATGAAGATGTAAAACTCGTCGACGCATCATGAGAAAATGCTGATGTGACACACGCACAGTAGCACAAACACACATTAACTTTTATGCATACGTAGAACCATGTCATAACATAACTTACAACATATGTTACAATAGTACCAGGTCCAGCAGTATAACACAATTACGTAGTATCATACAATAGTATAATATCACCTTTCCATACTAAGTATTATGAGTAGTATAATATCAGGTAATAGTTGGAGACTGGAGTTAATAGAAGTATATTGCACAAGTAGTTAATCTATAATGTACAAATTCATAGTTACATAATATACTGGTATTACATTAGTTTATTACATTTTTAATATCACATGATAGTATTATATGATATAGAATATAACATGTAGCATATAAGACAGTAGACGTTACATTTTTTAGAGCGACAGTAGATATTACATACTAACATTAGTGTTACCTATAATATAAAACATACATATTGTACAATAGCATTGCATATTACAACAGTAGATGTATACAGTAGAATATATGTATAGATGTACACGAGTATAACTGCCTATTTGGGGCCGGGAAGTGGACTTGGCTCTTTTACTGAGTTGGCATCAGGTGGGTGCCTAAAAGCAGCTCTCCGGCGAGTAGTTAAGAGGGTAAAGCGGGCTATAACAGGCGCCTGGTGTAGAGCTACATAACTACCACTTCATGTGCTAACCCCCAGAGT
This sequence comes from Alisma plantago-aquatica, assembly GCA_963693085.1. Classification (NCBI taxonomy): domain Eukaryota; kingdom Viridiplantae; phylum Streptophyta; class Magnoliopsida; order Alismatales; family Alismataceae; genus Alisma; species Alisma plantago-aquatica. The sequence goes on along the minus strand of OY856412.1, from coordinate 1,407,587,708 downwards.
ATGAAGATGTAAAATCTTCCAACAAATCATGAGGAAATGTAGATTCATCTGATGCATGCACACACACACATTAACTCATACATATCTAGAACCATGTCAGTGTAAATTAAAGTGTTCGTATTAATATAAACAGTAGTATAACATTATTACATCGTAAATTGATAGTATTATGTTACCTTTCCGTACTAAGTATTATCAGTAGTATAAAATTACATAAGAACTAGAATTGACAGCAGTATATTGCACAAGTCGTTAATTTATAATTACAAGTATATTGTTACATTAATAGTTCATTACATATGTAGTGTTACACGGTAGTATAATATTCGATCGAATTATATTATAATATATAAACGGTAGATATTACATACTAACAGTAGCATTACAATAAAATATACATATTATACAATAGCATTACATATTACAACAGTAGATAGATACAAGTGTAACTGCTTATTTGGGCATTTATGTATATAAGTATACAAGTGTAAGTGCCTATCTGGGCATGGGAAGTGAACCTGGCTCCTTGAGGCGGCATCAGGCGGACGCCTAAAAGCAGCCCTCAGGCGGGCCGGTGGAGTGGGCCATAGCAGGTGCCTGGCATAGGGCTACATAACTACCACTTCAAGGACTAACTAAGCAGTTGGGGGTTTAGAGCACTTAAGCAGGAGTTGAAACCGCTTTTTAGGTGACTCAAGAGATGGACTGTTCGGAAATGAATTTCCCGCAGCGTCAGCCGGTCTCTGATGCGACTTATTGAGAAACATGTGTGCGGGCACACGGGTCTCCCGGGTTTACCATCTCTGCTATCTGGGCCTCCGCCTAAGGGGGTGGGTTTCCCCCGGCAATCAAAAACAAAAGATGGACTGTTACTGCTTCAACCTATCCATGTAAAAAAATGAGTGTGTAAGCTGTATGTCCTTTGTAGTCATAGATGGTGGATGCTCAACCAACCAGTCTCCACTTATGTTGTTCAGAATTGATTATTGCAATATAAGCAACTGAACCCTAAATATGATATTACAAGCTATGTCGGATACATCATACTTGTTGTTTTATGACTAACAGGTGACTTGACTTTTTTGTTATCATGGATCCTACAAGGATTCTATGGATAATTATGTTATTCTAATTGGGGTGGCACACATTGCTTGGTTGATCAGGGTCACTTCACAAATGCCAGCGAGATTGCTTCACCAACACATATGCCATTTGAATATGTAATAAGACATCTAAATGGTTTTGATGACAGTTCCTCCAGACTACACTATTGACAAAAACACACCCCCAGTCGCTACAGAAGTGTATTGCCAGACACCAGTCTTTTAAAGTCAGAATGAAATTTATGGTTTATTAGGTGGGCCTGCAAATGTACAGAATCGATTGGTGTTGTAAAACCCAAATAGCCTGTGTGAGCAATATTAATACTTCCTTATTATACCAAATTAAAAAACGGTTTTATTTGGTTTTAGCCGTAAATGAAATTTTGTTTTCCTGATTTTAGATCTTTATTTCAATTTTGGGTTCACAGATAATTTGACCAAGCCTTAAATACAGTTGATCTGCAGACTCCATCCCAGTAATTTTGAATGATTGAATTGAAATTACAGGACTGTATCACCATACCTCCTGCCCCCTTTGTGGTTTTATATACATCACTGGTGTAAGGTGAATGGCAAATGAAAAAAAACCATGATTTGCAATTCTTTTGCGTAGAAGTTTTAATATTGCAATGCCTAATGCTAATTGGGTGGGTGGTTTTATAACAACAAGCAGCTATCTTTGAGTGCAAGGAAAACTAAAAAGACTTGAAACCCACATGCATGCAGGCAGGCCACAAAGGTCTGGGCTCCATTTCAGACACAGATTGGGATAGAGTGGGTAGGTGGTGTGCATAAGTAACCACTTCATGACATGTCAAAACAAGTCAACCTAAAATTATTGACCGAGAGGTGTCTGAGCTATATCTTAGTTTCTTTATGTACATCAACGCAATAAGGGAAAGCTAAAAATAATTTCACTGTAGCCTTTGAATCTTTTGTGCTATCAGTGAAGATTTCATCACAGTTCCCAGTTCAGGAATGTCTGCAACTTATGAGAGTTGGCGTGTGTATTTTCAAGACAATATAAAAGCATGTTGAAAAAATATATATATAATCACCGTCTTGCTCACCTGCTAGTACAATGATGCAAGAAGCTTGCTACTTTACCGTGACCCCTAATGAGTGTTGCACAATGATCATGGATCCTTCTATCCTAGGAGGAGCTCAATCCACCGCAGGTCTTAGGATAATTCTTACAGCCACCTATATCATGGCAGCTTTTTTGTATTTCGTCATCTTTATGTAGATTGCCCTTATGGTGCATGTTATTCCCTTTTGGAGCTTGGTCTTCAGTTATTATTGGCATAGCCTATCTTGATCACATGCTTCTAATCTGTCAGTTAATTAGGTTGTGTCACACATGTTAGCTGTCTATGACTCTATTCAGCTAGCAGCACGCTGTCTACCATATATATACCAAGGATGGATGTGTACAGCCTGTTAGACAAATTCTCCAGCCAGCACTGAGAATGCTTGCAACAGCTATGTATAATTTGGCTGACCACCGTCTGGCTGTGCACACTGGGCCCCAACCATCAAGTTGTTACCAAAACAACAAAAGAGACACAAACAAAAGGTTAACTGGAAGAACAAGATCACTGAAGTCCTAGGTGGATCCTGATAGATCTGTCAAATGTATTTGGTCTGTAAAATGCACTAACTGATGTGTATAACCCTATTAAAACCACCAAGGAACCAAATGAAATATCCTTTTAGCCCTGTTTCAGGTCATATTCTAACTGAGATGTAATGAATCCAAATCTTTCCAGCTTAATATAGATCTACTTCTTCCTCTTATCACTTTGTTTGACTCGCTAACATTAATTTGGGCTGGTAAATACACCAATTTCCATTGCACATCTTCTGCGCATCTAACTATCTAAGAATGCCCTCTCGTGATTGTCATCAATACTAGCCACTCCAACTTTATTTCTTATGTAATCATTTCCAACAGTCTTTCTTTAATTTCCATAGATCTACCTTAACAGTATTCATGTCATATTCACCGTGCAGAAACCTTGTATCTTCACCACCTAACATTTACTACCAAACTACATGGTTTGGTATAGTTGTTGTATTAAATCTACCTTAGAAACCAATTGAAATATTAAGGTGGCACTATATTCCGATCACAATCCTCCATTTCATCCATCTTGCATTGATCCCACAAGAGCTATCCTCTAGAACTTCCCCTTCCATCTGAATAATGAACCTCAATTAACATTTTTTTCATATTTTAGACATATTCACCATCTAACTTCTTTTTTACCAGTGAGAATGATAGCAAACAGATTCTCCGTCCAATTTGGCTCAACCTCCTTGTATACTTGTAAAGTGATCAGAACTGCAAAGCATGCACTCCAATTTCTTTGTGTATCACTTATAAGGTCTTAGTAGATATGCTTGTCTTTCACGTAGAATTAATTTAAAAGAAAGTATTTTTCAAAAGTCTTCCATTTCTAATGAATATTTTGCCTTGGGGTGGAGTTGTCTAATGTTTGGCATTTGAACCTACAGCATGTTGATTTTTATTTCGTTGCAAGAATTATACCTAAAATATTTGGACATACTATTAGTCACTCTGCACAATGTAAAAATGCATGGAGGAGAAGAAACTTAAAGGACCCTTGAATTTCAATGGTTAGGGCTCTTGAGATTTTGTTGCAACTTTGAGTTGGATAGTGTTATAGACAGAGATCCTAAGATATGATCTATGATATTTGCTTGGTTGTAATCACGGATATTAATGTGTACTAGCCATAATCTGAAATGTGGTGATTCAAGATCCGTTACTTCTATGAATGAAGTCAATATACAGGATAAAATGCAATTGAAATCTCATCATGATCGAGAGTGCATATTATATAGATCCTTAGAGTTTTACCTAAATCCTAGACTTCAATGGCTATGGTCAATGCCCTCTAGATTGGGTTTACAATGAGGGGGTAACACCCACCACCCAAGCAGCACCAAATCTAAGGGTAAATACATCGATATTAGACCAGCACTACCCATTTGGCTTATTACCCGCAAGGCACAAACTCACGCTGTTAGCAGGTAGGATACAGGAAGGTATGTAGCCCACTATGTTTACTTATAATACATCAATGGGGAAATAACTGCATATAACTTTCAAATTTGTTCTGTAGTATCAAGCACTGCTGAAACAATCCATTTGTATAGAAGAAGAAATATTATATGAGCTTTATTACCTAAAAGCGACGTTCGATTTACATAACCAAAGGTGTTTATGTAGCACAATTTCTATTTTTGTGTTTCAATTTTTTTTAATGTTTTTTTCTCAATTGTCACCCACTATGTAACAAAGATTCTATTAAACTTAATAACTAACTATTTTACTCCATATTGAACATATTCATGATAACTATTATAAGAAATTAACCTACAGATTTACCTGCTAAACCCACCATCAGTTTATTTCCATGCTATCGGTCATGTCATTCTCATTTGGATTCTGATTTCTCATCCAATAAGTGACAAAGATTCTATTCAACTTCATTACTGTTTTTTTAACTCCATACTGAAAATATTAATGATAACCATCATAAGAAATTACCCTTCTGATTTGCCTGCTGCCTGTTAATTTTCGTGTTATTGGTCATTTGACAGTCTTATTTGGATTCTGGTTTGAGCTACCAATCATATATCTGCCCACTTATATATTCTTCTAAATTTGTGCTTGGTTATCCTTGTCTCGCGTGTTAGTTGTTCGCCAACAACTGTGGCCTGTAAATTTGTTTCGGTCTACGACAGACTGTCAATTTAGCTAAAGGCAAATGTATCAAAAAGGATATTGACCACGGGTCTCGTGGAAAGGAAGGCATCAGGGGAGCAACTAAACCATGCCTGTCCTAAAGTATTACATCACTTACATACAGCATTTGCTTTATTGGTTCAAAGTGAGAAATTGCTAAATTCTGAACTGTAAAACAAACAGACAGCCTTGCAGTCCTAAAGCCATTGGTGAATGGTGATGATTGGGCTCAATAGTCAATACTATTATATGTGAAAAGAGCTTTCAAATGTATGTTTAGGAACAATTAAAGCATGTGAAAAGGCAGAAAACATTGCTAGAAGTAAGGAAAACAAATATCAGAAGAAGAAGAAAATCACCTTTGCGACTATACTTGCCCCACTGACAACTGGATAAAGACTGTCTGCCTTTTTTGACACCACGAATTTGATGCCTGGAAATCTCTCAGATAATTTAACCGTGTACTTTTCTGGGTCTCCTACTGTGTCCAGATATACCTGGAAAATTTAATCCAGAAAAAATGTAAGTGAAATATCTACAAGATATTAATCAGGGGAGAACACTTTAAGGTAGTATAGTTTACTAACCTCAGTCAAAAGGACGCCCTTGTCAAGAGCTCTTCTAACTAATCCCATTGCAGAATTATGCGATATTTCATTTAGGTTAATCTTTATCCTGGTAAACAGAGATGCAGCATGTCATAAAAAATTCAATCCAATAGCAATTAGGACAGAAAAATTCCAGTAATCGCATCTTTCTTAGGGGTGGAGATGGTAATCCTTTGTTCGAACCTTTTTAACATTTTTGCTGATAGTTCTCTGGGATCTATTACATCAACATCCCATCCAAGAGACTCGTCCAACTTCAAACTTTCAAATAATTCTTCCCTCTTGTCCTCTTTCAAGGTCTTTGAATCTGTATATGAGCAAGTTGTGGCGGAAATCAAGAAACTGAGAGGGAAATAATTCATTTTATTAAAGTAGGGATTTTGGATTGACAGTAAACTATGATCTCAAATAGAACACAAAAAAGGAAGATTATGGTAATTTATGTTTCAAAAAAAAAAGGAGAGGTATTCATCAAGCAAAATATCAATAATATTCCTACAGCTTTACCTCTCATCTTAACCATGGAGGCTAAATAAAGTCACTGACAGTGTAAACAACAGGGCATGGGGAAGAATTCAGGAGAAATCCAATATATACCTCCTCATCTCCTCAAAAGAGCTCAACCTCAGACAAATTCGTAGCTTACTAAAGCTGCACACACCACAAGGTGAGAGTTTTACAGAGATCATGCCTTACTGGCAAAGCAGTCCACCTAGTAACTAGAAGATGCTGCTAGAAACATTGCCAGGATCTGAACCAGAGATTAGATTTCATGCTTACAGGGCAAGGCATAATTAGATCTAAACTCGAAGCGTTGGATAGTTTATGGGAGGCCTGAGCTTAGTAGTGAAGGGGCAGTGGAAGATTTCATGATCTAATGAAAGGTATTGGCAGATGGATTAATGGTCAAAATGCAAAATTCCAGAAGTTTCCAAAACACTGAACCGTTTATTATCAACATCGACAGCAGTCCCACCCTTGTTGGTGAGGACGACTGCATTTTGCTGATAGCCATTGGACCCGAAGTCTCCTGAACGCATTATCAATTGTGGGGAATGTGGGTTTCAGTCTAGTGGTTTACAAATTGTCGAATCCGTGATTTTATCTCTGATTAAAGGTACTCCAAAGACCCAATTAAAATGTCGACACCAGAACGCCAACAATTAAAATGAAATAAATGTAAATCTAGCCATCACAATAGCCGAAGAGATGCCAACGGAAACAAGAGAAAACTTTTCAACACTTGCCTGCGAACTGAAGCGTGGCTAGGGTATCCTTGTAGGAGACCGCACAGTATAAGCAGCCGTAGACCATGGGACCTAGAGTAACAAGTCAGTGTCGAGATATAGCAGCAGGCAAGCGGATCGCACAACAGAAATAGGGAGATAGACAGGCAATACCTAAAACGGGGCCTCTACCCGCCTCATCGATGCCCATTATACAGGGCTCAGAAGCCCATATTGGGAGCGGTGATGACTCCGAACCCATGCGCGGCAGCAGCAGGAGCTGGCGGCGACGGGGAGGGGACGCTGAGGAGATGCGCGAAATTGGAGCAAAAACGCTGAGGTTTGGGGGAATGCCGAAGATATTTCCCGCCAAAAGGGCAGATCGGAGGAGCATTCGCGCTTCTCCCGCTGGCGTTCAATGGCCGCGCGCAGCTGATAGAAAAAAAAATAGATATTTGGCAGAAAAAAACGCAACGGACAGGAGAAAAAAAATGGATATAGAATGGCCCATACAGGTCTCGAACCTGTGACCTTCGCGTTATTAGCACGACGCTCTAACCAACTGAGCTAATAGGCCGCTTAATGAAACCAATTTTTCATAAATTTATATACCATGCCAACGAGAATGCTACATTTGTTGTGGAACGCTTGGACTCTTAGGTTTTGAAATTCATATGTAATTTATGTGAGTAATTATTTTAGTTCTCAATGAAATACACATGTGGTAATAATTTGCAGTGAATAATATAGATTTATATAGAAATATATATTGTTACATTTTATGGGGTTTTTAACAAGAAATGTATGGTGAAGTAGAAAGGGTATTAGAGTAAGGTATTTCCGTTGGTAGACTCTAATCTTGAGCTTGGGTTGGGTCTTAGAATAAGGGTGCCACAAAAATGTAAGAAGTAGCCATATTGATCTCTACTCCTATTTTTTTCTTGTATATGAATATTGTAGTTTATAATGTCATTTGTTTTGACATATTTCGAAGAATATTGATAAGAATTTTGCAAATAAAAACTTTTTTCTCAACATGCTTGATGCGGATATAGTCCATAATTGATACATGTCATTGATATAGAAGAGCCCAATACGTTGGCCCCTATGAATAAGAACTCGAGATTGGAAAATTTACATCTCATTTTGAAAGCGTTTTTAATATGTTTTACTCTTCCATTTACATGCGCTCTTATTCATATATTAGATCCATTTGCTTTTCAATTGGAAAATTAAACCGCTTGGGATGTCTTCGATTAATAAGCATGTTAGGAGGAGGCTTCTCGTGGCAAAGATACATGGACTTCCCGTCATGCAATCAAGAATTATTATCTTCCCCGCAAATAGGATTTGTTTGCAACCTTGTACGTTGTATTGTCATGAATGTGCATAACTACAACACTTGTGGGTCAGGTCTGGGGGTACAGGTCCATTGGGGCTCGAGTCCATTTCGATTCAATCTGTTTGGATTCCGGTCCATTCAATTCGGGTATGTTTCATGTCGGGTCTAACAAAACATGACTCATTGTCAGGCCTAGTGCATATTAAAGAATTGTCAATTATACACATTGGATAAATCAACATATTTTTCCCACATCTTTGCTAGAGTTTTAATCAAAGGTTTGAGGAAAACATATTTTTTATGAATTATTTAGATTATGAAGTCAATAGTACAACATGGCATGCTTATGCTTCATGAACAACTATGGAAGATAAATTTATATGACTAGCATAACAAACCAAGTATTGTGTTGGATCCTCACAACATGGTTAGTTCAAGGGAAGGCATTTGAGTAGGTTGGCAAGAAAGATAGTATGACACGTATAAGTGGAGGATGGGATTTTGGTTATCCAATCACATTTTTGGATGCAACTTTGATTGGATTAGTTTTATAGACGAGTATTGTACAAGGGTGCATAGTTTCTGTTGTCAAAAAGGCAACGAAAACAGCTTGGGATACAACTAATTCATTTTGAAGAAGAACACTCTTGTGTGCAGTGTTTTTGAGTAAAAAGGGAACTTGTCGTAGACTGCAGTGTGAGGACTCGAGTTTAGTTCACATGTCATCCATGATTTGCCTTTGTACATCTAAATACAGAAATCGATTATGAATATGATTGTGAGTCCTATCCTTATCAGGATCCTTTCAACCAAACATCCCGTAAAGGTACTTACCATATAGATTCATCCAAGCCAAGTAGGTACCAAAACTTATATTCATTCTTTAATGACACCACGTCCATATTCTTCTATTAGGGTGTACGTGGATGTTGTAGCACACCAGTGCCAAACTCCTTGTCTTTTCAATATGATGTTATGTTTATAAATCATTTGCATTGGTGAATTAGTATTGAATTCATGATATTATAGCAAGCACCACAAAACTGAGATAGAACCTTCTTTCTTTATCAGAAAGATCATTCATCTTCATAAGGAACTTTAATTCCTAATGCATTGGGAGCATCTCTGAATTCTACTACTCATTTTGAGATCACAAACAATATCTTCTTGGGTTTCATACTCGTTGGATACATTTCTTTGCTTCAAATGCTAAAGTTAAAACTGTGTTACATATATAAGCGGTTTGTTCAAGTGAGTTAACAAATATGTTGAAGTATGTCACCACTCCATGAGTTTGTAGCATTTAAGTTGCACAATTTTATATTGTTGCTTCTGACATCCCAGATTTGATCTCTTGTTGACAATGAGGAGTGTATCAACATCTATCAACCATTTATTCCCTTTTTTCATAATTACTTTTCCCTTTTCTCCTATTTTATCCATTGTACATGCATGTCTCTTAGTGAAAGGGGATCCATGTCAAGAAACTAATTGTACCCTAGGCTTGGGGACAAATGAGCATTGGATTTTGTGTAAGTCGTATATGCTATTATTTTCCATGTTGTGGTTGTGTATATGACCATTTCGTTTAGCATTTGATTGCCTTACTTGTGTTGTAAACCAATCAACAAATACTATTTGGATTATCTTGGATACTTGGTGAACTTCTTTTCACTAGGCAGTAGTTCACACTCAACTAAAAACTTTTTTGGGTAAGTGCACTAATTTTAGAGATAGCAATAGAGTTGAAGACTCTTGTTACACTACATTGTTAGTAATGTTTTGATGTAGAATCAAATAATCTCACTCCTTGCCTACTCTAGGCCCTCTAGTTAGGGATGAGCATTGGCTGGGCAGGCTCGATTTGACCCATGTCTCGACCACATAACCTAACCAAAGCCCGATCCATGTAATTTTCATGGGTGGGTCAGGTCTAATTTGACCTATATTTTAATATCGGTCGGGTCAGGGCCAAGGTAAACTGAGGCATGAAAACCATGATACTCGTATTAATTATATATATATATATATATATATATATATATATATATATATATATATATATATATACACATACATAACCATATATTTGTATATGATATGTATCTTTGTAATATGCATTTGACAACAAACTTTCAAAATTACATTTGACTAATATATATTTAGTCATTCACATTAATAAGACTAAAAGAGTAATACACTACATCATATCTATGATATTCACCTTTATTTGTTATTTAATGTGTTTATCATAATTTTCAATAACATATAATCTAGGAGATTGGATTTATATTACTTACACGTGTTTCAGAAATCACATCGATCAGGACATTACTAGATCATTACTTGAAATACAAATATGTTTCTTCTATTCAATGTTCACTGTAAAGGTCTCATTAGCGGTTGGATGGTTTTAATATATTACATATTAAATGGGCTATGACTATGATTTTAAATGTATCCGGTCTGGATTCTATGTGTTTCATCTATTAAATTGATACAACAGTTTATAAGTATATTAGTTAATATGTGTACCTAGTGGTACATGTTTAAAAAAGTATATTAATATTTGTCTTATGTATATGTTGAAAATATTTTTGTTTACTATTTTATTTGGACAACCCAAATATGAGACTCAACTCTATTATGTAGGTCAGGTATGGACCGAGTTTTTAAACATTATGCAGGCCTAAACTGGCCAAAACCCCAGTTAAAAAAATTGACTTGGGCATGGACTTACCAAAACCAGGGGTATCCCGACCCGATGCTCATCCCTACCTCTAGTGCAGGAAAGAAAGACTTGTAATAGTCAAGTGTTAAGGTAATGTATTTTCCTATTCTTCTAGTAGGGTTTGACATATATGTTTCACGTGCTGAAATTTTTGAAAATATCAAGTGATGGATAAGAAAAAATCTTATGTTTTGTTTATGAGTTCATGGTGTATGTGAAAGGATTTTAATCTATGTTTTATAACTTGCAAAGCTGAAAAGAAAAGAGTTCATATGTGCTTATTTATGACATCCAACTTGATTAATTCATATTATGATCCTCTGGTTTAAGTATAAGTTATAAGATTTGGTCCTGACACTTATGTTCTCATATTTGATCATAGTTTAAGTGTTTCTCTCTATAGAGCCCAATAAGGTCCATTGTGATAGTCCATGACGGATCTTAATTATGGGTGATGTCAACATTATTAGAACAAAAAATTAGAAATCATTACAGTAACACTAACATAAAAAAGATCAAGGCCATCCTGGTGTAATCAATTTGTAAATAGTGGGACCCAATAGGGGACCACTCCTTACTTAATTTAAGAAAATAATTTGCATAAATATCCATGAATACAATTATTACCAAATCAAAGGGGCGCAATATATTTTCTTAAACATATGAATACAGAAGCATAGTTTGTGGCAATGGAAAATAAAAAATCTTACTATTACACAAATTCATTGTCCATCTTAACATTGGGCTTTATAGGCAAAGTCTAAACTACAAATGTAATTATCAGGATCATATTAATTGTGGTGAGCAACCTTCCATCTCAGAACTCATCCTTGCACTTTATCATGAGTAAAGTCTTCTCCTCCCTGAACTACAAGCTAAGCTAACTCTGGGAGGGTTGAAAAAAAACACCTAGGAAAAATATATAAGAAAGTATGTCAGCGAATGTTGAGTATGCACAAAGTAAAACAATTGAATATTAATTAAAATGAGAGAAGAATTTAAATAAAAAGATGAGATTTAACATGTTAAAAGATGAGGCGGACAATATAAGGATATGGTTAATAAAATATTGTCTTGCCATACTCATATTAACATAATCACAAAGATAATAGTTGCACGGTGATAAAACATTGACTAACATATATTGAAAACATGGTAGGAACCCATATGTATTCCATACCAAAGGGCAGAGGGACTAAAACCCCAATGCCAAGTAAATATAGTAAGTTGCAGGGGCATATAACCCAGTACGTGGCAGGCGGTGTGTAATATCATATGTGGTGGTAGGGGAATAGAACTCAGTGTCTGATAGGGGAATAAGACCTAGTACCTATAAATAATATAAGTGGTAGGGGAATAAAACCCATTACCTATATGGAGTCACTACTTATAGTTATGACTAGTCAATGATCCATGCAAATAGGACAGATAATAACAAAATATGTATACTTTCATGTAAAGGATAAGTGTATCAAATTTTCCTCAGACGGGGTCAAAGGACCCAAGACAATGATAAGACTAGGTCAAAAGACCATCAATGTAGTATCAACATTAACAAATCTGGAAATTATTAACAAGGAAGAGTACTTTCAAAATGATAGGATTGTTCACAATTTAGTAATTTCTCATACAGGACAATTTAAACAGAGTAGATGTACACCCTTGACTTGAGTATTGAGTTAGAGATTGGATCCTAAACCTCTAAGTCTAAATCAACTCAATTGTGGGCGGAATTGGGTTGAAATAGAATAATGACGACTGCAATGCCCAGTCAATGTCTGCCAAGTTCCAAGTTCCTGGTGGTAGAGTACGAGACTAAAGGAGAAAGTGGTAGAGGGAAAAATCTAAGCGGGGTGCGATGAAATTAGAGACAATGTCCCATATTTATATGGTTAGGTCCTAGGGTTTCTATGATGGGGCTCAGAGATGCTCGTATCCCAAGCTTTAGGAGTTACTAGAATATGCCATGATAGGCTTCGAGTAGACCCTTATTAGATGCAGGAGAAGGTAAGAAAAAGTTAATAAAGGAAAAAGAGGAAGGGAGAGCGAGACAAGGAATTGAAAGACAAAAGGAGTGCCACTCATAAAAGGAAAAGGAAAATAAAATGTGATAGGAAGAAAATTAGAAATCATATAAAATAGAATGTATTAAATTAAATAATTAATAATTAATCTAATAGTATATTCTCTTTCTAAATTTATTTGAGGGTTCAAAAATAAAGTGAATTGTGACACATAGGTTAATTAAGACATGTAGAATTTGAAATTTACATTAGTTGTCATTTTTAGAATGTTCGATATGTCATTTACTTTATTTCGATCCTTTTAGCATTATCTTGTTAATTATTTTACAATTTGTTTATAGGTACTAGTATTATCCAACTAAAAAGGAAGTTGACAATTGGACCAATTAATACATGAGAAATAAACTTGACATTACTTTCTAGTTTAAAAAGTGTATAGTGGATTATTTGATATACATGAACATTTTACTTACTATATTGTATTTACGATCCTTTCAAAATTGTCCATTCCTGAGAGAAGTAAATTATATCTTATATTTACTTAAATTCTTTTGGATAATAGTAACTTAGTTTCCTAATACATGTTAATTGTTTCTATAATATTAATAACATCCTACAAAGATATTTAAAGAGGGTAAATTATATTCTCTTACTATGTTTCACTATTAATACATTGCATTTAATTACTTAATACATATGAGTGTGACACTATTCTTTACATATGTATTAATTAGTGTGCTTCTAAAATAAATTTTGGATTTTATTTCTTTTATGCACGTGTACAATATTGTTTCCCATTATGTTATACCATAATTTTATTTATAACAATCCATACAAGTTGGTTTACATTATTCATTTGATATATTAGATGTTTTTTTAATAATAAATTCAATATTTTTGGCCTTATCTTTAATGTTCTTATCTTAAGGAATTTGAGGCATCTAGAAACTCATAAAAGATGTGAAACTTAGCCTACAAGCAAACTTGAACATGAGGAAGATGATTTTACAATTAATTCTTTATGTTGTGATTATTTCGTATTTTATTTATCATTTTGGGCTTTAATATACATTCTCTCTCCTAAACTACCCTAGGATGTCCATATATTGTAAAAATTCACACATACACTGATTTTGGTATTTAGATTTCGAAGTTAAGATTTATTTTCAACTTTGAAGACTTTTAGTAATTTTTATAACACTTTTGGCTCTTAATCTTATTTTCTTCACTAAATATGATTAAAGTGGTTATATTTATGCAAACAACGTGAAACTTGGCACCCAAGGCAACTGGGACCCAAGGAACGCATTTTTACCATTATATTTTACTTTTGAAATTCCCCTTTATGAGTTATAGCACCATCAGAATGTTTGGCTTGTTATCATTACATTTATCAAAACATTATGCCTTTATTATAATATCCACTCAATTGAGTCTTATTATATTCAATACATTTTTGAAAGAGTTATATATTATTATTTTGCACAAAATTCTACATTTTACTTATTTTACATATTTATTCAATTAATTTCATATTTATTTAAATAATAGAATATTATTAATATTTATGGACATAGAATTATCAATTGTTACTCCAAAGTATATTATTCATTTTTTATTTAGCTATCATGTTAGTAAAGAAAATACATGTAACATATTTCATGATTATATTGCATGTTGGCACATTATTATGTAAACATGTTTTAATTTTTATCCTTGTTTGGTCAAATCTAAGAATCAAAATCTTACTACATTTAATAGAATAGGGTAAGATTCTAAGTATTGGTTTGTTACAACACCCCACACCTTAAAGAGGATTTCATCCCCAAAATTCAAACAACTTAAATTAAGAGTTTGTAGGATACTTTTATATGTGAGTATAGTTTTATTGTATCGATTGGTGCAACATTTTATTAAGGGTGCCAGATATGTCTACCCAAGGTGGTCTACATAGAAAGTTTTGTTTAGTTACCCTAGTTCGGATGTAGTTATTGTAGATATTTGAGTTTGGTTGGCCAAAAGTTAGGTAATATGTTTTTAGTCCACCATCTTTAACTAGTTTTCTAATTCTTGAAGATTAAGGCTTTCTACATGGGTAGCATGAGGTACAACAACTATGTTCCAATAAATCTTTTCCAGGTCAAAGTTATTAGTTGGCCTAACAGGTTAGTCTTCCTAAAACATAGCCATAAGATATAAGGAAAAGAGTTCTAAGGATGAATTTCCAAAAATAGTTAGATTGTTGAGCACAATTACGCTCTAATACCATCTTGCAAATAGTGGGACCCGATAGGGGACCACTCTTTACTTAATTCAAGAAAATAAATTTGTATAAATCCCCATGAATACAATTATGATCATATAAAAGGGGTGCAATATTTTTTCTCTCAAATAGATGAATACATAAACATAGTTTGTGACAACGGATAATAAAAAATCTAACTATTACACAAATTCATTGTTCATCTTAACATTGGGCCTTATAGGAAAAGTATAAACTAAGTGTTACAACCCGTGCATAGCTTTGCTGGTAATCCTAGAGTTTTAAGATAATCTTAATGCTTGGCATACTTTTGATAATAATATTCTATGTTGTGCTTTGTCTTAACTTTGGTAACCTTAAATACTTATTTGGACAACTCATAATCATGACTTAATTAAGCATACTATAAAGATCTGAGTTGGAGTTAATATGCCATTAACTCATACATGTAAGCAAGAAGATAGTTAATGTGGAGACCGTCTTGCGAAAAATAGGATTAACTTCAGCGGAAGCAAATTATTTGCAGCGAATTACTGAAAATCACTGAAAATTAAAGCTTTTTCAAGAGATCTATTCACAGGGAAACTCTTTAACCAAGAACTAAAGTATTTCAAATTCATCCTGGTTCACAAGTACACAACTTGTACCATTCATTCTCAAAGATTACAACATCAATTGTCTTATAAACATTATATACAGACATTATACGAACCTCGAAGCATCAAGCCAAAACCTCAGATTGATTCATAAGACACTGACTAAAAACTCCGAGGATCTGAGAGTACAGAGATGACACATAAGACTACTATTTGTATGACTAGACAGACAATATCTCCACCTGAGATCTTATTGTTGTCCCTGCTGTTGCTGTTGCTGTTGCTCTTTCCTTATTCTAGGATTTCTGCTTTGCCTCCCATGCATACCTAAAAATGTTTCCCACGGGGGTGAGACAATTGAAAATTGCCCCAACAAGAGATATAACTCTCCGCCAAAAACATTGTTATTGCAGTTTATTAAATTAAAACTGAGCAGGGGTTATTTTTACATTATCAGGCAGAGTTATTCATCATAGAACAGAATAAGATAATCTCCATCCTCAAGGAGGTCATTGCATCTACCCATGGTAGATAAGTAATTCAACTGTCTACCTTGCAGAGAATATAAAGAAACATAATTAACATTTAACTACTAAGGAATGCACAAAGAAATGCAACATCAGCCAATGAATCTCCGTATTCAATCCTTAAGCAAACATGCTATACGACTGATTACATTTTACAATCACACTTATGCTCTGAGGAGATGAGATATACTTCTCATACTCCAACCGACCATTATGAAATCACCTCGGTACCATACATAGGTCATCAAAAGAGCCGGATTCTTATGACCACATCTGTCTTGGTCAGTACGAGACCACATGCAGGACATCTCGTGTCTCTGCTAACTAGCTAGCCAGGGTATTCTGGCACCTTCACTACAGAGTTACAGCGTCAACTGCACTCTCATCGCCAATCGAGAGATTTCTTATTTATCTCCTCGATCTGACATTAAGTATCATTGGGAGATTCGTGATACATCCATCCAGACATATTCATGAAGGATTGAGAGGTTTCTTGTTTACCTTCCAACAATCTCTTCAAGAGGACGTAAGGATATTTTTGCCCATTTACCCCCACATATTCAAAATATGTGCTCTGGGTTTTGCCGCGGGCACCCGTTTCACCATCACCTATTCCTGACGATGATGGGTCTATGGTCAGAGCACTACATGAATAGATTTCACTTGATTTATTAAGTACATTCTCATATTCTTGTAGCATCAACCAAGTTCTCAAACATAACTTATTACAACAATGCTATAAAGAGACATGTACTACTTTTATCATATATTTATCAGTCTTTCAAAGACCTTGGGAACTCAGTCCCTCATTTCAATATTGGGAATTCTCATCCATTCACATTCTCATCACCATAATCATATGGTTCTGGGTATTCAAACCCTTAACTCATCATTGAGCATTATTATACCTTTTTCAAATAACTATCGCCTTCAGGTCATCTGACCAAGGCATTCATGATACTTTTTACACAAGCATCACACCTGGCTCACAAGGCCATGAAATATCTTGTCACCTCTCACTAGGTAACAACTTACTCATGTGACTCATAAAAGTCCATGCATATTGCTTCTTTCACTAAGAAACAACAACATTAAGGCACATAATGCCAATCAACATTTATTATATAAATATCACAGCTCAAACTAGCTATATACATCACCTCATAATATCTGTATGGTTATTAGGCATGATAACAGTCATACAAGATATTCATCACATCATGTGATGCAATAGTAACACCATTATTCCTCTACCAGGAATTAGGGTTTACTATCAAATAGGGCTTTTCATTCCCTTTACCCAAATTAGGGTTAGGGTTCCCCATTTCTCATTAATAAAGATTTCATGATCTCATTATCTGTCCAACCCTTAATACATTATTCCATACCTCTGGGGCATTCAAGGATATCATATTTGATTATTCTAGAACATTACTTTCATCATATAGCATTAATGATCATCAATTCAAGGTATGAGTTCATTTCTCATCCTCATCATGGTATGATTATATCATACACATCATTTGGGCTTAACCCCATTCTCAAGGTACATTAATTAACACTCATCAAGGTGTAACAACTCATTACATTTCATTGTAATAGTTGCATAACACACTTCATATGTTTCTTACCCAATTATATTGGATTTGAAGTACATCAAGGCATATAAACCCTGAAGTGTTGAATGTGATAACTATTATCACTTTCTCATCACTTCAAACTCTCCTGAATTAGCCATCTTATATTGTATTAAGGTATTTCCCTTCTTAATACATTCCATCACTAATCACTTACCTATAGCATATAATGCATAGGCCACGCATTAGAGTTGTCCAACTATCTTTAATGATATGGACTTGTCTAATGGTAAAGACATTGCTTACAATTAGTTTGCATATATTCAACCACATGAAATGTTTCACCTTTATAAGGCCATTCCTTCTATCTCATCATTAGGGTTTCTTTATACCCTTACTTAATATTAGAATTATGATTCATTGTCATATTATCCAAGATTAGGGCTTTATGTATTATGACTCCTCATTAGAGTCTCACATGCCTTCACCCTTCTTAGGGCCTCTTAACACAACATAACATTAGTACGTCATGTGGTGTTAATACTTAGTTAAGGTTTCTCATGGAATCACCCTCAACTAGGGTTTCTCTTGGAATCACCCTCAACTAGGGTTTCCACCATAGTTTCTCACAATTTGGGTCTACTATTCATCTCTATTAGGATTTCATTCAATTATCCATAATTGGAGATTCACTATTCATCCCAATTAGGGATTTACATCTCTTTTCCCTAAATTAGAGTTTCACTTATGGTTACCCTAGATTAGGGCTACATCCTTACCCTGGATTATAGTTTCATTTAGAATTGCCCTCAATTAGGGTTAGAATTCAATAACTCTGTCAATTAGGGTTTATGTTCATGATTAGGGTTTCATGATCTCTTTACTTAAGGATCATACCCTTAATCTCCACATGAATCATATTCATGTTATGAATTCATGCTAACATCATCTCAACTTGATAAGGTCATATCATCCCTTCAATCAAGTACATACAACTATGAATGACATAGTGTACCAAGTCATTGATCCTATAAGCAATTAGGGTTCATCCCTTAATTGGCACTAATCACTTAGGTACTAATAGGGTTTCAATCTTTGTACCTTCATTTATTATCATTACTAATTATCATTGGATCAATGAGTCATTCATCATCTCTATTCTCGAGAGATTCAGTCACCTTGGACCTCCATTACATAAGGTATCCAATTGAATTGATCAATTGAATCTACAATCAACTTTGACTACTTGACCCCCAAACGGTCTTGGTCTTTCAAGGTTCAAACGGTTTGAAACCGTTTGGTAAAGGTGGTGCTTGAGACCGTTTGCCCAAGTAGGTGAAGACCGTTTGGCCAAGTAGGTGAAGACCGTTTGGCCAAGTAGGTGAAGAACGTTTGGCCAAGTAGGTGAAGACCGTTTGCCCAAGTAGGTGAAGACCGTTTGGCCATCACATCATCAAAATCCAAGTCAACCAATTAGGGTTTGGATCATTGGATTGATCACCAAATCAGCAATTGATTACACTTTAACTTAGTATCATTGGATCATCAATTGCTTAACCATACTCACCCCTAGACCTCCAAACGGTCTTGGGTGACCTACAAACGGTCTTGAGACTGTTTGGATGATCTCCAAACGGTCTTGAGACCATTTGGCTCATCCAACCCTTGGATTCTAGTGAAAAATCATTAGGGTTTGAGCTATTGAGTTGATCATCAAATCAGCACTTAATTGTAAAGTGGTTTGGTGCCTTTAGACCTTCAATTGGTCAACCATGCTGAAACCTAGACCTCCAAACGGTCTTGGGTGATCCCCAAACGGTCTTGAGACCATTTGGGTGATTCCCAAATGGTTTTGAAACCGTTTGGGTCAATCAACCCAAAACATCAACTCATTCCAATGCAAAATCAGCACTAAGCCGATTAGGGTTAACACCATATCTTTTGTCCTTCAAACACTTAACCATATCCAACCCTAGACCTACAAACGGTCTTGAGACCGTTTGGGTAATCCCCAAACGGTTTCGAAACCGTTTGGGTTAAATAACCCAAAAAGTCAAATCAATCAAATTGAAAATCAGCACTTAATCCAATTAGGGTTTGCCTAATTGATTAGCCTTCAACTCATGATTCCTTTGGAATTAATCCATAAAATTTGGTGAGTTTTTAATCAACATCATTAGGAACAGGAATATAAAATGGTAAACCCTTGGTCAACCCTCTCAAATGGTTTTGAAACCGTTTTCCCAAAAAGGCAAATAAATCAAGTTGAAAATCAGCACTTAATCCAATTAGATTTACCTAATTGATTAGCCTTCAACTCACGATTCCTTTGGAGTTAAACCATAAAATTTGGTGGGCCATTAACCAACATAATTAGGAACAGTAATCTCAAACGGTCAACCCTTGGTCAACTCACTCAAATGGTTTTGAAACCGTTTGCTCCCAAACAGTTTGCAAATTGTTTGGTCACACTACTACAGAAGTGCCTTTTAGTGTCGGTTGTTTAACCCCCTTTGGCGTCGGTTTCGGAACGACGCCTATGTGGGCGCCGCTAAAAGGTTGGACACTTCAGCGTCGGTTAAAAACCCGACGCCTATTTAACATAAAGGCGTCGGTTTATTATAAAACACCGACGCCAAAAGGGTTCGCGCCACAGAAAACGGCGTCATCTAGGACGCTTTCTGCGTCGGTTATATACTAAAAAACCGACGCAGAAAAGTGTCCTAGATGACTCCCATTTCCTGTAGCGCGAACACTTTTGGCGTCGCTGTTTAACAAAAAACCGACGCTGTAAGTCTGTGCTGACGGTTATTGGTAAATAACCGACGCCTATATCTATTTTTTTTTTATAAATCTGTTTGCAGGCCTGCTGTGGCTGGTCAGCAGGATGAGAACCTGCAGTTCAGTTTTCTGAACTACAGGTTTACGACATCCATTGATATCAGCCTACAAACAGGCCACAAACCTGCAAAATTAACATAAAAAGATTCACACAAGTAGATACATTCAGACATCAATTCAATTGTCACGTTCACACATATAGAATCATTCAAATACATGTTTTAACATTCAGAAACATTCATTTACAAAGTATCATTCATCATCACTATCAACATCCCAATTATATCTTACAGTTGCCATTGTTTGTACAACTATTGCCCATTCTTCTCTTACTTCATCTAATGCTTCCCTCGTATATGGAGCATGTACATTTTTTAAGTGTTTGCCTATAGTGTGGTCAGTTTTAAACACCTGCAAAGAGAATGATGTATATAAGTAATAATATAAAAATAAGATTGATATATTTTATACTAACTAATGAGACTATATATAATACCTCATGTATGGTATCGATGTCTTTCTTCGCCTGTGTATGGTATAGAACTCTCCTCCAGTATCTCCCTCACAGACTCCTGTGCGGAGAGGGACATTCCAACTCGAGATATCATCTTCCGTTGCCTCCTCCGCAGCAATATCCTTATCTCTGAACGTTTCTCGTAGGATTCTGAACCCCTCCTTCCCTCTACTACATCGAAGCCATGCCACAGTTGAACCCTTTCACCGAGCCCTACCCGGCCAAACAGACGTCGCCTGAAGTACCACCGTCGTCGTCGTCTCCACCTCCATCGCAACTTGCTGTGCTAGTCCTGGCAGTTTATCACCCCACATGTTTTCCTCACCAGTTCCTGCCGCTAGACGACCACACAATGGAATCCAAGAGGATATGCAGGCGTTCGCCATAGACTATAGGATGAGTATACTCAGCTTATAGTCTTTGGCGAACTCCTGCATATCCTCTTGGATCCATTGTGTGGTCGTCTAGCGGCAGGAACTGGGGAGGAAGGCATGTGGGGTGATAAACTGCCAGGACTAGCACAGCAAGTTGCGATGGAGGTGGAGACGACGACGACAGTGGTGCTTCAGGCGACGCCTACTTGGCCGGGTAGGGCTCGGCGAAAGGGTTCAACTGCAGCATGGCTTCGATGCAGTAGAGGGAAGGAAGGGGTTCAGAATCCTACGAGAAACGTTTAGAGATGAGGATATTACTGCGGAGGAGGAGGAAACGGTAGACGATATCTTGAGTTGGAATGTCCCTCTCCGCACATCAAGTTGCTCCAGTGCTTCAGTGGGTACATGTGCATCATCAACCTAAAATTTGACAAAAATAAACACACTAAATTAGCATTTGTATTAAAAAAGCAAACATTACTCTAAACGTTTGTATTTTACCATTTTTGCAGCCGCCTTCGCGCATCTGAAAATGTCATTAAAAAGGCAAACATTTTGCATTTGTATTAACTAGAAAAAGGAAAACATTTAGCATTTGTATAAACTAGAAAAAGGAAAACATTTACCATTTGTATAAACATACATGTCTCTAAAATTGTGATCTTTTATCAATTAACAATCCTTCATTGTGATCTCCGCGCACATATAAGTCATCATTAGCTTCAATATTTTGTGGAGTTGGCAACCCAACTGAGAATGGACTGGAGTCATCATATCCATGATCTGTAGAACCTATCTGTAGGTTTTTTCCTATGTTCCTCGGCAAATCTAATAAACTGATCAAGACCAGATATAAACTCTGGGGTACAACGATTACGAATGGACATCCATGATCTATCCATTCTATGATCAGAGAAAGCAAGTATATATTAGGAAAGCAAGTATATATTAGGAAACAAGTATATAAGCAAGTATGTCGTATTACAGTTCATCATTAAGAAAGATATAAGCAAGTATGCCATATTAAAATAGACTAAACAATAAAAGAATTTTTTTTTGAGGCAAGACAATATGAGAAAATAGTAGTGTAATCATGTAAATGGGAACATTCATGGGAACACACACTTCAGTTATAAGCATTCATGTAGCAACTTACAGTTCCATTCATGGGAACACACACTTTAGTTATAACAATAACTAAACAAAGGGGTTGGTGTACCCCTAAACATGCGCATAATTAAAAAAACTATTACTACAGACAAGTCTAGATAGATAGACAACTAAATACTACACCAACATGGTCCTGCATGCATCAGTAACTTCTTTTTGATGATGAAGCTGTGTCACGAAGCTCCTCACTGTATTTAGACGAATCTGAACTGATAGGGGCCTCAGATTCAGATTTGTCTGAGCTGATATGCGACGCCGTGCGCTCATACCGCAGAAGATGATCGGGGGTCTCGCAGTTGTTGTTGGTTATCCAAACTTTGATGGAATTATCGCCAACTGGACGGAGAAAAAGCCTATTCCAACGGACCTCATGCAGCTCTCCAATCCAATCACGCCAACCGGATTTTGATACAAGATTTCCCGCCAAATCATACTCAACCTCGATTACATGTGAATAATTTCCAAAAGTTAGGGTCACTTTACCAGGCATGTAGTGTCTTCCTTTTAGAAAACGCCAATGTTTGGGTATGACCAATTGGTTTAAGGAACGATCATCTAGGATGATGTCCAATTGTTCTTCAATAGGGAACGTTAACATTGACATAGAGGCCCAATTCATAGTCATTGTTATGGGAAGACAGAGACTGCACAATATTAGTATTAACAAAGTGTAAGTACATATAACGATGTTATATATTTTCAGAAAAAGTTGTATAACATCAGTTAACCTTTTAAACAAGTATATATTAGGAAACAAGTATATATTAGTCAATCTTGGATGGGTTTCTAGGCCAACAAACACATTTGATGTCAATCTTATATATAATAAATGTGTACCACCTATCCCATCCTTGAACACCTAATCTCACTTAGGATGTAAGTGTATAATGTGTATTTGGTTTTCAAGAAAATTTCGGCAGCATTTCCCCGTTGTTCTCTAAGTACATATGTACTTAGAGAACAAACGGGGAAATGCTGCCGAAATTTTCTCGAAAACCCAATACACATTATACACTTACATCCTAAGTGAGATTAGGTGTTCAAGAACAGTCTCAAACTGGGGACTATCCAAGATTTACTCCTACTGAGTAAATCTTGGACGGGTTTCTAGGCCAACAAATACATGTGTTGTCATTCTTATATAAACCATATAATTCATGAAATCATTCTAATTCAATTTAATATGTTGGGATCACATAATTATATAATGACATCAGAATATATAGAAGAATCATAATTAACATGATTAACAACATGCTCATCAAACTAGGGTTTTCTTGAATATCATCTAATAAATCAAGAATTTCATAGTTTCAAACATGCAATAATTCACAATGCAATGTTATAAACTATAGGCAACATGGATAGATGAAATAAATAAACATCCAGCATCTATCACTTATTCAATCTTCAAGAAACCTTGACAAACATCCAACATCTATCACTTATATAATTTGCATGTATATACACCCTAAAGTGCCACAAATCATATAATAAAACTATCATGTTATGATATTAGGACCACTTAAAGCAGATTAGGCACATTAAGCAAGCAGAGTAGGGAGCCAATTTCGTGCAAGCAGATTAGGCAACAGATTAGGTCAGCACATAAAGAACCAATTTCGCGCCTGGGTAGGTCAGCAGGTACCTGGGCAAGAAGAGTAGGGTGAGGTCGAGCTGGTTGAGTACGTGGGTGGCGGCCGACGAGCTCCAGAACCAGCGGCAGTGACTCCGACGAGCAGGAGCGTCAGCCGCAGCAGGCAGGCAGGCGGCCAGGCGGCGGCAGGCAGGCAGCGGCCAGGCGGAGGAGAAGGAGAAGGGGGTACGGCGGCGCCGGTTCTCAGGCGTGGCAGGCAGGTGGGCACCAGGCGTTGTGGCGGCGCCGGTTGTCAGGCGTGCGGCGGCGCAGGCAGTTGGAGCAGGGGCGCCGGTTGTCAGGTGTGGCGGCGGCGCAGGGGTGCCAGAGAAGAAACGCGTCGGAGAGGGGCGCCGGAGAGGGGACGCCGGAGATGGGGCACCGGAGAGAAGCGCCGGAGAAAAACTAGTACCAGCAGCAGAGAAATCACCGGAGAAATCGCCGCAATAGGGAAATAGGGTAGCAATGAGGGGAAGAGTCGGGCGATCGAAGGTTATGAAGTTCCCCAATAGCGTCGGTTGTTTACAACAACCGACGCCTAAACATATTTACCATCGGTCGTTCGCAACATCCGACGTCCATTTGGACGATATTTTCGTGAAAATGTTTGGCGGGAACCACATTCAGCGTCGGTTATTAAAGGACGACCGACGCGGAAAAGGACACTTTTCGCGCAAATTTCCATCGCACATAAGCGTCGGTGTTTTAACTACAGACTCGACGCCGAAAGTGACATTATTTTTTTCGCTCGAAAATTGGATGAAATAATGCGTCGGTTTTGTATAAACAACCGACGCTGTATACAAAGCGGTACCCGTGTTTGGCTGGTCTTTGAATATAGACGTCGGTTCTTCTAAATAACCGACGCCTTTAATATAAGGCGTCGGTTTTCCTTAATAACCGACGCCCAGAAAAGCGACACTGAATGCTATTTCTGTAGTAGTGTCACCAAACGGTTTGCAAACTGTTTGGTCACCAAACGGTTTGGTGAAACCGTTTGGTCCCAACTTCCAAACTGTTTGCCCAAGATATTTGGGGAGGTGTGTGATTATGATGATGTCATCATCATCAAGCTTCGTCCCTAAAGTTCTAACAACTTCTGATTTCATGAATTAATCAATTTCAACCAGCAATTAATCAAGATAATGAAGGAATCATTGAAATTGCAAGATTAATGGTTGAATAACAATGAAAAAGGGTTCAAGTTATAAAACCCACCTCAAATCTGATCTCCAAGCTCCAAGCTACACGGATCTAATGGTGTATGAAGCTTCTCCAACTATTCCAAGTCTTAACTTCAAGATTTGGAGTGAAATGATCGGCTAGAATTGAAGATTGAGTGAAGAAATGAAGGAATTACACATTGTTTTATGATTTTCACCATGAAATCATGAAGAACAAAGATCAAAGGCTTACCAAAAGGTTGGGTACGTGCTCCCTGCTTTCCTTAGCCTTCTTGGTCTGTTTTGCAAGCAAGGAGAAGAAGTGGGGTCGTAAAAGCCTTTCATTTGGCTTGGAAAAGGTACTTTTATAAGAAAATTGAGGAGAGAGAAGATACTTTATAAAAGTCTTTTAATTCCAAAATTGTTGCCAACACTTCCCCCTTGGTTTCTTGCATGCAAGGGCATCTCTATACCCACCGAACTCCCTTCCATTATCCATGAATTAAGGGAAAAGAAATTAAGTACCTTAACCCTTATAATAAGAATATCCTTATTTGAGTGGAAATTCTTTTTCTTATAATAATGGTGAGTGGAATTTCACCTCCTTAGGATATGCTCGTGCCTTTGCAAGGATTTAGTCTTATCCACACACATCTGAATCCAAACATTTTAATTTTGGTTGAAGGCCCTTTAATTAATACATTCATTTTTGCCCTAAATTGGATTAGGGTTTCACTTAGGATTAAATCTTGATTATTTTAATATCAAGATTCTCTCTCCTCCATCTTAATTCAAATGATAAGTCCCTCTCATTTTCTTTGCTCTAAATGATGCCAAGAAACATTAGGGACTTTATTGAAGTGGTAAATTGCATATTGAACCCTTGGTTTTGGGTAAATTGCACATTACCCCAAAACTAGGTTTTTATGCACAAACATTGCTTTATCAGCTCTTTCTTAGTGTTCAGGTTTCCATAAGCCATACCTTAGCATCATTTTCACTCTCATGATGCTTCAACACATGAGGAACATATTATCATTCACAATTGCACTTAAACCCCTCAACTTGGGTATTTTTCACATTAGTCCAAAACAAACAAAACATTGATTTCAACAATGTTCAAAAAGGACTAGAATTGTAATATAAGTTCCTCTTGAGCCCTAATTACCTTTCACAAAATGAGATTAAGCATTTAATCATCTTTCTTAATCAAAACACCTAGGGTTAAAGTATAACCCAGGTCAGGGGTGTTACAGTTAATGACATTGGAAGAAATAATTAATAAAAAAAGTATTTGATAATGTTACAAAAGTAATATTTTAAATTGTATTGAATTTAATTATAAATCCAACAAAAAAAGAATGAACCAAATCGGAGTTAAAATGAGAGAGTTATGTCCTTTTTAGTAAACATGTACCACGACCGACATTGCGACCGACGCTGCGTCGACACCGCGACCAACGCTGCATCGACACCACGACCTGTGACACTAGTGTCGTGACTCGCAAAGCTGTGTCGTGTGCCGCGACCGCGACCGCCGCCGCCCAGGATAGCCAATCGTAAAACGATCATATCTCGAGCTATACTTATCCGTTTTCACAAAAAAAAGTGTGTTGGAACCGCGATTCGATCCTATATCATTCCAGACACTTTGCTCTAAGAGAGGGCAACCTGGAAGGTGATTTTTGGGGTAATTTTTAGAGAAGAATGTAAAGAACGACAGAAATTCAAAAAGGTTTCTATAGATTCGACTTGGTAAGTAGTTTTAACCGTCAATTCTTCATGCTCCTCATTTCTCCTTGCTCAAAACCCTTGATCCAGTATTTTTGAGATTTAGGTTAACCTCTGATCTTCATCTTCTACCTACAGCAGACCTCATTTAGGGTTGAAAGGAATTAGAAATCACATATTTGAGTAGAGTTTTGATATGGATTCGAGAGTTTCAGAGATGGCTATGTTTTTAAGGTGTTTTCACCCCTTAGGGTGAGTGGGTACTTCCTTTAAATAGTATATTTCTTAAAAATGAGTTAAATCATCAATAATTTTCAATTGCTTAGTATACCTGAACAAACCATACATGGTCTTTTTTATTTGGCTTTTGTAAGTTGATATGTAATGGATGATTGATCTGTTTTGATGAATTTTAGATGATGAAATCATATTAGAAATGAGTACAATCCATCAAAATGATAATTTTTAAAGTATTTGTAGAGGTTATAAAAGTAAACTGAAATTTAAGGTTTTCGGCTATGACTGAAATTGTTGTATAATTGAATAAAGAAGTTTCCTGGTTGAATCTCCTTAGTTACAAATTCTTGTTTTATTTGTATGTGTATTACATATATGTGAGTTAAGATCTTGGATTTCATTCAATGATATGTTTGCTTGATATGTCAGTAAGGAGGGTGAAACCCTAAATGAATGGAAAGTTGGAGGTTTGCAAATAGACATCTTGATTCAATGTTATTCTTGATGTATGATGTTTTAGTAAATGGTGTGGAAACCCTAGTTCAGTTCATTACAGAGTTTCATATATATATATATATATATATATATATATATATATATATATATATATATATATATATATATATATATATATATATATATATATATATATATATATATATATATATATATATATATGCTTATATGTGAACTGTTGAGAGAAATTCTTATTGAATGATGTTATGATGTATTCAATCCTTATGCGAGTTATGTGATAAGTGAATGAGGTAAATGAAACCCTAATGATAAGGAGTTCAGTGAAACAAGTATATTGATATCAATGTTTCTCAGTTGGATATGTGGTGATGCTCAACAGTTCAGTCGTGGTAAATGTTATCAGATGGTTTATGAAATGAACAATTTACAAAGTTGAACAAAGATATGTTGATATGATGATTGAATTGTGAATTCAAAGAGTGAATTAGACATGAAGATGCCCTGAACACTGTAGAATCCTCACAGGATGAGGGCTGTGCTGTGAGGAGGAAACGGTTTCCCGACTGGAGGTAGTCCAGATCAAGGTAAGCCAGAGCGCACCAGTAGGGTGCAGGGGTCTTGACTAGTAGGGTAGACTCCTTACAGTTGTGTGGTACCCAATACCAACCGGGGATGCTGGTGGTACCTGTGTTACATGTTGAGTGATCAATGGTCAGTAGGTCCACTGATGCATAATAAGCCTGAGGACTTTGACTCACCGCCTAAGTACCCAGGTCGAGTGGTGGAGTCTGAGATATCTAGCTACTCCCATTATCCTCCGAGAGACAGACGTGCTGAGGCCCGCTGTAGACGAGGTCTTACTCAACAGATAGGCTTAGGAACCCGGGCATGCTTCTAAGCCTTGTACAGTGAGAGCGTAGCTTGCTGTGATTCTTTCACATTTGTGGTACACCTCATGTGGGTTCAGGACATAATAAGATGAATGAGAGGTTAAACAAGTGTGCACAGTTATTCGATTATTCATTATATGTTTCTGAATTATTAGTTCTCTTTATGATCAATCAGGCATGCTCATATATTGTTTCACTCTTGTAGATATCTAGAGTATCATGTCATATTTATGATTGTGAATAATTAGACTCTTTAAATCTTACTACTGTTATAATTGATATTTGTTGCTCGACAATAAATCTGTAATTATATAAGGGCTTTAAACTATTTCTTTGAAGTACTCATTCACTGAGCAAGTAGGCTCACCCATGTACTCACAATTTTTAGGGAAACCATGTGGACTTGAAGAAGGTCAAAGCATCAGAGTAGATCTACCACATGAGTTAAGTATGAGATTAGTTTAGTTTAGTCGGTCCTTATCACTCTAGGTCCTTGTATAGATGTGAGAGAGTTGTAAATGATGTTTTGTATCTTTGTTTCCTTTATAATAGAGAATGCATTTGATTATCATGTCATATGTACATGGAAGTGTGAGAAACAAAATGAATGTATGGATGTGTATCATTAATGTTGAGATCATATTAGAGTGATCAAAGTTTAATTCTCTTGTAAAGTTTGTTTATGTGATTGGATGTGAGAAAATAAAGAGTTTGAAATAAAGGAGAAAAACAATCAGGATTGAACTTTGTATTAAGTATAATCCTCAAACTTATGCCCTAATCTCATGATTAGTGGTAATCGTGGGATGTGGGTTTGACAGCTTTAGTATCAGAGCTTAGACTGACTCGTCAGGGACCATTAGGATAGAAAGTCAGAGTTATAAGTGTGGCAGATAGTAGGTGATGTGTCTTTAGCTCTGGGAGGTCTTAGTATTTAGATACCCTGGCCCGGTATCTGAATACTTAGGTTGACCAGTATCGAGCTACTCTGTCTATTCTTCTCTGGATGCCCTGGCTAGGTATACATAGGAAGGATGGGCTAGAGAGAAACCCTAGAAATCTTAGGGTTAGGAGACCAGAAAGTAATGAAGGAGTAAAAGATTAAACATAGAATGTGATACAACTCTTACTTTATATTGCTTCTTTGAATGGAGATCAATAGAAATGCTCTTATATGTATGAATTCAGATTATCAACTTGTAGAATATATATGGCTCTTTTATATTGTTGTGTATCATGAAGTGGTTCAGTTATTGTTTATATTCTTTATATCAAGTAGACCAGAAGTTATGTTTAAATGAGTTTTCCCTAAGTGGATATTCTTTCCACATGTTTGAGATTAATATGAGTTGCTTAATCTTGAATAGCTCTTGGCTTCAGGACTGTAGGTTCGGCCTGGTCCGGCTGGAAGGATGCGTTACTGGGATCTAATGACTCCTATTAACAATATAATAAGAGTAGACTCTGGATAAATTAGACCCACATCACAGTGAGAATGTACATACACTATGATGTTGAAACATATAAGAAATATTAGAATAGCTAAGAATCAGTTGGAACTGATATCTGAGATCCAACTTTGGGGCCTCATATGAGAAACCCTTAATTGGAAATAAAGGAACACAATATAAGGTTCATATTAAGTTATGATTGGTATCATATGAACTCTAGATATGAAATATGGAATAGATATGAGAAAAGTATGTAAGGGCCAAGATAGTAAGAATCAATCATGATGAATGGATCATTTAATTGAGTATAATGCTTTTGTGTACTCCAAAGCAAAGGGAAAATAGAAGAAAAGAGTTAAGTATACAATGAGTACATAGACGTAAAGAGTCTTCAAAAGAGTTAAAATAAGATGAATACGATGAACATGTAAATCATAAGATTATGATAACAAACTTAGTTGAAACAAAGAGAAATGTTGTAAATAGTGAGCTTGATTAAGGAATGAGGGTTATGATATAATTGAGAGCATGTAATGTATACCTTTATTAATAAGTTTAAGACATTCATCCTTACTACCTTTGGATTCTAAGTCTCTATAGAACAACAAAGAGAGAGAAAGGGGGTCAAGGAGGTGCAACACACTCAGCTATAGCAAGGACTTAGAATAGCATGAATGAGCAAACTTGGAATGAACTCCAAGGGATCCTATTTATAGTTGGGGGTGTTCCCTTGAGTGTGGGATCACTTAAGGGTGAAATGTAGTCATTTTCCAAGTTACAATGGATCTATTCTCACTCAAAACAACTCACCAACGGTTATAATCACTTTTTTTGCATTTTTCGTGCAATACATTCGGTCGAGTTTCAATGAAGATAACTCGACCGATCCACTAAGAGACAAAGCCGATTTTCAAACTATCAGTCGAGTTTGTTTTGGGAAACTCGACCGATGAGTCAAAATCAGTTTTGCTTAGTTGATCGATCGGTCAAGTTCTGTGAGTGTACAACTCAACTAATTGGTCTCTCCAGAATATCCATCACTGGATCGGTCGAGTTTCCAACTCGACCAATAAATAGCATGTGACAATTTTTTTTAATTGACATTTGAGTGATCAAATGTTGGAATTAAGCATCCCTGATTTTTTCTCATCTTAATTACAAGCCATATCATCAATACACGTGATTAAAAAAACATATAAGGTCAATTTGAGTGATTTTCCAAATTGCACACTTGCATTGCTTTTGGCTTTAACTTAAACAAGCTAGGGCTTGTGTAATTTTATCCTTTTCATATACCTAAAGCCTGAAATCAATCTTGAACAAACATATTAGATACATAGGAATGGAATGGTTAAGTCATTATCAAAATATGGGCAATGTAACTCTTTAAGTCAACATTCTCCCCCTTTTTGACAATGATAAACCATTCCTCAATCATATTGAAAAGCATATGTAAAGTTATATCTTTGCCTTGTTAATTGTAGGGGAATTCATGGTTTGAACAATGTGAATTGCTCCCCCTCAATCTATGCTTACTCTTACCTGCATAGTTAGTATATCTACACAAATAAATAAGACATATATACTATATGGTCCTTTAGCAAGTCACATGATAAAACATATAATGAACAAGAAAAGGATCACATAGGCAATAAAAGCAATATGGTTGAGCTTCAAAACATTAAACTTCTCTCCCTCTTTTGACATTATCAAAAAGGAATGGGGGTAGAAGAGCATAGAAACAAGTCTTCTCCAAGCACAACCAAACATACATCCACAACATGTAATCTCAAAGCATACAGTAAATAGAGAAGAGAGAAACAAGCAATCTAAGTCATTATCAAAATATGGTAAACATGGAACCAACTCATGAGATATAGTAAATAAAAGAGTAAGTGTACATATGATTAAGACTACAACACAGAGAGCATGTCCTCAGAAATAACTACAAGCCAAAATGATGAAAACATGATGATAAAATAGTACCACTCACAAAATGTGCCTAGAAGTTTTAAATACATAATAACCTAGAAAGATATATATTATTAGCATCTAGATTAAAAACTAGAAAATCTAAACATATAAGCTATATATGTCCACAACATCATCATCATCAGCATCAAAAGCATCTGGCTCATAGTCGTCATCTCTATCTGAAGGTGCAACAGAGTTAGAAACATTGCCTTCATCACTAGAGGCACCATCAAATCCATCAGAACCATCCTCATCATCCTCATCATCTTCCTCATCAGTAGCAGCAGCCTCCTCATCAGCTTGGTTTGGCATCTCCTCATCACCAAGGAAACTAAAATCACTACCGGACCAACAGGCATTTTGCTAAGCCCAAGACATGCCAAGAGCATGGAGCACATTGGCCTGTGGGAAGGAAGGAGCAAAAGTACCAAGACTAGCCAGTAGGGTGGACAAAGGGCCAACATGAAGTAACAACACTCCAAGGGTAAATCCACCAACAACAGAGGGTGAGAAGCAGAAGCAACAGTTGGAGGGACCGGGTAAAAGTGATCATATGCATAGGATGCATAGTCACCTCCAGGTCCTGGGTAGGGCGGGTAGGCAAGATAAGGGTGTGCACATGATAGGTTCATGTTGGACATGATGGCATAGAGATCATTATGCATGTGCTCCTGAACCTAAAGGTTGTATGCCTATTGATGCATCATGTAGCCCATAAGGGTTTCATTTGGTACATGGAACGAGGCGCACACAGGTTGGGTAGGTTGAGGTGGTGGAGGTGGTTGGGTGGAGGTAGAGCTAGAGGCACTGGGTTTGGTAGAGGATGGGATAGGCACAAACTTCTGAAGTGTAGTGTCACTGATGCAAACTCCTTTTTGGGCTGGTTTGTAGTGAAGGTCATGGAAAGGGGATTTGCTAGTGGCAGGCTAAAAAAGACAACATATCAGGGTAGGGTAGGGTAGGGTAGGGTGGGTGGGTGCCACAGGTGTTCCTACCTGAGTCAAAGTAGGTCATATGGTGGAGAACGTATCTTGGCCACTTGATTCCTATGTTCTTCAAGAGACAGTACATAATTACCGCAATGTTTTCTACAATTTTAGTCTAATTTTTCTTGGGATGAATATTGTAGTTAACAACTAAGGCAAGTATGCGGTTCTTGAGGTCTAAGGTGGAGGAGGGAAGGGTACACTTCTTCCTATATGGGAATTGAGGCTTCTTCAAGAATTTATGAATATCAGGGAGAGTATGATCATACTGCTTGTAGAAGGCCTCAGACTCAACTAGGTCAAAATACTCAGGGTAGTCCTTTTGCCAGGTTCTAGTCACTTCACTACCCGAAAAGAAGACATTCAGGGTATCCTCAGAGACTTGGAATTTCTTCTCGGTGATCATGGAAGTGAGAATGACTTGACTATTGGGTGGTGGTATGAGTGTGTCATAGTTCCATTGCAAGTTAGCATAGAATTCATGAACAACTTTTGTGCTAGTTATGGAAATGTTGTAGCACAAGCGTTAGACACACAAGGCAAAGAGATAGTGATTGTAAAGCAACTTGTCCACAAGATCAATGACCCTTTGTCTATGTGGAGATGACTCAAAAAGGCACGGAAAGGAAAAGGATTCCTAGGAAGGAGGTCCTTGTGCTTATTAAGTGCCTCATTTGAGACAAAGAAGGTGTCATCCAAGGGAATGAGACGTGAGTTGGTAGACGATGATGGTGCACCAGCTGGGGCGGCCCTCTTTCTCCTATTGGACACCATGGAGACAAAATGGAGACGATGGAGAGAGCAAAAACAAGAGAAACACCACCAAAACTCATCCACAGACCTAGGGTTAAAAGGAAGTATGTCAAGGGAGGTCTATCTAGGTCGAACTAGGACTAGGGAGAGGAAGGTCGGGGCTAGGGTTGAGAGCTCAAGGGTGCTAGAGGTTGGATCGTTCAATTTTTCTCTAGTTGAGAGGGAGAAAAGTCAGTCAAACCTTGGTGCGTTTCCCATAAAGGCTACACACTAGCCAACTAGAGGTGGCTAGATACAACCCTAAGGGAGGACACACATGTGGATCTTTCAAGATTTATATTAACCCTAACCAAGTCGATCACAATACCAAATAGGTCACCCGCAAGCGCATGGGGTACTATTGTAGCATAGGTGAAGGGAAAGTGTAGGGGTCGATCCTCAGGGACAGAGGGGGAACTAGAGCTAGTCTAGTGTTGTCTACGTTCCTATTACTGAGATTAGGGTTGAAGGGTTTAAAAGGGTTGGTTGTTTGTTCAACTAGATGAACAATGAAGTAAAGACAATTATGAAATCCAGATTATCACAACCCTAAGTTATCCTAAGAAGGCAAGTTTAATGAACTAAATTAAGCAACTAATAGAGCAAGAGAAAAGGTCAACTACACTACACTAGCAGAGAAATTAGCACTAAGAACTAGATTAACCACTAGAGAGAGAAAGAACCTAAGAAATATACTGGATTGAACAAAAGCAACTAAACTAGATTAGCATGAACAAGCTAAGAAGGCAAGATGAGTTTTAAGCAATGAGATTAGGTAGGTGGGCCATTTGGGGATGTGGTTTGATGTTAGTTGAGGGGTGTCACCATAGAAAGCAATCATCATAATTCTATCTAGATTACTAAACCAAACAATAAGACAAGTGCTATTAGAATGTACCCTATACTACTAGTTGAAGAACTAGGGTTAGGTGTAATTCTATTAGGACTTGTCAAGTCTAGGTCTCTAAGGTAAGTGGTATTAGGACAATTGAGAGTGGAAGAAGAGATGAGGGTTTTTCACCTTATGCCACTAGCCATACAACCTTTAGAAAGATCTAGGAAATTGCACTAATCACACTTACACTAGCCACTTAGATCTCACACTCACTTGTAGAAGGAGGGATGTGTATATAGGAACAAAGGGGGCTAGCTAGGGATCCACTAATTGCACCTAGGAGCCATTCCTAAGATTGGCCGCATACAATCCAATTCCTCCTAGAAGCTAAGTGTCATCAAGCATCTTAAAGCAAGCAATCCATGTTATAAGCACAAACCACATGCAATAAAATAAGAAATGAGATAGAAGCAGCAAACAATAATCATAGATAGAAATTATGTTCATTACAAGCTATTTCCCCCCAACATGGTATCAAAGTCATGTTTTAACCCCAAACATCCCACCACTAGGGGCTTAGCTAGACATGATTAAAGAAATGGTAAAAGAAAGGGGAAGAAGGGGGTAGAAATCTATGGAGCTTGAAGTAGAAGCCTCCTTCTTCACCTCATAGCAGCTTGGGGACATCCTCTCTCCTCTAATGGTGCAAATGAGCATGAGAATATGAGGGATTATGGAAGAAAACCTAGAAATCTAGGTTTCCAAGGTGGAAATGTTGGATGGAGGGCATAAATGCAAGTAGGATGCAATCAATGCTCAATGAGTGGGTGGAGAGGAGTAATGGAAGCTAACCTAGTATTGTGGCCACCACCCATGTATATATAGGTGGTGGTGGAAGCACTAGGGCAAGTAGGGGTATTGTTGGAAAATCGGTGCAGAAAGTGGTAGGGTTTCGATGGTAGCATGACCATGGTGGGTAGTAGTGGGAACGGTCGTGGTAGTGGAGAATGGTTGTTCTAAGAAAGTGGCATAATAATAGGTTGATGTGGTGGAGTGGAGGCTAGTAGCACGGTCGTGCTGGGTAGCACGACCGTGGTGGGGGCTAGGTAGAACAGTCGTGCTGGGTAGGGTTGTAAATGGGTACGAGTAGACCCGTGGACCCACAAATTCGGACCCTTAAAAAACCCGTCATGGGTCTAATTTTTTATACCCGCATACCCTTGGACCCGTATACCCTTGGACCCGCATATAAGCGGGTCCAATAATGGGTATGCTTGGACCCAGACCCGTGTACCCGCTATACATAAGTAACTACTTAAATAATATGTATATATATATATATATTATACTTTAGTAGTCTAACTAATGTATTTCTTGAGATTATATCCTACTCTAACCACAATAAGGTTGAGACTAGTCATACAATTAATAATTAACTATTCCAGTTACAATAATGAACATCATATGTGAACTTAAAATCAAAATGTCTACTAATTTACATTACTTTCTACATAGGTTAAACGTTATGATGATGACTACAAATATGTAAATAATTAACTCAATTAATGTTAATGTATAAAGCATAGCATTATCTAATATAACTATTGCATGTTAATATACTATATAATAACAATATCTTGTTACATTAAAATGTATAGAACATAATCATTTCTCTTACATAAAGAATATGATGTTTTATAGAACCGCTTACCCACTATAATTGCGGGTATGGGTATGGTGCGGGTCCAGGTTTTGTATTATGCGGGTCTAGAACCGGAACCGGGCCCGCTAAATTAGATGGGTATGGGAATGGGTATGGCCAGACTCGCACCGTTTACACCCCTAATGCTGGGTAGCATGGCTGTGGTAGGGGCTAGGTAGAACGGTCGTGCTGGGTAGCGTGGCCGTGGTGGTGGAGTTTGAGAGGAGGTCGTTCCCTTGAACACACCCATTCTGTTATTTGGCTAGCACGACCGTGCTGGGTAGCATGGCCGTTTAGGGGGCTTCATAGCACAGCCGTGTTCGATAGCACAGCCATGGTGGCTGAGTTGCTGAAGCTTGCAAAACTTGGCAATCAACACGTAACTTTGTGCAATTGCCAACACGACCGTTCCTTGGCACCACGGCCATGTTGGGGTCTTCAAAGGCAAAAAGAGCTTCAATCTTCATTTTCAAAGGACTTCTTTGCTTGATGTCGAATCTTGGCCATTAGGGGTAGGTTGAGGGAGCTTTTAGGCCTTCTTTGGACCCCTCCATGAGTGGAGGAACCCTAGAACTCCTTCCTTCTCTCTCATCCATGCAAAGCATGGTCCAAATACTTGAAAATAATGCAAAGAACATCCATAAGTGCATTTGACAGTAAAACACATATTGAGGGAATTAACTTGCAATCTAACTTGTTTAGATGTGTTTAAAGTACAAAATGGCACAAGATGGAGCCCTAAAATAGGGCTACATCAAACCTCACTTATGTTTGCTCCAGCCCAGTCGTCAATCGAGTTTTGTGACTCAGAAACTCGACGGATAGGCTCTTTAAAAAAGCTCTCGGCCTCCGATCGGTCGAGTCGGCAACTCAACTGATGGTCCAACTGAACCAACATTAGAAAATCTAATTTCTAGCCATTAGAGTTCTAATTGAATTTATTTTTCAAGTCCATTTTGCATTTTAGACATACTTAGGCACATATCACTATCATTGGTTAGTATTTTGCGATAATTTTTTTTTGCAAAAAAATACCAAAAAAAGGTAAAAATAACATGAAAACGGAATTTTTAGCATATTAGCAAGCAATGGTGATCAAAACATAAGAAGAGCATATATGATAGGTGAAAAATAGCTAGAAGGCCCATCAGATTCATTCAAAGTAGTTATGAGTAGTTTAGATCTAATAAAGTTAAATTGCTCTCTAACTAGAGGTTTAGTGAAAATGTCTGCCAACTGATTTTCCGTGTCCACATGCGTGATATAAATATCCTTTGGCAATGTGATCACGAAGAAAATGATGGTGAACCTCTATATGCTTAGCTCTACTATGAAAGATAGGATTATATGACAAGTTAATTGCACTAGTATTATCATAATAGATAGGAGAAGCATCAAAATGAATGTTAAAGTCTTTGAGCATTTGCTTCATCCACGGGACCTGAGCACAACAACTCCCGACTGCAATGCATTCAGCCTCGATGGTTGATAATGTCATTGTGCTCTATTTCTTGGAGAACCAAGACACCAAGCATGGTCCTAGGAGAAAGCAAGTGCCACTTGTGCACTTTCTATCAATCAGGCATCATGCATAATCCGCATCGCTATAAGCCATAAGAGTAAAGTCCCTTGACTTGGGATACCATATACCAAAATTGGAAGTTTTGGCTAAGTAACTTAAAATCCTCTTAACAGCTATAAGATGTGATTTCTTAGGATTCGATTGAAAGCAAGCACACAAGGCAACACTAAACATTATATCAGGTCTAGAGGCAGTTAAGTAAAGTAAACTTCCAATCATACCTCTATAGAGCTTCTTATCTACCTTCTCACCTTCTTCATCCTTATCAAGTTTGGTGGTGTTTGACATGGGTGTGTCCATCGGCTTGGTGTTCTCCATCCCAAAGCGCTTAAGTAGCTCACTTGTGTATTTGCCTTGGTTGATGTAGTTCCCATCTTTTGTATGCTTGATTTGAAAGATAAGGAAGAATGTGAGCTCACCCATCATACTCTTTAAAATTCACTCTGCATAAGATCACTCAATTCTTTGCAAAGATCAAGGTTAGTTCTACCAAAAATGATACCATCAACATATGTTCAAATGATAAGAAAATTATTAGAAGTGTGCTTTAGAAATAAGGTAGAATCTACTTTGCCCATGATATACCCATGATCTAACAAAAAGTTCTTTAATTTCTTATACCAAGCTCGAGGTGCTTGTTTGAGTCCATAGAGAGCTTTTTGCAACAAATAAAAATGGTTAGGTAAACTATCATTCTCAAAGCATGGAGGTTGTGCAACATACACTTCCTCCTCAATTGTACCATTCAAAAACACACTTTTAACATCCATTTGATACAGAAGAAAGTTTTTATAACTAGCAAAAGGCAAGCAACATACAAATGGACTCAAGTCTAGCTATAGTTGCATATGTTTCATCAAAATCTATACCTTCTAGGTGATTGTAGCCTTGAGCCACTAACCTTGCTTTGTTCCTTACCATTTTGCCGCTTTCATCTAGCTTGTTGTGGTAGACCCACTTGGTGCCAATGATCTTTATATCACTTGGTCTTGGCACTAGGGCCCATACTTCGTTGTTTTCAAATTACTCCAACTCTTCTTGCATAGCTAGGATTCACGCATCATCCCCAAGAGCTTCATTGACCTTCTTTGGCTTGAGTTGTGAGATGAAGGTGTTGTTGGCTTGTTCTTTGTTGAATGCAGCCCGCGTCTTCACTCTTTCAAATGGATCACCTATAATCAACTCTTTTGGATGATTCTTTGTAAATCGAGGAGTTGGATCTTTCTTCTCTTCATATTTCTCTTCTTCTTGAATGACCACCTCTTTTCCCTTTTGGGTGATGTTGAGTTCTTTTAGAATAGGAATTACCTCACCTACAACAACATCATTTAGAACAATATATTTGGGAATATAGGGGATAGTCTCAATAAACTTAATATTTATAGATTCTTCTACTTTAGCAAGATCAATATTAAACACTCTATAAGCCTTGCTAGTAGTGCTATAGCCAAGAAAGAAAGCCTTGTAAGATTTCAGATCAAACTTGTCAAGAGAATCTTTAGTATTCAACACAAAATAAGGACATCTGAAAACATAGAAATACTTGATAGAGGCTTTCTACCACGCCATATCTCATAGGAGGTTTTCTTTAAAGAAGGATGTTTAAAAATCCAATTTTGCACAAAACATGAGGTACTGACGGCTTCAGCCCAAAACTTCTTTAGAGTGTTATACTCTAAAAGCATGGTCATATCCATCTCCTGTAGATACATATTCTTCCTCTCTACAACCCCCTTTTGTTGAGGTGTTTAAGGTGAAGAGAAATTATGTGCATAGCCAAATTCTTGACAAAAACGTTCAAAAAGATAATTTTCGAATTCTCCCCCATGATCACTACGATGGAAATGATCTGGCAAGAAGCTTCATTTTCAACTCATTTACAAAAACTCGAGAAAACATCGAGCGTATCACTCTTGCAAATGAGAAAGAAGGTCCAAGTATATCTAGAGAAATAATCGACAATAACAAGGCTATACTTGGAACCACGAAGCAATTGAGTTCTCATTGGTCCAAATAGATCAATGTGAAGAAGTTCAAGAGCTCTCTTGATACTAAGGACTCCTTTGGATTTGATGAGGACTTGGTTTGCTTTCCTTGGGTACAAGGTTAGAATTCCTCATCCTTTTCAAAATCCAATTTGGGAAGTCCCTTGACCAAGTCCTTTTTGCTCAACTTCTTCAACTGATGCATATTTAAATGACCAAGCCGAAGATGCCAAAGAGAAATATCATTCAAATTGACTACTACGCATCTACCAAAAACAAGCTTAATAGATTTAAGCACAATTACATAAAGATTACCACTTATAATTCCCTTATATATAACTTGATAGGTGAGGGAATCTAGAATTAATCAAGCATTCAAAAGAAGTAAATAGCACAAGGTAACCATTATCACATAATTGACTTACACTAATTAAATTGTGACATAGGCCATCCAAAAAAGGAACATTCTTGATACATAAGGATTCACCTACATCACCCTCACATTTTACCTTACATTTCTTATTGTACCCAAAGGTAATCAAACCTCCTTTCTTTTCGGTGAAGTTGTTGAAATGGCTTATATCACCTGTCATATGCTTAGTGCAGCCACTATCAACAATCCGTCTACCTTTTTCCTACAAGAAAGGAGAGTGTCGGTTCCCAACTCAAACTTTGGGGTCCAGAGTCATCTTGGGGACCCATTTCATCTTTGGGTTGGTCCCCTTAGGCTTGTAAGGACAATATGTAGAGTAAAGATCATACCATTTTCAATAAGAACAAAACATATGATCCTTAGTGTCAGAAGACACTCCAATGAAAAAGGAGGTTTCCTTTCTCTTTTTCTTACCTTTTTTTTTGTTCTTGCCCTTAGATGTTCCCCCTACAAATCCCAAACCACTAGTACCACTTTGTTTGGTTGAGTGATCAAGAATCTCATTTAAGGAGTTTTTCCCTTTGAGGAATTTCTACAGAGAGGATCTAAGTCTATGATTGTCATCATGAAGAGATATAATAGTAGAAGAAAAACGAGCAATATCATCTCTAGCATGAACGAGGTCAGCATCCAAAAATAGGGCTTTAACTATAGCAAGGACTTAGAATAGCATGAATGAGCAAACTTGGAATGAAATCCAAGGGATCCTATTTATAGTTGGGGGTGTTCCCTTGAGTGTGGGATCACTTAAGGGTGAAATGTAGCCATTTTCCAAGTTACAATGGATCTATTCTCACTCAAAACAACTCACCAACGGTTATAATCACTTTTTTTTGCATTTTTCGTGCAATACATTCGATCGATTTTCAATAAAGATAACTCGACCGATCCACTAAGAGACAAAGCCGATTTTCAAACTATCAATCGAGTTTGTTTTGGGAAACTCAACCGATGAGTCAAAATCAGTTTTTCTTAGTTGATCGATCGGTCGAGTTCTGTGAGTGTGCAACTCAACTGATTGGTCTCTCCAGAATAACCATCACTGGATCGTTCGAGTTTCCAACTCGACCGATAAATAGCATGTGACAAATTTTTTAAATTGACATTTGGGTGATCAAATGTTGGAATTAAGTGTCCCTGATTTTTTTTCATCTTAGTTACAAGCCATATCATCAACACACATGATTAAAAAAACATATAAGGTACCCGACCAGCGTAGCCCGGGCGGTCAAGCTAGCGCGCCCCTCATGAAGGGTCGCTGGTTCGATTCCCCGCTCGGGTCAGCTGTATTTACCAACCTCTTGGGTCATCCGGGCTCTGGCACCTGTTTGGAGAGGGGGTGGGCTTCGGCCCATGCAGATCCAAAAAAAAACATATAAGGTTGTTTGGAGTGATTTCCCAAATTGCACACTTGCATTGCTTTTGGCTTTAACTTAAACAAGCCAGGGCTTGTGTAATTTTATCCTTTTCATATACCTAAAGTCTGAAATCAATCTTGAACAAACATATTAGATACATAGGAATGGAATGGTTAAGTCATTATCAAAATATGGGCAATGTAACTCTTTAAGTCAACATCCTCCCCCTTTTTGACAATGATAAACCATTCCTCAATCATATTGAAAAGGATATGTAAAGTTATACCTTTGCCTTGTTAATTGTAGGGGAATTCATGGTTTGAACAATGTGAATTGCTCCCCCTCAATCTATGCTTACTATTAACTGCATAGTTAGTATATCTACACAAAGAAATAAGACATATATACTATATGGTCCTTTATCAAGTCACATGATAAAACATATAATGAACAAGAAAAGGATCACATAGGCAATAAAAGCAATATGGTTGAGCTTCAAAACATTAAACTTCTCTCCCCCTTTTGACATTATCAAAAAGGAAGGGGGGTATAAGAGCATAGAAATAAGTCTTCTCCAAGCACAACCAAACATACATCCACAACATGTAATCTCAAAGCATACAGTAAATAGAGAAGAGAGAAACAAGCAATCTAAGTCGTTATCAAAATATGGTAAACATGGAATCAACTCATGAGATATATCAAATCAAAGAGTAAGTGTACATATGATTAAGATTACAACACAGAGAGCATGTCCTCACAAACAACTACAAGCCAGAATGATGAAAACATGATGATGAAATAGTACAACTAAAAAAATGTGCCCAGATGTTTTAAATATAGAATAGCCTAGAAAGATATATATGATTAGCATCTAGATTAAAAACTAGAAAATTTAAACATCTAAGCTATATATGTCCACAACATCATCATCATCAACATCAAAAGCATCTGGCTCATAGTCATCATCTCTATCCGAAGGTGCAGCAGAGATAGCAACATCGCCTTCATCACCAAAGGCACCATCAAAGCCATCAGAACCATCCTCATCAGCTTCCTCATCAGAAGCAGCAGCCTCCTCATCAGCTTGGTTTGGCATCTCCTCATCACCAAGAAAACAAAAATCACTATTGGGCCAACAAGCATTTTGCTCAGCCCAAGACATGCCAAGAGCATGGAGCTCATTGGCCTATGGGAAGGAAGGAGCAGAAGTACCAAGACTAGCCAGTAGGGTGGACAAAGGGCCAGCAGGAAGCAACAACACTCCAAGGGTAAATCCACCAACAACAGAGGGTGTAGCAGCAGAAGCAACAGTTGGAGGGGATGGGTAAAAGTGATCATATGCATAGGATGC
Source organism: Alisma plantago-aquatica (assembly GCA_963693085.1). Classification (NCBI taxonomy): domain Eukaryota; kingdom Viridiplantae; phylum Streptophyta; class Magnoliopsida; order Alismatales; family Alismataceae; genus Alisma; species Alisma plantago-aquatica. The sequence goes on along the minus strand of OY856412.1, from coordinate 1,407,544,451 downwards.
ATAGTCACCTCTTGGTAGGGATGAGCATCAGGTCGGGCCGACCCGATCCGACCCGCGACCCAACCTGCATAACCCGATCCAGACCCAAACTCGATTTATAATATGGGTGGGTCGGGCCTATAATTTAAACCCATATTTTATTTGGGTCGGGTACGGGCGAAGGTAAACCCAGGCCCGGAAACCCGAATGCCCAGATTAGATTTTATGTACATTATATACATATACATCTATCTTTGTCCTGAATGAAAAACATACAAATTTCTTGATGCAATATGTAGTATGTTCCTAACCAATGGCAACATGGATACTATGTAATTAATCAACATGATTAGTGAATTCATACTAGTAAGACAACCATCATTGACATGAATAGATGTACTTGATTTCTTTATTTTGATCTCATTGTGCCCACATGTAGGAGACAAATGATCTTTTGCTCAGTGCATAGTAGATTATGCTCATCTTTTTGCTCATATGCCCACATGTAGGAGACAAATGATCTTTTATCCTTCCAAAACCCATTTCATTGTAGGATGAGGAAGCAAAAAGGCACAACATTGTGGACTCCATTGCTTTTTTAAGTCTCATACATTCACATGTACGAGAAAATGATTTGTTACTCTTTTAATATCCTTTTTTGTTGTTGTACGGGATCACACAACTAAGGTATACATATTTCGGCTACATATCACAAAGTGTATATACATTCTTTTGAAGGTTTGTCACAAAATCCATATCATACTAATTCAGTTTTCATGTTAGTAAGTTAGATCTAGCAAAATTTGGTATGCTCATTTGATGTTATATGGGCAAACCCGAATCCAACCCGAAACCCAACATTCTTATATGGGTCGGGTATGGGCTGACATTTTTCAATTTTATCCAGACCCGAACCCGACCCATGGCCCGCTTTAAAATGTGGGTTTGGGTTTGGGATAGGCAAAACCCAGTATAACCCGACCTGATGCTCATCCCTACCTCCTGGTCTAGGGTAGGGCTGGTAGGCAAGATAAGGGTGTGCACATGATAGGTTCATGTTGGACATGATGGCACAGAGATCAGTATGCATGTGCTCTTGAACTTAAATGTTGTATGCCTATTGATGCATCATGTAGCCCATAAGAGTTTCATTTGGTACATGGAATGAGGCGTGGGCAGGTTGGGTAGGTTGAGGTGGTGGAGGTAGAGCTAGAGGCACTGGGTTTGGTAGAGGATGGGATAGGCACAAACTTCTGAAGTGTAGTGTCACTGATGCAAACTCTTTTCTGGGCTGGTTTGTAGTGAAGGTCATGGAAAAGGGATTTGCTAGTGGCAGGCTAAAAAGACAACATATCAGGGTAGGGTAGGGTGGGTGGGTGGCACAGGTGTTCCTACCCGAGTCAAAGCAGGTCATATGGTGGAGAACGTATCTTGGCCACTTGATTCCTATATTCTTCAAGAGACAGTACATAATTACCGCAATGTTTTCTACAATTTCAGTCTGATTTTTCTTGGGATGAATATTGTAGCTAACAACTAAGGCAAGTATGCGGTTCTTGAGGTCTAAGGTGGAGGAGGGAAGGGTACACTTCTTCCTATATGGGAATTGAGGCTTCTTCAAGAATTTATGAATATCAAGGAGAGTATGATCATACTGCTTGTAGAAGGCCTCAGACTCAACTAGGTCAAAATACTCAGGGTAGTCCTTTTGCCAGGTTCTAGTCACTTCACTACCCAAAAAGAAGACGTTCAGGGTATCCTCAGAGACTTGGAATTTCTTCTCGGCGATCATGGAAGTGAGAACGACTTGACTATTGGGTGGTGGTATGAGTGTGTCATAGTTCCATTGTAAGTTAGCATAGAATTCATGAACAACTTTTGTGCTAGTTATGGAATTATTGTAGCACAAGCATTAGACACACAAGGCAAAGAGATGGTGATTGTAAAGCAACTTGTCCACAAGATCAATGACCCTTTGTCTATGTGGAGATGGCACAAAAAGGCATGGAAAGGAAAAGGATTCCTAGGAAGGAGGTCCTTGTGCCTATTAAGAGCCTCATTTGAGACAAAGAAGGTGTCATCAAAGGGAATGAGACGCGAGTTGGTAGACGATGATGGTGCACTAGCTGGGGCAGCCCTCTTTCTCCCATTGGACGCCATGGAGACAAAATGGAGAGGATGGAGAGAGCAAAAGCAAGAGAAACACCACCAAAACTCATCCACAGACCTAGGGTTGAAAGGAAGGATGTCAAGGGAGGTCTATCTAGGTCGAACTAGGACTAGGGAGAGGAAGTTCGGGGCTAGGGTTGAGAGCTCGAGGGAGCTAGAGGTTGGATCAGTCAATTTTTCTCTAGTTGAGAGGGAGAAAAGTCGGCCGAACCTTGGTGTGTTTCCCATCAAGGCTACACACTAGCCAACTAGAGGTGGCTAGATGCAACCCTAAGGGAGGACACACATGTGGATCTTTCAAGATTTATATTAACCCTAACCAAGTCGATCACAATACCAAATAGGTCACCCGCAAGCGCATGGGGTACTATTGTAGCATAGCTGAAGGGCAAGTGCAGGGGTCGATCCTCAGGGACAAAGGGGGCACTAGAGCTAGGCTAGTGTTGGCTATGTTCCTATTGCGGAGATTATGGTTGAAGGGTTTAAAAGGGTTGGTTGTTTGTTAAACTAGATGAACACGGAAGCAAAGACAATTATGAAATCTAGATTATCACAACCCTAAGTTATCCTAAGCAGGCAAGTTTAATGAACTAGATTAAGCAACTAACAGAGCAAGAGAAAAGGTCAATTACACTACACTAGCAGAGCAATTAGCACTAATAACTAGATTAACCACTAGAGAGAGAAAGAACCTAAGTTAACCTTAAAGAGCAAGCCTAAGAAATTAACTAGATTGAACAAAAGCAACTAAACTAGATTAGCATGAACAAGCTAAGAAGGCAAGATGAGTTTTAAGCAATGAGATTAGGTAGGTGGGCCATTTGGGGATGTTGTTTGATGTTAGTTGGGGGGTGTCACCATAGAAAGCAATCATCATAATTCTATCCAGATTACTAAACCAAACAACAAGGCAAGTGCTATTAGAATGTACCCTATACTACTAGTTGAAGAACTAGGGTTTGGTGTAATTTTATTAGGACTTTTCAAGTCTAGGTCGCTAGGGTAAGTGGTATTAGGACAATTGAGAGTGGAAGTATAGATGAGGGTTTTTCACCTCATGCCACTAGCCATCCAGCCTTTGGAAAGCTATAGGCAATTGCACTAATCACACTTAAACTAGCCACTTAGATCTCACACTCACTTGTAGAAGGAGGGATGTGTATGTAGGAACAAAGGGGGCTAGCTAGGGATCCACTAATTGGACCTAGGAGCCATTCCTAAGATTGGCCACATACAATCCAATTCCTCCTAGAAGTTAAGTGTCATCAAGCATCTTAAAGCAAGCAATCCATGTTATAAGGCAATAAAATAGGAAATGAGATAGAAGCAAGAAACAATCATCATAGATAGAAATTATGTTCATTACAAGTTGTTTTCCCCCAACATGGTATCAAATTCACATTTTAACCCCAAACAGTCCACCACTAGGGCTTAGCTAGGCATGATAAAATAAATGGCAAAAGAAAGGGGAAGATGGGGGTAGAACTCCATGGAGCTTGAAGTAGAAGCCTCCTTCTTCACCTCCTATCAGCATGGGGACATCCTCTCTCCTCAAATGGTGCAAATGGCATGAGAATATGGGGGATTATGGAAGAAAACCTAGAAATCTAGGTTTCCAAGGTGGAAATGGTGTATGTAGATCATATATGCAAGTAGGATGCAATTAATGCTCAAGGAGTGGGTGGAGAGGAGTAATGGAAACTAACCTAGTGTTGTGGTCGCCATCCATGTATATATAGGTGGTGGTGGAAGCATAGGGAAAGTAGGGGTATTTTTGGAAAATCAGTGCAGAAAGTGGTAGGGTTTAGGTGGTAGCATGGCCATGGTGGGTAGTAGTGGGAACGGTCGTGGTGGTGGAGAATGGACGTTCTAAGAAAGTGGCATAATCATAGGTTGATGTGGTAGAGTGGAGGTTGGTAGCACAGTCGTGCTGGGTAGCACGGCCGTGGTGGGGGCTAGGTAGAACGGTCGTGCTGGGTAGCACGATTGTGGTGGGGGCTAGGTAGAATGTCTAGCACATCCATGCTGGGTAGCACGACTGTTTTGGGGGCTTCATAGCACGACCGTGTTCGGTAGCACAGCCGTGGTGGCTGAGTTGCTGAAGCTTGCAAAACTTGGCAATCAACCTGTAACTTTGTGCAATTGCCAGCACAACCGTTCCTTGGCACCACGGTCGTGTTGGTGTCTTCAAAGGCAAAAAGAGCTTCAATATTCATTGTCAAAGGACTTCTTTGCTTGATGTCGAATCTTGGCCATTAGGGGTAGGTTGAGGGAGCTTTTGGGCCTTCTTTGGACCCCTCCATGAGTGGAGGAATCTTAGAACTCCTTCCTTTTTTCTCATTCATCCAAAGCATGGTCCAAATACTTGAAAATAATGTAAAGAATGTCCATAAGTGCATTTGACAGTAAAACACATATTGAGGGAATTAAATTGCAATCTAACTTATTTAGATGTGATTAAAGTACGAAATGGCACAAGATGGAGCCCTAAAATAGGGCTACATCAAACCTCACTTATGTTTGCTCCAACCCAGCCATGAATCGAATTCTGTGACTCAAAAACTTGACGGATAGGCTCTTAAAAAAATCTCTCGGCCTCCGATCGGTCGAGTTGGCAACTCAATCGATGGTCCCACTGAACCAACATTAGAAAATCTAATTTCTAGCCATTAGAGTTCTAATTGAATTTATTTTTCAAGTCCATTTTGCATTTTAGACATACTTAGGCACATATCACTGTCATTGGTTACTATTTTGTGATAATTTTTTTTTTGCAAAAAAATACCAAAAAAAGGTAAAAATAACATGAAAATAGAATTTTTAGCATATTAGTAAGCAATGGCGATCAAAACATAAGAAGAGCATATAGGATAGGTGACAAATAGCTATAAGGCATATCAGATTCATTCAAATAGTTATGAGCATTTTAGATCTAATAAAGTTAAATTGCTCTCTAACTAGAGGTTTAGTGAAAATGTCCGCCAACTGATTTTCTGTGTCCACGTGCATGATATAAATATCCTTTGGCAATGTGATCACAAAGAAAATGATGGTGAGGCCAGTTGTAAGAGAGCTACTTCCTTGTGCTTGTAAAGCTCTCATTCCATTCCATCTTCCCTACCACTTTCTCAAACAAGAAATGGTTGAAGCAAGCTACTCCGAGTGAAGGTGAAGATATTGTTGTTCTTCTTCAAGGTTAAGGAAGAGGTGAAGATCTTCTCCAGATGAAGGAGAAGGAAAAGGCTAAAGATCTAAGAAGAGTGGGTAATTCCTTGAAGGTTGAAGACTTGTGCAAGAATAGGTAAGTCCTTGAAGAAGGCGGAAGACTCTTTGTAAAGTGGGTAAGTCCTTGGTAAGGTTGAAGACTCTTTGTATTGGATAGATAAGTCATTTGGTGGGTCTTGTGTTGTAACTCTTATAAGTGAATATATAGAGGAAAGCACTTGCAAAGTCCTATAGGTTGATCTCTTTAGGCAGTGGATTGAATCTCTCCTAGTTTGGAGAGTGGAACCACTCTAAACCACCTTGTCCAAGTGCGTGTTTCAATTTCTCTCATCCTTGCTATGCTTGCTTAGTTAGGACTTCAAATTGCTCTTAAGATATTGGTTTTGATTGATATAGTTTGAAGGTCTAACTTATCTTGTGAGAATTTTGAAGCTCTATTCACCCCCTCTAGAGCCCTATATCCAACAAGTGGTATTAGAGCCAAGGATCTTCTCCAACAATCTCCCATGAGACGAGAAGATGGGCGACAACCTACTTAGTTCACTCAACCTAGAGGGAGGCTTCTCCATGCTTCCTCCAGTCTTTGACGACACCAACTTCCTCTATTGGAAGAGGCGTATGCAGTTCTACATTCAAGGCATGAACTTTGATATGTGAAAGGTGATGGTCACACCATATAAGGAGCCAACCAGATCTATTTCAACATGGAATGAAGTTGCACTTAAAGAAGCTCAGCTCAATGCCAAAGCCATAAGCATTCTCTATGCAACCCTTACCCCAACGAAGTTCAACCGCATCTCATCTTGGGACACCGCCTATGAGATTTGGGATAAATTGTGCATTACCTATGAGGGCACAAAGCAAGTCAAGGAGTATAAGATATATATGTTGAACAGTCTTCTAGAGAACTTCAAGATGGGTAAGAAAGAAGGGATTGTGGAGATGTACTCTAAGCTCAGTGTGATCATCAATGGCCTAGATGCTTTGGGCAACACTTTGGATAGAGTTGTAATCAACTCCAATCTTGAGGACTCTACCAAAGAGATGGGAGTCAAAGGTGACCTCCATTGAAGAAGTGAGGAGCCTTGGTGACATCCCAACTGAAGAGCTCATTGGCAACCTCCAAGCTCATGAGCCAAGGCTTGACAAGCAAGCAAGAAGAAGCCAAGCAAGAAGAGAAGGAAGCCAAGAAGATCAAAGATAGTGTTTTCAAAGCACAAGTGGAGGCAGTCATCCTTCAACAACGACTTTCTTTTCAGACATTTCCCTCTCCTCTAGTGAAGATGATGTCCCTAGTGAGCATGAAGCCAACTACACTAAGGATGAGCACTTGAAGAGAAAGCAATCCTCCTCTCCTCCTCTACCCCTAGATGCTACAAGTGTGGACAAAAGGGACACTACAAGAGTGAATGTCCCAAGTCAAGAAAGTCACACCACAAGGGCAGCTCCAAGAAGGAGGAAGAGTACAAGAAGGAGAACAAGTACAAGAGGAAGGATAAGAAGGAGAAAAGACAAAAGAATGTAGCTCATGCGGCTTGGGAGGATTCATCCTCAAGTGGCTCTAGCTCTGAAGAAGATGGAGAGTGCCACCTTGCACTCATGGCCTCTACTAGTGAACAAATTATTGAGGTAAGTGAGGTAAGTGAGGTAAGCTTACATGAGTTATCTAAGTATGCTCTTATTGATATGCTTGTTTCTACCCATTCTTCTTTTGCTAAATGTAAATATAAAATAAAAAGGTCAGGAAAAATTATTGATGATTTGTATGCTAAACTTGAAATTCTTGAGCTAAATGAGAAAACTCATCTTGAGAGCATTGATAACTTGCAGGGCCAATATCTTGATCTTGAGCTCCAATACAATGGAGTTGAAGTAGAGAACGGTGTTTACCTAAAGAACATTGAAACTCTTAAGGAAGATAACCAAAAGTGTCATGATGAGATTGAAACTCTTAAAACTAAAAATGTTGAATTTAAGCTTATTGTTGATGCTCGTAGGGATGTTTATATTAAGGAAATTCAAGTGCTTAAATCTGAAAATGCTAGGTTGTTTGGTCAAGTTAATGATTTATCTTCTAGACCTATCTTGCCTAGTAATGATATTACTTCTGTTTTAAACCTCCTATGAGCTATGGCGTGGTAGAAAGCCTCTATCGAGTATTTTTATGTTTTCAGATGTCCTTATTTTGTGTTGAATACTAAAGATTCTCTTGACAAGTTTGATCCAAAATCTTACAAGGCTTTCTTTCTTGGCTATAGCACTACTAGCAAGGCTAATAGAGTGTTTAATATTGATCTTGCTAAAGTAGAAGAATCTATAAATGTTAAGTTTATTGAGACTATCCCCTATATTCCCAAAGATATTGTTCCAAATGATGTTGTTGTAGGTGAGGTAATTCCTATTCTAAAAGAACTCAACATCACCTAAAAGGGAAAATAGGTGGTCATTTAAGAAGAAGAAGAGAAAGATGACGAGAAGAAAGATCTAACTCCCCGGTTTGCAAAGAATCATCCAAAAGAGTTGATTTTAGGTGATCCATTTGAAAGAGTGAAGATGCGGGCTGCATTCAACAAAGAACATGCCAACAACGCCTTCATCTCACAACTCAAACCAAAGAACGTAAATGAAGCTCTTGGGGATGATGAGTGAATCCTAGCTATGCAAGAAGAGTTGGAGTAATTTGAAAACAACAAAGTATGGACCCTAGTGCCAAGACCAAGTGATAGAAAGATCATTGGCACCAAGTGGGTCTACTGCAACAAGCTAGATGAAAACGGCAAAGTAGTAAGGAACAAAACAAGGTTAGTGGCTCAAGGCTACAATCACCAAGAAGGTATAGATTTTGATGAAACATATGCAACTATAGCTAGACTTGAGTCCATTTGTATGTTGCTTGCCTTTCCTAGTTATAAAAACTTTCTTGTGTATCAAATGGATGTGAAAAGTGTGTTTTTGAATGGTATAATTGAGGAGGAAGTATATGTTGCACAACCTCCATACTTTGAACATGATAGTTTACCTAACCATTTTTATTTGTTGCAAAAAGCTCTCTATGGACTCAAACAAGCACCTCGAGCTTGGTATAAGAAATTAAAGAACTTTTTGTTAGATCATGGGTATATCATGGGCAAAGTAGATTCTACCTTATTTCTAAAGCACACTTCTAATGGTTTTCTTATCATTTAAACATATGTTGATGGTATCATTTTTGGTAGAACTAACCTTGATCTTTGCAAAGAATTTAGTGATCTTATGCAGAGTGAATTTGAAAGAGTATGATGGGTGAGCTCACATTCTTCCTTAGCTTTCAAATCAAGCATACAAAATATGGGAACTACATCAACCAAGGCAAATACACAAGTGAGCTACTTAAGCGCTTTGGGATGGAGAACATCAAGCTGATGGACACACCCATGTCAAACACCACCAAACTTGATAAGGATGAAGAAGGTGAGAAGGTAGATATGAAGCTCTATAGAGGTATGATTGGAAGTTTACTTTACTTAACTGACTCTAGACCTGATATAATGTTTAGTGTTTCCTTGTGTGTTTGCTTTCAATCGAATCCTAAGAAATCACATCTTATAGCTGTTAAGAGGATTTTAAGTTACTTAGCCAAAACTTCCAATTTTGGTATATGGTATCCCAAGTCAAGGGACTTTACTCTTATGGCTTATAAAGATGCGGATTATGCATGATTCTATAGAAAGTGCACAAGTGGCACTTGCTTTCTCCTAAGACCATGCTTGGTGTCTTGGTTCTCTAAGAAATAGAGTACAATGGCATTATCAACCACCGAGACTAAATACATTGCAGTCGGGAGTTATTGTGCTCATGTCCTATGGATGAAGCAAATGCTCCAAGACTTTAACATTCATTTTGATGGTTCTCACTCACTCATAATCACAAAATGCTATGTAAATGAGAGAGAGAAAAGGGCTCAATGAGTTGCAACACACTCAACTATAGCAAGGACTTAGAATAGCATGAATGAGCAAACTTGAAATGAACTCTAAGGGGTCCTATTTATAGCTGGAGGTGTTCCCTTGAGTGTGGATCACTTAAGGGTGAAATATAGACATTTTCCAAGTTACAACAGATCTATTCTTTCTCAAAACAACTCACCAACGGTTATAATCACTTTTTCTGCATTTTTCATACAGTACATTTGGTCAAGTTTCAATAAAGATAACTCGATTGATCCACTAAGAGACAAAGATAATTGTCAAACTATCGGTCGAGTTTGTTCTAGGAAACTCGACCGATGAGTCAAAATCAATTTTTCTTAGTTGATCGATCGTTCAAGTTCTGTGAGTGTGCACAATCAAAATACCAATTATTGGAGAATACTTGCATTATGAAACATCTAAATGTGAATAATGGAAAATACTAAAAAATATGAAGACCAAAGTAAGGCCTCCATTAATAACCTAACTGGTTTACTGGATTGAAATCAAGCAACAATAGGGAATATATGGATTGTTCGATTTGGGATCAAATTTATCAATTGAAGTCAGACTTGGACAGGACTGAGTGGCTAGGCAAGCTAACCGGTTGATTGGGTGACTAAACCATCCCCAACCGATCAACTTGTGTGTGACACTCCAATCACTGTAAAAGGAGATAACTCAAAACAAAGTGTGGAATCAACACTAATAAACCAGATTACCAGAAAACACGGTAAATTAAAACCGATCTCATCATAGCATCTCAAGCTGAAACATATCACATCTAAGTTCATAAACATTGCCACATGCATTACATGACATGTCATAAATATGTACACATCAATGTTCAGTGGGCATAGCCCTTATGCTACAAACATGTTACATATAACAACATGTTCACATATACAAGCCATTTTTATACAACCATGGCCTACTGCCAAAAACTCGTATCGATATACAAAGTCTACAAAACACCTCCAAGGACCTGAGAGTATAGGTAATAAACATATGACTCTACTAAAACACTAGCAGCATATCCAGCCTTTTACAGATACTGCTCCTCTTGTCACTCAGCCTCAATCGCACGATCTTTACCTCGTCATGCACAACCACCTAAAAGATGTGGAAATCCATAGAGTGAGACCAACATCCTAGCGAGAGATATAACTCTCCATCAACTTTGATTATTATCACAGATAGATTAAAGCGGCAAGATAACATTATGTTCAAAATGAGTAGATTTATCTAAATGATATGAGTAAAGCAGTTATAATTGTTTAAGCAATTCAGGCATCTACAACTGAATAGTAGAACATCTCATACTTTAAGAAGGAATATGAAAACATATATAACAGTTTATTTCTCTTACCACATTATAATTCAAGAAATCAGTACAAGAGATAAGAGAAAGGGTCATCCAATGTGAGTCATGCTTAACCCTAATCAAGTATACTACACATATGTATTACATCTTTTATTATGCCATGAGGAGATGAGGTATACCACTCATGCTCCAAGTGACCACTGCTAAGTCAAAATCAATGCCATATAAGATCTAGGAGGATCCAAACTCCTATGATCTCCCACACCCTCGATCAGTCCGAGTTTGCCACAATGACATACAAAGTCCAACTACAAAACAACCTAGTCTGCATGGTATATAGGCACATCACTAGTGAAAACTGAGTTACGACCACAGCCACACTCCTACCGAGGTATGACCACAACCATCCCCAAAACATATCATATACATATAATGAATCACATCACTAAGATACGACCTCAATTGTTCTCCTGTCAGGGTATGACCACAACCAAACCTGTTAAATGCATATACTCAACAATATACAACTCTGAGCTTCCACTGAGGGAGAACCTATTTCACCATCCAACAAGTACTGACGCTGAAGATGGATCTATGGCACATGGCAACTACATGATTAGGGCTTCACTTGATTAGTTAGGCCAATTGAGTATCTTTTAGCATCAATCAAGTTACAACGTACAAACCCTAAACAAACTCTACAGAATTAAGGGTGTATTACAACTCCATAAGATATAAAACGTATGAAGCATAAACTTATCACATCGTATCTTGATACCACTACCACACAAGACCATCAATATTATCACATCATTAGGGGATATCAATCCCACATCTCATTACTAGAGGATATCACCTCTCATTTAGGCATTAAGCCTATGTCAGGTCATGAGGCCCATTACACATCATTATCATCTCAACATGTCTTAACAAGCCTCATAATCACTCGGCCTATGTCAAATCAATCACACCATATCATTCACTAGCTATGTTATTCAATTCCATCTATAAGGTTAGAGTTACACAAGTAGGGGAGAGAAAATATCATCTCACACTAATTACTCAAGCAAGCTCAACAATTATAATACATTTGAGAATTAGGGTTAGGGTTTTCCCATGTATCTGATTAGGGATTCAATGCAATAATCACCATTAAACTCTAGATAAATCATCTCCCATTATCTTGGAATACTTAGGGTTTAACATCATAACTATGATTATTCAATCAATCACTCCATAGCACTAAGTATCTTCTGGAGTTGTAATTAGAGTTAAGATGTAAGGACCAACATGATTAACATATGTGTAATGACCATCAAGGATATCTCATGTGTAGCGTTCGTTAGCATAGGTCAGGGTAGCGACCATAAGAAAAGCATCACCCATGTGTTTCGACCCGCTACACATCACCATACATGCCTTAACCAAAATCAAACCAAGGCTCGTGTTGGGACCAAAACCAACACCAAGGGTAGCAACCAACCAAAGCTAAAATAGGCGTTGCAACCATCATAGCACAAGTGTAGAGACCCACTACACAAATACCGTGTGTTGTGACCAAGCACAAAAGGTGTAGCGACCAATGCCATCCAACTAACACGTGTTTTGACTGAAACAAAAGACCAAGCATGGCAACCGTCAACCAAGATCAAGGTGTATCGACTGAAACAAGCTCAAAGGCATAGCAACCAACAAGCTCAAGCTACAACCAACAACACATGGCTAACTCCAAAATAGAACTAAACCTTTGTCAAAATAGATAATGAATATTAAGAAACCATGTGTCATTAAAGGGGAAAAACTCCATGTGAGGTTGGACATCAAAATCCCAAAACAAAACATCATCAAAGCACATAAGAGAAATCATTATAGGAGTAAGATCAATTGTCAAACTCATGTAATTAGAAATCAAAACCTCCAACATCACTTAACATGGTGATAACACCCAAAGATCATATGCATGTAAGAATCATCGATTTCTCCATCACATACAAAACGTGTGCATGAAATTAGGGTTTAGGAAAGAGAGTAATCCATGAGAGAGTACTACATAATCATAAACCCTAGATCATGATAACATCGTCTAAAATCTTTAACTCATGTTTTAGAGATTAGAACAACAACATGCAAACATGATTAGGGTGCAATAATAGAATAGGGGAAAGTTATATAACCCACCTTATGAAAAAGATCAAGTTCCAAAGCCACCACCTCCAAGAAATAAGAAGATCTCCAACTTGAAATAACTCCACGACCACATGATCACCTCAATAAAAGAAGAACACCATGGTCAAAGGAAAACATAAGAAAGAGGGAACACAAACCCTAGGCTGAACAAGAGAGAAGAAAGGATAAAGAGAAGAAAGCTTCATCTCACTTGGGTACCACCATGGTCAAACCATAGTCTCCAACCCTTGTGAATAGAAGATTCTAAAAGAATAGCCACCCATGGTTGCACCATAGTCTCATGGACAAGAAAGGAACATGGAGGTAGGGTTTCAAAGGAAAACGTGATCAAAGGTGAATAACCACTTACTAAGAAGAAAGATCACAAAGAATCACCACCACAAAGATGATCAAGCTGAAGATCACCACATGCAAGGATGATCGGCCACCAAAGTACCAATATCAACCTTCTATAGCTCCACCAAGCTCCAAGTCTGAATACAAGGAGAAGAGAGAAAGAAAAGAGCTAAAAGTATTGCTTACATGCAGAAGAGAGAGCTCATATACTCAAGGTTATGAGGGAGGTAAGGATATGAGGTGTCAAGGCATAAGAACATCACAAGGACACTTGTCTAATGGAGGATCGTCCATGAAACCACTCACACATGAAATGCAACATATGGTGATATGAACAAGGAAGTGCAGTGACCATTAGGGTCCACTAAACCCCTTCAATTGAAGCAAAGACAGGGGAAGGCATTGTAGCAATCACTACACAATGCCACTCAACCTGAACAGTCGAAACATTAAAACACAACTCAACCCTAGTGACCAATGCCAAGGGAAAAGCATCTAGGTCAAAGTAGATAATCCAAAACAAAGTGCTTCAGTCGAAGCACACCCAAGGCACACAACCCATCAGTTGCTACACTCAGAGAACACCATATGGTCGACATCAACACTTCAACCAAAACCATGCAAACCCTAATATCACCTCAAGGTGTTGCTTCATCAACCAAGTCCCAAACAAGGACCCCATAGTATCAACTTCTCTCTCATGATTCTAGGACACAAGAAGCACAACCTACATGTGAAAAAAATGCAAGATTAACCCTCATCATGGGTAAATTGAAACTTGGTCCAAAAACAAGCACAACTAGCTCAGACATCAACCAAACATGACTAAACTAAAAACATAAGATTGTCACATGTTATTAAGGCATCTTAAGAGATTAGGTTAAGGTTCAAGCATCTTATTAAGAAAAGCAAGTACATAGCTAGGTCGGGGGGCCTTACATGGTGAATGAACTTGGTGACTGGAATTTTTGGCAATGTTCTGAGTTTAATTCTATTTTGAGTTGTGAATTGGAACGTGATGGATATTTGGGAAATTAAATCTCATGACTCTCCCATATATAAAGGTGGATGTCCAAGGGGACACATACACTTTGAGATACAATTTGTCTAAGAGTTCTTTCTCTTGGAGAGAGAAAAACTCACACAAAGGACAACGGCCTATAATAGGAGAAGGAGAGTGAGCTATGCTAGCACATCAATGACTCTGAGTTATGCCTCCTCTGAGTGATCCAAGTGGTGCACCAAGAGTTCCTGCATCTGTATAGACGATGTAGAGACAAAGGCTCTTGAGCGGAGCTTGGGAACAAGCAACTTCTTCCAGGAGAAGACATTTTGTTGTTGTGATAACAACAACCAATTTTTGGATCCATATCTAGAGCTGTAAGTTTTTACACTAACATAAGATGTGTATAGTTGTTTGACTAGTAGTACCTCATTTGGTTCACATGATTGGAAAGATATGATATCCTACTACAAATTGGATCACATAGGAAATAAGAAGGAAATAATAATAAATAAATTTCTAATGTTTGGATACACACTAGTGATGTGATGGATGAGATTGTTCTCTATGGTTCCTGCTAGCCATTGCATTTAAATATGAGCGCTAACAACAACCATAACAAATGACGAGATTGTTTCCATCATCGTTGAGTTTTTTGCAGACCATTTGTTGTGTAAATTCAATCCTAGATGATGACTTTGTCTTCAGCCATCCCCACTAACTTGGTATATTGGGCAGAATGTTGTCGTTATACATCTTAAGCAATCACTTGGGTCATCACCGCCACAAGAAATTCACCATTGTTACAACGTGGATGAACTTGGCTGAGGAAGAGTTACAGGGAGTAAAACACAAATATGCATATTTGAACTGGGGGGGGCAATGACACTTTCGACGATTGACTCACAGGGAGGACAAACTGGATTGAATGCTACATCGAGATTAGTAGTGTCTGGACCCTTCAGATAGGAGGATGATCGAGACATTTCTATGGGGGGTCTTTTTTATTTATAAATTCCACTTGAATAATTTTATTTGATTCCTATTTTTTTTCCTTTTCAACACGTGGAAGAGGAAAACACTAATTTGGCTTAATCAGATTGAACAAAAATAAAAGCAGGTGAATTTTTGAACATAATAGACAACATGACAAGAATGACAGGGGGCACGTAGAAAAATTGGAGAAACATAATCGTCTAGTGTAATGGATGAAAAACTAACATGATTTTAGTTTTCACATCACATGTTATAAGCACTGTTTTACCAATAGTGAAAACCAAGTTTAGCAGACTAGAGGTATGAGGGATCACAACTCATCTATCAAAGGTGGTTCTTTAATATCAAAGTGAAAAAAGTGCATTTGGCTGCGATGAATTCCCAAAACCAAAGAGAATCATGTCTTTTTTATATCCACTATATTTCATATGTGCTTTCTATTGTGAAATATTTCCCTTCCTTGATATCGATAACTAAACAACAAAAATAGTCTAAATTTGATATACATTCTATCCTTGCTATATATCCTAATAATTAAATGTGGCCCTAATATGTGCTAAAATGTATCCGATATTCTTTTTTTGTCTTTAATATACATACATTTTATAGCTATGAGGGATTTCTTAAGATTTTTTTTATATTTACTTTGCCCCCTCCCACCAAAATCCTACAAAGATATGGTCTAAAAAACTCCCCCTTTGGAAGTTCTTCACTCTTCTATATCGTCTCTTATAGTCTTACTAGTAAACACACACATGCACATGCACGTGTCACTTTAAATCTATATAATTTATATTAGATCATTTCAAATATAAGAGATGTTTTTATATTTTTCAAATATTATTTAAGGTTGACTCATGTTCTATTATTTGTTGGTGACAATGTAAAGAAAAGAAAGGGAGTTCAAATAAAAATGTGTATTAGAAATGATTGATTATCACTTTCTTTTAGTAGTATGTATATGCTACATGACAAATGTATTTATAATGTCAAAGCATATATGATATAGGATAATAATATTAAATATTAAGTAATTTAATGTTATTATAGTTTGCACTGCATTAAAATATTTTTCTTATAAAGTAGTCATGGTTAATCTATTATCTAGCTGCTTAAATTATTATAAGAATTAAATTAAGCAAATAATATATGTCCGCATTGAGTGTCTTTGTTTTAAAATGATATAGTTTTATAAAAAGGACCTTGAAACAAATACATATAAGCTTTTAATGCAAAGATGTATTAATTATCTTCATTGAAACTATAGAAGACATAAATACACTACATCATATGAAAAAAATGGAAGAATGACAAGTATATGAGATTTTTACAAAGTATTTCAAACACAAATGTGATATATATGACATTAAATATTTTTTAAAATATATGTGTAAGTGATATATATGGTCTTAAGGATTTTTTTTAAATGTATGTACACATGATCATGCAGATAGCAACATGACCAACTACTCTATGTTGTGTTCTTCCTGTGGATGTTATGATAGAGAAGAAGCAAATGAAGGAGGAGAAAATGATGGTAACCAAAAAAGTTAGGATCACAGTCGTTCACTAATATTTTATATCGTAAAGGCAGTTATGGTTTTGTACCATCGTTGCACTTTTCTTATTTTGAGGGATGTGGGAAAATGAGTTAAAGATCCGTAAAGACAGATTGAATAAAAAAAAGAGGAAATCAAAAAAGACGTGAGAGGACAAAGAGTCTAGAAAGAGGGGCATGCGAGAGGGAGAGGAATAGACCACCCCTCGGTAGTAATGAAGTTATTATTTGTGGAGTGAAATAGTTTCTATCAATAACTAACAATGTAAAGGAGAGTAGTGTGGATGTTTTCTCCATTTTGACAAAGTTACCATAATTAGGGATCGTGGTGTATAAGCATTAACGTTTAGTGTTGGTAAGTATAGTTAGGAATCACGATGTTTCTATTTTAACTTCTTAAAGGAAAGAATCGTATGTTGGTAAGTATATAATTAGGTTTCATGGTGTTTCCATTTTAACTTCTTAAAGGAAATAATCTCATGTTAAGGAGAGATGCATGAGAAAAAATATAAATAAAAAATAAATAATGTAAGAATTCTTTTTGTAAGGTCTTGTTTCTGAAATCAGTATATTATATTAGAGTTTTTTTACCCCATAAGATAACACCTTATTAGAACTATTTATTTCAAAATCATCTAATTGAAGAATTACATCCGAGCAAGTAATTCTTTGGGCACATACCATCAAAACAAAAGCAATTGATAATTGAGAGAAAGAACAAAAGAACAATATTGTTCTCAGTAATAAAGATGAGTGAGGGAAAACGTTTAGTTGGCTGTAGAAAGTAGGAAAGAGTGTTATTAAGTTTGCAATTAAGGAGAGCGAGAAAATGGAACGGAGAGTTGGGGAAGAGATTGAAGATATGGGCATGACCTGGAGAGAAGAGACAGAGCTGGTATGTTGGGAATCGAGCTATGAGGAAGTAGGAAAGACGTGGTTTGTTGAGAAAAAATATGAAGAAATATGTTTTACATGTTGTGTACTATTAACTCATGTATAATATTCTTGGTCCCAATTCTTTATGATAATTAAAAATTCATAATGATAAAAAATAATATTTGAATACAATCGCAATCTGATATAATGCTATAATAAGTTTTATATTCTAAAAATATTAACTAATTTTTACATATTAAAATGTTTGTAATTATTTAATTTACAATCCTAACAATTTATTAAAACAAAAATAGCATTGGTAACAAACCTCACTTTTACATTGCAAACTAAAAAAATAAATCTAATTATATTATTTTAGTGTAACAATAATGAGTTTTAGGTTGGAGATTATTATTTTTATTTTCTTACCCAATTATCGAGACACGCCTAATAAATTTGGATGGCGTTATCACAAAATATGTCCTTTATTGTAGGTAAGGATAGTTGACTTACAAACTAAAGAAGTACTATGATTGAATGCTAAAAAGTATAGTGGTGGTTGGTTGTACCTTATGGGGAAATGAAGAATAGTTATTTTTCCACATCTTGAGAAAATGCAACTTATGAGAGAAAAGTTCTACTCTTTTTTTCACAAAGAACGCAATCATTTTTTTCACTTTGGACGTCTAAAACAAAAGTGACTTGGTGGGTTTTAGGATCGCGTTGTGTATGGATATTGTTAAATTTGAAGTGATACCCTGAACAGAAATAAAATACCATACTTGTCATTACATTATTTAGTATAAACATGAGACTTAAAAAAATAGTATAAACATGAATGGTACACATGTATGTATATAGCTACGATGCACCGGAAAAATCCTACATTTTTTATTAATTAGAAGATTCCTACATTAAATTCTAAAGAGAATAATATGGAAGTTTCAAACTATAATTTTTCAGAGAAAAAAGATCATGTTGGTTTTCACAAGCCAACTTAGCACGAAGCAATGAAAAGATCGGTGTATTGATTCTTTAGTTAGATTATTTTTAATGTAGCAACACGTTTGCTGAACGGAATATGCCAAAATATTGAATACAAGATACAAAGAAAAAAACAATGAGGAAGAAACGAAAACGTTACCAAAGTTTGAATATATTTGGATTGTAAGTAGAAAATCGAAAGAAAAGCTTAAATTGATGTATAAGAAAGGAAACCGATAAATGAAATATTTTTACTAAACCATCACAACATAAAACTCATTAAAACACACATATATCAACCTTTTAAGAGATTTCATACACCACAATACCACATGTTATTAAAAAGGAATTCTCAATAGACTTGAAAAATGAAAACATATACTTCTTAACCCAAAAAAACAACACTCACAATATTGAAAGAAGGAATCAAGACACAAGTGAAACAATCTCCCTCACTTTAATTAGCTACCATCTTTCCTTCCTCGCAAATAATCACTTCTTACTATTTTGTTAATGTAGACCCTTGATATGCGGTACCCCTTCAAATGTGGGACCACTTCTAAGATGCCACCTTCTCCCCTAAACGTTTAATTGTTAGCTACATGCATTGATTATGTCTTCACATTTGAGAAGCTGGGTCTGGAAACAGAAATACAGGAGGTGGATTTGAAATGATGATTGCATTTTTCAAATCAGTGGTATATTGGAGCAATGGCGTGACAATTGACCAAATGTTGAGCAACTATCTCCTTAGGATGTAGTGGCATGAAAAAGTAAACATGGGACACGAAGAAAAATTATGAGAAAAACATTCTTGCATATACTTTTGCAAAAAGTTGGAGGAAATGTACATACCAGATTTCGTAGCCAATACCTGTTCCAAGATAAGTTAACACTTTATAAAATGTGATTTCTAATAGGTTACAGTCAAGCTGTAAACCGTAAAAAAAATTGGAACACGCCTAACCTTCAACGTTTCGCTAAACACACTTACTTTTAGGAAGCGATTGAAAAGATCATTGCCTCCCCCACAACGCGCATGTAGAAATATGGGATCTAAAGGAGATCAACGTGAAGAAGGCAAGAAGACGGAACGAAACTTGATTCTCCGGGATCAAGGGAAGGTTGGAGACTGAAGCGATTCACCCTTTTTATATGCAATTAAAAGGATGTTGATCGGAAAAAAAACTACAAACTTGGCCTCCTCTTTGTTGCAACCATGACCACCAAAGATGACTCTTGAGTTCGGCCTCGTCAAAACTGACAATATTATAGGAGTAGTTGGAGATCGAGTAGAGGGAGGAGTATGGGTGGGAAAGGTGGAGGTTGTTTGGTGGTAGAGAGAGATGAATGTGGGACGTGACGATTGTTTTATGCCACGTTCAATTATGATTTTTTAGAAATAGTGGGGATAAGGATCAAAAGAATCGTTCGGTTTCTTGAGATAGTGGACAAGTTATTTTCAAAATGCTGGAACATGATTGGATGGAAGTTGTTTTGAGTTGTGCGAAAGTAGACTGATGGTTATGGGTGACAAATAGAAGGGTGTGGGAGATTCAAATTGAAACGTGAGAGAGTTCAAAAAGAGTGAGTTTCAGTTTTTCAAACTAAATCGTTTTTTTGAAATAAAAAAAACTAAAAAAATGTGAGAGCAACTTGAGTGAATGAGAGTGCAAACTTTTGCGACGTTGGTAAAATCATAGTATGTGATTGGTCAATATAATTTTGGGCGGGTATATTTGAAATGTAAAAGTCGCTTTTTTTTTATAGTAGTATAGATTGCGACTACCTATCAACCTATATCTGCCATATCCTTCAAATTATAAATTGCACTTTGCGACGTGCTTCATATATTTGACAACTTTTAAGTTGTCGTTTTGGGCCGAGCAGCAATTCAACCTTGGAGAAGTCGCTAGATACCAAATCCAGTCACATACACGGGGTCATCTTCCGAATGCCCGATCTGTTATAAACACGAGGCTCCACTCAAGGAGGCCGGATCAAGTCGCGCAGTATCAACTTCGCGAATATCACTAAACTCGGGGTCCCTTTCCTCCGCAATCCGCATCAATCCCGCAGATATCACTCCCTTGACTCTTGCCGATTCCTCCCTAAGCCGCCTCCGATGGCGATCCGATCTGCTTTGTCCCGTGCAGCTCGCCAGCCCCCGCTTTCGGCGCCGGCTGGCGCCGCCGTCACCTCCGCTCGTGTCCGTTTCTTCAGCGACGACAAGGGCAAGATACTGAGCGAGGAGGAGAGAGCAAAGGAGAATGTCTACGTGCATGTAAGGCCTTAACTCGCGCAAAGTAGGTAGTAGTGTGGGGTTGTCTCTTTCGACGTTAACTGGCGTGTTTGTCGATTGTTTGATGGTCGATGTTTCCTCAGCTGTAATTCTTGGTCGTCCGATCTTTGCAGAAATGGGAGAGGGAGCGGCTGGAGAAGGCGAAACAGAAGGCCGAGAAGGAGCACGCTGAGGCTGAGAAAGCGAAATCCTCTGACAAGGTACGACCCTGTACAGGATAACTTGCGGTTTTTTCATGCTACCTGTGCCTGTAGCTTCTTAGCTTTGTTTAGTGTCTCCGATATGGTTGGAATCTGCGGACTCACGGCTTTTAGAGTTATATGGATACGGTCAAGTGTCAAAGCAGGACGTTGAAGCTGTATTGGTATGCATATTGAGACGATTATTTGGCTAAAGTGGCAACCAGCGGTTCAAATAGCCAGTCTAGAGCAGCATTGCTCTTATGATATCTAGCAGCTTATATGATGCAGTTTTTAATTTATAATTAGAAGTATGATCTAATAGCAGATGATAGCCCTGCAAGATGACCTGTCCTATTCTATTACTTGACGAGGGACACGACCTTCCTGGCTGCTTATATCCTTGGATTCAGCACACCAACACGGACAGAAGCTCAAACCCCTAGGAAGGCAGGCTAACCTGGAAACCACCTTGCTAGGATGCCACGGGGGTATTAAGAATATTAACCTGTCTCGTGTGCCAGGGAGGTTCTTTGAGGAGACAAACCTCTGACCCTCCCCTTTGAAGAAGATATCACCACCAACATGGCTGGTTCCTGATGGGTGAAGCGGATACATTCAATATGATCAATTTACTTTGGATTCCTATGAAGTAGTGTTTGGGATATCACTAACAAGGGCGAGGAACTTTAAAGGTTGTCTATGGGCATTGTCTACTTGTAAAGAGTGAGACCCAATAGGGGATCCATTCTTCACTGAATTGAAGAATTATTCCATCCAATCCCAAAAATACCAAAAAGGTAAGAAGGAAAGGAGGAATTTCATTCATTTCTCAAATGGTACATAATACAGAGCATGATAATGAATAAGCAGCGGAAACAAAACTATTACACAATTACAAAATATTCTTTGTATAATTATTCCTCACCATATAAGGTGGAACGAAAAATAAAGTATAAGGTATACACCTAAGAACACATAAGGCCGATTGCAGAGGGCAAACCAACTATCCCAAGCTATCCTCAAAGTCCAAGGCCATATATTCAATCCTTTAGCATCTTGTCTTCCAATGTACCTAGACCTGGGTGGAAGGGACATCACCCTGAACATAGGAAACAATAAAGAGGTCAGCATAGGCTGAGTATGTACATATATAAAACATTCTGGGCATTATATAGGGTTAAAAGTACAAAAAGAGATGTTCCCACAAGAAAAGGGAGCTATTTGCAAATAGGTATGTTCAAGAGAAAAGTAACAAAAGAAATGAGGCATATAAAATTTTAGATTACAAACATGATAATAAAAGAGTGTCTTGCCATAACAATCATCCACAGATTCATATTAATACAACAAATATTTGCATGCATAACAATGTAGACTAAATATACCTAAAACAGGGCCATAACACCATAGGATCATGGCCTAAAAGTAAACAAGGGTGGAAACGCACACCCCGGGCGGAATACGCACGCCCTATATAAGTATGGTTGTACATAAGTACCACTATTCTAGATAATCTAGTCAAACACGCAACATGCTATAATAGAGTGGCAAGACTATCATTTTAGTCAATATCAAACAAAAGACAACAAGGCAAGAGGGGCCTAAAGACCCATATAACATGTCAAATTAATAATCACAACAGTAAAAGAGGTTTATATCAGGAATTAGAAATGTCCATGAATATTAGATTTCCAAGAGAAACAATTTTTCAAGAGATGCCTCATTAAATAAATGTAAGTTCAGTCAAATAATGCCCAAAATAAAACAGAGGATGTTCATACCTTATGATCAGTCCTAGATATTCAATAACACCTCCTAAGTTCAGGTTCAGGGTTGTCTCTACCTAGTCACAATATATGTGCATACAATTAATATAAATTTCATTGAATCTCTTACTTAGAAAATGACCCTACTATAAGTTGAAAAATCTGACCGCGAAACCCATCCCATTAAATCATTCGTATTTTTCTGATTTCAAAAACATATATATTTATATTTTTCTGATGAACTAATAATTAGTTATGATTTTTACAAGTTAAAATCATTTGCTGATTAAAATGAAAATAAGTGAGGAAAAGACTGGATTACCCCTGAGATATTGCAATCATGTCTCGCGTGATGCTGAAACTTTGGTTGTGTATCACGGATAACCACTTGGTCAAGCACGGGTCAAAACAGGTACAAAGGCGAATTTGCCCTCGCTGACAACACAGGCAAAAGCAAAGAATTTCATGGGCAGAGGGGACAACTTCCTCGAAGGGGTCGATTCCTTCTCCAGCGCCATGGTTGCTCTGGCGGGAGCTTGGCACGGAAGACCCTCTTCCTCGTCCCAAGTCTGAGCAGGAGGAGGATGGGTAGTCCTTTCATGGAAACATGGCAAATCCCGCCGGACCTCTGATCAAGCTTTGAAGCTGATCGACGAGGTAACGGAAAGTCGAAACATCTGGTGCTATGGCTCACGATGGGTTGTGTTAATAACAAGATACAGGAAGAACTCAACAAACACAGGGTTGAGATTTCTACAAACACCCTATTACTCGAATTCATTGTGGAGTGCTCCTTGGTGGTAGGACTCCAAACACTGGTTGTGCCAGGTCTTAAAGCTACTGGTTTAGAGGGATACTCCATCCATCCATGGATGTGTAGTACGCCACGATGAAGAGGGGAAATTAGTACCCCACGATGCACTAGCCTAACAACACAGGATAAGACTTCTTATGAGTTTGCTGGTGTTTTTGGCCCCCTAAGAGAGGGGTGCGTTGCAGGTCCGAGCACAGAAACACGAACCAAGGACCAGAGGCGGTCAAAATAGGGGAAGGCGGAGGCGTCTTGTCGACCGAGCAAACGAGGCAAACCCGCGGCGAGGTGAACACACAAACAAAAGAGAGGGGCTCTGAGATGGTTACCTCGAGCGGAATCGCGCTGAGGTGGGGCGACGCAGCAGCTGCTCGCCGTCCTTGCCGGAGAAGAAGACCAACGCCGGCAGCAACTCCAGAACGCTTATGCGGGCAATTGACTGAAGAGGACAGATGAGGGGATGCCGCAGATCAATACTGGAGCGATAGAGAAGAAGTAGAGGTGCTAGAGTGGGGGTTTTGGTGAGTTCAGAAAGTGGCAGCGACGGTTGCTCAAAGGGTAGAAATAGGCGTTTTCGCCTTAGGGTTCGATGGGGGCCGAGTAAGGGACCGGCTTGCTCGCGAGGACGCGTGGAGTTTGTTGGCGAAGAAATCGCGTTGAAAGGATCATTCCAGCGTGCGAGAGCAGCCATCAAAATGTTCTGGCGTTGCTCATCTCGCGCGAGCGAGAAGCGGGAGGTAGGGGACGACCAGGTCCCGCTACCCAGAGCAAGAAAATCGGAAATAAACCCGGCCCAACATCTTGGTCCGGCTGTGACTGAAATAAATCAATTAATCGACCAAACTTTAGGGTAAAAGCATATAAAATCTATTAGGGTCTAATTAAGGGTGCATTTGATGTCCAAATGACCCCAATTTTTGAGGGTTAACTAATTAAGATGTGAGAAACTCAATTATGGGCTTAGATTTGTATTTTGAGGTTACTATATCTATAATTTAACCTTTGTGCATTAATCATTCAATTAATGAAATGATCATAGCCTAATGATCAATTATGGTGAAACCTTCCACATTCCTCACTCTAATATTCTATGGTTATTCTAGGATGTTAAATAATGGTTGAGGCTATAGCATAATATTAGTATCCACCAATTCTCGTCCTTCAAGTATTAGGATTATCACATTCAAAGATTTCATGTTCATGTTATTCAAAAGAGTCAATTAGGGTTATCAGATCCTAATATGGTTTGGTCTATGCTATTACAATGAAATATAGACATCGAAGGGTCAAGTAAAGGAAAGGGACAAGGGATATTTTTTTTTTTTTGGATATCCACCTAATCAATTAGGGGCCTAGAAGAAAGGGAAATTAGCATGTGTCTGGAATCGAGTATGTTACACTACTAATGATTATGACTTTGCTTTATGTTAAGTTAACTTAAATATTTCATGTGGGGGTGTAGCCCGACTTTAGAACTCACGGCTAGAAGTTGCAGCCCCCAATTATGTATTTCCCCCCTTCAACCATCCGCTAGTGATAAAGCATATCTTGTTAGTCAGGGTTTGGTTGTCTATCATCCAATTTCATATATCCATCAATATTAAATGCCTTTAAATAATACATGTCAATTCTTGGTATGTAGGTTAATAATTTGTCTTTGAAAGAACAGTAATCATCAGGTTCATGATTAGGTGATTAAGAGAAGGGATCAATCCGAAACATTTGTTTTGACCTTTCATAGTTGCAAACTGTATCCTGTTAGTCACCAGTGACATTGTTTTAATATCGATTCCAGATTTAGATGTCAATTGATGGATCGGGTAACTAAATGCCAGTTCATGGTACACCATAGTTGGTAGCTTTAAGAATAGAAAATATAAAGTTTTATATTTGGCTTTTCTGTTGACTTGTTTGCATAGGCATGAATGCATCGACTTTGCAGAAACAACTATTTGGCATGGCAAACCGCCATCATACATCGATACTTTTTGTGATTTTAATTGGAAGCTACAGAATTTTCTGCAATTATGATAAGTCAACTCATTGAAGTAATGGGCAGAATTGATAATTCGATTAGGCTGTTCAGCCATCTACTCTTAAGGATACAATGTATAAGAGTGGGTAGGAACTTGATCTGATATTCTCTGCAGTAGTTATAACATGTAATATATGCTGCTATAGATTGGCATATATAGAAATGTGCTACCTTGTTTGCTAGATCCTATAATGGTGGATCTGTAGTAGCACACAGTGAGGATTTTTTGAACCCGTTGATCACGGCATCGTGCTTTGCTGCTAGAGCCTGTTCTTTAGGTGGACTCACTGCTGGAGATAGTTGAAATGAGTCCGGCATTCACTGCTTGATGACAATGACTTCCCTTGTTGTCCTGGCTGTCCTTCACTAAGATTTTATTTGCATGAATCCGGTTTAATACCCCCACCCCCACTCCTGCAGCAAGCAAGGTGTTAGTTAGAGCTTTGTAATGTTACAACTCAAAACATGTTCTTGGTAGTACTTCAACTATGACATGCACTAGTTGATCTTGTGTAGAGATATATCAGACTTGGAGATTCCCCTTGACAGCATGATCTTTGAGAAAACGCAAGTCAATTGCTATATGTTTAATATGAGCTGGAAAATAGGATCTGTTTTGAGATATGTTTTTCTAATATTGTCAAACCTGCAGCAAGCAAGGTGCTAGTCGGAGCTATGTAATGTTAGAACTCAAAAAATGTTCCCGGTAGTGCTTTAGCCGTGACATGAACTAGTTGATCTTGTGTATAGATATATCTGACTTGGAGATTCCCCTTGGCAACATGATCTCTGAGAAAAGGAAAGTCAATTTCTAAATGTTTGATACGAGCATGGAAAATGGGAACTATTTTGAGATATGTTTCTTTAATATTGTCAAACCAAAGTGTTAGAATATACCCTATTTAGGTAATAGGTTATTAGTCTATTGTCTACATGGGCCTGTTGCCCATGGCCCATTAGGGTTAGTTCGCTTCCTTTGTGCTTCCTTGTAATACCCTCCTCTCCTATATATAGGACGGGGTGTACATATCAATAGAACAACATCACATTATCGTATACACTCCTTCACATGGTATCAGAGCACTAGCCCTGAGGAGAGAACCCTAGCCGTCGCCCCTCCTTCCCTCTTCTCTCTCCGGTGCCCAATCCAACCCTAGCAGCCGCCGCCCCTTCCTCTCCTAGAGAAAGCAACGGGGGGAGCGCCCGCCTGCGGGCACCTGCCGCCTCCTTCCATGGCTTAGGCCGGCCTCCTGCTAGGCACATCCCGACCTCTATGGTCGCACCATCTTCTTCTTTCTCATAGATTTCATCTATGCGCTGATGCCATCATTCTTGACAATATCTATCCTTTTCAATCCAGTTGGAGTCTTTGGACGATGCCATCCTTCCCGTCCAGATCAATCTGTCGGTCGTCACTTCCCCAAGATCCGTTCGTCAAGCAACTCCAACCGCCGACATTGAAGCAGCCACGCCAAGCAGATCAGCCTTTCGCTCCAGTAATCGTCGCCATCGTCTTCACCGCCTTGTTGCCCTGCCGTCTCCGTGTCGAGCCGCCACACCACCCATCATCTCTGTGTCCAACCACTCTAACAATCGCCTCTGTTCATGATCAAAGGAGTACAAAAGACAATGCGAATTCCCGTCGACCCATGATGCTAATTCCCGCGGTACTTGTCTCCTTAACGATGCTAATTCCTGTCGAGATCGTGCATCAGCCGCAACTGACACTGCGTGTTGTCCAAACAACACGAAGTATCGCGCTCCAGAAATCACCCTGACGGCACAAAGTTTCGTCTAGAATGCAAAAGACACGGCGTGTTGCTCAAAACACACGGCGTGTTCGATTCCAGAACTCATCATGATTGCGCATATCACAACAAACATGACGTGTTATCCTTAGAACACGGCGTGTGGGCAGACATCATAGTTACGCCTACTACTTCAGACACGACGTGTCCACTTGGAACATGGCGTGTCGACGGAGATCTAGTTCACGCCTCCGACATCCGATACGACGTGTCTCATTTTCACACGGCGTGTTGCTGGGAGCCTGTCATCATCGACCATTACAGCTATACGGTGTGTCAGTAGGAGTCTGCATCTCACTCCTGACAAGTTACACAGCGTGCCCAATCATAGACATGTCGTGTCAAGAGTAGTCAACACACTTTCAATTCTAGTTTGACGTCTTCCAGAGTTCTATCCCTCCTCCAATACTTATGATAATCGGATCCTACTATTATTTTTGACCCAACAAATTTTTTTGCAGGGCTCCGCCCCTGCACCCCAACATTTGTCGGCCGGAGGGCCGGACAAATGTCCTTTTCGGGTCAAGAAAAGATCCATTTATTTTCTCTCTTCGGATCTTTATCGGGTTGTTTTTGCATATTGATTCCGGTTATCGGTTTTCATGCCGAGATACCATTCCAGCAATGCCACTTCTCCCCCCTACCGACCAAAATTCCGATAATGTATCTCCTCTTTATACTGATGCTTCCATTCCGATAGTCTTCTTTTTGTTCTTCTCTCCATACTACACCTCTCATATGACCTTTTCCTTTCCCACTCTCCCATTCCTCATGTGTGTGTCTTTCCACGTGCGGGGGGCCACATTTCCCTGTTTTCCCACACCTTCTACTCACTCTCGTCCTATTTGGTGTGCGGGGGGAATAAAGGAGATGGAGAGAAATAGAGAGGCGGGTATGAGGAGAACATGAGATAGAGAATATGAGGAGAGAGACATGAGATTAGATGATATTCCAGGCTATCTTCAGGGAGCTTCATGTACTTCAGCACATCTGTGTTTCCTGATGTCTTTGTGGCGCGTCATTCCCACTTAGCATCACATTACTTTTCAGACAACATTGAAGGATCTCACAGTTGCAACATTGACACCAAAACTTTCGTGTTTGTACCACATTATGTATGTCAAGACATGAGCTTGCTGCGCATATTCCGGCCTCTACTCCCTTTGGTGTTGATGACGTTCCAGTTGATCATCCATGCTGCGTTGATGGTGTTCCAGATGGTTGCTTCTTCATCTTCGAAGCTCGTCATCTTCAAGCCTGTGCTAATATTGTATCTGCAAGGACAAGAGTCATCTTCACCGAGCTACTTCATCACGTCTTCTCCGAGTTGCATTTGCTTCTTTTACGTGTTGAGACGACACCTCAACACCTCATCCAGCGTGTTCATGCCACGTTATGCACATCAATGGTCTTCTGTACTAATTCCAGTTGACTACACTTCTCAGACAATTCAGAGACGTCTCCACTGCTACATCGACACTGTGCTTCCGCGTTCGTGCCGCGTTATGTACGTGTGACGTGTTGAGTGCGCTTATTCCACTCCACATTCCTCTCTAGTGAAGATGGCGTAGTCGTGGTATTTATGATTGTCTGCTTCAGATGTTCTTCATTCCAAATGCACTTCAAGAGAAAAACCTTTAAAGCTCGAGCTTCTCCATCCTGCAGAACACATCTCAAAGAGGCGTCGTCATCATATCTTTTTAGTTAGGAAGTATTGTTTAAGAGGGGGGGGTAATAATTTTTTGTATGGGGAGTGACATTTCCATCTTTCATTTATCATTTATTTCTTATTGTTCAATCGAGTCATGTAACTCCAAGCTTGGACATGCGTTCACCCATGCTCTAGCTTGAGGGGGAGTGTTAGAATATAGCCTATTTAGTTAATAGGTTATTAGTCTATTATCTACATGGGCCTGCTGCCCATGGCCCTTTAGGGTTAGTCCGCTTCCTTTGTGCTTCCTTGTAATAGCCTCCTCTCCTATATATAGGACATGGGTGTACATATCAATAGAACAACATAACATTATCGTATACACTTCTTCACACAAAGCACATGTAATTGTTGAAGAGATTGTTGTAGTTATTCTAGTAGTGCCCGAGCGAAAATATCTTAGCAATAGAGTTTGTAAGGGCCCACTATTATCGGTTGACTCTATTGAAAAACTTTACTCTTATATGTTAATCTATTTGCCTTGTGATAGAAGAAGACTGTTAGAATAAAAGTCATATCATATCATATGATATATGGGTTGGAGTTTGTGGGCCCATATAGAGTCTAGTCAGGTTTGGAAGTCTCTAGAGTATGGAACAGGATATCGACTTTGAGTCGAATTCGACAGGTGTGGAAGTGGAAGTTTGTGGTAACATTGAGGAAACTTTGAGGATTTTGACAATTAAACTTCAACACATCTCTGACAAAAAGTAAGCTTAAAGTAGTGATTTCATGATGAAAATTGATATATCCAAGGTTGATAGAACAAAATCGATCAACCAACCGGTGGGGCTTGTGGTTCTTGGTTCACTGGTTCAACCAGTGGTCTGACCGGTTCAACCACTGACGTCAGCACAACATCACTAATAGTTTAAAAACATATAAATGTATTTGATACTCATGGAAAATATCCCTGCAAAAGCTATGAAACATAAATAATAGCACAATTATTCACAATAACTTGATAAACAAACCGAATTAACATTTTATTCTATTCATTGAAAATTAGACATACAAATACCAACATTTATATAGTTTTCAGAATTAATTAACTATTCATTAAGTTTACAATTACTACCCAATGCAATATTAATTAACTATAATAACCCAAATATAATGCAAGTCTTTAACACCATTTTGGGGGCACTACATGCTAAATTATGCAATGTGAAATCAAACAACAATCAAGGAAATGTATAGATGCTACATGGATAACGAATGACAATTCAAATGTGACAATTAGATTAGTGAACCGTACATGGAGAATAGAAGTATTACCATTGAAGCGGCAAAAGAAACAATTATGCAACCAACACCCAACAGCCGAATCAGCGAAAAATAGCAGCAACAATACATTTATTTGCTTAGCGAGAGAATTGAGTCAATCGACCATCATCATCATCATCATCAACAACTAAGCCTCAATCCCAACTATGTTGGGGTCGGCTACATGGATCCTTCTTTTCCATTCAGCTCTATCATGAGTCATATTCTGGTTGAGATGTAGAGATTTAAAATCTCTCTTTATAAGCTCTTCCCATGTTAATTTAGGCCTTCCTCTTCTTCTATTAATTGTGTTAAAATTGAGTCAATCAACCAGTTGGGTTAAAACCGGACCGGTTCGTTAGGTCAGCGGTTCAACCAGTCGGTTCACTGGTTTGATGTCGGTCATACTTCATTTCTGGTTTTGGGAGGGGACTGAACCGGTAGAATGATCGGTTCCCAGTTCAATTGGTCGTTTCGGTCCGGTCTTGATAAACATGGATATATATCATCAAATCTAGCTTAAAAACAAAATATATGTTTATATATAGCCATCCATATAGGTTTACATATGTAGAAAAACAGTCACATGCAATTTTACACGATGCCGTCTTCATGTCAACTTCAACTTGCATGGAAGTTTACCAAGTTTCGACATCGACACTGTTGTAAAGGCGCCCGCCTGGGCGTCCACCCAGCCTTCCAAAGTCGGGCGCCCAGCACATTTGGGCATTTGGGCGGTCTAGGCAGTCTGGGCGGCCCGCTTGGGCGCTTTGTGGGCCTGAATTGAATCAATTCATCTACTGATCTAGGAATTAATCATTCATCTACTGATTTATAAATGTTTATCAACTGATTTGTATTTATTCATCTACTTATTTGTATTTATTCTTCTACTGAAGTTATCTGTCTACTGTTTTTTTGTTATGTACTCATTTGAATTTATTTATATAGTGCTTTTGAAATTATATAATCATCTACTGATGTAACTTTATTTATCAACTGATTTGTATTTCTTTATCCACTTAATTGTATATATTCATCTACTTATTTGTATTTATTTATCTACTCTTTTTTATTTAGTTATTTACTGACTTGTGTTTGTTTATGTACTGATTCTGATATTCTTTAATCATCTACTGATTTAGTTTTATTTATCAACTGATTTAACTTTATTTATCAACTGATTTGTATTTATTGTATTTATTCATCTACTATTTGTATATATTTATGTACTGATTTAGGAGTTAATTAATCATCTACTGATTTATATTAGTTTATCAAGTGATTTGTATTTATTCATCTACTTATTGTATCTATTCATCTACTGAAATTATCTGTCCACTGTTTTTTATTTAGTTATCTACTCATTTGCATTTATTTATGTACTGCTTTTGGAATTATATAATCATGTACTGATGTAACTTTATTTATCAATTGATTTGTATTTATCTATCCACTTAATTGTATTTATTCATCTACTTATTTGTATTTATTTATCTACTTTTTTGATATAGTTATCTACTGATTTGTGTTTATTTATGTACTAATTTTGATATTATTTAATCATCTACTGATTTAACTTCATTTATCAAAAAATTTACATGTATCCATTAAATTATTAAATATTCATCTACTTATTTGTACCTATTCATCTACTGAGTTTATCTGTCTATTGTTTTTTATTTAGTTATCCACTCATTTGCATTTATTTATGTACTGCTTTTGGAATTATATAATCATGCATTGATGTAACTCTATTTATCAATTGATTTGTATTTATCTATCCGCTTAATTGTATTTATTCATCTACTTGTATTTATTTATCTACTGTTTTTATTTAGTTATCTACTGATTTGTGTTTATTTATGTACTGATTTTGATATTATTTAATCATCTACTGATTTAACTTCATTTATCATAAATTTTACATGTATCCATGAAATTATTATAAATATATATAAAAACGCATGGAAACGCCTGGGCGCCTAGGCGGATTCGGCGTCCCTAGGCAACGCTTGGATGCCTAGCCGCCTATACAACCATGCATCGACATCGACATCGAACATTGACAGGTGTAGACAAATGTAACATCAAGGATTAATAGCCAGATGTCGAGGATGTTTAGTACCATGCTCTAGGGTCATGTCCACCCCTCTTATATAAAGGTGAGGGGTTTGTTTTTATCCATCATATTGTCAACACACTATCAATATATCATCCATATCATTCCCCTACTACATGGTATTAGAGCATTGATCCCAACCCTGTAGAAAAAGCAACAAGTCTCTGCCCACGACGGTCGCCGTCGTCATGATTAGCTGCTCGTAGGGCAATCCCCATCACCCTCTCTGCAGGGCCATCTCCGTTGCCCTCTCTCTTTGAAGGACTGTCACAATCCTCGTTGCCCTCTCACTTTGAAGGGTCATCATCATATCTGTCACCCTCTCTCTCTGAAGGACTGTCACCATCTCTGTTGTCCTCTCTCTTTGAATGGCCTTCATCATCTCCATTGCTCTCTCTGTGAAGGGCCGTAATCAACTCTGTCGCTCTCTCTCTGAAAGGCCATCATCATCTCCATCGTCCTCTCACACTGAAGGGATGCCGACTCCATACGTTGTTCATCGTCTTCAACGCCGTCTATGATCTTCCATGTATTTGTCTTTCCGTCTTCTCGGGTTCATCTTCTCTAGCATGGAGTCCAAATGCAACTGTCCAACCGACAACCTTCTTGCATCGACGTCATCAATCAAGGTCCAGCCGCGTCGAAAAGTGGAAGTTCTCTCCAAATTAGCAACCACATGGTGATCTTTTCCATGGTGAAAATGATCCCCATTATCAAACAATGTCTCTGCCTACTCTGCCACACGCAAGTCCAAAGATCATCCATCTAAGGTCTGCCTCTACCACCAAAATTCGTCCATGAAGATAGGGCTGAAGTTCTCCGGTGTTTGTACGTTAGCCTTGGCTGGATCTACAAGTGGATCTACAAGTCAAAACTGCCTTCTACACAATGTGTTACTTCATTCACAACGAAGTTCTCCGTCAACACGCCGTGTCAGTTTCCAACACGACGTGTCACCAGAAATCTGATCAACTCAAGATGCCGTATCATTGTTGAACACGACGTGTCACCAGATTTATGATCCAAGTCACATGCTGCGTTAGTGTCCGACACTACGTGTCACCAGAAATATGCTCCACTCAACACGCCGTGCTAGTATCCAACACGACGTGTTATCATTAGGGTTTCAATTCAGTCAACGGTGGCGGCAACACGACATGTCATATTTCCAACACAACGTGTCCCAAATTAGTTCTCCAGGCATCTTCAAACACTTCATGTCTATAAGTTGACACAACATGTCAAAGGTCAGAAGCTCTCCAACAAGTCTTCACATGGCACATCATCCATCCAACACACCAATATCCAGTCCAGAGAAGACTCTTTCTTTATTGGATCTTTATTAAGATCTATTGTTCAACCTGGTTCATATTTGGGGGCTCCACCCCCGCATCCCTAGATTTGTCAGTCTAAGGGCTGGAAAAAACTCCTTTTTAGGTCGCATAAAGATCCATTTATTTCTTCTTCGGATCTTGTAATCATGTAATATACTACATTGAATCCGGTAATCAGTTCTTCTACTACACTTCCTTGCCAAATCAACCTATTTGAAGCATTAACATGAAGTCCTATACTCACATGTGTGATGTTGTTTGGTCTCAGGTACAAGATCTATCTCTCCCATGTGCAAGGATTCTTCCCTTTCAAACACAAAGTCAAGTTTTTTTAACCATGATGTTGAGTTCTCTCAAGCCTATTGAGCAGGCCAACACATATCAAGCAAATCCTTCTCTAGTTGTTTCTTTCCTCTCCACCCCATGTCCCCTACTACTATTGAAGTCTTGTCACATGGGAGTTTCTCTTTTTCTCTCTCCACCCCAACCACTTTTGTTATCTCTTCGTGGTTGGTGTGTGGGGAGAGAGAATAGATGAGAAGAGGAGGATAACAAGAAGAGATGAGGTGCTGAGTTTAGAGCTCAGAATAGGAAAGAGGAAGAAGCATTGTTTTCATATGGAGTTTTATGTACTTAACTTGTTGTTTAGATCTCACTATCCAGTTCAAGGCCAATGTCCATGCCCATCATTCAGATTCCAAGTTGCCAATCATTGATCCATCATTCAAAATTCATCTTCTTGCTTCGTTGTCAGTTGAAGATGACTCCTCAGATCAATTGGATGTCATTGATGCTCTACATCAAGCGAATATGTTGCTTCGTCGACCATGTCTTGGTCATTCTACTCTAGCAACCCTTTAGTCTTTTAAAATTGGAGCATCTTGGATTATTATTTGCAAATTTGGTTGGGTGCCGGTCCGACACACCTGTCTTTGTAGAAGTTCATGCGGTCGGCCACATCAACAATGTTTCCTTCTTGTTCGTCCATGCTCTATCGAGCACGTTGTTAATTGGTACAACCTATTCTTCTTGTGGCACAGATGCTGTTAAGGCTATCATACGATGGTCTTCTTCTGAAAACTACTTCAACGATACTAGCAACTGAGTTGGTGACTCAAATGATCTTCGCATGTCCTTCAACATACTCAAAGTTACAAGCTCCAACCTAGTCAAAGCTCTAGATATCTCAAAGATTCAATGTTTATTAATCTCTCTCAAAGATCCTATGTTTATCAAAATCTCAGGGGAAGCTTCAATGTCAAAGATGCCAAAGTCCATACCGTGCTAAGTTAGGGGCTATCATTACTTTTTTTTTATGGCTTGGTTCTGTTTGTCATCCAAGTTGTGCATGTGATTCTCCCATGCTCTATCTTGCAGGGGAGTGTTAGAAGTAAAAGTCATATCATATCATATGATATATGGTTGGAGGCTGTAGATCCCCCTTGGAACGCCTTAACGCCTAGGCGACCACTTAGGCGCGCCTAGGCACTCGCCTTAACAAGTATGCTTGGATGACAGACAAAAACAAGTCATAGAAAAAAGTAATGATAGCCCCTGACTTAGCACGACATGGACTTTGGCATCTTTGACTTTGAAGCTACCCTTGTGACTGGTAAACATAAGATCTTTGAGAGAGATTGATAAACACCGAATCTTTGAGACATCTGGAGCCTTGACTAGGTTGGAGCTTGAATCTTGGAGTATGTTGAAGGAACATCCGAAGATCATATGAGTCACCAACTCAGTTGCTAGTGTCGTTGAAGTAGTTTTCAGAAGAAGGCCATCGTGTGGTAGCCTTGAAAGGATCCGTGCCAAAGGAAGACTAGGTTGTACTAAACGAGCAACGTGCTTGTTAGGGCATGGATGAACAAGGAGGAAGCAATAATGGCATACATGGTGTACATACGATTTGTCAATAGATTCTAGAGGTTGAGCCATAAATACATCTTCATTGAGGCCACCTTAAAGAAATGTGTGGTTGATAATTCTTCTATGGACCATCTGTTGGAGACACAAAGCAAGGAAAACTTATATTGTTGGTTTTATGACTGAGCTAAGGTTGCCATGCCTTGTGGCGTGAGAGAGAATTGTCATCATTGAATCATTATGAAAAATCCACTTACGGCCAAGATATTCATGTTAGGATGTCATGGCACTAGAGTCCATATTCCATTAGTCTCATCAAAAGGGCATTGAGTTCATCGGTCATGGCCTGTTGAAAAAAAAGGGATGGCAGTTGGCTTTATGATATAATTGGTTTTAGACGACGTTGAATATTATAAGCCATGGGAAGGGCGCAAAGAGAAGTTTTGCTTTTGCTTGGTGGTAGGAACCATGACTAGGTCAATCTCTAATTGGAGTTGTGTTGTATAATTGCATGGGAGTTGTCATGAAAGGTTGTGTGACTGGTGGGTTGGTGGTTAGGGAGATGCCTTTGAATTCCAATGAGTGTGAATGCTCTTGTGGTGACATGGTGGTAAGTTTGATCGTGTAGATGTCCTAGGAATGGAGTGTAATGGATGGATGGAAATTTTTATTATGCATTAGATGGAGCAGAAAATGTGAGGAAGTTGGGTGTAATAGATAATAATGGTGTAGTTGGAGGTGTAGGGGGTGTGGAGTGGGGTAATCGCTCTTGAGAAGGATATTATCTTCCACATATTGGACATGGCCTGCAATATATAATCTTCTAGTGGATGTATGGAGACAATGATAGCCACATTGTTGAGATACTTATCTCACAAACACATAATTTGGTAAGGAAATCAAATTCTTGGTTGTTATACGGACATATAAGGGGAAAGACATCACACACGAACACCTTCAGGAATGTATAATCAAAATAATGACCACGATGACACTAGTATGGACATGTGTTTGTGTGAAGCAGGAACCCGATTAATTAATACGCTATAGTTGAGAAAGCGAGCTACTAGTATCATTTGGGTACATGTGATAGTGCAAGGAGGGTGAGACCGATATCCACCGCATGATGGAGTTGTCATGGGTGTAGGGACAAGACATGCTATGACAAATGGCAGCACTGGTATGGTGAGGAGTGAGAGTGCAAAATCCACCATTGCCACCAGTTTAAATGGCTTTGATTTAAGGTTCAAAATAGTAACGTACATCAGATTTATTAAACAATGGAAAAAGCCATTCATATTTGGACTAATCATCAACATTGATAAGAAATTATGTCGACCCTTCGATGAAACAATGGGGGAGGGACCCCTCATATCTAGAAAAAGTAGATGAAGTGGTTCTATGATGCACGTATTTGTAGTAGGAAAATATAAGTGGGCCGATTTTCCCATAGAACATGCAGTGCTTTTATTGAGGCTCCGACCGGTTTGTTGTAACTAGAGTTTTCAGGAAATTCATTTTCTAGTAACGAGTTCATGTCATTGGTATTAAAATTCATTTTTTTTCTGGAAAAATAACTTTCATGTGATTGATTTTTGTATTCTGAATTGTAATTCATCGGAATTTTAAGTAAGCTAAAACATACATTTAGTACTTTTGTCTAATTCATTGCGTATCATATATGAAATGTATGAATTAAAAAGTAGAAGTATGAGAAAAAACTTGTGTTACAGGGTAACAAACTTAGCAAGTGTTTCCGCTGAATCAATTAGACGTTGATTTTATTAAACCAGCATGCTTAATCTTTACAAATTTATAATTGTACTAGAGGACAAACACCAAGAATTCACTGATCATCCAAATTTAAAATTGATTAATTGTTTTATCTAATCTAATAAGAAGTTACTGTTTGCGTATTCCTGAAATGAAGACCTAACGGAAATTCAAAATGAAGGTTCGTTGTTCAGGCTGTGATCTCCGTGTGACAAATATGTTGGTGTATGTATTATTTTCAAAGCAGTCTCCAATCTCCATCATTCTTTCTGGGTGCTCTTCTGCACCGTTGGCGGCTAAGAACCCCCAGCCGCTTAGTTTTCCTCTTTCTCCGATATTGACAACAACTGATAGTCTTGTGGTGGTGTGATCCCCAATTGACAGTTACTTGTCCGGAAGGTGAAATCGTCTCAGATTGCAGTACGACCACATATCACTATCAATAGAAAGTTCCTTTATTGAAAGGTGTGATCCCCAATCAAAGTTGCCAAGGTAAAGAGATGCGTGCCGGCAGGATGGAATTTGTTTTCCCCTCTTTCCTCTCCGAAACTCAGAAAACAAACTCTATATATACTAACGCAACTCAAGAAGACTTCACAGAACTTATTTTCCAGAGTTTTACACCAAACCAATTGCTAAGAAGTTGTTTATGAACTCCAGTTCCTGAAATTTTTTAGTCCAGTTACAACGAACCAATCACACCCTAAAGGATGTGTCAGATATAACAATATTGTGAGATGTGGCCACATTGCAGGCAATGTGGGAGTGAGGGTGACCAAGTCTGAACAGTCTAAGAGACACATTTTAACAGATGAATAGTTGGGGCATGTCGATGGAGGAGGTGGAGGCCATCATTAGTATGATCATGAATAAGCAGCTGGAGTGTCAATGAATCCTTCACAAAATCAGGATGTACTTAAACAATGATCGTCGTGTGTAAATCAAGAATTTGATAAAAAAGATATTACTAATGAAGGAATATGACAAGGGTCTGACTCCTACGAGGTTAGCTTTGTGGATTATGAAGCTGATGAGATATGGTGTGAAGACCCAATGGCTCCTTGAGACAAGCCAACTCACCTCACTTGATGAAGCATCCTGCCTTGTCGTTCCATGCTTTACTGCTTTCTGATGTGTTAGTGGGCTTTCATAAGATAGTGGCTGTAATTTTGCTGAGGAGCCCCCGCTGGTACTTCTGTTGGCGCTACATTTCCTTGATTTCTTCACATCTTTTTTTTTGTTGACACTACCTGTGGTGATCTCTTTGATTTTGATGTGTCAGTTACTTTTGTGGGCTGCATTTTTCCAATTTTAGCATCAATGTACCAGTCTATAAAAAAGAAGGAAAGCGACGAATGTTGGAGAGTTGGGCCTTGGTATGGTATCCCTTGCTGCTAGGGATGACAATTGGGCGGGTATGAGCAACCCATACGCATTCCCATCATACCCATTTAAGTTTTAAGCAAACATATACCCCCCCCCCCCCCCCCCCCACATTTAAAGGAAATACTAAATAGCACATACCCATGCCTACCCCGTTTGGTTGTGGGGACCCATTTTAAT
Organism: Alisma plantago-aquatica; assembly: GCA_963693085.1. NCBI lineage: Eukaryota > Viridiplantae > Streptophyta > Magnoliopsida > Alismatales > Alismataceae > Alisma > Alisma plantago-aquatica. The sequence continues at coordinate 1,407,505,328 of OY856412.1, read as the reverse complement.
CAATTCAATAAATTAGGCACTCAGTACAAGTATCATCCCAAACGTGTAAAAATTGTAAAGAGACCAACATGTATTATTTGATTTCACACAAATTTGCAGCAACACCCATACAGATGTAATACTTGCAAATAACCCAGTAAATCGTGAATACACCTATCAATGTAGTCGAGATCTATATATTGTGTTTTAAAATTCATCAGGATAACAAATACAGACTAAAGTATGATCCAGAAAAAAAATTGCTCCAAATGTGTACATTTTTCTAGTTAAACATTACAATTATTTGACTGTAAAAGAATGTCATCCACTTTTCTACTTTATCCAAGGTATGTGTGTCAGAGTAATTTCAGCAAACAGGAGTCCTTCATATAATCTAGATATTGGAAGCTTTTGGAGAATGGAAAAGCTGTACATAAACTACTATTTGCTATCCATGTACAACACATTCATCCATTACATCGACCACCTGATATGCATTTTATGGTGCACGGACAAATGGGTTCCGGAATGGATTAGAATAAGGAGAGCTATGGAAGAAAAAGCGAGATAAAATGTGATTTCACGCTCTCACCCATGTCTTCTAGACTTCATTTTGTTTACAACACATGCTTTCGTCTCGAGAAGTCCCACCTCTAGGATCAGAAGCATCACATGTTCTGGACTTGCTTGTATGTGTAGGACTTAAGCATGCCGAGCAGTCAACGGAGGCACAAGTAGTCTTTGCAGCGCACCATAGAAAGACGAAGGAGCCGACGTGGTTGTCTACTATTGGTGATCACCACTGGGATTCGGAAGATGCATGATGTCAAGAGGAGGGATCGAAGGAAGGGAGAATTGATCCTAGAGGTCGATTTTGGTCAAAAACCTAGATGTCTGTCTCTGTGGCAAAGGGATCGACAACTTTGGCTACAAAACTTCTGGACCCGTCGTGGGCGCTCTGCTTTGTGACTCATGACGGATGAAATCATCATGAAACCGTCGCCACGAAATTTCTGGAACCCTCGGGATTATTGCTGATTTTGTCTGTAGAGGCTGATGTTGCATCTGTTCCTTTAGCCTTCGGGACGGTAGGGACAACATCGACTGGAAGGAGGTGTTGCTGGAGCTGTCCGACGCAGGATCTGGAGTACATCGGCAGCAGAACTGGCAGTGACTTGGGAATGGAGATGGTCGAATGTCGCGGGGCTCCTGCAATGGAGGTCAGCGGATAACAACGATTGATTCGACGTGAGATCCAGAAGTGAAAAGGAGGTGATGATGTGAGATGGGGTTAGGGAGTGAGGGGGCAAGGCATGGGTATTAGTGGGTCCCTGTTAAGGAAATGGGTCCAACTTCCTATCCTCATTATGACCCATTAATTAACTGAGACCCATCTTACCCATTATAATTGGGTCAAAATATGTTGGGTTTCCCTGGGTATGGGTCTTATGGGGACTTTTGCCATCCCTACTTGTTGCAGATTGTGAGGGCGTCTGGGTTAGAGTGATGCATGGCCCCAATGTCTGGATACCCAGCTAAATAAGCAGCACAGAGCCACAGGAATAGGTGCCATTGTTGGTGGTCGCAGGGTAGTAGGCAGGAGAGGCGCATGCATGTGACGTGCTGGATCCGAGCTGCTACCTTGCTGTCGAAAGCAACAACGATACACGTTGCCAGCAACCCCACACTTGACATGGATCTCTAGAGGGTGTCCACGGCCATGAACTCGTAACACGGTTGACATAGGTGCTTGCGGTGTTGGTGCTGCAGTTGTTGTTGTCGAATTTGCGAGTGGGATCTCGTGACTCACAAGAAGGCTGTTGAGTTTGGGATAGCTAACTGGGGTGGCATGAGCAGTAAGAGAAGCCACCATATCACTGAACTGGAGACCACTGTAACTGTAGATGATAGCATTGCAAGTTGGCAAGGCGAGGGGTTGTCCGGATGCAGCAATCTGATTGCAAAATGCTTGGCATGTCGGAGAAAGACAAAGATGATTGACACAGGTGCGTGCGGTGTTGGTGCTGCAGTTTTTGTTACCGCATTTGCAGTTGGGAGAAGAATGGGCTGTGGTAGTTGACGACAAATCTCATGACTCACAAGTAGGCTGTTGAGTTCGGGATAGCTAACTGGGGTGGCATGAGCAGTAAGAGAAGCCACCATATCACTGAAATGACCCCACTGTATCTGTAGATGACGGCATAGGAAGTTGGCAAGGTGAGGGGTTGTCCGGCTGCAGCAATCTGATTTGCAAAATGCTTGGCATGAAGGAGAAAGACAAAGACGGACCTGTCACCTTGTTTGAATGACTGAATTGGTTGTTGAGTTGTTCAGTCGTGGTCGTCTGGACTGTTAAATATTCACTCTGCCGGACAGTAAGAGAAGCCACCATATCACTGAAATGAGCCCACTGTATCTGTAGATGACGGCATAGGAAGTTGGCAAGGTGAGGGGTTGTCCGGCTGCAGCAATCTGATTTGCAAAATGCTTGGCATGAAGGAGAAAGACATAGACGGACCTGTCACCTTGTTTGAATGACTGAATTGGTTGTTGAGTTGTTCAATCCGGGTGTGAAAGAGATGAATGCATTGGCACTTGTTTATAAATTCAACAACAATTTACATCTTGAGCATGCTCTCTACTTGGAACGACGAACATACATCAACTCTTTTGAAGGGGACCCTTTTAAACTGTTGAAAAGGATTAGACAATAATGCCAGATTGCCAGTGAAGTAGCAAAGAAGTCTCTAAATGGAAGCTCCTAAATTTTGTCTTCCAATAGGCAGATCCACTCTTTAGGGGCCGTTCGGCGGCCGTCATCATGACTACCACAATTGATACACAGAAATCCGTTACTAATATTTAGTCGTGGTCGTCTGGACTGTTAAATATTCACTCTGCCGGACAGAAAATCATCAAGTCGGATCACGCGCGGCGTCTTTTCTCTCTGCCGTCGTACGCGGCGTGATTCAGAAGGCCACGTTCTTCCGAGTAAAATCACGGTTTAAATACCAGATCAAATACCGAATGACATTTTCCGCTATTATTTGACAGGAAATTTATATATAAATGCTGCAATTGTAATGAGGGCGGCCAAACGGCTCCTTAATGTCAAACGAAGTCATAGAAGTTTTAGTATAAAACCTTGAGTTACTTTGATGACCCCCCTAACTGTAATTTTTAGAATGATTGGACGTCCAGGATAGTAATTGTCTGTTTGTGAAAAGAATAAGGTGTGCTTGGAAGATGAGGTAGCAGAGATGCCAGTTGCTAAGATAGATGTGAGAAGAAAAGGAAATGGCATATCAGATATAATAACCAACTAAGCTACAAAAATGGGTGTAACAAGTATTGTGTGTCTATCTTCATTTGCCGTTGCACCCTTACTTTTTGTTTGGTATATACCTTTTTCTGCAAACCTGTCAAAAAGCGCAGCTAATACATCATCTGTTTGATTTTTAGATAGCCAACTATAATCAAATATCGAGCCATATGTCAAACTCCAAGCCCAGATATGTTTCCATAGTAATGTGATAGTTGTTTTATTATGCCCAGTAAATTATATATAGATAAGTGAAAGCATATTTAGATGCCTACTGCCTATGTCTGTCCAATTGTGATCTGGTTGTCTTGGATGCGAGTGTTGAGGATTTCAGCTCCTTTCAGGTTTACATGCTTTGACCATGTAGGAGGGGTTTCAAAGAAGTGGATACTTCATTATCCCTACGATTTCCCATGACAAACTTGGCTAGAACTCTTTCTTTTCAATGCTCATTGATTATTCTTGTAGAAGCTGACTAATATCTGTGGTTTTATTTTATAATCATGTCGTGTACGAACTGTCACTAGTATATTAATATGTTTACCTTCACAGTCAAAGATTTGTGTTCCTTGTTTCTAAACTAATACCATTTGAAAAACATCAACCAAGATGGATATATTAATTAGTCCTACACACTATGTCTGAGATGATTTTAAGCTATGTAGTTGCAAAAAATGGTATTTCCCATGACAAATTTGGCTAGAACTCTTTCTTTTCAATGCTGATTGATTATTCTTCTAAAGGTTGACTAATATCTGTGGTTTTATTTTATAATCATGCCGTGAACGAACTGTCACTAGTATATTAATATGCTTACCTTCACAGTGAAAGATTTGTGTTCCCTGCTTCTCAAACTAACACCATATGATAAACATTGACCTAGATGGATATATTGGTTAGTCCCACACACTATGCCTGAGATGATTTTAAGCTACACAGTTGCAAAAAATGGTATTTCTCTTCCATAAGAATCAGCTATGCAAGGTGATCAACACTATAATCAATTCCTCCCATTCCTATGTTACAAACTGTGGTATTTAGGCATTTGAGTATGGTAGTATATATGACTTTAACATGCAGTATGTAGGCGTAAATCAATTCCATCCTTTTTTAAGGTGAAGACAAGTAAACCATAAAAAATGAAGCACTTACACCTAGTCATCAACTACTGTGTAGAGAAATATACTCATTATGCCCTTAAATGTAATTGCCTTTTCATCCGCTCGAGGGTTATAACAGCAATACTAATAGCTAGGCATCATATGTTAGGTGTTAAATTCAAAAGCTGGATGGGGAAATAATAATGGTGGTGATCAACAAATAAATTACTATATAACAAAGGATGCTCATAGACTAGACATATGGTCTGTGAAGTAGATCGTGTTGTATATGCAAGAAGGCTGTTAAGGTGACAATGTAGAGTCTTAGTTGGATAAATAAGGCACCTAGAACGCCTAGGTGGTATGTATGGCAGAAATATCATTTCCCAATGAACAACCACCACCTGATCTGATCCATCCCATTTCTTTTGTCGTCCAACTAAAATAAATGGTATGAATGTCGAGATGGATCGGGTGGATGGACATCCATAATCCAAATGACAACCATAGTACTGCACTTCAGCAATGCACGTCTAGCTAAGAGTAGCAGCCGCAGGCAATCTGTAACAGTGTAAAATATGCAACAGACTTTTTTTTCCACAAAGAAGAAGGCGGTCTGAGACGAATCTGCTACCCCACATAAGTCACCTCGCTACTCACCGACCAAATCTGCTACTGAGGATGTTTTTGTCGGGTGTCCATGGCCACTATCTAACCGGTTGTTAAAAATGCATCTTGACAGGCAGAATGGCTGACATCCACTTTTTCTAAATTAGTATGTATTGGTAATGAGCCAGATGACTAAAAATGGATCCATTGCCATCCCTACTATGGAGGCACCTAGCTGATATGTCCCTTTTTTATATATATTACGTATTTCCTTTACATAAGGTGTTTCATGCATATACTCAATATGCTAGCTCTACGTATTAAGATTAATTTAGAAGCCTAATGATCCAAAAACAGCATTTGAATAAGTCAAAATGAAAAGCCAGATGACGCATATAGTAAATGATTATACAGAAAAAAGATTGTTAGGGCACCATAGGCTTAGGTTGGCTTAGCCAAAACAACGATAATATGCAGCAACACAAATTGCTGATCATTGGTTCACTTTTGGCAAAACTTGTCGCTTAGGGTCTGACTGGTTTGGTGTAACTGTAATTTCACAGAAAGTTATTTTCCTGGAAATGAAACCGAGTTCTTGAAAAATGAATTCCAGATGAATGGTTTAAAACATGAGTTTTCATAAAAATTGATTTCCATCTTATTGGTTTGTTGTAATAGGAGATGCGAAATATGGAAAATAAAATGTGCTCTATACTACATACTGTAGTGACAAATTCATTACAAAGATCAAATCATCAAAGTTTAGATCATTTATAACTAAGATAACGCCTCGACATCCAGTTTAAGCATTCAATTAAACTTTATACGAATAAAGTTTAAAAAATCTATTCAAGAATATCTTGCGTCAAGCATGAAGCGGATCAGCTGGAATTTGTTCTCCAGATTAAACAAATCAAAGTGCTTTATAAGCTCTTCAAGCCTTCGTCGTCATCGAGTACTGGATGAATAGAATAATAAAATCAATAACTAATATTGAACAAAATTCGTCCATGTTTCGCCGCCGCAAGAAGATAAATCAGAAGATATTAGAACCCTCCGTCAATCGAGCTTGTACTGAAATCGAATGGTCTGCGCATAGGTTATCTGGTGAATGATCTGGCATAGGTCACAGCAGAAAGTTCTTTTCATGGGCAGAGAGAATATGCTATTCGAGAAGCTGTTGGCCAAACATGAAAGGGCATTCCGGATTCCAGTAGAACGCTCGACAAGACTGTGAAGCCATGAAAGCGTCGTGACTCTTGGTCTTCTCCGGGGAGTTGCGCCGTCGATTTGCCGTTAAAAACGAGGAAGGAGTGGAGCAGACGCGCGGAACTTGTTTTCGGACTGATTTCTTGCGGAACCCATTTTACGGAAGTGTATATATATATAGGGAAAATTAGGAAAGTCAAATTTGGAAATTTCAACAAACCAGTCAAGTAAAATTGGAAAAGAAACTCCAGTTCTAATGTTTTCGGGACAAAATACACTGAACCAGTCAGACCCTTAGAGATGTCTCTGTTGTATTCTGTTCGAGCAGCTCTCGTGAAAGCGAATGCCGTGACATGACTTTTGGCTACCGTGGACCTTCATTACAGAGTACTTTCTTCTTGCTACTTCCTATGTTAGTACGTCTCCATGACCCATATTCACTTCACTTATTTTCCTTCATGCCCGTGACGGGATGGTATTGCACCCAACATTATGCACATCTCCGTCTTCCATCAAAATATTAAGTTGCTGTTATATTACCATATATCAATTACAAACAATTGCGATGTAAGCCTAAAACGGATCCACTCGTTCCATTCAGTCTTGTTTTGTCCTACAGTTCCTCATGTCTTCCTTTTTTTTTTTGCAGAAGGCAGATGATTCCCGCAAGTGATTGATTTCAGCCTGTGCTTTCATGGAGAGTTGCATTTGGAGCATTTCTGTTGTACATACAAGTGCTACTAATGAATAAGAGCAAACAGTCTGGTTCTTGTCTGGGCCTAATTTGGCTTTGATAAGGACTCAATATACACTTTGTTCACCGTATTCTCCTATTTGCCTGCACTTCCTTCTTGATCTCTGGTTGTTTACTGGTGTTCACGTTGTCTGTTTCTAAAAATTAGCTTCTGATTCACTTGGATTGGAACTAGTGTCTGATGGGGAAAAGGTAGATTAAAGGTATTTGTCTATGCAAGTGTCTGCGCTCTTCCATGCTTATCTTTGGGGTACTCTCGTGGCCAACAATTAAGAACTTATCGTCACAAGAACCCTTATAAATAATGTCACATGAATACAGTTGTTTTTTTTTTGCTGTTGTTGATTATATGCTCTGTCCCTGCTGCACGAGAACATTATGCTGGTGATTGCTACTGAGTCATTGTATCTTAAGGTTAAACTGCATCTTAATTTGCTAAACATAAAACTGATATGTAGATCTCAGTGTGATATTTGACAGCTTAGCGAACTAAATCTACAAATTTTCGTGATGATCTATTACTCATACTCCTTTGAATCATTAATATTGCAATTTACATCTCTTTAGGTTATGATGAAAATTTGGCAGAACTTAGGGTTATCACAAGAGTCACGTGTCGTTTCACACGTCATAAAGTTGGTTATAGACGTTCTTTAGTTCATACAGCATGGGGTCAGTATCGTGATGGGTGTTGATTGGTTTGCACCTCATCAGTTTAACCCGCACTTTGGGCCTGTTTGGTGAGTGTAAAATCAACTAACACCAAGAGTTGCAAAGCCGGAAAAGAAACATGGCGAATCCAAACTACATCAATTGGTTTAATTGGATGGGATGTAGATTATTTGGTTTTTAACTGGTAGGATATAATTTATTAATTTCAGTAACCATTCAGCCCAATCAAAGGGGCTCTGAGATATGCACACCGGAATGACACAGCAAAGGGAATCATGAAATGCAACAGAAGCTAAATGGAACAAAGTTGTGTTTGGGCGCAGTTTCTTTTCCATGTCTTAGAACATATCTGGACCAATCTTGCGATTTGCTCTCGCAGTGGTTTCACTTATGCCCTACAAAACGTGCCCTTAGGGTGTGTTCACACCATTTGTACACCATGAGTTGAAAAACAGGAAATGAAAAGGCATAAAGTTGAATTACACCTTGCTTGTCTGGTTGGAAATAGTTGAACTGCGTTGCTTCTTCGTTTTGATTTTGTTTGATAAAATAATTTACAGGTGTAATTGTCTTCTGTGTTCACACCATTTGTACACCATGAGTTGAAAAACAGGAAATGAAAAGGCATAAAGTTGAATTACACCTTGCTTGTCTGGTTGGAAATAGTTGAACTGCGTTGCTTCTTCGTTTTGATTTTGTTTGATAAAATAATTTACAGGTGTAATTGTCTTCTATTGTGATACCTGCTGTATTCAAGATGGTACACGCCGGTCATAAGATTCAAACTAGGTTTTTCGAATGTTTCTGCAGGCTTTGCATGGCCACGGCAAATCCTCTCGCTATCATTTGTTTCCTGCCATGAAAATCAAACTTGTTTTTCGAATAATTCTACAGGCTCCGCGAAAGGCCGGGCAAATCCTCTCGCTATTATTTGTTTCTGGCCATAGGAATCAAACTAGTTTTTTGAATATTTCTGCAGGCTCTGCAAGGCCACACAAATCCTCTCGCTATTATTGGTTTAAATTTCATCCGACCAAGCAAATCACTTGAAAATCTTTGCCTAGTTCAAAAACAGGTTTTCAATTTTCTGCCAAACTAAAATTTTGAAAATATATATCATGCATTTAGATCTCAGTATGATATTGGATAGCTTAAAGGACTAGCAAGATGGTTTTAATGATTATCCTTGTGAATAGCATCTTGAGTTGAGTTGAATCTAGGGCCCGTTTGGTTGGTTTGCCTTTAAACAGGTGCAGTTCTTTATTTATTTTCCAATCAGCAGTGTTTGGTACAGCGTGTTTCCATCCCATGCTTAGAAAATGAACTACATGTAATTTGATTATGCACATAATCGTTGAAAATGGACTGCGCCTCATTTGGATGCAGTTCCATTTCCAAGCTGATCGACAGGAGATTCTACTCTTTAAAAAGGGCAGCCATATAACAATATCGTATTGATTGCAGCAGGCAACCAAGGCGTCAAATACTTCTTGTTCAAAACTGCATACTACCGAATACAAACAAACCAAAGTGATTAATTCATCTACGTACAACCAAATAAAAACATTGCAGATAGGACTCCTTACTTTTGATTCCCTGAATGTTTTCTGATTACAGGTATGGGTTGAATTTACAGCTAAACTAAAATTTACACTTGTGGCCGGATTTAAGTAGTGATGGATATCACAAGAATCCTCCTATATAGTGCCGCTTGCATATGAAAATTAGACATCTCTTTAATAGAGTGAGCTGGTGGGCTACACAGTCCCATCACAAAGGTGAGTAATTATTGCTGCTAAATCCTCTCCGGATCTGTAACGGAATTTTAAACCCACAACATGTGCCACAAATAATAAAATATTTACCAGCTAAACCAGTTGTTCAGTGTACCAGTTGAATATGAAGTTGAGTTTATTGTTGACTTAGTGTCAACTGTAAGATGTTCGTTGATGAATTTGGATGAAAGCATCTGATACAGTCAGCACTAAATCTTGTGAATTGGCCTGATATCTTGATCTCAGAATGACTTCGGCCAGCTATAGAGGGCTGTTATGCGGATAAAAGTTTAGAATCTGCGTGCCAACCTTTGGGAATAAGAGAGAGATATCTCTTGATATTATATTCACTATTGTTGGTTTAACGTTGATGATTGTTAATGTCATTAGTTGGATACTCATTCTAGCAGCAATGCAGAGTTTGCTAGTCACAATTTAATTATTTCAGCTGTACGAGATTTACCTTCAGATGACATTGTAAAGGTTTTGGGTTCGTTCCTCAAGAAATACAAATGTACCCGAGACACAAAAGTTTCTTTTATGAATATTATAATGTGCAGAAAGTTTCTTTTTATGAAGATTATAATGTGCGGCCATTACATCTTTTCTGTCTGTGTTTTCAACCGTTCAACCTTGATTAAGTAGGCTAATTCTTTATTTTTCCTTCAATAATTTTATTACGGTCAGAATTTTATAATATCATTCATCTAGGGGATAACTTTGGCAATTAAATGACTATCGTCCAACTTTTGTAATAACTTTGATTAATTTTTTGACCAGTCCATCTACAAAATGTACTTCATTATATCAACTCTTCTTTTTCGGGAGGCGTTGAGATGGGGAAAGACAAAGTATGGTAGTAGATACACGTCAACCCATAGATAATAGAATTCCTTGTATTTTTATCTATATCACCAACTCACAATTGGCGGCTTTAGCATCTTGTTCAGTTTCAAGAGCTCGACTTTTATGTTCTTTATATAATATTTTCCTTCTAAAATCTTATCTTTTTGTTTAATCTAGATCTTGTTATCTAATTATATGGGATGCCACGGTCATAATTTTGTTAGGTTTGAGTCTTGGTGTCATTGATGAATTGGGTTAAGCGAAAATTTTGAAGCACCACATGTAACCCTAGTTATAGACAAGCGATCTACAAAAGATTGCAAAAGCTTAGCACGAGCTTCTTCCAGTAGGTACCCTATAAATTATGGAGCTATACTACGACCCTCGGGTTGGAAACCTCATTCTTGACGACTAATGCGCCGAGTCGCAAAGGATACTTTAGTTATACGCCAAGCCACACACATGTTTCATAATTCAACCATCTAGAGTACTTTGAAATTGCAGCCATCCCTTTATATTCTCTTTGAAGCTTATCCACTCTACCTTGTAGTAGTCTTGAGTTGTAAATATATTATTGAGACATACAAGGCAACATCTTAGTTTAAGAGTCCCAACCTGTGTGCATAGGCCATCCTGGAGGGTCAAGTAATAATGTGACTTCGAGTGGTAAAAACAATTATAAAAGCATGAAATGATCAATAGTGGTAGATCCATCCACATATTACATCCAAGTACATAAAGTAGATTGGAATACTATGCAGATGAGTTGAGTTTTATACACGAAGTTGATATAAAAAAGCTACACTACCAGAACCAAAGAATTAGTATTGGTATATATATTCAATCATCCTAGTACCTATTATTCTTTCACATAACCCAAATGCCAGCTAGCTTTGAATACTAAGCATGCAAAGTATCCAATAAAAGAAAATCTCAAGGGGTTAGCATAAAATGTTGGCTCTTCGATATGCTACACACTAATTTTAATGATGAAATAATTTTCCATTGGTGCTACAAATACGTGAATGAAGTGTTTCAAGCGATCAAGAAACATTGACAAGATCAATGTCAAAGATTTGCAGTTACATATATGTTTGAATATTTGTAACTCGAATTCTATCTAGGATCATGATTTGTATAGATGCAAATGTACGACTTGCTAGGAATCATATAAGAACAAGTAACAAATGGCCAACAACCATCCTAAAAGTAAATTTACACATGTATACACCCACTAGCATAGGCATGTTTTATAGCAAAAAATTGACTGAGACATTTGTCAAATTTTTTTTTCATCAAGCAAACCCAACGCCAATTCAGTTTAGACTGATTCTCAATCAAATTTTAAATTGATCAGTTTGGTCGTTCAAACTATAATTATACAAGATTGTAATTCTATGATAATATTTAATTCGTACTTGGTTAGCCATTTTAATTCCACTAGCTATTCTATAATGACTAGTTAATCACTACTCCAACAACAATTTTAGATATTCTTAAGGATTTCTTACATATAGGAGTGTCATATGAAGACCCAAAGAACACTTTAACATTTCCTTACATACTATCTCTCTCAAGTTTAGAATCCTAGTTTGATACATTCAGATGATCTTGAACAAGTCTAAGCTTAGCCTGATCTAGTGTCCTACTCTATCAAATATAACTTTACTTAAACCTTGTGGAGTTGATCATCACATGTTCTTTAGTGCTATGATTATATATTTTTTGAAGATTGTGTGCACTTTCCTTCTTCCATTATTGTTTCTTATTTAGTTTGTTGTTCCAGAGATACTTTTTGCGAGAAGGTTGTGACAAAACCCTTTAAAGTTACTTTTCACGAGAAGGTTGCATCCAAAGGTAGTGGAGATACATTGTGACCTTCTCCGAAGAGGTTGGTCTTCCACACCCTACAAAGAAGGTCAAAAGTTACCTTTCTCTTGAAAAAGAGGTTGGTCGTGATCCACAAAAGACATCAATAATTGTATTTTGTACTGGTGTTGGAATTGTAAAAAAGTACAACTTGAGAAACCTTGGTTGGAAATAACTAGGCAATGGTTCCATGCCATTTTAGGTTAGAATCACGATAGATTTTATGGTCCTTTGTGGTTGCTTCTTTGTTGACTACTTGTTTTATTCTTCCTATTGTAATATCTCTTTAAGTAGGTTACAATTAACCATTCTTATGTTTTAAGTTGCATGAATTGAATTTGTTCTATTCTCACCCTCTCTAGAGATTTCATAAAGTCGATACATCTTTTAAAAGAAGGAAGACACGTACACTACACTAAACATGCATGGACAACATTCTCACAACATAGCAATCTCACATAATAATAATGACTACTCTAAACATATGTTTAGATGTATGATGGATATATATCACAATGCATGAGAAATATATTAACTATAGCTGCATAAATTTCCATAAGACTAACCTTGGATGCCCATATCCATACACATAATATTAGGACTATATCTCCATGTCTTGATATGACTAATGGCTCTAAATGATGCACTCTGAGAGGATAAATGGTTGATTGATGGAAGAACAACAATCCTAGCTGAATGCTCTAAATTTAGCGCTTGTGGGAGGCAACCCACATGGTTTGAGATTCTCGAACCTTGTTCTTTTGTCATACTTTTTTTTTCCAAGAAACACACACACACACACACACCATACTGGATAGTTTTTCTATTTGTGAATCATGTTAGTACATGTACAAGGAAGAAAAGGTGATGCACAAAGGGTATAGCCAAGGAGAAGATCAAAGTTGAGAGAAGATTGTAAATCAATAGAGGAGCTATAGGAAGGATTCTTGAACGGCCGTGTGACTAGCAAGACAGAACGACCGTGTTGCTCAACACGACTGTGGTGGTCTTACCCTTCCCACCTAGTGCTACTTTGATCACTCCATCTCTTGGTGGTTGTCTTCCGTAACTCCATGCCCTTTACCCTACTATTCTAAACTTCTATTTCATGCCAAGGACATCATGATTTAAAAATTTGGGGTGGTATGGCGGTAAACCCTTCGTTCACCGCATTTTTATCTATGTACCTTGTGCTAATTTTTTGCAAGATAATCAAAGAGTTTGACTAACCTTCACACTTGTTTATCCTGACCATGTGTGTCTGCTTGTATGCATGCATACTTATAGCTTACTTCCATGCATTTTTGCATATTTTTTTCAAAAATTTTGCCCTTTTTTTTATCATGCATTGCATATCATGTAGATTTTTGGTATTTTTTGCATGTTTTAACTAGGATTTTCTATTTTATGCTTTAAATTCCCTAAAAGTTAGGTTTAGATGTGATTGAAGGCAAATTGCCATCATTTTAGCCAATTTTTCCCAAACTTGAATGTTCTTGCCCAAAAAGCATGTTTTGACTTAATCTCCAATGTTTGAAATGAAATCTTTAATCCTTTGACAAATACATGCTGTTTCTTAGAGTTTATTGCTACGTGGTTGTGACACCCCGATCCCCGTGCCATATCTAATGACCCCAGAGACCGGGGAGTCACCCTCGGTAAACCACCCTTAACCTTTTCTTTACTTAGTTACTTAGAATTAACTTAAAAGAAAAACCTAATAGCTTGAATAACATCGGATTGTAATAAAACTACAGAAGCAACTTACCATTAACCTTACTTGGAAGAAAAACAAACTTACGCGACATATTACATTGTTCATGCAGAAAGTAAAATACAACAGATAACTAAAATCTAAACTACATATTACATTACATTCTCTCACTACCACACCACATGCCCAAAGACAGAGGGGAAAGGACTAAGAGACCTCTATCTAACTACGAACTACCTTCTAAGAACTTGGGTGATACAATTCTTCAGCTTCCTCGTGCTGACGCTGACCTGAAAAATGCTTCAGTAGGTTGGTGAGCTACTGGCTCAGTGAATAGAATTCCACCCAACCATCACAGATAACTAATTTTATGTTTATTAATTGGAATAAAATACAAGATAATACTATACTGAGCAGATCTAAATAATATAATTTAAACGACAGTAGATGTCAACATTTCATTAAGATAACAACTGCTACAAAGCTGTAGATACGATTAAATAATAGAGAATACTAAAATTTCATTTAAAGGACAACTACTGCGAAACTAACTCAAATCTTTCTTAACTCTTTAACTTATAAGAAACTCTGTGAACCTATATAAACATATTTTATCTTATGCCCTGATCATATGCAGTGTACTCTACATATGAAGACTCGTAGCAAACTATGATCCCACCGTACAAGACTTAGCCGACACCCCAGGATTAGCTAAGTTTGATTACTCTCCTGGTCTACAATAGGGAAACTGGCTCTCTGGCCTCGACACTCCTATTGTGTCGTAAACTGGACCCCTCCTCTAACCTAAGCACATAGGCAGAGAGTCAAGCCACCTATTAGCTTTTTCTGTACTCTAGTGCCACCAGGACTTTTGGTTGATGTTGGACACGCTTTTCTGTACTCTAGTGCCACTAGGACTTCTGGTTGATGTTGGACACTGCAAACTATAATTTAAGGAGAATTCCACTAGGGCTTCGTCCCCCGTGCCACCTGATAGCACGTTCCGACCCCTGTATACTGGACGCTTCCAGGGTTAGGTCATTTTACCCCTAAGGCGCAGACCTCACATAGGGGTTCTACGGTGTCAGAGCCCTTAAATCTATAATTTTATTATTTCCTAGAAAACTCTTACTATAGTGAACCTTTTTCTTACTTATACTCGACTTTGGTATTTCTATAGCATCTCGACTATTTAATTGCAGTTCAAATCACAACATGAATATCATTCTAGACCTGTCAGAGCAGTATACTAAAAAACAGTGTAATTTATTGAGTAATCCATATACCATGCATGCAGGCAGATTGAAATTTCTTAAATAAACCAAACTCATATCAACTTGGATCATATACGCTGGAATTATACAATTGATCATCGTAACACACTACAAGAGTTAATTACTCGATATATTAGAAATCATCAGTAGCACTTGTAAATTATCTGTAATTCCTCGAAAATCGAGCACATCAACCCAAATTCTAAGTTATGCATCACATAACTCAATTAAAAGTCAATTTACTTGACACGGCAAGATTTAATTGTAAAAACGTGCGCATCAACCCTAATATTGAGTTATGCATCACATAACTTAACTAAGTTTTAATCACTTATCATGGCACAATTTATTAATTATAATTGGGAATTTCAAATGATATCTTTGAGGAGCCTGTCAATTTGTGTAAATATTAAATCATTCATCTTAAATATATCAGAGAGTGTACCATTAGGTTTTCTTTGAATATTTTTTATGTCATCATCATTTCTTTAAAACTGAGCATCTATTAACTTACTAAAAATGTACAGCCTGAGTTTATACCCAAACTGTGTCGTTACTGGTCATGTGCTACTGAGTTCAACATTTGATCGAGCAATTTAAGTTTCGATCAATTGTGTATTTTTACTAATCCAAATCACACATATCAATTAACTAATTAACATCGTGCAAACATTAATAAATAAAATGTGCAATTAGAAATTGAGCGGCGCCGAAACTGTTCGACACCTGGGTAAATGCTGACATCTGCGAATGATACCAATTTCAACCAAAACATCCGATTATTAGAGTTATAATTTCTTAGTGAGTGAAATTCTACTCACAGTGGGTGAGGTGACCCCAATTCAATTGAAAATGCATCCAGAGTCCTATTTCCGAGCTTCAGCAGGTTGTCTTCAACCTTAGAACTACCCTGGTACGAACGTGCTACAAGCAGAATGTTGCTTTCTCACGCACAGGTAGGAGAAGAGGGCTAGGCTAGGTGCTAAACGCGGCTAGAGTTGCGGATTCGAGCATGGACTTCAAAGTCAGAGTCGAGGGCGTTGCTTGGTGCTGCTCCTCGCGCCCAAACGGCTTCCTAACCGTTGCTGCAGCTACTTCTGCTCAAGCTGGTAGGGGCGCTGCCCTTGCTAGCTGGGCACCGGATGGAGCAAGGAGAAAGGGAAAGGAAGGAGGAAGGAGATGGGAAGCAGGGCGCCACTAAAATGGCCCTCTCAAGGCCCTAATCGGCCGCTGTTGCTGCTACTTGGTCGACACAACACCTGCTGCTGGTCAGGTGGCACTAGGGCACCGCTAGGGCGAGGAAAGGGTGAAGGAAGGAAGAAGTGGAGGCGAGGTGCTGCTAAAACGAAGCTATGGGGCCAAAATCACCCGCCCTAGCTCTCCCTCTGCTGCGGCCGATCGGCCTGGCTGCTGCTCTGTGCTCCCGCTTCAAGCGGTGCATGTCAATTAGGTGAAAGAGATAAGGGAAAGGGGAAAATGGGTTATAAAGTTATGGGTAAATTGCACTATAGGTCTAAAGAACTTGAAAATGGCATAACGTTTGCCTCAAAGGTCCAATTGAAGTGATTTATTTTGCAAAAATTCAAGCATGAGATCCTCTACATTCTTAAGGCATAAATAAACAATTAATAAACCATCTTAGCTAGGTTAATCATCTTAGGTAATTAACTTAATGATTAACACTGCAATTAACATTAATTACATCAAATGAATCAATCTTGACTAATGATTCACATCTTAGCTTATCTTGATTAACCATGATGTTTAACAAGGTACTTAACACTAATCAAGGTACTTACTGACTAACCCCAATGTGGGTTGTAACAATCTCCCTCCCTTATAAGAATTTTGTCCCGAAATTCCTAAAAGAGAAAAGGAAACTTGTTACGCATCTCTGACTCAAGCTCCCACGTGGCTTCCTCTAGGTTGTGGTTCCTCCACAGAACTTTCACTAATAGTATCTCTTGATTCTTGAGCTTCTTGATCCTCCGATCAACTATTTGTATTGGTCCTTCAACATAGGACACATCTGATCTGAGCTGTGCAGGTTCTGGGTCCACTATCTTCTCTGTACCAGGGTAACACTTCTTCAACATTGATACATGAAACACATCATGTAGATTAGCCAACTCGGATGGAAAATCCAACCTATAGGCTACAAGTCCAATCCTCTCAACGACAGGATATGGGCCCATAAACCTAGGAGTCAATTTTCCGCTCTTTCCAAACCTCAACACTCCTTTCCATGGTGAAACTTTCAGATACACTTCATCACCAACCTCAAAATCAAGAGGTCTACGCCTCTTCTCAGCGTAACTCTTCTGCCTATCCTATGCAGCTTTCAACTATTCTCTGATCACTGTAATCTTTTCTGTAGTCAAATCCACTATCTCTGGTCCAAGAATATCTTTTTCACCCACCTCGTACCAACATACGAGTGATCTACACTTTTTGCCATACAGAGCTTCATACGGGGCCATACCGACATTGGAATGGTGACTATTGTTGTATGCAAACTCTATAAGGCTCAAGTGTTCTTCCCAACTTCCACTAAAATATAAGACACATGCTCTCAGCATGTCCTCAAGAGTCTGAATGGTCATTTCTGACTGGCCATCCGTCTGCGGGTGAAAAGCTGTACTGAACCTCAACTTTGTGCCCAAAGCACAATGCAGTTGATTCTAAAACCTGGAGGTGAACTTAGAATCTCTATCTGATATTATTGAAACTGGGATACCATGCAGCCTGACTATCTCATCCATGTATATCTTAGCCAACTTTGGGACATCAAAGGTTGACTTAACAGGAAGAAAGTGAGAAGACTTAGTCAGTCTATCCACAATCACCCATATCGAGTCACAACCTTTAGGTGTCATGGGCAACCCTACAACAAAATCCATTGTGATATGTTCCCACTTCCACTCTGGTATAGGAAGAGATTGCAAGGTACCTGCAGGTTTCTAATGCTCAACCTTAACCTGCTGGCACACACTGCATCTAGCCACGTACTCAACTACATCCTTCTTCATACCTAACCACCAGTACAACTCCTTGAGATTCCTGTACATCTTAGTGTTTCCTGGATGCATAGCGTACATCGATGCATGTGCTTCATCAAGAATCGATTCTTTCAAATCACTATTTCCAAGTACACACAACCTGTCATGCTGATGCAACAAACCATCATCTGAAAACCTAAACTCTGGTCTCTTTCCCTCTGCCATATCCTGCATGATCTATTGTAACTCACTGTCACTCTGCCGAAGTTCCTTGATCTGATCATAAAAAGTAGGCTTGACTTACATCTGTGCACTCAAACCACTCTGCTCTGTCACCCTTAAGTCTAAGTTCAACTTCCGCATCTCTACTAGCAGGTCTCTCTTGAAGCATGCCATAGAGAATACATATACTTTTGAACTTGACTTCCTGCTAAGGGCATCTGCTACCACATTTGCCTTACCAGGATGATAATCTATCATCACATCATAATCCTTGATCAATTCTAACCATCTCCACTATCTAAGATTCAGATCCTTCTGGGTAAAGAAATATTTCAAGCTCTTATGATCTGTAAACACCTGACATGCCTCACCATAAAGATAGTGATTCCATGTATTGAGAGCATGAACTACAACAGCTAACTCCAAATCATATGTCGGGTAATTCTCCTCATTCTTCTTAAGCTGCCTAGATGCATAAGCTACTACTTTGCCTTCCTGCATCAACACACAACCTAAACCTCTCCTTGAAGCATCACAAAACACTACGTAACCTTTACATGTCTCGGGCAGGATCAACACTGGTGCTGTAGTCAACCTCTTCTTCAAGATCTAAAAACTCTTCTCACAATTGTCTGACTAGACAAACAGTGCATTCTTTCTCATTAAGTGTGTGAGAGGTGACACTACAACACTGAAGTTCTGGATGAACCTCCTATAGTAACCTGCCAATCCTAAGAAGCTTCTGATCTCAGTAGGAGTCTTAGGCTTCTCCCACTGTAGAACAAACTCGACTTTCTAAGGGTTAACACTTACTCCATCTCCTGAGATGACATGTCCAAGAAAAGACACCTCAGCTAACCAGAACTCACACTTACTGAAGTTAGCATATAACTGGTGTTGTCTCAACAACTGTAACACTATCCTCAGATGCTGCTCATGCTGCTCATCATCTCTGGAATAAATCAGAATGCCATCTATGAAAACTACTATGAACTGATCCAAGAACGATTTGAAAATCCGATTCATCATATCCATAAAAGCTGTTGGGGCATTAGTCAGTCCAAATGACATGACCAGAAACTCATAATGCCCATATCTTGTTTTGAAAGCCGACTTAGGAATATCTGAAGCCTTTATCCTCAACTGATGATACCCAGATCTCAAGTCTATCTTAGAAAAGATCATCGCTCCACACAATTGATCAAATAGATCATCTATCCTTGGCAATATATACTTATACTTGATGGTGATCTTATTCAACAGTATGTAGTCTATACATAGCCTCATAGTACGATCTTTCTTTTTCACAAACAAGACTGGAGCTCCCCATGGCGAAGAACTAGGTCAAATGAAACCCTTATCCAATAATTCCTGTAACTGAATCTTGAGTTCCTTCAACTCTGCAGGTGCCATTCTGTAGGCTGGCAGCGCTATAGGTTGACTACCTGGCAACACCTGGATCTCAAAGTCTATCTCTCTTTGAGGAGGTAGACCTGGCAACTCATCTAGAAAAACATCTAGGAAATCACAGACCACTGGCACATCCAATAGACTGAATGTGCTCTTCTCTGCTCTGGTATCTACTACATGTGCCAAGAATGCCTCACAACCTTTCTGCGACATCTTATCAGCTACAACAGCTGATATGATACACATAGGCAAAACTTTCTTGTCTCCAATAAAGGCACAAGAAAATCCACCCTGTTGAAAGACAACCTCCTTCTTCCAACAGTAGAGCTGAACTCGATACGTCTCTAGGCAATCCATACCCAAGATAACTTGAAAAGAGTTAATATCTAGGGGTATAAGATTAACTGCAATGGTGTAACCACCAAAGGTCAACAAACATCCAGGACAAAACTCTGTCAACACTGTCGGTTCACCTAACAGAACCCTCAACAACAACTCAAACGGTAACTCCTAGGTTAATAGGTTAAGCTCACAAGCTAAAGAACTCTGTATAAATGAGTGAGTAGCACCGAGATCTATCAAAACTCTAACTGAAATGCTGTTAAAGAAAAGCATTTCTCCTATAATTACTCGAGAAGAAACAATACCTTCTTGTGGTGTCAAAGAGAATAAGCATCCTGAAGCTCTTCCTCTCCCATGATTTCCTCATTATCCTTCCCTAGAACTGGGTGCTCCTCCTTTTATCTTCCACTCCACACCACCAGAGATCTGCATCACCTTTAAGCAAATAAACTACATGATTGATTTGTCTTTCCTCAGACAACTCCATCAGAAGGAACACTTTCTCTAACTATCGCAGCCATTCATCTGCCACTGCAGGGTCCGTAGTTCCAACGAACTCGGTACGTCCAAGATTCTTAACCAGCTCATAGGATCTCATCAGATCCTTACTACTCAAAGTAGAAGCTCACCTCTCCATCTTATACTTTTCCCTAGTCTCAAGAAACATCCTATACATCCTTGATGCCTCATCCACATCATCTCCACCACCTGGACCCATCACCTGAGGATCAGGTCCAACGTGGCTCTTAGCTTGGTCCTCATGACCACGTCCTCTTCCTGCCATATGCTATAGTATAACAGAACACTCCCTATTAGAAAATTGCAGTTGGAAGGAAAACACCTAAGTCCTAATCCTATTGGTCTCTTATCATCCCCTGACCTTGACTTAGAGTAACTACGTACTCAACCTATGCTCTGATATCAAAAAACTTGTGACGCCCCAATCCCTGTGCCATCTCTAATGACCCCAGAGACCGAGGAGTCACCCTCAGTAAACCACCCTTAACCTTTTCTTTACTTAGTTACTTAGAATTAACTTAAAGGAAAAACCTAATAGCTTAAATAACATAAGATCGTAATAAAACCGTGGAAGCAACTTACCATTAACCTTACTTGGAAGAAAAACAAACTTACACGAAATATTGCATTGTTCATGCAGAAAGTAAAATACAACAGATAACTGAAATCTAAACTACATATTACATTACATTATCTCACTACCACATCACATGCCCAAGAACTGAGGGGAAATGACTAAGAGACCTCTATCTAACTATGAACTACCTTCTAAGAACTTGGGTGATACGATTCTTCAGCTTCCTCATGCTGACGCTGACCTAAACAATGTTTCAGTAGGTTGGTGAGCTACTGGCTCAGTGAATAGAATTTCACCCAACCATCACAGATAACTCATTTTATGTTTATTAATTGGAATAAAATACAAGATAATACTATACTGAGAAGATCTAAATAATATAATTTAAACGACAGGAGATGTCAACATTTCATTAAGATAACAACTGGTGCAAAGCTGTAGATACGATTAAATAATAGAGAATATTAAAATTTCATTTAAAGGACAACTATTGTGAAACTAACTCAAATATTTCTTAAATTTTTAACTTATAAGAAACTCTGTGAACCTATATGAACATATTTTATCTTATACCTTGATCATATGCAGTATACTCTACATATGAAGACTCGGTGTGAACTACGATCCCACCGTACAAGACTTAGCTGACACCCCGGGATAGCTAAGTCTGACTACTCTCCTAGTCTGCAATAGGGAAACTGGCTCTCTGGCCTCGACACTCCTATTGTGTCGTAAACTGGACTCCTCCTCTAACCTGAGCACATAGGCAGAGAGTCAAGCCACATATTGGCTTTTTCTATACTCTAGTGCACCAGGACTTCTGGTTGATGTTGGACACACTTTTCTGTACTCTAGTGCCACTAGGATTTCTAGTTGATGTTGGATACTGCAAACTATAATTTAAGGAGACTTCCACTAGGTCTTCGTCCCCCGTGCCACCTGATAGCATGTTCCGACCCCCGTATACTAGATGCTGCCAGGGTTAGGTCATTTTACCCCTAAGGCACATACCTCACATAGGGGTTCTACGGTGTCAGGGCCCTTAAATCTATAATTTTATTATTTCATAGAAAACTCTTACTATATTGAACCTTTTTCTTACTTATACTCGACTCTGGTATTTCTATAGGATCTCGTCTATTTGATTGCAGTTCAAATCACAACATGAATATCATTCTAGACCTATCAGAGCTGATTACTAAAAAACATTGTAATTATTGAGTAATCCATATACCATGCATTCAGACATATTGAAATTTCTTAAATAAACTAAACTCATATCAACTTGGCTCATATACGCTGGAATTATACAATTGATCATCGTAACACACTACAAGAGTTAATTACTCAATATATTAGAAATCGTCAGTAGCACTTGTAAATTATCTGTAATTCCTAAAAAATTGAGCACATCAACCCAAATTCTAAGTTATGCATCACATAACTCAATTAAAAGTCAATTTACTTGACACAACAAGAATTAATTGTAAAAACGTGCGCATAAACCCTAATCTTGAGTTATGGATCACATAACTTAATTAAGTTTTAATCACTTATCATGGCACAATTTATTAATAAAAATTGGGAATTTCAAATGATATCTTTGAGGAACGTATCAATTTGTGTAAATATTAAATCATTCACCTTAAATATAACAGAGAGCGTACCATTAGGTTTTCTTTGAATATTTTTCATGTCATCATCATTTCTTTGAAATCGAGCATCTATTAACTTACTAAAAATGTACAGCCTGGGTTTATACCCAAACTGTGCCGTTACTGGTCATGTGCTATTGAGTTCAACATTTAATCGAGCAATTTAAGTTTTGATCAATCGTGTATTTTTATAATCCAAATCACACATATCAATTAACTAATTAGCGCCGTGCAAACATTAATAAATAAAATGTGCAATTAGAAATCGAGCGGCGCCGACATAGTTCGGCACCTGGGTAAACGCTGATATCTGTGAATGATACCGATTTCAACCAAAACGTACGATTATTAGAGTTATACGTGCTTAGTGAGTGAAATTCTACTCACGGTGGGTGAGTTGACCGCAATTCAATTGGAAACACGTCTAGAGTCCTGTTTCCGGGCGTCAGCAGGTCGTCTTCAACCTTGGAACTGCCCTGGTACGAACGTGCTATAAGCAGGCTGTTGCTTTCTCACACACAGGTAGGAGAAGAGGGCTAGGCTAGGTGCTAAATGCGGCTGGAGCTGCAGATTCGAGCATGGAACTCAAAGTCGAAGTTGAGGGAGTTGCTTGGTGTTTCTCCTTGCACCCAAATGACTTCCTAGCTGTTGCTACAGCTGCTGCTGCTCAAGCTAGTAGGGGCACCACCCTTGCTAGTTGGGCGCCAGATGGAGCAAGGAGAAAGGGAAAGGAAGGAGGAAGGAGATGGGAAGCAAGGCGCCACTGAAACGGCCCTCTCAAGGCCCTAACCGGTTGCTTTTGCTGCTGCTTGGTCAACACAACACCTGCTGCTGGTCGGGTGGCGCTAGGGCGCCGCTAGGGCAAGGAAAGGGTGAAGGAAGGAAGAAGTGGAGGCGAGGCGCTGCTAAAACGAAGCTATGGGGTCAAAATCGCCCGTCCTAGCTCTCCCTCTACTGCGGCCAATCGACCTGGCTGCTACTCTGTGCGCCTACTTCAAGCGGTGCCTGTCGATCGGGTGAAAGAGATAAGGGAAAGGTGAAAAGGGGTTATTAAGTTATGGGTAAATTGCACTATAGGTCCAAAGAACTTGAAAATGGCATAACTTTTGCCTCAAAGGTCCAATTGAAGTGATTTCTTTTGCAAAAATTCAAGAATGAGATCCTCTACACTCTCAAGGCATAAAAACACAATAATTAAACCATCTTATCTAGGTTAATCATCTTAGGTAATTAACTTAATGTTTGACACTGCAATTAACATTAATTACATCAAATGAATCAATCTCGACTAATGATTCACATCTTAGTTTATCTTGATTAACCATGATGTTTAACAAGGTACTTAGCACTAATCAAGGTACTTACTGACTAACCTCAATGTGGGTTGTAACAGTGGTCTTGTTTGTTGACTTTTTACATGTGCACCAATTCTATCAAGTTTGTGAAAGTTATGGTTGTTTTGTGAATTGAGCAAGCTACAAATGCTTATAGCATACATAATTGCTTAATAGAAATGTGAATGTCATGTTGTTCTATCATGTGGTGTGATATCATTTGATGAAGTGTTGGATTAGCTTTCATGCAGGAAATCTTATGTTGAAGACTACACTAATTATCCCTCTTTGATCTGACTCTTCACTCACCATCTTCATACCTCTCTGCCTAATGAAAGGATTCGCTAGTGTACATAATCAGCCTTGACCACCTCCAAAAGTTTAGGGTGGCCATATCTTTATCTCCCCACTTCGCTCTATCCACCATATGCCCCATCTACACTAAGGGCAAAGAAAAGAAAAGAAAAAGAAAGCAAAAAGAAAATAAAAGGATGCTCCCATTTAAGAGCATTCAAATAAATAAAAGATGAGTGCTCCATTCAATAACACTCTAAAAACCTTTCCGCAACCCTTTCTTCTACTTTCATACCCATTGAGCTTGAAAACATCAAATCTAGCTCACTTTACCCTTTTCCACAACCAAGTGGGTCATTTAGTGTGGTTCGAGGCGTACGACTGAATGCATGAAAGTGAAATAATACTTGTAGTCATCTTTGATTAACACAAACATGAAATGGTTTACCCGGAATGCTATGAAGGACATATGGACAACTTGAGTATTCTATGCTTTATATTTGAAGTTTGTATGCTCAGTGCTCATTTCATGATTGGTTTGTGAAAGAGGAGAGGGGAGAGGCAGAACACTTGCACTTAGTCACTTCAAAGACCATGTAGTCAATAATTTTCTATTGCTATGCATTTGTCACTCTTGTTTATTAAAAGAAAATTGAAAAGAGAGATTAAGTTGGAGCATACTTGAGGACAAGTATGTTTTAAGTTTGGGGTGGTGATGCAGCCATATTTTAGGGCTCCATCTTGCGCCATTTTGTAATTTATTCACATCTAGACACAGTAGAATGCAAGTTAAATCCCTCAATATGATTATTACTATCAAATGCACTTATAGACGTTCTTTGCACTATTTTTAGGTACTTGGACCATGCTTTGGATGGGTGAGAGAGAAGGAAGGAGTTCTAGGATTCCTCCACTCATGAAGGGATCTAAAGAAGGCCCCAAAGCTCCCTCAACCTATCCCTAATGGCCAAGATTCATCATCAAGCAAAGAAGTCCATGGATGATGTGAATTGAAGTTCATTTTGCCACTGGAGATCACAACACGCCCGTGGCCCCATGGCCCCGGGTTGTGTCAATTATTGTGAAGAATCGACTAAGATGTCAGGTTGCTGCACCAAACTCACCATGGCCGTGGCCATCAGCCACGACTGTGGTCCATTGAAGGCACCACGACCGTGGCCAACAGAAGAGAAAATGCCCGTCTTGCCCCCCACGATCAAGACTTCCTCCTCCAAAATGGCCGTGGCACCACTTACCTAACACGATCATGACACCCCGCCACGGCCGTGGCCACCACCTACACTTAGCCTTTTCACCCTCCTCTCACACCTTGACCGTGGCCACTCCCCCCACGACCGTTCCCCACACCCCCAGTTAGGCTTATTGTTCTTTCATCAATCAACCATTGTATTTTGTACTGGTGTTGGAATTATAAAAAAGTATAACTTGAGAAACCTTGGTTGGAAATAACTAGGTAATGGTTCCATGACATTTTAGGTTAGAATCACGATAGATTTTGTGGTCCTTTGTGGTTGCTTCTTTGTTGACTACTTGTTTTATTCTTCTTATTGTAATATCTCTTTAAGTAGGTTACAATTAACCATTCTTGTGTTTTAAGTTGCATGAGTTGAATTTGTTCTATTATCACCCTCTCTAGAGATTTCATACACTCAATACATATTTTAAAAGAAGGAAAACACGTACACTACACTAAACATGCATGGATAACATTCTCACAACATAGCAATCTCACATAATAATAATGACTACTCTAAACATATGTTTAGATGCATTATGGATATATATCACAATGCATGAGAAATAGATCAACTATAGCTGCATAAATTTCCATAAGACTAACCTATGTTTAGATGCATGAAGGATATATATCACAATGCATGAGAAATAGATCAACTATAGCTGCATAAATTTCCATAAGACTAATCTAGGATGCCTGTATCCATACACATAGTATTAGAACTATATCTCCATGTCTTGATATGACTAATGGATCTAACTGATGCACTCTGAGAGGATACATGGTTGATTGATGGAAGAACAAAAAGCCTAGCTGAAGGCTCTAAATTTAGCGCTTGTGGGAGGCAACCCACATGGTTTGAGATTCTCAAACCTTGTTCATTTATCATACTTTTTTTTCCAAGAAACACACACACACACCATACTTGATAGTTTTTCTATTTGTGAATCATGTTAGTACATGTACAAGGAAGAAAAGGTGATGCACAAAGGGTATAGCCAAGGAGAAGATCAAAGTTGAGAGAAGGTTGCAAATCAATAGAGGAGCTATAGGAAGGAGTCCAGAACGACCGTACCACCCAACACAACCATGTGACTGGCAAGACAGAACGACCGTGTTGTTCAACACAGCCGTGGTGGTCTTACCCCTCCCTCCTAGTGCTACTGTGATCACTCCATCTCTTGGTGGTTGTCTTCCGTAACTCCATGCCCTTTACCCTACTATTCTAAACTTATATTTAATGCTGAGGACAACATGATTTAAAAGTTTGGGGTGGTAGGGCGGTAAGCCCTTCGTTCACTCCATTTTTATCTATGTACCTTGTGCTAATTTTTTGCAAGATGATCAAACAGTCTGACTAACCTTCAGACTTGTTTATTGTGAACCTGTGTGTCTGCTTGTATGCATGCATACTTATAGCTTACTTCTATGCATTTTTGCATAACTTTTTAATTTTTTTCCATTTTTTTACCATGCATTGCATATCATGTAGATTTTTGATAAATTTTGCATGTTTTAACTAGTATTTTCTATTTTATGCTTTAAATTCCTTAAAAGTTAGGTTTAGATGTGATTGAAGGCAAGTTGACACCATTTTGGCCAATTTTGCCCAAACTTGAATGTTCTTGCCCAAAAATCATGTTTTTACTTAATCTCCAATGTTTGAAATGAAATCTTTAATCCTTTGACAAATGCATGTTGTTTCTTAGAGTTTATTGCTACGTGGTCTTGTTTGTTGACTTTTTACATGTGCACCACTTCTCTCAAGTTTGTGAAAGTTTTGATTGTTTTGTGAATTGAGCAAGCTACAAACGCTTAGAGCCTATGGAATCGCTTAATAGAAATGTGAATGTCATGTTGTTCTATCATGTGGTGTGATGTCATTTGATGAATTGTTGGATTAGCTTTCATGCAGGGAATCTTATGTTGAAGACTACACTAATGGCCCCTCTTTGACCCGACTCTTCACTCACCATATTCATACCTCTCTACCTCATGAAAGGATGCCCTAGTACACATAATCAACCTTGGCCACCTCCAAAAGTTTGGGGGTGGCCATATCTTTATCTCCCCACTTTGCTCTATCCACCATATGCCCTATCTACACCAAGGTCAAAGAAAAGAAAAGAAAAAGAAAGAAAAAAGAAAATAAAAGGATGCTCCCGCTTAAGAGCATTCAAATAAAGAAAATATGAGTGCTCTATGTAATAGCACTCTAAAAACCTTTCCGCAACCCTTTCTTCTACTTTCATACCCATTGAGCTAGAAAACATCAAATCTAGCTCACTTTACCCTTTTCCACAGCCACATGGGTCATTTAGTGTTGTTCAAGGCATAAGACTGAATGCATGAAAGCGAAACAATACTCGTCATCATCTTTGATTAACAAAAACATGAAATAGTTTACCCGGAATGATATGAAGGACATATGGACAACTTGAGTATTCTATGCTTTATATTTGAACTTTGTATGCTCAATGCTCATTTCATGATTGGTATGTGAAAGAGGAGTGGAGAGAGGTGGAACACTTGCACTTAGTCACTTCCAAGACCATGTAGTTAATAATTTTCTGTTGCTATGCATTTATCACTCTTGTTTATTGAAAGAAAATTGAAAATAGAGATTAAGTTGGAGCATACTTGAAGACAAGTATGTTTTAAGTTTAGGGTGGTGATGCAGCCCTATTTTAGGGCTCCATCTTGTGCCATTTTGTAATTTATTCACATCTAAACATAGTAGAATGCAAGTTAAATCCCTCAATTTGAGTATTACTATGAAATGCACTTATGGATGTTCTTTGCACTATTTCTAGGTACTTGGACCATGCTTTGGATGGGTGAGAGAGAAGGAAGGAGTTCTAGGATTCCTCCACTCATGGAGGGGTCCAAAGAAGGCCCCAAAGCTCCCTCAACCTACCCCTAATGGCAAAGATTCATCATCAAGCAAAGAAGTCCATGGATGATGTGAATTGAAGTTCGTTTAGCCACTGGAGATCACAACACGATCGTGGCCCCATGGCCACGAGTTGTGTCAATTATTGTGAAGAATCGTCTAAGATGTCAGGTTGCTGCACCAAACTCACCATGAACGTGGCCATCAACCACAGCCATGGTCCATTGAAGACACCACGACTGTGGCCACTTACCACGATCGTGGCCAACAGAAGAGAAATTGCATGTCCTGCCCCCCACGATCAAGACTTCCTCCTCCAAAATGGTCGTGGTACCCCACCACGTCCGTGGTGCCACTTACCCAACACGACCGTGGCATCCTGCCATGGCCGTTGCCACCACCTACACTTGGCCTTTTCACCCTCCTTTCACACCTTGACAGTGGCCACTCCCCCCACGACCGTTCCTCACACCCCGAGTGTAACACCCCAATCTTAATTATGCAAAATTTCCAAATTATTTTAGTCCTTGCATGCTCTTTTCTAATTTAGATAATTGTTGAGGACTCAAATGCAATTTTTCCCATATTTAGTTTTGCAAAATCACTTATTGTGTTCAATTGCCCTATTATACTTGTTTTATTTAAAGAAAATGTCTTCATATATATATCTATGCCCTTTTTGTTGAAGAAAATGAGGATAAAGGCTTTTATGTCATATTTTCTCTCTCATCTGATAATTAGTGATTTCCTTGTGTAATTATTTGCTTAATGGCCCCCATCTTGTCAAATGAGAGGAAATAATGTTTAGGGCACGTTTTTGTGTTTTATAATTTTTATTTGAAAAATTAATGGCTTTATTTGCTTTTATCATGGTCATTTAAGTACACATAAGGATTTTTGTTATTTTAGGCCTAAAACGAGTACAAGCACGAAAATCTAATGGCATGAGAATATTCTACACCTTCCAAACTGCCTATGGTTCAAATTTGAACCCATTATGACCTTGTTTGACCCTTCAATTGATTTAATAGAGGTTTGAATATTAATTGACTAAGATTTGAATGAAATTTCAATTATGTAGCCCATTCAAGCTATAGTCCCGCATTTACATTGCGTCACACGTTACTTTTCTTGCACGCGTACACGGTGACCATTGGATCAAGATCCAACGGCACTCGTATTCTCTCCTACCTCCGCTTTTCTCACGAGCCGGCACCTGTTTTAACTACCTTGAATGCTCGCAGTCGATCTCGGTCATTCCTCGACGGTTTCACGTCGTTTCTTCGCCATTGAATTCGTCTCTCTCTCCCGAACCCAACGAGCCCCTGCTCGCGTGCTCTCGTGCCCTATAGAAGAGATGCCCATTTGGGGCTCGCTGCCTCTCTCCACAGAAGAGTTGCAGCCGCCATTACTGAGCCCTCCTCGTATGTTTAAACACCCCATAAGCACCAAGAGGTCCCGAAGTTTCCTTCTCCTCTTCCAATTTCGTCCCAGGTACCCCCTATAGTCTCACCCTACACGATTTGGATCTCCGATAACCTCGGTCGCTTTCCTATCTTCTGCACCGCCGTTGTGCAAATTGGCTTTTGGAAAAGCATCCCGACCATCCCGAGACCTGCTACCCATCGCCCGTTTCCCCCCTGTCATCTCGGATCGTTGTACCCTATAGATCGGGTCAAGGGAGCTTGCCGACGCTAGACGCCATTGCAACCCAGTGCCCCTCCAACCTCGGAACTACCTCTGATCTCTTCTCCTGTCCTCGACGATCATTTTCCAATCACCGCATATGTGTTTCGGTCTGATTTCCTTTAGTTACGGGTTCACGAATGTTCCTCTGTTCTGCTTGGTTTTCCGGCGTGCCTGAGGGCTCAGGGCTCCTCGCCCTTTTTGTTTGATCTGTGGGATTCAGGAAATGATGCCCACTTTACCCTCATCGATCGTTAGCTCTCGATTACATGCTCTCATCGTGGTGCTTTCTTGGCTCCAGTTCGTAGCTTTTACTGTGCCGCCATGGCCAAGGAGCTTCTCGAGCTCCAGTCCACGCCTGAGCAAGTGGCTCAGCTCAGTGCCTCCGTCATGGGTTGGTGAACTCGCTCGATGCCCTGGTAACTATAGAGACCCTCTACCGGCGACTCTGGATCGGGAGCTAAATGCTCATACAAGGTGCTCGATCCATGGCTCGCGAAGAGCAGGCAGGGAAGAAACCAGGGTGTGCAATGACCCCTGGCCCCCTCGTTTTCTTTATTGATGTGTTCAGTTGAGAGGGGTATTTTTGGGATTTCACTGGTCCTCCCTTCTCTGATAGCAAGTCCTCAGAGGCGAGCATCGCGGCCTAGTTGGCCAAGCCCGATTGGGCCAAGTCAGATGCGGGCCCCTTTTCCAGGATTTGAATATATAGATTTACACGTGGCTTTTTCTTGATTTGCTATTGGTCCGTTCTTTAGAAATTCGTAGTAAATCGCCTGATTATCAGAAAAATACGCAAAAATATGTTTTGGAAAGGATTTTTGATGAGGAATCCGATTTTCTAGTTTTTATCGACTGATTTTACTGATTTTACATCTCAAATTTTATATGAGTAAATTAGGGTTTAATGATATATGATAAATGATAATTATGTTAATTTCAGGTGTTTAAGGGGATCCAATCAGTCAAACTAGGTTTGACTTAGGTGATTTAGTTCAAGGTAAGCAGGCCATGCCTTTGGTATAGTAAATTTGCATTTTTGAATGATTATGATATATTATGCTTCTTTTATGTTGAAGTCTTGAAAAGTACATGTTTTTCCTCAATATACATGATTATTGGATGTTGGTTGTTATAAGCTAAGTCTAAGAGTAGAAATCCCATTAAGATTATGGTTTATGATTAAGATACAAGAAATTAAGATTAAGAGGGAATAAGTTTCCCAATCATGCTTAAGAGGGAGAAATCCCATTATGGTCATGGGGAGAAATCCCAACCATGTTCAAGAGGGAGAAATCCCAATTAAGATTAAGTTTAAGGTATTAAGAAGATAAGTGAAGTTTAAGAAAGATCATGAATAATAGAAATTTATTTAGATTTATATGCACCTTGTTATGGGCTTTCCAAGCAATTATGGGCTTTCCGAGCATTTATGGGCTCCTTATGGGGCATTAAGAGAGGAGCATATTTTTCTAGTAAATTTCTTTATGTAAAAGACATTAAGAAACGATTAATGTTAATGCATGTTCATGATTATGTTAAGTCACTTGTATATTTATTTTTATGTCTTATAATATGCCAATGCTGCTTACTTACGATGTTTGTTTTCCTGTGCATGGCTGGGGACGAGATGTCCGCAGGAGTTGGAGCCAAGGAGAAGGAACAACCTTGAGAGTACCAAGGACCTAGAGATCCAAGGATTTGTTGCCTGGTGGGACGTCCATCTATGGAGATCCTATCATTATCTAGTTTATGTTTAGTATATCTTTGGAAAATTGATGTAGCTTTTATTCCAAGAACTTATGTATGAATCTATGTTTTAATAATGCCAAGTGTTATTTGTTTCTTGTCATGAGATCATGTATGTGACATTTCCTCCCAAATATGCCAAGTACCCCACATTATGGATAATGTTGGGGATTAGGCTGTGCTTCCACTGGTTACGTAAGAAACCCTAGGGAGGGGTGTTACATTAATGGTATCAGAGCAAGGAATAGATGGCCACTAAGGCAACATTAGAGATTCATATTATGTTCTAATATCATGTTATGTTTACCCTTTCAGATGGCCCCTAAGAGGAAGGAGAAGGTTGGTGAGTCAAGGCACTCACACGGATCCTCTAGTGGTGATAAGACTGATGACATGAACCACGTCCCTCCACCAATCACCCTAGATGCCCTAGTAGAAGCCTTGACCAATGCCCTTCAACCTAGAGCTCCACCTAGAGCACATGAGATCTCCCTCGTAGACTTCTTGAAGATTAAACCTGATGCTTTCCATGGTGAAGATGAGGTTGATGTAGTAACCAAGGCTGAGGAGTGGCTGAGCAACATGGAACATTGCTTTAGAGACCTAGAGTGTCCCCCACGTAGCAGGGTTAGATTTGCCACCCATATGCTCAAGGGTGCAGCCCGTACTTGGTGGGAAAACCTCTTAGCCTCTAGGGAAGATGATGACCCTCCTTTCTCTTGGGATGAGTTTGTAGAAGTCTTCAATGACCATTATGTATCCGAAGCCATGTTAGAAAGGAAGGAGGATGAGTTTGTTAACCTTAAGCAAGTGGGTGACATGACTGTCACTGAGTATGCCATGAAGTTCCGTAAGCTCCAAAAGTATGGTCCTGAGTACACTGAGCTAAAGAGAGCTAAGAAGTTCATTAGAGGACTTAAACCCGACCTAAGTTTTGCCTTGTCTGGTAGAGGACACCGGACCATGCAATCGGCCTTGGATGCAGCCCTAGAATTGGAGGAGCATCCTGGGAGGAATCATAAGAAAGAGGTACCCCAAAACAATCATCACCATCAGCCCCATCAAACCCCTCCACCCTCAAACAACAAGAGAAAAGCCCCTGAGCCTTCCATTGAGAATGGGAGAACCCCATGCCCCAAGTGTAAAAGAAACCATGGTGGTCCTTGTAGGTTTGGGACTTCTGTTTGCTACTATTGTGGTGAGGAAGGGCATATCAAGCCTAATTGCCCTAAGCTTGCAAAGAAGGATCCCAACCACAACCAAGCTAGGAACCCTAATCCTCCACCCAAGGTCAAACCAAGGCTCTTCACCATGCAAATGTATGATGGAGAAGAGGAAAATGATCAAGGTAAGGGTAGTTGAGTAATTTATGTTTAATCATAATGCTTTGTTTATGTATTCTCCTTTTATGGAAAGATTTGTATGCTTATGTGAAACCCTTAAGGTGGGTAGAAACCCTAGGAAATTTCGAGGACGAAATTTATTTAAGGTGGGTAGTATTGTAACACCCCAATCTTAATTATGCAAAATTTCCAAATTATTTTAGTCCTTGCATGCTCTTTTCTAATTTAGATAATTGTTGAGGACTCAAATGCAATTTTTCCCATATTTAGTTATGCAAAATCACTTATTGTGTTCAATTGCCCTATTATACTTGTTTTATTTAAAGAAAATGTCTTCATATATATATCTATGCCCTTTTTGTTGAAGAAAATGAGGATAAAGGCTTTTATGTCATATTTTCTCTCTCATCTGATAATTAGTGATTTCCTTGTGTAATTATTTGCTTAATGGCCCCCATCTTGTCAAATGAGAGGAAATAATGTTTAGGGCACGTTTTTGTGTTTTATAATTTTTATTTGAAAAATTAATGGCTTTATTTGCTTTTATCATGGTCATTTAAGTACACATAAGGGTTTTTTTTATTTTAGGCCTAAAACGAGTACAAGCACGAAATCTAATGGCATGAGAATATTCTAGACCTTCCAAACTGCCTATGGTTCAAATTTGAACCCATTATGACCTTGTTTGACCCTTCAATTGATTTAATAGAGGTTTGAATATTAATTGACTAAGATTTGAATGAAATTTCAATTATGTAGCCCATTCAAGCTATAGTCCCGCATTTACATTGCGTCACACGTTACTTTTCTTGCACGCGTACACGGTGACCATTGGATCAAGATCCAACGACACTCGTATTCTCTCCTACCTCCGCTTTTCTCGCGAGCCGGCACCTGTTTTAACTACCTTGAATGCTCGCAGTCGATCTCGGTCATTCCTCGACGGTTTCACGTCGTTTCTTCGCCATTGAATTCGTCTCTCTCTCCCAAACCCAACGAGCCCCTGCTCGCGTGCTCTCGTGCCCTATAGAAGAGACGCCCATTTGGGGCTCGCTGCCTCTCTCCGCAGAAGAGTTGCAGCCGCCATTACTGAGCCCTCCTCGTATGTTTAAACACCCCATAAGCACCAAGAGGTCCCGAAGTTTCCTTCTCCTCTTCCGATTTCGTCCCAGGTACCCCCTATAGTCTCACCCTACACGATTTGGATCTCCGACAACCTCGGTCGCTTTCCTATCTTCTGCACCGCCGTTGTGCAAATTGGCTTTTGGAAAAGCATCCCGACCATTCCGAGACCTGCTACCCATCGCCCGTTTTCCCCCTGTCATCTCGGATCGTTGTACCCTATAGATCGGGTCAAGGGAGCTTGCCGGCGCTAGACGCCATTGCAACCCAGTGCCCCTCCAACCTCGGAACTACCTCTAATCTCTTCTCCTGTCCTCGACGATCATTTTCCAATCACCGCATATGTGTTTCGGTCTGATTTCCTTTAGTTACGGGTTCACGAATGTTCCTCTGTTCTGCTTGGTTTTCCGGCGTGCCTGAGGGCTCAGGGCTCCTCGCCCTTTTTGTTTGATCTGTGGGATTCAGGAAATGATGCCCACTTTACCCTCATCGATCGTTAGCTCTCGATTACATGCTCTCATCGTGGTGCTTTCTTGGCTCCAGTTCGTAGCTTTTACTGTGCCGCCATGGCCAAGGAGCTTCTCGAGCTCCAGTCCATGCCTGAGCAAGTGCCTCAGCTCAGTGCCTCCGTCATGGGTTGGTGAACTCGCTCGATGCCCTGGTAACTATAGAGACCCTCTACTGGCGACTCTGGATCGGGAGCTAAATGCTCATACAAGGTGCTCGATCCATGGCTCGCGAAGAGCAGGCAGGGAAGAAACCAGGGTGTGCAATGACCCCTGGCCCCCTCGTTTTCTTTATTGATGTGTTCAGTTGAGAGGGGTATTTTTGGGATTTCACTGGTCCTCCCTTCTCTGATAGCAAGTCCTCAGAGGCGAGCATCGCGGCCTAGTTGGCCAAGCCCGATTGGGCTAAGTCAGATGCGGGCCCCTTTTCCTGGATTTGAATATATAGATTTACACGTGGCTTTTTCTTGATTTGCTATTGGTCTGTTCTTTAGAAATTCGTAGTAAATCGCCTGATTATCAGAAAAATACGCAAAAATATGTTTTGGAAAGGATTTTTGATGAGGAATCTGATTTTCTATTATCGACTGATTTTACTGATTTTACATCTCAAATTTTATATGAGTAAATTAGGGTTTAATGATATATGATAAATGATAATTATGTTAATTTCAGGTGTTTAAGGGGATCCAATCAGTCAAACTAGGTTTGACTTAGGTGATTTAGTTCAAGGTAAGCGGGCCATGCCTTTGGCATAGTAAATTTGCATTTTTGAATGATTATGATATATTATGCTTCTTTTATGTTGAAGTCTTGAAAAGTACATGTTTTTCCTCAATATACATGATTATTGGATGTTGGTTGTTATAAGCTAAGTCTAAGAGTAGAAATCCCATTAAGATTATGGTTTATGATTAAGATACAAGAAATTAAGATTAAGAGGGAATAAGTTTCCCAATCATGCTTAAGAGGGAGAAATCCCATTATGGTCATGGGGAGAAATCCCAACCATGTTCAAGAGGGAGAAATCCCAATTAAGATTCAGTTTAAGGTATTAAGAAGATAAGTGAAGTTTAAGAAAGATCATGAATAATAGAAATTTATTTAGATTTATATGCACCTTGTTATGGGCTTTCCGAGCAATTATGGGCTTTCCGAGCATTTATGGGCTCCTTATGGGGCATTAAGAGAGGAGCATATTTTTCTAGTAAATTTCTTTATGTAAAAGACATTAAGAAACGATTAATGTTAATGCATGTTCATGATTATGTTAAGTCACTTGTATATTTATTTTTATGTCTTATAATATGCCAATGCCTCTTACTTACGATGTTTGTTTTCCTGTGCATGGCTGGGGACGAGATGTCCGCAGGAGTTGGAGCCAAGGAGAAGGAACAACCTTGAGAGTACCAAGGACCCAGAGATCCAAGGATTTGTTGCCTGGTGGGACGTCCATCTATGGAGATCCTATCATTATCTAGTTTATGTTTAGTACATCTTTGGAAAATTGATGTAGCTTTTATTCCAAGAACTTATGTATGAATCTATGTTTTAATAATGCCAAGTGTTATTTGTTTCTTGTCATGAGATCATGTATGTGACATTTCCTCCCAAATATGCCAAGTACCCCACATTATGGATAATGTTGGGGATTAGGCTGTGCTTCCACTGGTTACGTAAGAAACCCTAGGGAGGGGTGTTACACCGAGCTTGGCTTATTGTTCTTCCATCAATCAACCATTATATTTTGTACTGGTGTTGGAATTGTAAAAAAGTACAACTTGAGAAACCTTGGTTGGAAATAACTAGGTAATGGTTCCATGAAATTTTAGGTTAGAATAATGATAGATTTTGTGGTCCTTTGTGGTTGCTTCTTTGTTGACCACTTGTTTTATTCTTCCTATTATAATATCTCTTTAAGTAGATTACAATTAACCATTCTTGTGTTTTAAGTTGCATGAATTGAATTTGTTCTATTCTCACCCTCTCTAGAGATTTCATAAATTCGATACATCTTTTAAAAGAATGAAAACACGTACACTACACTAAACATGCATGGACAACATTCTCACAACATAACAATCTCACATAATAATAATGACTACTCTAAACATATGTTTGGATGTATGATGGATATATATCACAATGCATGATAAATATATCAACTATAGTTGCATAAATTTCCATAAGACTAACCTAGGATGCCTATATCCATACACATAGTATTAAGACTATATCTCCATGTCTTGATATGACTAATGGCTCTAACTGATGCACTCAGAGAGGGAAAAAACCACAAACCATGAGAGTATGATAAGTGAAATATGAATTATCCCTACACAACTTACATTTGAAAATACCCATGGATATTTGTTCTGTGTAGGTTAGTCCCTAGCAAGAGTTTGTTAGCACATAAGTGCCCCATGGAAAAAATATATTAGGCCATCTGTATTAGTCAAGAAAATATAAAATGTCAACATATTGCATGCATATTATCATTAGAGTGATTATCATGTAGAAAGGTCATAAGTGTGATTACACCCAACCACTGAATTATCACAATATCATGAAAAATTATGCATGAATATCCATATGATTAAATAATATAAAAATACTTATATTATAGTAGTGATGAATATAACTACATGAGTGTCATGGAAGTGTTCCCCAATAATGATACAATTGAGTAGTAGTATATATCCATATAAAAAAATCTAAAAAAACAAGAAAATCAATAAAGTAGCTAATATCAACTACACTAGATTAATATCAACCGGCTCTACTCGCATCACATATCCATAAAATGAGTAACACTAAGGTTATAATAGTATTTATATCACACTTTATTATGGGATTATGCCACTACAAAATTTTCATTAGAGTGTAACTAAAGTATCAAGGCCATATGTTTAGTTATCTATCTCATATAAACATCCACCCTTCGAATTAAACAACCATCAAGACTCATAGAAAATATCGAAGGTTCTTGTTTAAACACTAGAATCTATCTAATGGTCCCAGAACCTCAAATGACACCCTAGTTGTTGACCTAAGCCATAAATATAGTAGAATATTTTGCAAATCGTCATAATTATGCTTGAATTTATATGGACCATCTTCAACAAAAATGCAAGATATTTGTAGTGTAGGTTGAGAAGAACCTACTTAACTTAAGGTAATTTTTGAGTTTCTATTCATATCTCACGTATCACATATTCAATTTATTTTTGGGGTTTATATTGAGAGATAGAAGTCACAACACATTAGATCTAATGTGTTGGGTCTGACCCCCCCAAACGAGGTGTCCAAACACACTCAATTTAAATATTCCATGTGAATACTCCCACTTTATAAGTATACTCCATGCTAAAAGCAATGTCAATGTTGTTGACCAAGCCATGTGTAATGCCCCAGGTCTTGACACATCAGATAAAATGATCTTAAAAGGAATGATTGGACTACCCATATCTCCAAGGTACACCTCCTTTTGAGGGAATCCATACAAAAGAACTCTATGGTTAAGCATACTCAACCCATAGTAGAACTAGGATGAGTGACCAATCAAGAAGTTCATCCTAGCTTGCACATGAGTGAGGTCAAAATGTACAGTTAAGGCTAGTGGTGGTTTGTGGGGGAAATCATCATTTCTAAGATTCTACTAGAGACTTGGGCAATGGGCTCATGCATTACAAATGGTATCAAAGTCAAAACCCCTTCAGTAAGTAGGGCCCAGATGGGCATATGGCATGTCAGTCTTCAGAGGTGCAGTCCAGACTTGTTGGAAAAGGTTGTCCATGGTGATGTAGTCACCCTTACATTGGTATCTGTGATTGGTAGTTGGGTGTCCATGGGCCATTCTGGGTCTACTTTAAAATGATGAATGATTATGAGGCCTTATAGTCGATCCTTGACGGAGGACTTCAAGAGTCTAAGTGGGGGAGATTCTATCGTCCTGTATCTTGAGGCCTCATATAAAATGATTTTAAAAGGAATGATTGGACTACCAATATCACCAAGGTGCACTTTCTTTTCAAGGAACCCAACACTAAAGAACTCTATGGTTAAGCATACTCAACCCAGAGTAGTATTAGGATGGGTGACTAGTCAGGAAGTTCATCATGACTTTAACATAAGTGAGGGAAAATCACACAGTTACGACTAGTGGCGGTCTATGGGGGCATTCGTCATTCCTAAAACTCAACTACATCCTTGGGCAGTGAACCCGTGCGTTATACCATGGCCTAACTCAGATGCACCTATCTGACAAACACCTTTTGTCCTTATAAATCCCTCATCATTCTCCTATAAGCCTTCTTATAATGAGAAGACCACCTCACAACCTTTTCCTATGACCAAGCCTCACATACTCATCCCTTGGATGTAAAAATAAGACTTTAATACAAACCACTACTAAATAAAATTTGATGCAAAATCCCACTAGGTGTACTCATAGTTTGAGATAGACTCTTGTTTCAAATTAATTTAATATTATTATATAATGGATATGACAATACGTGCACATGTTGTAAGATAATCAAACAAATTTACACATCACCAAAAAATAATATAAGAATTAATGTTCATCCATACATATGAATATGACTTCACGATAAATATATAAATTAAAATACACACAAGGAAACCAACATTGGATGCTGATAATATTGGCCCAATAGAGGGTACCTTCCCATGTGTCCCAAGAATGTCCTTAAGAAGCTTTTGTTATCAACATTTCTAAGTGTTCCCAGCCTCAAAAGTAAATAAAATATGTTTATACTAATCTTTGTGCTATAGTAAACAAATAAATATGCACCGCCAAAGACCAAATTTGTGGGACACCCTTATAGTAATCCTTCATTGTTCCTCCATGAAACCCATACAAGTTTGCATAATACTAATGAAGTTTGAACATCCTCTTCTATTTTATAGCATATTTAGTAGGAATCTTGAGACGACTAGTAGATGAGGCCTCCTCGTGCATCAACACTTTGTCACTTATATGGAAATTAGTAATATACTGACATAAAAAATGAGAGAGGCAAATAGCCTCCTGTAGGCGTAAACAATGCTAGTAAAAATTCTAAGACAAAATGTGAAAGATCCTATATAGGTGGTATTAACCTACAAAATCTTAGTTTCTCCTAGTTGTATAGATCATATTAGAAAATATATGATCCTTGTCTTTATTCACCATGCTGGTTTATTTTGCGTCTTTAGAAATACCCAAGATATTGATGCAACCCTATTTTAGGGCTCCATCTTGTGCCATTTTGTAATTTATTCACATCTAAACACAATAGAATGCAAGTTAAATCCCTCATTATGAGTATCAATATCAAATTCACTTATGGACGTTCTTTGCAGTATTTTAAGGTACTTGGACCATAATTTGGATGGGTGAGAGAGAAGGAAGGAGTTCTAGGATTCCTCCACTCATGGAGGGGTCCAAAGAAGGCCCCAAAGCTCTCTCAACCTACCCCTAATGGCCAAGATTCATCATCAAGCAAATAAGTCCATGGATGATGTGAATTGAAATTCATTTAGCCACTGGAGATCACAACACACCTATGGCCCCATGGCCATAGGTTGTGTCAATTATTGTGAAGAATCGACTAAGATGTCAGGTTGCTGCACCAAACTCACCACGACCGTGGCCATCAGCCACAACCATGGTCCATTGAAGACACCACGACCGTGACCACTTACCACGGTCGTGGCTAGTAGAAGAAAAAATGCCCGTGCTACCCCCCACAATCAAGACTTCCTCCTCCAAAATGGCCAAGGCACCCCGCTACGGCCATGGTGCCACTTACCCAACACGACCGTGGCACCCCGCCATGGCCGTGGCCACCACATACACTTAGCCTTTTCACCCTCCTTTCACACCTTGACCGTGGCCACTCCCCCCACGACCATTCCCTACTACCCCCACCATGACCGTGGTACATCAACACGACCGTGGTAACCAACCTACCCTATCCATTTTTTACACTATTTTCCCTAAAATACCCCCACTTACCCTAGTGCTTCCCCACCACCTATATATACATAGGTGGTGGCTGGGGCATGGAGGTTAGACCCCCTAGCTGTATCTAATCCTCCCTACTCACCCCTTGAGCATTCATTGCACTCCACCTTGCATTTATGCTCCCCATCCACCATTTCCACCCCATTTCCACCTTGGAAACCTAGTTTTCTAGGTTTTCCTCCATAATCCCCCATATTCTCATGCCCATCTATACCATTGGAGGAGGAAGGACGTCCCCAAGCTTCTAGGAGGTGAATAAAGAGGTTTCTACTTCAAGCTTCATGGAGTTCTACCCCTTCTTCCCCTTTCTTTTGCTATTTTCTTGATCATGTCTAGCTAAGCCCCTAGTGGTGGGCTATTTGGGGTCAAAATGTGACTTTGATACCATGTTGGGGGAAAATAACTTGTAATAAACATGATTTATATCTATGATGATTTCTTCTTGCTTCTATCTCATTTCCTATTTTATTGCATGTGGTTTGTGCTTATAACATGGATTGCTTGCTTTAAGATGTTTGATGACACGTAGCTTCTAGGAGGAATTGGAGTGTATGTGGCCAATCTTAGGAATGGCTCCTAGGTCTAATTAATGGATCCTTAGATAACACCCTTTGTTCCCACATACACATCCCTCCTTCTACAAGTGAGTGTGAGATCTAAGTGGCTAGTGTAAGTGTGATTAGTGCAATTTCCTAGAGCTTCCCAAAGGCTGGATGGCTAGTGGCATGAGGTGAAAAACCCTAATCTTTACTTTCATTTCTACCCTTGGCTCTCAATTGTCCTAATACCACCGACCCTAGAGACCTAGACTTGACAAGTCCTATTAGAATTACATTTAACCCTAGTTCTCCAACTAGTAGTATAGGGTACATTCTAATAGCACTTGCCTTGTTGTTTGGTTTGGTAATCTAGATAGAGTTGTGATAAATTGCTTGCTATACTGACCCCCCAACTCATATCAAACCACATCCCCAAATGGCCCACCTACCTAATCTCATTACTTATAACCCAATCTGCTTTCTTAGCTTGTTCATGCTAATATAGTGTAGTTGCCTTTGTTCCAACTAGTTATTTGCTCAGTCTTGATCTTTAGTGTTAACTTATGTTTTTGCTCTCTTTCTTATGGTTAACCTAGTTATAAGTTGTTAATTGCTCTACTAGTGTAGTGTAGTCAACCTTTGCTTATGCTCTTCTAGTTGCTTAATCTAGTTCATTAGACTTGCTTGCTTAGGATAATTTAGAGTTGTGATAATCTAGATTTCATAATTGCCTTTATTTTCTTGTTCACCTAGTTTAACAATCAACTAAACCCCTTTTAAACCCTTCAACCCTAATCTCTGTAATAGGAATGTAGCCAATGCTAGCCTAGATCTAGTGCCCCCTCTGTCCCTGAGGATCGACCCCTACACTTTCCCTTCACCTATGGTACAATAGTACCCCGTGTGCTTGCGGGCGACCTATTTGGTATTGTGATCGACTTGGTTAGGGTTAATATAAATTTCAAAAGATCCACATGTGTGTCCTCCCTTAGGGTTGCATTTAGCCACCTCTAGTTGGCTAGTGTGTATCCTTGGTGGGAAGCACACCAAGCTTTCTGGTGCCGTTGGTGGGGACAGAGGCGCTCGACCTAGCTAGTTAGTTTTGCTTTGACTTTTCCTACTGCCCTCACCATTGCTATTCTTTATTCATTATTCTTTGCATTCTTTGTGTATATTGGTTTACTAACTTGCTTTCTTTTGTTTGGTTGTGCCTTGTACATGTGACAAGCAACCCTTTGGAGTCAATATGGTAGATCGAGATGTGCAAGCACCTTCAATACCTCAACCACCCTACATGATGAAGATGTTGGAAGACATGGTAGATCTCATGAAAATTCATGTGGGAGGTTCTTCTAATCACTCCGCCAACTCCATGGAGGCTCTTTGTGAAGATGTGCAAGTTCTACAATCATGTGGCATTCAAAACAACCAAGGATCCATGTCAAGCTCTTACACTTCAGAATGGAGAAATCATCCAAACCTTTCATGGAAGCAATAAGGAGACCAAGAGAAAGGAGACAACTCCATGTTTGAAGAAGAAGTTCTAGCAAGGTTAAGA
The DNA here is from genome assembly GCA_963693085.1 of Alisma plantago-aquatica. Classification (NCBI taxonomy): domain Eukaryota; kingdom Viridiplantae; phylum Streptophyta; class Magnoliopsida; order Alismatales; family Alismataceae; genus Alisma; species Alisma plantago-aquatica. Next base: position 1,407,462,171 of record OY856412.1, on the reverse strand, counting down.
AGCCTTGATGAAGTGAAGAGAGAAGTGTCCTTTCATGGACAACCGATTGAATGACTTGAGCAAAGGTTGGATGAGATTTCCATCTCACTTGCCCTTTGTGAGGAGGGAAGACCCCTTTCCCAACCCATGTCCAACCCCAACAATGCCAGTGGAACCATGGGTGCTCCTCAAGGTGCATATGTCCCACCACATGGCCAAGAACCCACTCTCCAACGATACCAAAGCACACTAACCCCTATTCTCCTCCACCACCACAACAACCATTTAACTTCCAACACACCTCACAACCACCACCATAATTTCAACTACAAAAACCACCCCCATTCCAACTACCTCCACAACAACCAACCTACATCCATCAAAATCCTAATCCACTACACCAAAAACCACCACCACTACCACCACCACCACCACAACTATCACATGCTCCCCCTCCTCCCTATGAGCAAGTGAAGAAGGTTTCAGTGTTGAGGTATGACAAGGTTGTTGAGGATCTCAACAAGGGAGGGAAGCAACTAGACAAACATCATGTGGAGAACCCTTGCTGCAAAGCCCTTGTGAGAGTGCTAAGTGCACTAAAAATTCTACAGTCCTGCCAGATTTTGGGTAGATAATATCTTGTGTCCCACCTTCCTTTGAGATGGCACCACCAAATTCCCCCATTGCTGATCCAGGATATCCCAATGTGATATTTTTAGGTTTGCAAGTATCCAACATGATGGAAACCCGTCTCTTTGATGCCTATGAAGATCCATTCCTTAAAGGGAAGGCAAAACTATGGCATGAAAATTCTGAAGGTCTTAAGGTTGACTAAGGCAAACACCTCATTGCTTTCCATCATCAAGCAAAGCCCAAATTATGTAAGGTTCCATAAGGATGTTTTCACCTTCAAGAAGAAGATGAGAGGGAAGATGCCTAAGGAGGTCATCTTAAATGAGCTAAAAAGTTTTATTGACGAGGATTCTTACTTTGAGACCTATGATGATGACCCCAGAGGAGAGACAAATGAAGAAAGATACTTGAGAAGCTCGCATGACCCTTGGGAAGAAGATCAATCAAGGAAGGCATTTGAGAGGATTGCCTATGATGAGGATGGAAACATTTTTCTTTTAGACAATGGTTGATTGATGGAAAAACAACATGCCTAGCTGAAGGCTCTAAATTTAGCGCGTGTGGGAGGCAACCCACGTGGTTTGAGATTCTCGAACCTTGTTCTTTTGTCATACTTTTTTCTTCTTCCAAGAAGCACACACACACACCATACTTGATAGTTTTTCTATTTGTGAATCATGTTAGTACATGTACAAGGAAGAAAAGGTGATGCACAAAGGGTATAGCCAAGGAGAATATCAAAGTTGAGAGAAGATTGCAAATCAATAGAGGAGCTATAGGAAGGAGTCCAGAATGTCCGTGCCACCCAGCACGGTCGTGTGACTGGAAAGATAGAACGGCCGTGTGGCTAGAAAGATAGAACGGCCGTGTTGCTCAACACGGTCGTGGTGGTCTTACCCTTCCCACCTAGTACTACTTTGATCACTCCATCTCTTGGTGGTTGTCTTCTGTAACTCCATGCCCTTTACCCTACTATTCTAAACTTCTATTTCATGCTAATGACAGCATAATTTAAAAGTATGGGGTGGTAGGGCGGTAAGCCCTTCATTCACCGCATTTTTATCTATGTACCTTGTGATAATTTTTTGCAAGATGATCAAACAGTTTGACTAACCTTCACACTTATTTGTTTTGACCCTATGTGTCTGCTTGTATGCATGCATACTCATAGTTTACTTCCATGCATTTTTGTGTAATTTTTCAAAAAAATTTCCCTTTTTTACCATGCATTGCATATCATGTAGATTTTTGGTAATTTTTGCATTTTTTAACTAGGATTTTCTATTTTATGCTTTAAATTTCCTAAAAGTTAGGTTTAGATGTGATTGAAGGCAAATTGGCACCATTTTGGCCAATTTTTCCCAAACTTGAATGTTCTTGCCCAAAAATCATGTTTTGACTTAATCTCCACTATTTGAAATGAAGTCTTTAATGCTTTGACAAATGCATGTTGTTTCTTAGAGTTTATTGCAACGTGGTCTTGTTTGTTGACATTTTACACGTGCATCACTTCTCTCAAGTTTGTGAAAGTTTCGGTTGTTTTGTGAATTGAGCAAGATACAAACACTTACAGCCTATAGAATCGCTTAATAGAAATGTGAATGTCATGTTGTTCTATCATGTGGCGTGATATCATTTGATGAACTGTTGGATTAGATTTCATGCAGGGAATCTTATGTTGAAGACTACACTAATGACCCCTCTTTGACCCGACACTTCACTCACCATCTTCATACCTCTCCGCCTCATGAAAGGATGCCCTAGTGCACATAATAAGCCTTGGCCACCTCCAAAAGTTTGGGGTGGCCATAGCTTTATCTCCCCACTTCGCTCTATCCACCATATGCCCTATCTACACCAAGGGAAAATAAAATAAAAGAAAAAGAAAGCCAAAAGAAAATAAAAGGATGCTCCTATTTAAGAGCATCAAATAAAGAAAAGATGAGTGCTCTATGTAATAGCACTCTAAAAACCTTTCCGCAACCCTTTCTTCTACTTTCATACCCATTGAGCTAGAAAACATCAAATCTAGCTCACTTTACCCTTTTCCACAGCCATGTGGGTCATTTAGTGTGGTTCGAGGCATAAGACTGAATGCATGAAAGCGAAACAATACTCCTAGTCATCTTTGATTAACACAAACATGAAACAGTTTACCCAGAATGATATGAAGGACAAATGGACAACTTAAGTATTTTATGCTTTATATTTGAAGTTTGTATGCTCACTGCTCATTTCATGATTGGTATGTGAAAGAGGAGAGGAGAGAGGTGGAACACTTGCACTTAGTCACTTCAAAGACCATGTAGTCAATAATTTTCTATTGCTATTTTCATTTATCACTCTTGTTTATTGAAAGAAAACTGAAAAGAGAGATTAAGTTGGAGCATACTTGAGGACAAGAATGTTTTAAGTTTGGGGTGGTGATGCAACCCTATTTTAGGGCTCCATCTTGTGCTATTTTGTAATTTATTCACATCTAAACACAGTAGAATGCAAGTTAAATCCCTCAATATGAGTATTACTATCAAATGCACTTATGGAGGTTCTTTACACAATTTTTAGGTACTTGGACCATGCTTTGGATGGGTGAGAGAGAAGGAAGGATTTCTAGGATTCCTCCACTCATGGAGGGGTCCAAAGAAGGCCCCAAAGCTCCCTCAACCTACCCCTAATGGCCAAGATTCATCATCAAGCAAAGAAGTCCATGGATGATGTGAATTGAAGTTTTTAGCCACTGGAGATCACAATACGGTCGTGGCCCTATGGCCACGGGCTGTGTCAATTATTGTAAAGAATCAACTAAGATGTCATATTGCTGCACCAAACTCACCACGACTGTGGCCATCAGCCACGGCCGTGGTCCATTAAAACACCATGACCGTGGCCACTTACCACGGTCGTGGCTAGCAAAAGAGAAAACGCATGTGCCCCCCACGATCAAGACTTCCTCCTCCAAAACGGCCGTGGCACCCCACCACGGATGTGGTGCCACTTACCCAACATGATAGTGGCACCCCACCATGGCTGTGGCCACCACCTACACTTAGCCTTTTCACCCTCCTTTCACACCTTGATTGTAGCCACTCCCCCCATGACCGTTCCCCACTAACCCCACCAAGGCTGTGGTACATCAACACGACCATGGTAACCAACCTACCCTACTCATTTTTTGCACTATTTTTCCTAAACTACCCCCACTTACCCTAGTGCTTCCCCACCACCTATATATACATAGGTAGTGGCTGGGGCACAGAGGTTAGACCCCCTAGCTACTGCTACTCCACCCTACTCACCCCTTGAGCATTCATTGCACTCCACCTTGCATTTATGCTATAGCCCTCACATTGAGATGATTAGCCTTAGAAAATACCATCAAATCATTAGAAAATATTATATGAGAGATGCCAAAGCTACCTGAAGCCTTTAGAGGGTCCAACCTATTACTCTTCACAAAAGAATTGATGAGAGAGGAAAAACCCTGCATTGTCATAACAAAAAGATAAGGGTCCAAAGGATCCCCTTATCTTACACCATTGCTAGCTTGAAATGAGGGAGAAGGAACCCCATTTACCAAAACCTAAAAAGAAGTAGACTCAAAGCACACATAAATCCAATTAAGTCAACACTCTGGAAACCCCATTCTTCCCATTATAAACAAAATATAATCCCTGCACATAGTGTCATAAGCCTTTGTCAAATTGACTTTGACACACATATTGTTTGAGCCAGTACTAGGGAAATAACTCAACATCTCATTTTCCAAGAGAATAACATCCCCTATAGTCCTCCCCTTAAAAAAGGAAGCCTGATTTATATCAATAAGCCCAGGTAAAACATCCTTCAACTGATTAGCTAATATCTTTGTGATGATTTTAAAAATTACATTGCATAATGAGATTGGTCTAAAATCTTTCAAGGATGTAGCCCCTGACACTTTCAGTATTAGAGTAATAAAATATTTGTTGCATTCTCCAAGAAGTTTCCCAGATACAAATAAATTAAGGACAACAACAATTACCTCTTCACCAACAATATTCCAACATGTCTAAAAGAAATAGGCATATAATCCATCTGGACCAGGAGCCTTGTCACCTTTAAAATTCTTTACAAATTTCTCAATCTCCTCCCTAGTTACCGGTCTTCTTAAATCCTCACACTGAGTGTTGGATATAGAAGGAATCTCCCACGAGTCATCCCAAATGACCTCATTCATCAAACTAGAATTAAAGACATCAGTGTAATATTTAACAATATGCTCAGTAATCAAGTCTGGATCATTGATATCCTTGTTATCAACAGAAAGAACATGGATGCTATTATGAATTCGCCTGCATTTAAGCGAAGCATAAAATAATGCAGTATTCCTGTTCCCCTCCTTTAACCACATAACCCTGGACTTCTACCTAATAAACTCTTCTTCTTCATTCATAGAAATGATAGCCTTTTTCCTTGCTTCGATGAGATCAAGTTGCAGGGCCTCATTAGATGGTTGACCATCTACTTGCTTTTGTAACATAATAGCTTAAGTTTCCAATTCATTTGCTACCAATTAGAAATTACCCACTGACTTTTTATTCCATTCCATCAAGTCTAGTGAAAGAGCATTTAATTTCCTATACAGTCTCAACATAGGAGCACCAACAACACAAAGCTTCAACCAAGAATTTTGAACAATATTCAAAAAATCCGATCACCTAACCCAACCATTAGTGAATCTGAAAGGGGCACACTTTCTCTTACAAGGATTTAGATGTATGGACTAAATGCAATGATCACTGACCAAATTTGGAATGATCTCACACCATATAGAGGGGAAGAGTGTCATAAAGGAGAGATTACACAAACACCTGTCTATTTTTGAAAAGGTACTCTTACCAGTCTTTCTCCTGCTATATCCCAAGTAAAGAAATTTCCTTCAAAAGACACTTCAAGCAAACCAGTAATGGCAAGAGACTGGTTGAAATCCTCCATACTCCTAGAAGACAGAGGATGCTTGCCCTTCTTTTCATTATTGAAGCGGATTGCATCAAAATCACCCATCACGCACCAAGGGATAGAAATAGGACTAAGTTGGTTGAGAGAATTCCATAAAAGACCTCTTTCAGAATCCCCATTAGCTTTGTATACAGTAGTAAGAAAGAAACTATGATTACCAACCAAAAAACTACAATGCATCATCTGCTCATTTTCAACAACTTTACTAATAACAATAGAATCATCTCTCCATAAAATAGTGATATGAGTATAATAATAGAAATTAGCATTGGTGATAGAAGTAGCACCTAGCCATAAAGACTCAACCAAAGACTTAACATCACTCTTAAAAATTCTTGATTCCAGAATAATATACACATCAACTGCATTCTTTTGCATCTCCTTTTGAATGCAAGGGAGATTATTATGAATGCTCCTCACATTCAATGCAACAATGTTTAAAGGCCTATCCATTAGCAAAAGGTTCCCTATCCCTTACAACCCCTTCTCCTCCATTTAGTTTTTCCAGAAGTGAGAACCTGTTTGGAGTGAACTGAATGTTCTTAACCATTGAGACTAGTTTAGTAGAAACACGAGATGGTGATTTAGATTTTCTCTTATTTACCTCCCATCCTGGGGAGGGACTAGGAGTAATATGAATAGAGACATTCTTCCCTTTCTCAATAACAGAAGTAGAAAAATACCCCAAAGATGTCTCAGACAAATCATCAAACACTAAGTCTGCATTAACCTCTCCAACGACATCAGAAAAAAAATTTCAGATCCTTATTGACCTTCTCAGATGCAGTTACAACCATGGGCACTTTCTCACAATCAACAACAACCTTCACTGGAACTACAACCATCAGAACCCATCTAGCATCAAAATTTGGCTTAGTTAACCCTAGATTACCTAATTGCTGAGAACATAGAATAGATTCATGGCTGAAATGACCGCATTGTCTGCATCTATCTGGCTCCCATTCGTACTCGAATGAGATGATATCTATATGGACATCATCACTCTAGATTTCCAAAGTCCTAGGAAATGAGAACTCAATTGGAATAAGAATTTGTATCCTCACATAGTCCAACCTTCAAAATTTAGTAGTAAGCGTGTCCACCTGTAATGGCTTACCAAGAAACGAGCCAATTTTGTTAAACATCTCGTCATCCCATAATTCCAAAGGCAATTCATACACCTTCCGCCATATAGGGATTTCCAAGAGCTTGAGTTTCTCCATTGGCTCCCCTCTCTCCCATCTTTTGATAATCAATGGCTTGCCAACAACGAACCAGGGGCCTCCTTCTACTTCCGTGCTCAAATCTTTGTCATTGGAGAACATGATGATGAAGAACACCTTCCCTCTAGATGTGACCTCAATTGATCCCTTCTTCCCATATCTGAGCACAATGTCAAACTAGAACATACCAATTTGGCTCCAAACCAACCACATAAACAATGATTAATCTCCATCTCTTCATATCTCTCTCCACAATCTTTTTAGGATATATAAGCTTCCCGTCCACTAGTTCAACATTCAGGTTCATTAACTTACCTGGTGAAATGGATTTCTTCTCAGCAACCAGATCTACCCAAGATTTAGACGATGGCGCCACTTGAACCAAGGAAGTAGCCAGTGAAGGTGGTTTGCCATCCCGATTCAAATCTCCTTTACTTCCTACACTCTTTAGACCCATAGACTCATCAACATTCTTCGTGGAGGGTGCCAAGGGAATTGCTCTTCCAATCACTTGGCTGCTCTCATTTTCACTATCACTAGCCATCCGTGTGGTGTTTGTTGGTGAGGGAGTGAACCCTAAGATCTTATCATCATGTCTCTTTTGGAATATTAAGTTTTGTAAATAAAAATATTAAATTTGAGTTCACTTGTCTGTGAGTTTTATAATGTTCATGAGCACCTTTGTGAACTCCTTCAACCTAGAAGAATGCTCAATTGAGAAATGAAGGTCACCATCTACAAATATGAGATGACACATAACCTTCGTTCCTTTTACTGTGGAAGGTTTGACTTTATTATGATCTTCAACTTATTTGATAAGATTGGTAAGGATCTCTATGACAAGGATGAAGGAGAGGAGAGAAGGGATCGCACTTTTAAAGTCCATTCTTAGCTTGGAATATCCCCATAGGATCCCCATTTATAAGAATAGAGAAATAGGTGGTTTGAACACATTTTTAGATTAACCCAATCCATTCTTGTTGAAGCATATTAAGCCCATGATGCCCTTTAGGGACTTCCATCTCCTTTAATATGTCTAGCTTCACACAATCATTAAAAATTGAGTTTTTTAAATCCAAAAACTGATTAGATATTCAACAACAACAAGAATACTATTAGTGACATTTCTAGTAACATACTAGGTCTTGGACCCTACCCTAGAACTTTGACCTTTTGGGTTTAGCCAAACAAAGATATACATAAAAGATGATTAACATATCACCCTAATGATTACACATTAGACTTAGGTCATCAATGGAACATAAAATATGTCACATAGATCATTTGGTAATCCTAATGTCATTAATGAAAGAGAAACTAAGAAATGATTACTTAATGCATCTAAAGTCTTCAAAAGGAGAATCTAATTGCATAATCAGAATCTACATGCCTTAATTGGCCTCTGTCAAAAATTTCACCTAATTTGGATAATGTCCGAACCCTTGTTTGAAGAGAGAGAAAAAGGAAATATAATTTTATATCACTTTAGTCTTAATCAGATTTGAATTAGTTTTAATGTATCATGCTATCATTGTAACCTTGCTGGATGTGCACATCTCTGTGGACCATTAGATCTGATCCAAGGGAAGGGAGCTTCTCTCCTACCTTGGGTCGGACTCTTGTTTCACACACAGAGTAATGGTAGGATTTTCTCTATTTCTTCTCATAATCAGTTCCATATCAGCCTCCATTTTTCTCTCCCTCGCCTTTCTCATTGCTTTCTGTGCAGCATGATCCCAACTTTCATAGGGTTTCATCACCTATATAACCCTAACCACCATCACTGCTGATTGTTTCCCCTGTTCTGATCTCTGTGCGGTGTGCCGGCTACCCCAAGCCTTCCTCGTCATTTTGAACTCTAACCAAACAATGCCATGCACTCCTGCTAGCCTTGGACTCTAAGTTTCTACTCGAGTTTCCCCTTTTTACACCCCCACAAGGACTGGGCATCCACGACAACTTCCTGGTCTGCGGTATCTAGTCCAGAGGCCATAAAGTTGCCAGTTATTGTTCGGTTTGGGTTCGAGGTCGCTTGGTGAAGCTACTTGCACCCCCAATTTGAGTCTATGAGGTAATCATCTTGGTTTCCCCTTCTGATCTTCTTCTTTGTAGGTATAGTGCAGTAGCTCAATTCCTTCAGTATACGTCACTTTCTTACCTAGTTAAACTGTTGCCGTCATCGTCGTGGTGTTTTTGGTTGTTTATCATGGTTAGCTTTCAGTTTTGGTCGCTGTTTCCTTTTTCCCCAATTTTGGTCGGGGATGCCTGCTGCTTTGAGCAGCAATGGTTCCTGGACAAGAGGGGAAGTTTCCCCTTCATTTTTTCTCTAGTTTACCCCTTAATTTCCTATTGTTTTGATTTTTCTCACGATGGGCATTTTCACATTTCTGCCCTTTTTGTTTCCTTGCTTTGCTCCAATAACTTCATGACTTGGATGAGTGGCCAACCGAGTTGGCTATCCCTGATTGGGCCAACTCAGATGCGTGGCCCTCTCCCTCTCTCTCTTCTTCTCTAGCCAACCTCTTTGCTGATGTGTATTTTTTTGATTGGTCGATTTTTGAAAAATGATAACTAATTACATACTGATAAAAAATACAAATAAATAGTCGTTGGATTAAAAAAAAGAAGACCTATCTAATGATACTAGTTTTGTTGCATAAATCCAATGCTAAATTAAAGGTGAATATTAACATATTAATCTAATTACATAATAACTTGTAAAATTCATAACTAAATATTTATACATCAGAAAAATATAATAAAATATGTTTTAGATTCATAATAATATAAATTGAAATGTGGCATACTTTTCATAACCTAATTCACACACTAAGAAAAAGGTGGTTTTTAGAGTTAATTAATGGATACAGAATGGACTCAAAACCTACATATATGTTTAATAAGATCTTTGGAGACCTAGACTTGGATGTAGAAGTGACTTTGGACTTTGGACTCTGAAGTTGAGGTATGTTTTGCATCTCCTATTCTTATATATTGAACAATAACCTATGTTTATCATTCTCTTGGTCCTATGGATATTAGCCTATACACAATGTCTTTTCTTTTGAAAATCATGGTTCATGTGAACTACCTTATTTGTTATTGATCATGTGATCATGAATATTCTTTTGGAATCTCTCTTATGCTTTGTGCATGTTGGACTTATTTGATGATATGTGCTTCTTTTCCCACCATAGTAGTGGATGTGTATATGGCACATTAGGTGATGGTATTTGGATGGATGTTCTCATCCTTCTTGTTCTCTTATACTCTAAATCACGTGTATTCTTGCTTATCTTTTGTTATGCATCATGTGGTGACTACTAGTATAATGTTGCATGTGTTTTTATGTGGATGTTAAATTTCCACATATGAATGTAGATGTTAAATTTCCACATATGAATGTAGATGTTAAAATCCTGCATATTTATATATTTGGGCAGATGTTAAATTCCTGCTCGGGTAGATGTTGACAGACCCTGCCACCCCACATTTTAGAGCAGATGTATAAAAGACCCTACTCACCCCACATTATTTTTGGTAGATGTGTTATTTCCTACCTGCATGTTTATATTGTCTAGTATTGTCACAGGTTAAGCAAATGGATGCCTTGTTTATATACTCTCTTGCTTCATTCTTATTTTATTGTTCATATTCTTTTATGCCCTCTTGGGTAGTACTTTTCTCTTCTATGGGAAGCCTTTAATATTTGTTGTCCTTTATTGTAACATACCTGACCTGGGTTATGCCTTAATCCTAGAAGTTTTGCTTAAGTAAGTCATTTAGATTCTTGTCTTTATCTTTTGAAAAGTAATTAAGACTAAAGGAAATCTTATGTTTCAATTTTGATCCTATTTGAATAATATTGAAACAATGTTTTACCTGTTTTGGACTAAAGTGCAATTTACCCAATTTAAGGGGTTACCTTGCAAATGTTACATGATAAATGTTCCTCAAGTGTTATAGCATCATAAGAATGAAAATGATTCTGAGTTATGGCTTCCACAAGCCTAAGTTCCAAGAAGGAGCTTGTTTGAGTAATGCTTGTGTATTGAATGCTAGTTTCGGTGTAATTTGCAAATTACCCAAAAATCTAGGGTTGAATATGTAGAATACCACTTCAAGAATGTCCTTATTGTTTCTTGGTATCATTTAGAGGAAATAAAAAGAAAGGGGCGTCTTGTTTGAAGTACTTTTGAGGAGAAATAATCTTGTTAATAAAATAATCAAGATTTAAGCATAATTGAAACCCTAATTTATTTTGTAGCAAAAAAATAAATATATATTAATTGAAGTGCCCATCAACTAAAAAGGATGTGGTTGAAATCCTATAGTACAAGGACGTCCAAATGCCTTGAGTGGCACCAAAATATCCTAACTAGGTGAAGAAACCCACTCACATTTATTAATTAAAAAGTAATGTCCACTAAAAATGGATAATAGTATTATAATAATAAAGGTGCTTAAGTGGTTGCTTTTAATTCAAGGATAAATGAAAGGAAAATGAGGGCAAGGAATATGGCTTCGAAGGAAAGGAAGGGAGGGGGAATGTGGCAAGAAAGTGGATGAATTTTCTCCTACTTTCTCTCTCCTAGAAAATCAATTACATATACTCGATTTTCTCCTTACTTGAAAGGCTATTAATCAAACCACTTTCTTCCCTTGCTTTGGACAATGAACAAGGAGCTTAGGAGAAGGAGGAAAATGTTCCCCAAGCTGAAGGTAAGATCCATGATCATCTTCAACCTTGAATTTATGGTTGAAATCAGATTTCAACATTGATTTTCTTCTCTCTTCCATCCAATGCTCAACCTTGGCTATCTTTTGCATCCAAAGAGTTGGAAACGAACCTTGGATAGTTGAAGGAGATTATTTCACCATTAGAGATGAGAAGCTTGAATCTTTGAAGCTACTTTGAAGGCGGGTTATATAACTTGAACCCATCAATGTTATTATTGATTTCAATTTCTCATCATATGTTGATCATTTATTTCCTTCTTTGAATAATTGATGAATTCATCGTATATATGGAAGTAGAATTCATAGGTCTGAAGCTTGATGATGATGACATTATCTTAGCACACGCCTCAAGAAAATCAAAAGCAAACAGTTTCATTTGGTTGGTTAAACGGTTTCAAACCGTTAGAGACCAAACGGTTTCAAAACCGTTAGAGGTCAAACAGTCTCAAACCATTAGAGACCAAACAGTTTCAATGGATTCAAGGATCAATTGGTCTCATGACCTAATAACTTTAAACAACCAAATTCAATTGGTTACAAAACCCTAGAATTAAACTCAATTGACTCCAAAACCCTAGATCAATTGATGTTAAAACCCTAATTTAGGTTCAATCGGTTTCAACTATGAATTGACCAAACGGTCCCAAACCGTTTGAGGACCAAACGATTTCAAATCATTTGAGGGACTAGAGGTCAAGAGCGTTTAAGGTCTAACGGTCTTCAAACCGTTTGATGAGCAAGTGACCTCAAGACCGTTTGAAGGTCAAGTGACCTCAAGACCGTTTGAAGGTCAAGTGACCTCAAGACCGTTTGAAGGTCAAGTGACCTCAAGACCGTTTGAAGGTCAAGTGACCTCAAGACCGTTTGAAGGTCAAGTGACCTCAAGTCCATTTGAAGGTCAAGTGACCTCAAGACCGTTCGAAGGTCAAGTGACCTCAAGACCGTTTGAAGGTCAAGTGACCTCAAGACCGTTTGAAGGTTTAAACGGTCTCAAACCATTTGAAGGATTAAGGCAAGACCGTTTGAGGGTCTAAATAGTCTCAAACTGTTTGAAGGTTCAACTAGTCCAAACCGTTTGAAGGTCTAATTAATTCAATTCATGCAAGTACTAATAACCCCATAAATTTGTGAAAATCTAGAATGTCTCTCCATAAATATCCTCTGCAACTGGAGAGACATTCCAGATTTTCACAGATCATAAGAACCTAAAATACATCTTTTCACAGCATTAGTTGAACGTGAGACAACACCGCTGGATGGAGTTAATGAAGGACTACGATTGTATAATTGATTATCATCCAGGAAAGGCTAATGTAGTGGCTGATGCACTAAGTAGAAAATCATCATCACCAACCATAGACAAAGCACAGTTGAACTCTTTAGTGTGCTTTAAATGAGACATGCTTGTCTCTTTGAGGCAAAACAAAGTACAACTTAAAGTATCCTTGTTAGCTGGACTGTTAGCTAAGATGCACACAAAACCTACTCTAAAACAACAGATCAAAGAGGCACAACAAGCTGATACTGTGATTTAGAAGATCAGGTCAGAGTATGGTAGTGAGAAATAGGATGGGTTTCATGAGTCAGATGATGAGGTAGTCTGTTACCATGGTATGATGGTAGTACCTGATGCCAATGACTTAAGGAAGTTAGTCTTGGAAGAAGCTCACTCATCTATGTATGCAATGCATCTAGGGAGCACCAAAATGTATCATAACTTGAAAGATATGTATTGGTGGCCTGGTTTGAAGAAAGATGTAGCTAAGTTTGTTATGCGGTGTCTAGTATGTCAGCAGGTTAAAGCTGAACATCAAAAGCCCGCAGGGACAATGCAACCTTTACCTATACCACAGTGGAAACGGGATCACGTGACCATGGACTTTATGGTTGGTTTACCCAAAACATCCAGAAGTCATGATTCCATTTGGGTGATAGTTGATAGGTTGACTAAGTCAGCACATTTTCTTCCCATCAAAACAACCTATACTGCTGAGAAACTTGCACAGATCTATATAGATGAGATAGTGCGTTTACACGGGGTTCTGACTACAATTGTTTCTGATAGAGGTCCCCAGTTCACGAGTCATTTTTGGGAACGACTACATAAAGCTTTGGGTACACAGTTAAGGTTTAGTATTGCCTTTCACCCATAGACAGATGGACAATCTGAGAGGACTATACAAACTTTGGAGGATTTTCTTAGGGCATGTGTCCTTCAGTTTGTAGGAAGTTGGGATATACACTTGAGCTTAATAGAATTTGCTTACAACAATACTTATCAACACAGTATTGATATGGCACCGTATGAACCATTATATGGTAGATGTTGTAGATCTCCGTTGTGTTGGTATGAAATAGGAGAATACCAACTTTTGGGTCCTGAGTTAGTGCAACAAACAACTGATAAGATTAAAGTAATACAACAATAGTTAAAGGCTGCACAGGATAGGCAGAAGTCATACGCTGATAAACGGTGAAGACCTCTAGAATTCCAAGTTGGAGACAGAGTATATCTCAAAGTCTCACCTTGGAAAGGTGTTCTTAGATTTGGAAAGAAGGGTAAGTTAGCTCCTAGATTTATGGGGCCTTATCCAATCATTGAACGGATTGGAAAGGTAGCCTATAAGTTGGAGTTGCCACCTGATCTACATAGATTGTGTGACGTCCCCAGATTTTCTAAAACTTAATCTGATGTGTGACGTCCAAATTGAAACCCTCACCTCAGCGAGAATCCCAATTTAAACATCCCACACAAGGCTAAGAATAAGAAAATCATGGGAGTCAAAAGGAAACAAATAATCAGTAGCACATGCACATGAACAATAATAAAACCATACACACATGTTCACCATTCAACATATAATTACAACATGAATTGTTACAACATTTGATATTACATATTGAACACCAAACTATACATATACATGTACTACATCTAAACAATAGGATCTTAAGACAACATGTCCACCTGTACATCAGCTCGCTACACAACTCTCAACATTCTGGATCTTGAAGAGCATAACCACAACCTAAACAAAAGATTACATGCGGTACACGTCAGCACAATATTTCATGAATATTGTATTGAGTACGCCTACGTGCCTTTTTATATACCTCTCAACATATCTTGGCAATAAGATAAAACTAATATACTTGGCAGTAATAGAAGAATATAAGAAAAGTATATACTTGCACAAGGATATTCATTAACAAAAGAGAACACATATTTTAAGCTTATTTTCCATTATATACCAAGGCCTTTATGATCACTACCAAAGAGTTAGATCATTTGTACAAGGTGACCACTACCAAAGAGTTAGGTCAGACCACTACCAAAGAGTTAGGTCATATGTACAATGTGACCACTACCAAAGAGTTAGGTCACTTCCAAGCACACTACCAAAGAGTTAGTGCTTTCATATAATGGAACAGATATATTATGTTTGATGTGTTCATAGCAATAAGTATGGAAAATTATGCACCATATCATACCAGAACAATCATTTCAATCAATACCATATGCCAAGTATTTTACTACTCATATAACACAAGCATATTGTATAATAAGCCAAGCAAGAGGTAATGGCGTACCTTCCAAAGAGATAGATCATTCTAATCAAATATGTATTCCTCAGGTCAACTCTAACCTTATTCATCCCTGATTAAGACAAGATCATATACTGTCATCAGGTTCTTATCATCTCAACCCTAATTATGTCCATAATAGGGTTTAGCTTAGTTCATTAGGATATTCTCATAATTACTTGTCTTATCTTCTTGTAATTACGTTACTAATATTATATTCTAGATTAGGATACATAATCTGAATATCATGTTCTGTATCATTCTTTATACATATTAAACCTAGGTTACATGTATTGTACAATTTAGGATTTCATCTCATATATTAAGGGTCATCTTCATATAACATGAGTTCCATGCATCTAACTGATATCCGAGTTACATATTAGCCTCACATTACTGATATGAAGGTGTTCTGTAATTACCATGATTTATTGAGCATGCATGTATTTATTGCATTTCTTTTAGGGTTATTAGTCCTAATTAGCCATATTAAGCAAATAACATGATTTCCTACATCATCATGACCATAACTGACATCAGGTGCATTATAAACATGATTTATGATTTACTGGTATCTTACCATAATTTTAGGCCATGGTTTGATATTTATTATTCATGAAACAAGTATTAAACAACTTTCATGATATCACTGATATTTAAGCCTCAAACTATTGATACGATGGTTCCATATTATTCTACGCATTTTTCTAAGGATAATGGTACCTTACTTGTATTTTTCTGATAACAGAGCTAATTGCTACGCATTTTCTAAGATCTGAGAATTATTAAAGTTTTTACCTTTATTGGTCAATTGGAGGCCGCCACCTGGTCCTGAGGATGTGCTGCTCCTTTCTATTTGGCTCGGCAGTTCAAGTGTCTGTTGTGTTGGACCGGCTAGTTTGGTGATTTGTATCCGGTTCGACTGCACTCCATGTTCTCGACTTCTCTGGTTTCACGCGAGTGTGTGCCCACTCTCTCTCTCTCTCACGGACTGCCGCCGCCGAAGCAACCGCTCTACCGAAAGCACTTCCGCAAGCTCTCCTCTGGTTCGCGTGACTCAGGAACAGGGACTCCGCCGTGCGTTGGGCGCTCCGCAGGGTGGTGCCTTCTTCTGCCCAAGCCACCATTGCAGACCGCAGACGTCCTCTGGCGGCGATCAGCCGCCCCATCCTCCTCCTCGTTCTTTCTATTCTGAGAGTGCATAAGCGCCGTTGTGGCCCTATGCTACTATCCGTTAGCGTCGCTCCCGCTACGCCAACATCATCCACAGCCAACTCTTCTATACTCCGTCACGCTGCCGGCCTCAGATCTCCCGTGCGCTATGCCCGCGAGTGATCAGCACCGCCGTGGCAAAGATCTCCAGTGGGAAGTCGAGCTTGGTTGCTGCATGCATGAACTCGACACCTGCGTGCGTCGTTCTCCACTTGACGGCGTCGACACGATTGTGTCAGTCCTCGTGCCGTCACCGGTCTCCTCTCTGGCGTGAGATCCAGGATAGCCAATCCTCACATTCCTTCCAACGAGGACTCGATTGCTGCATGCACACAGCCGCTGCCGCGAGCTAGAACCCGACATGGCAGCGTTCACCACTACTGCTCTAAAGAGATGCCGCCGGTGATGGCCTCCGCCGCGGTGCTGTCCTCCTCCACGACCTGTGAGGTCCGTGCTCCACATGCGTCAGGTCTTCCATTAGATCTGTTTAGCTCGTCTTCCAACCACTCTCTTCCTCTCATCTTCCCCTCTTCTAAACTGTACATCGCCATGGAGAAGGCAGAGGAAGAGGGAGTTTGTTTTCCCTCGCCTCTGACCCTATAGTCTCAACTGAGGGTTCTATTTGTTCCTCTCGATAACCTTACCTCAACTAATCTGTTAACTTTGCACGTAGCCTGTCTTCCTCAACGTGCGATCATGGATGGCCAGAACTTCCATCCACTCCGCTATCTCTATCTCTCTAACCGTAAGATAGTAGGCAACTGGGAGTTGTCCATCCAACCCATCTTACGGCTGAGGCATAGCCACTAAGCCAAACCGAAGCCCATCAGGTCCGTGGCTCACAAGCCAGTGCTTCGCGTGACACCGTATTGTATCAAATCTTAGGATAATTAATTGATAGACCTAGTTCTGAAGTCACCCATACCTACTTTATTATACCAATGTCAAACCATAGCATCTCCTTCTAGGAACCTCAAAACTTTATGAAACCCAAACCATAGTTTTATCATCACCATAGTTGCATTCCGTTAAACTTTGGTGCCAAGACTCAACTGTTAGACCAATTAATTAAATTCCACCGAAAGTCATAAACTTATGAATCATAATCATGATTTCAACAACAATAGCATCCATGCTTTATCAAATCACTTGGAACTTCTTTAAAATTACTTAAATATATGAATCCACTTATGTCATTGGACGATTAAGGACTCTAAAAGTCCACTCCATCACATCCTACACAGCTTAAAAGAAATTCCGTCCTCGGAATTAAGCCAAAGACCCAGTCTTTCACATCATATACATCTTAAAAGAACTTTCGTCCTCGAAAGTACACCATACTCATACTTCCAGGGAAAACCTTATCTTACCTTCATCCACATGTAGGCATTATTCTATGTGTTACATATCCGCAAAGGTTACCTAGAACCATGTATCCAAAGCACTATTAGGGAGGTTTTACAACCATTTTGGTGCACAAACACTCCATTCAAGGTTCAAACAAGGGTTTAGAAGCTCTGATTAGGTCATGGCATATCTCATTGTTAGGGTTTCATCCTTATCTTAATTCGCGCATCAGGGTTTCCACATCATATTCCATGTTTTAAAGGAGTTAATCCAAGTTAACCCATTATCAAGGTGTCATCGACATTTTATTGGGATAATTTGTTAGAACATGTTCAACATTAACATATGCCTTTTAGGAGGGAGTTAACTAGAGTTAACCCACTTTATCCATCTAGATCATATCAAGGTGTCATAATTGTTATGTTGTGCTAACTATCAAACTATATGTTTTTTTTAAGCACTAAGATCAACACCTCATGCAACAAGTTTATTCATATGACCGTATTTCCTTGTTCATACTAAATTACAACATTTACCAGAGATTTCATCACAATATTAGCCAACAATTTTCACATTATCATCATTATTCATGTACACGGTTAACCACTTATGCCTTGATATCTATTAAACCATCTCTAGGTTTCCATCATATCATGTCTATATATCATATTACATCCTTATATATTATATCATGGTTGTGCTAACCAAACTTATGTCAGTGGCTTGTTAAACATATATTAAAGCTTTATCTAGCCCAACTGAGGTTCTCCAGACCCATATCATGAGGGTAGTGACATGCTCAGTCTCTCTGAGCTAACTCAACTATGTGAGTATCTCACATGCAAAAACTTTATCTTTCCTCTCTTAGTCTAGGGTTCTCATATTACCTCATTGGCACTAGCCACATAGAACAAACCAAAACATGATATGGCATACTCTTCATAGGTCTCTGACCGTGAAACATCTTACCCAAAGATCTCTTATATACACCACTAGATTCCTATGTGGGAAACCACCAACCCGAGCATGAGGCTTCATAGAAACTAACATAGCTACCTCCTCCAGGGTCTTGGGCTCTCTCCCTCACCCAGATGGTAGGTACTCATATTCATGTTCACATATGCACATATAACTAGCCTCTCTCTGTCTCTAGGGTTTGGTTCTCCCAAGGACATCTAGGGTTCAACAAAACTATAGGAATCATGCATACAGCAACTCATCTCAATCACTCAGGAGTAGTCTAGTTTAGGACATATCATATCACATATTTCTTGTATTTCTCATATCATGGAGTCTAGGTTCTCTGACCTTCTCCCTGTGGGTCTCACTCTCTCTTGAGCTAACCCCAAAACTGGTCCTAACACTAGAGGTCCTCCTTTGTAAAAGAGCTTGAGGCTCATGCTGATTCACAACTTGTCTTAGCTTAACCTATCTTATCTCATAAAAGCTTAGTTACTTGCATCATCAAAGCTTATTTCAAAACCTCAAATCTAAACTCAGGTCCTCAAAGACAAACATAGGTCATCATAATCATCTTATGTCATCTATATAAGACTTACATCATATCATCAAAACTTATATCATCTATTCCATCTATCATATATATCAAAAAGGCTCTAGACATCTAATCTAGAACTACACTCTCTTCTAGACTGATGTCATTCACTTTCACTTAGGTTGCATGACCACATCCTACTCGTACATGTGTGGGGACACATTTTTTTAATACATATACATAATAAAATATTATATAGTTTTTCTCCGATAAAACAAGCGTCAGAGAAAACTATCGAGGTTCGATCCGTTTGGAATCAAAAACCAAATCCTGAAACGAGTGTCCCACACATAGTAGAGAGTCCAGTGTCATGAAAACTAATGAAAAGGGTGAGAACAAGGGGTAGACTAGTGTAGCTACTCTAGACAACGTGCGCAATATGTCTAGGGTTTCTCTTCCCTTGATGCACATCATTTCCAAATAGTGCAACGTCCCATACCGCTACACTACAAGGAAAGAACGACATCTAAGGACTTGCTACTCAACAAGCACCAGTCTAGACCTAGTTCTCAGACATCTAGGTGCTAACCTAGAGGCTAGGTCAGATCTAGTCTCTAAAAGATGACTAATCTAACCCTAAAAGATTATTAAGGTTCAAGGTTCTTTAGTTTTAAGTTGCATAATGAGCAAATGTCAGGCTTTGCTATTGTTCATGCTCTGATACCACCTGTGACGTCCCCAGATTTTCTAAAACTTAATCTGATGTGTGACGTCCAAATTGAAACCCTCACCTCAGCGAGAATCCCAATTTAAACATCCCACACAAGGCTAAGAAAAAGAAAATCATGGGATTCAAAAGGAAACAAATAATCAGTAGCACATGCACATGAACAATAATAAAACCATACACACATTTTCACCATTCAACATATAATTACAACATGAATTGTTACAACATTTGATATTACATATTAAACAACAAACTATATATATACATGTACTACATCTAAACAATAGGATCTTAAGACAACAGGTCCACCTGTACATCAGCTCGCTACACAACTCTCAACATTCTGGATCTTGAAGAGCATAACCACAACCTAAACAAAAGATTACATGCGGTACACGTCAGCACAATATTTCATGAATATTGTACTGAGTACGCCTACGTGTCTTTTTATATACCTCTCAACATATCTTGGCAATAAGATAAAACTAATATACTTGGCAGTAACAGAAGAATATAAGAAAAGTATATACTTGCACAAGGATATTCATTAACAAAAGAGAACACATATTTTAAGCTTATTTTCCATTATATACCAAGGCCTTTATGATCACTACCAAAGAGTTAGATCATTTGTACAAGGTGACCACTACCAAAGAGTTAGGTCAGACCACTACCAAAGAGTTAGGTCATATGTACAATGTGACCACTACCAAAGAGTTAGGTCACTTCCAAGCACACTACCAAAGAGTTAGTGCTTTCATATAATGGAACAGATATATTATGTTTGATGTGTTCATAGCAATAAGTATGGAAAATCATGCAACATATCATACCAGAACAATCATTTCAATCAATACCATATGCCAAGTATTTTACTACTCATATAACACAAGCATATTGTATAATAAGCCAAGCAAGAGGTAATGGCGTACCTTCCAAAGAGATAGATCATTCTAATCAAATATGTATTCCTCAGGTCAACTCTAACCTTGTTCATCCCTGATTAAGACAAGATCATATACTGTCATCAGGTTCTTATCATCTCAACCCTAATTATGTCCATAATAGGGTTTAGCTTAGTTCATTAGGATATTCTCATAATTACTTGTCTTATCTTCTTGTAATTACGTTACGAATATTATATTCTAGATTAGGATACATAATCTGAATATCATGTTCTGTATCATTCTTTATACATATTAAACCTAGGTTACATGTATTGTACAAATTAGGATTTCATCTCATATATTAAGGGTCATCTTCATATAACATGAGTTCCATGCATCTAACTGATATCCGAGTTACATATTAGCCTCACATTACTGATATGAAGGTGTTCTGAAATTACCATGATTTATTGAGCATGCATGTATTTATTGCATTTCTTTTAGGGTTATTAGTCCTAATTAGCCATATTAAGCAAATAACATGATTTACTACATCATCATGACCATAACTGACATCAGGTGCATTATAAACATGATTTATGATTTACTGGTATCTTACCATAATTTTAGGCCATGGTTTGATATTTATTATTCATGAAACAAGTATTAAACAACTTTCATGATATCACTGATATTTAAGCCTCAAACTATTGATACGATGGTTCTATATTATTCTACGCATTTTTCTAAGGATAACGGTACCTTACTTGTATTTTTCTGATAACAGAGCTAATTGCTACGCATTTTCTAAGATCTGAGAATTATTAAAGTTTCTACCTTTATTGGTCAATTGGAGGCCGCCACCTGGTCCTGAGGATGTGCTGCTCCTTTCTATTTGGCTCGGCGGTTCAAGTGTCTGTTGTGTTGGACCGGCTAGTTTGGTGATTTGGATCCGGTTCGACTGCACTCCATGTTCTCGACTTCTCTGGTTTCACGCGAGTGTGTGCCCACTCTCTCTCTCTCTCACACAGACTGCCACCGCCGAAGCAACCGCTCTACCGAAAGCACTTCCGCAAGCTCTCCTCTGGTTCGCGTGACTCAGGAACAGGGACTCCGCCGTGCATTGGGCGCTCCGCAGGGTGGTGCCTTCTTCTGCCCAAGCCACCATTGCAGACCGCAGACGTCCTCTGGCGGCGATCATCCGCCCCATCCTCCTCCTCGTTCTTTCTATTCTGAGAGTGCATAAGCGTCGTTGTGGCCCTATGCTACTATCCGTTAGCGTCGCTCCCGCTGCGCCAACATCATCCACAACCAACTCTTCTATACTCCGTCACGCTGCCGGCCTCAGATCTCCCATGCGCTACGCCCGCGAGTGATCAGCACCGCCGTGGCAAAGATCTCCAGTGGGAAGTCGAGCTTGGTTGCTGCGTGCATGAACCTGACACCTGCGCGCGTCGTTCTCCACTTGACGGCGTCGACACGGTTGTGTCAGTCCTCGTGCCGTCGCCGGTCTCCTCTCTGGCGTGAGAGCCAGGATAGCCAATCCTCACATTCCTTCCAACGAG
The DNA here is from genome assembly GCA_963693085.1 of Alisma plantago-aquatica. Taxonomy (NCBI): domain Eukaryota; kingdom Viridiplantae; phylum Streptophyta; class Magnoliopsida; order Alismatales; family Alismataceae; genus Alisma; species Alisma plantago-aquatica. Next base: position 1,407,439,777 of record OY856412.1, on the reverse strand, counting down.
GACTCGATCGCTGCATGCACACAGCCTCCGCCGCGAGCTAGAACCTGACATGGCAACGTTCACCACTACTGCTCTAAAGAGATGCCGCCGGTGATGGCCTCCGCCGCAGTGCTGTCCTCCTCCATGACCTGTGAGGTCCGTGCTCCACATGCGTCAGGTCTTCCATTAGATCTGTTTAGCTCGTCTTCCAACCACTCTCTTCCTCTCATCTTCCCCTCTTCTAAACTGTACATCGCCATGGAGAAGGCAGAGGAAGAGGGAGTTTGTTTTCCCTCGCCTCTGACCCTATAGTCTCAACTGAGGGTTCTATTTGTTCCTCTCGATAACCCCACCTCAACTGATCTGTTAACTTTTCACGTAGCCTGTCTTCCTCAACGTGCGATCATGGATGGCCAGAACTTCCATCCACTCCGCTATCTCTATCTCTCTAACCGTAAGATAGTAGGCAACTGGGAGTTGTCCATCCAACCCATCTTACGGCTGAGGCATAGCCACTAAGCCAAACCAAAGCCCATCAGGTCTGTGGCTCACAAGCCAGTGCTTCACGTGACACCGTATTGTATCAAATCTTAGGATAATTAATTGATAGACCTAGTTCTGAAGTCACCCATACCTACTTTATTATACCAATGTCAAACCATAGCATCTCCTTCTAGGAACCTCAAAACTTTATGAAACCCAAACCATAGTTTTATCATCACCATAGTTGCATTCCGTTAAACTTTGGTGCCAAGACTCAACTGTTAGACCAATTAATTAAATTCCACCGAAAGTCATAAACTTATGAATCATAATCATGATTTCAACAACAATAGCATCCATGCTTTATCAAATCACTTGGAACTTCTTTAAAATTACTTAAATATATGAATCCACTTATGTCATTGGACGATTAAGGACTCTAAAAGTCCACTCCATCACATCCTACACAGCTTAAAAGAAATTCCATCCTCGGAATTAAGCCAAAGACCCAGTCTTTCACAGATTGCATCCAATATTCCATATATCAATGCTGAGAAAGTGTCACCCTGACATAGAGTTAGTTTTGCAACATGTGGAGGTAGAGTTAAATGAAGATATATCCTATGTAGAGGGACCAGTATTGATTCTTGACATGAGAATCAAAAAGTTGAAAAAGAAAGACATAATGCTTGTGAAAGTTCTTTGGCATCATCGTGGCGTTGAAGAGGCTACGTGGGATCTGGAGGAAGAGATGAGGAGGAAGTACCCTTCTCTTTTCTCTTGATTATTTCGGGGATGAAATCCCTGTTAGGGGTGGATAATTGTAACATCCTTGACCTGGGTTATGCCTTAACCCTAGAAGTTTTGCTTAAGTAAGTCATTTAGATTCTTGTCTTTATCTTTTGAAAAGTAATTAAGACTAAAGTAAATCTTATGTTTCAATTTTGATCCTATTTGAATAATGTTGAAACAATGTTTTACCTATTTTAGACTAAAGTGCAATTTACCCAATTTAAGGGGTTACCTTGCAAATGTTACATGATAAATGTTCCTCAAGTGTTATAGCATCATAATAATGAAAATGATGCTGATGTATGGCTTCCACAAGCCTAAGTTCCAAGGAGGAGCTTGTTTGAGTAATGCTTGTGTATTGAATGCTAGTTTTGGTGTAATTTGCAAATTACCCAAAAATCTAGGGTTGAATATGTAAAATACCACTTCAAGAATGTCCCTATTATTTATTGGTATCATTTAGAGAAAAGAAAAAGAAAGGGGCGTCTTGTTTGAACTACTTTTGAGGAGAAATAATCTTGATAATAAAATAATCAAGATTTAAGCATAATTGAAACCCTAATTTATTTTGTAGAAAAAAATAAATATATATATTAATTGAAGTGCCCATCAACTAAAAAGGCTGTGGTTGAAATCCTATAGTAAAAGGACGTCCAAATGCCTTGAGTGGCACCGAAATATCCTAAGTAGGTGAAGAAACCCACTTACATTTATTAATTAAAAAGTAATGTCCACTAAAAATGGATAATAGTATTATAATGATTAAGGTGCTTAAGTGGTTGCTTTTAATTCAAGGATAAACAAAAGGAAAATGAGGGCAAGGAAGATGGCTTCGAAGGAAAGGAAGGGAGGGGGCATGTGGCAAGAAAGTGGATGAATTTTCTCCTACTTTCTCTCTCCTAAAAAATCAATTACATATACTCGATTTTCTCCTTTAAAGGCTATTTTGCAAACCACTTTCTTCCCTTGCTTTGGCCGATGACCAAGGAGCTTAGGAGCAGGAGGAAAACGTTCCCCAAGCTGAAGGTAAGCTCCATGATCATCTTCAACCTTGAATTGATGGTTGAAATCGGATTTCAACATTGATTTTCTTCTCTCTTCCATGCAATGCTCAACCTTGGCTATCTTTTGCATCCAAAGAGTTAGAAACGAACCTTGGATAGTTGAAGGATCTTCTTTCACCATTAGAGATGATAAGCATGAAGCTTTGAAGCTACTTTGAAGGTGGGTTATATAACTTGAACCCATCAATGTTATTATTGATTTTAATTTCTCATCATATGTTGATCATTTATTTCCTTCTTTGAATAATTGATGAATTCATCATATATATGGCCGTAGAATTTGTAGGTCTGAAGCTTGATGATGATGACATCATCTTAGCACACACCTCAAGAAAATCAAAAGCAAACAGTTTCATTTGGTTGGTTAAACTATTTCAAACCGTTAGAGACCAAACGATTTTCAAACCGTTTGGTGACCAATCGGTTTCAAAACCGTTAGAGGTCAAATGGTCTCAAACCATTAGAGACCAAACGGTTTCAATGGATTCAAGGATATTGGTCTCATGATCTAATAACTTTAAACCATCAAATTCAATTGGTTACAAAATGCTAGAATTAAACTCAATTGACTTCAAAACCCTAGATCAATTGATGTTAAAACCCTAATTTAGGTTCAATCGGTTTCAACTCTGAATTGACCAAACGGTCCCAAACCATTTTAAGACCAAATGGTTTCAAACCATTTGAGGGACTAGAGGTCAAGACCGTTTAAGGTCTAACGGTCTTCAAACCGTTTTATGAGCAAGTGACCTCAAGATCGTTTGAATGTCAAAAACTCTAATCATCCATAAAACCCTTCTTAATACATTAATCATCTCAATTTAGGGTTTCTTAATCATTAAAGCATTTAAGTTGATAACTTCCACTACTTTTCGAATTGCAAGAGGAATTAGATTTTAAATCTATTTTAATGGATTCCTCTTGTTCTCCTAATCAATTTTAATATATAAAATGTCTTTATTTGACCTACCAATTATTTTCTACGAATTTAGAAAATTGGTTACCTTTCGACCAATAGGAGATCACCATGTCAGCCTGGAGGCTTGCCCTCCTTGTCCACGCGAGTTGGCTCAATCAACCGGCTTTAGTCGACCAGCCGGCCTGCTCCTTGTGAGCAAGGTGCTCGCTGGGCGGTTGTATAGTTTTGCCCCCACATCTATTGTTGTTGTTCCTACACGCTTGAGGGTAAAGGAGTAATTTTACTCCTACCCGTCTCCTACCTCGCGCCCGCCGCCCGCTCGTGAGACAGTGCCAGGAGCTCAGTCAACTGGGCATTGACCTCGACCATCTCTCTACCTCTGCCTCCACAGAGGGTTGCCTTGCCTCTTCCTAGCCCCTCCAAACCATATGGTGCCTTCCATCGTTCCATATTTGCTTGAAGTCACCAGGACGGAGAAGCTCTTCCCCGGTGAGATATGTAACCGATCCGAGTACAGGTCGAGGTCCCTTCCAAGATTAATTTCTCAAAATCACTCAGCTCCTCCTTGCGAACTCGATGACGCGTTTAGAGAAGTTGCACACAGTTTGTAGCCCCTCCCTTATATAGGGAGTATCAGTCTATGTTTTCCCCCATTTTGGGAAAGTCTAGTTCAGACCAGGACAAGTACCCAATCCTGTGATGATCGGGATCGCCTGGACCTCTCAAAACTGATGGTCATCTTTCTAAATCTGTTTATGCTAAGAATCTTGAGATATGGGGAGAGTAAGGTCCCCATCTTCCTTCATTCTATACTGGGATTCTACGCGCGCATCCTTCCCTTTTATATATACATATGATTTAATCAGAAAAACAGTGTAATATGTATGCATCCCTCTCATTTTAGGATTCCTTTAAAGAAAATTTGTATCTACCAAACAAAGACTCCTTTTAATCCCAAATTTTAGGGTAACCTTTATCTTAACTTTAGCTACTCATATACCAAATTTGAGTCCCAAATTCCAAAGGGAAATGGCATTATCTTCATGTGCAAGTTATCTCATAATAAGGCATATTTTGAGCATATTTTCTCTCTCTTAATCTTTTATTTTATTTATTTTGATTCTTTTTACCATTAGAAACCATGTGGAGTCAAAATCTCATTTATAATGATTCCATTATCCATATTTCCACATATTTCTTATATTTTCATCATTATCTCAACTTTCCTCCTTAATAATGCTTTATTTGATTTTTATATCTTTCTTCTCATTCATTGGGACTCCTTGGATACCATGAAATCCTAAGATTTTGAAATTCCTTTTTAAGGATACTTATTATCCTTCTAGATGCATCTATATTCTTTATTTCTCATTATCTCACTTATTTCTTTATTAAAATATTCTTTTGCAAGGATTTCTCATTATCCTTCATCTCCTTTTTCCTCTTTTCATATTTCTTTTATTAGAAATCGTATGTAAACGAATTTTACTCAATTGTGGCCATTAATGCCACTATCTAGATATTTCCAAGTATTTCTCATAAATACTTTTGCTTAATATCCATTATCATGTATCTTTTCCCATTACTTGAACTTTTCTTCTTTTCTTCTCTTTTATATCCATTATTGGATTAATATAATAATAGGAACCACGAAATTCCTAATGTAGGGGAGATTTGCAAAGAAATCCCTTCATTGAAGCAAAGCGTACAACCTTTTCAATAAAGTCCAAATTGACAAAATCATTATATTTCAATTATGAAAACACATGCAAAATTGGGGTTGTAACATCCTTCCCCTCTTATAAGAATTTTTTCCTCAAAATTCCATCAAGCAAACTGTGGAGACAAATCCCAAAACATCAGATAATGATAACTTCTACATCATTGACTAAGCGGAAGCGATTATTAACAGCAGATTACTGAAAATCACTAAAAATTAAAACCATTTATAAAGAGATCCAAACACAGGAAACTCTTTTATCAAGAACCAGTGTATTTCATTTACATCCTAGTTCATAAGTACATATCATGTACCGTCTCTTCTCGAGGATTACAAGCATTATCTACCTTGTTAAAACTATACACAGATAGTATAAAAACCTCGAGGCATCAAACCAAAACCTCATATCGATTCATTAAATTCCTAACTACTAATTCCGAGGACCTGAGAGTACAAAGATGACACATAGGACTCTCTATACAAAACATGACAGCCAGTGCCTCCACCTAGAATATCACTGCTGTTCCTGTTCCTGCTGCTGCTGCTGCCGTTCTTCCCCTGCTGTAGGGTTTCTGCCTCTTCTTCTACGTGTACCTAAAAAGTTGAATCCCATAGGGGTGAGACAATTGAAATTGTCCCAGTGAGAGATATAACTCTCCGCCAGAAACATTATTATTGCAGTTTAATATGATAAAATTGAGCAGATGAATCATATATAATCAACAGTAGATAAATCAATGTCTAAACAGATTGGATCAATACTCTTATTCAAATCATTTCAGCTATAACTTGATAAAGCAGCATGCCACTTATCCCATAAGGAATTGAAGAACATATATAACATTTATCCGTATAAGATATGCTAAGCAAGGTATCATCAACCGGTGATTCTCATATTTCAACCTTAAGAAAATACGCTACACGACTGATTACATTTTACAATCATACTTAAGCCCTGAGGAGATGAGGTATACCACTCATACTCCAACCGACCATTACGAAATCGAAATCGGTAACATACATAGGTCAAGGAAGAGCCGGATTCCCATGACCTCATCCTCCTCAGTCAGTGTGAGGACAAAATGCAGGACATCTTGTATCTCTGCTAAATAGCTTTCCAGGGTATACTGGCAACTTCGCTATAGAGTTACAATGGTGGTTGTACTCTCTTCACAATCGAGAGATTTCATGTTTATCTCACATCGATCTGACATTAACATCATCTGGAGATTAGTGATACATCCATCCCGACATTCAGGATATTAATGATACATCCATCCCGACATATATATAATGAAGGATTGAGAGATTTAATGTTTATCTCACATCAATTCATCTACTAGGGCGTAAGGATATTCACACCCATAACCCCCACATACTCAATAGTATGCCCTCCAGGAGTTCCCGTAGGAAAACCTATTTCACCATCACCAACTACTAACGATGATGGATCTATGGTCAGGGCTCTACATGATAAGATTTCACTTGATTAATTAAGTACATTACCATATTATTTTAGCATCAGGCAGGTTTTCAAACATAGATCATTATAACAATTGCTACTCAGAATATGTAATACTTCTATCAAGTACTTTTCAAAGCTTTATAAAACATTGGGATATTAGTCCCTTGTCACATCAGGGGTATTCTCATCCCTTAATATCTCATCATCATGATTATGGAATATGGGTATTCAAACCCTCAATTCATTACAGAACACTTGTTACCACTTATCAGGTAACCAATACCTTCAGGTCATCTGACCAAGGTAAACATGATACTTGCAATACATGCATCTCACTTGGCTCTCAAAGCCCATTAATCTCTTATTACCTCTTATTAGGCAACAAAGCATATTATGGCTCACAAGGCCCATAAAACAAATTTCAATAATAAAACATCATAGCTCATACTTGGCTACGTCCAACATCTCATGATACCTACATGATTAGTACACATGATAACAGCTATATGAATTACATATCAACACTATGCAATGTAATGGTAGCATCACTATTCACCCATTAGGGTTAGGGTTTCCCAAATTCATGTCAATTAGGGATACTCATCCCATCACCCAAAATTAGGGTTATGGTTTATCATCATATTACCCAACATTAGGGTTTCATGCACTATAATCCAAAATTAGGGTTTCACATACCTTTTCCCTACATTAGGGTTAGGATTTCATATCAAGGTTTCATATAGCATTACATAGCATCGCCCTGGGTTAGAGTTTCACATCACATCACTACATCAGGGTTTCATATGACATCACACTTGATTAGGGTTTCACATCACATCACTGCATTAGGGTTTCACATGACATCACCCTTGATTAGCATTTCACATGTCATTATCTTGAATTAAGGTTCATTATAACTTTTCCCCAAATTAGGGTTTCATGTAACTTTACCCGGAATTAGGGTTTTTCATTACATTACCCTGAATTGGGATTTCTCATATCATTACCCTAGATTAGGGTTACATCATTACCCTAGACTAGGGTTACATATAGCATTGCGCTAAATTAGGGTTAGGGCTCATCAACCTTCTCAATTTGGGTTTCATGATCTCTTTATCAAGGATCATACCCTAATTACATATTTTATTCATATTGACAGTGTAGGGGCTTAACCACTTACTTGATCATTATACATGTATGAATTCCTCTCTCTCTATCATCCTCTCTAGGATGTTGATTACTTCAAACTTGATTAGATTAGGTCAACCTCTCATTTAAGTACACACATTTAGGGTTAGCTTAGTGTGTTGAGATATTGTTTCCATAAGAATCAAAGGTTAACTCCTCAAAGGGTACTAATCACCCTAGTACCTTAAAGTTACAACCATTGTAATTACCTTTGATAAACATCATTAACAATCATAGGGTTAATTAATCTTTCATAGCTTTGAGACTATTAGATCTCCAAACGGTTTTGTTACTTTTGAACCTTCAAACAGTTTTGACCTCCTTGACCTTCAAACGGTCTTGAAGACTGTTAGACCTTAAACGGTCTTGGTTCAATTGTATCTCCAAACAGTCTTGAATCATTTGTACCTCCAAATGGTCTTTCCCTAATTCCTTCAATCGGTTTTGAAACCGTTTGCTCAAATTATCATTGAAACTGAATGGACAACCCATCATTGAAACAGAATGGACATCAAACGATTTGAGACCGTTTTCCCTCCAATCAGTCTGAAGACCATTTGATCCCAAATGATCTCAAGACCGTTTGGACTCAAACGGTCTCAAGACCATTTGGTCCAAATCATCTTGAAACCAAATGGATCAATTAGGGTTTCCACAATCAATTGATTTAGGGTTTGCACCCATTGAACCATCCAACATTGGGACCATTGAAAGTACATCAAATTATAGCCCTTGGATCTCCAATCATCAATCACAACCCTTGAACTCCAAATGGTCTTGAGACTGTTTGGTCTCAAACAGTCTTGAGACCATTTGCCTTCAAACGGTCTTGAGACCGTTTGAGCCAAACAACTTAGGGTGTTATAGCATCATGATAAAGATAATGATGCAGAGGTATGGCTTGTGGCAGTCTGAGCACCAAGAAAGAGCTTATTAAGCAATGGTTGTGCATTAAAACCTAGTTTTGGTGTAATGTGCAATTTACCCAAAACCTAGGGTTCAATATGCAAAATACCACTTCTAGAGAGTCCCTAATGTTTCTTGGTATCAATTAGAGATAAGAAAATCAGAGGGGCGTCTCATTTGAATCTCTTTGGAGGAGAGAGAATCTTGATATTAAAATAATCAAGATTTAAGCATAATTGAAACCCTAATTCAATTTTATGCAAAAATAAATATATTAATGGAAGTGCTCTTCAAACAAAAATGGATGGTTGAATTTACATAAGTATGGACGTCCTTGTACCTTGCAAAGGCAACGAAATATCTAAAGTGAGTGGAGAGCCCACTCACATTAGTTAAAGAAAAAGTAATATCCACTCAATTTTGGATATTATTATTATATTGATTAAGGTGCTTAATTTGTTTTCTTTAATTCATGGATAAAGAAGAGGATTTTGAAGTATAGGATGATGGCTTATTATGAAAGGAATTGATGGGGATAAGTGGCACCAATTTTGGGAATAAAAGATTTTTATAATACTTTCTCTCTCTTGAAATTCCCTTACATATATCCTATTTTCCAACCACATGAAAGACTCTTTTCGACCCTTCTTTCTTTCCTTGCTTTGGCCTAACACAAGGGAGCTTAGGAGAAATAGGAGAACGCACCCCAACCTGTAGGTAAGCTCCATAGTCATCTTCAACCTTGATTTCATGGTGGAAATCAAAATTCAATGCTTATTTTCTTCTTTTCTCCATTCAATCTTCAACTCTAGCCAATCTTTTCACTCAAAGACTTGAGAACGGACCTTGGTCAGTTGAGAGAGCTTCATTAACCATTGAGGACTTGAATCTTGAAGCTTGGATTCAACTTTGAATGTGGGTTATATAACTTGAACCCTTAAATATCATTATTGATTTCGTTTCTTCATCATATGTTGATTCCTTTTTCATTCTCAAACTTCCCTTTGATTAATTGATGAAATCACCATAAGAATCATAGAAAATTTCGAAGGTTTGTAGCTTGAAGATGATGATGTCATCTTAGCACACACATCAATAAAAATCATGGGCAAACGGTTTTGAGTTTTGATGACCAAACGGTCTCAAGACCGTTTGGTGATCAAACGATCTCAAGACCATTTGAGAGCAAACGGTCTCAAGACCATTTGGTGATCAGCAAACGGTCTTGAGACCGTTTGAGGTTAAATGGTTTCAAGACCGTTTGGGGTAAATTGCTGATGTGTATGAATGAAAATCCAATGGTTCAAATTGATCTAATCATAATGGATTCAAGAATGGGTGATCCATTGATTACAAACCCTAATTGGATTGAATGGTTGAAACCCTAAATTGGTTGATTCAATTGGGATCAAAACCCTAATTGATGATCAATTGAAAGTTTAATCAATTGAAGAATGATTTATTAAGCTCAATTGAAGCATGGGTCTTAGGTCCAATTGATGAGTAATTACATGGATTCAATTGATGAAGGAATTAATCCTGGAAACCCTAAATCAATATGAGTGGTTGAGACCATTTTTGGTCCATTTGGTTTAGAGGAGGTTTGGACCAAACGGTCTCAAGACCGTTTGGGACCAAACGATCCCAAACCGGTTGAGACAAACGGTTTCAAGTACCTACTTTGCTAAACGGTTTCAAACCGTTAGACCAAGACCGTTTGGAAGTCTAAACGGTCTTAGACCGTTTGGAGGTCATTCAAGCAAGACCATTTGAGGTATGGTTGGTCAAGACTGTTTGGGGTCTAACTGACCAAGACCGTTTGGAAGTAATTAACCAAAACCGTATGGACACTTAAGGTGATTAAAGGTCAATTGTTTAATTAATCATTATATGATGTAATCTAAGGGTGATTATGGTAATTGTACCCTTAATAAGATAGGGTGATTAGAACATTTTGAATGATTAATCTTTGATGATTATGGAAGTAATGACACAATACATGGTGTCAACTCTCCAATCAAGATGAGTTGACCTAATCTAATCAAGTCTTAAGTAAATATCATCATATAAAGGATAAGAGAAAGAGGACTTCCTACATGAATGATAATCATGTAGTGGTTAAGTCTCAACACTTCCAACATGAATGAATGTGTAATTAGAGTATGATCCTTGATAAAGAGATCATGAACCCTAATTAAGAAGGTTAATGTACCTTAACCCTCATTGAGGGCAATGATAGGTGAAACCCTAATCTATGGCAATGGTATGATCCTAATTTAGGGTAATGACATAAGACACCCTAATTCAGGTTATTTTAATAATAAACCCTGATCAAATGTGAATAGTAATCCCTAATTGAGGGTGATATTATGAGAAACCCTAATCAAGGGTGAAACCATATGAAACCCTAAAGTAAGGATGATGACATGTGGAATCCTAGATAAGGTTAAGGTCAAAATGAAACCTTAATGCAATGATGAGATGTAAAACCTGATTCAAGGTGATACAATGTACTGGTATGTGATACTTTGATATGAAATCCTACACTGATATAGAATAAAGATATGTGGAGCCCTAATTTTGGGTTGTAATGTATGAAACCCTAATTTTGGGCAATATGATGATAAATCATGACCCAAATCTGGGTAATGAGATATAGTATTCCTAATTGACATAAATTGGGAAATCCCAACTTAAAAAGGAGGTAATAGTGATGTTATTCTTACAATGCATAGTGCTGATTTGTAATTGATATAATTGTTATCTTGTGTATTAATTATGCAGGTTTCATGAAATGGTGGACATAGCCAGGTATGAGCTATGATGTTTTACTATTGAAATTGCTTTATTGGGCTTGATGAGCCATAACATGATGTGTTGCCTAGTGAGAGGTAACAAGATGCATTATTGGGCTTTAAGAGCCATGTGAAATACATGCATTGCAATTATTATGTTTACATTGGTCAGATAACATGAAGGCATTAAGTTACCTGATAAATTGGTAACAAGTGTTTTGATGAATTGAGGGTTTGAACACCCTTATTTCATAATCATAATGAAGAGATGATAAGGGATGAGAATACCCCTGATATGATAAGGGATTGAGATTGCAATGTTTAACAAAGCTTTGAAAGGAACTTCATAGAAACAATATTCATTCTTCGTAGCAATTGTTATAATATTTTATGTTTGAAAACATGCTTGAATGCTAAAAGAATATTGTAATGTACTTAATTAATTAAGTGAAATGATATCATGTAGAGCCCTGACCATAGATCCATCATCGTTAGTAGTTTGGTGATGGTGAAACATGTTTTCCTACGGGAACTCCTGGAGGGCATACTTTTGAGTATGTGGGGGTTATGGGTGTGAATATCCTTATGCCCTAATGGAGGAATTGATGTGATGTAAACATTATATCTCTCAATCCTTCATTATTTATGTCGGGATGGATGTATCACTAATCTCCCGAGGACCGGGATGGATGTATCATTAATCTCCTGATGATCTTAATGTCGGATCGATGTGAGATAATTATAATATCTCTCGATTGCGAAGAGAGTACAACATGCCACTGTAACTCTAATAGTGAAGTTGCCAGTATACCCTGGAAAGCTATTTAGCAGAGACAAGATGTCCTGCAGTTGGTCCGCACACTGACTGAGGAAGATGAGGTCATAGAAATCCGGCTCTTCTATTGACCTATGTATGTTACAGATTTCGATTTTGCAATGGTCGGTTGGAGTATGAGAGGTATACCTCATCTCCTCAGGGCATAAGGTATGCTTGTAAAATGTAATCAGCCATGTAGCATTTTGCTTAAGGTTGAAATACGAGAATCAATGATTGATGTTTCTTGATTAGCATGTCCTATTATGGATGAATGTTATTTATGCTCTTCAATTCCTTATTGAACAAGTAACATGCTGCTTCATCAGTTTATAAGTGAAATGCTTTGAGTAAAGAATAATGATCAAATCTTTGTATACATTGATTTATCTATTGTTGAATACTTACGATTATTCTACTGAGTTTTATTTCTTTAGTTGCAATAATAATGTTTCTGGAGGAGAGTTATATCTCTCGCTGGGACAATTTTCAATTGTCTCACCACCGTGGGATTCAACTTTTTAGGTAGACGTAGAAGAGGCAGGAACCCTACAACAAGGGAAGAACAACAGCAACACCAACCAGGACAGCAGTGAATCCTCAGGTGGAGACACTGGTTGTCATGTCCTGTATATAGAGAGTCCTATGTGTCGTCTCTGTACTCTCAGGTCCTAGGAGTCAGTAGTTAGTTTACTATTGATCTGAGATTTTGGCTTGATGCCTCGAGATTTTTATATTGTCTATGTATAGTCTAACAGGGCAGCTGATGTTTGTAACTCTCGAGAAGATTTGGTACAAGAGATGTACTAGTAAACCAGAATGTATTAGAAATACGTTGGTTCTTTATGAAAGAGTTTTTCAGTTTATGGATCTCTTTGTAAAAGGTTTTAATTTTTCATAATTTTCAGTAATTCTGCTGCTAATAAATGCTTCCTCTTAAGTAAATCTTGTTTTCAAAAGTTGGATGCCACAATTGCTATGATGAGGAGAGCTATTATCATCATCAACCCAACGGGTGCAGTGAAGAGCCTTTTCATGAAAATCGACACACATTGATGGAAGAACTACAAGCTTTACAGACATCAGTGGCTCAACAACTAGTTGATCAGACAGCCGTGACCAAGAAGTTGATAGCCGATCTTGATCAACTTACACAACTTGTCAACGCTCCTGAGCAACATGTAGAATAGCCACCAATTTCAACTAAGCACATCCCTAGTCCACATGTTGCAATCGATTACGATGATGATTATGAAATCATGTGGGATATGCCTTCCAATGATCCTCAAGCATCAGTGCAAGGTGAGGAATCATCTTCATAGTTAATAACTGAACCCAAGGATGATTTCTTCACAACATTACAAGAGAAAGAATCATCTTTCGAGCCAAGACCTGACTTGGAAAATGATTCATGCACTACACCCTTAGGTGAAAGATTGAGTAACCAATATGGGGATTTTCTATAGTCAGGAGATCAATGGGGGATAAACTTCAACACTTACCCAGCTTCTGACTTCATAGACTCAGATCCAACCATTGAAGATCAATTGGCAATGATCGACTCCCTAAGTGACAAAATTTTTTCAACTTCAGCTGTCTCTTCAATAAAGTCCATAGAAGAAAGGTTTATGTCACAAGAACTCTACACTCCTTCACAGTCAGACTCAGAGGAATGTGTGACTGATTCAGATAAGGATGTGTCCTTTATGCAAGAGAATCAAATGTCTCCATTTCTGGAACAAGATCCAAATCGTCCTTATGAAGAAATTACTGATCATTCAGCTGATCTAGGAACAGACTTCGAGGATAGGACTGATCAAGATCTTGATTCAGAAATAGACCATACCACTCTCACCGATGAAATAGAATCAAGGGAAGATGATGAGTCTCAAGATGACAATCCTATAACTCCTTTCCATGAGATAACATTACCTTTACAAGAAGTCTTGACATAGCCGATTCTTGAACAAGAGCATGATCTTTCTATTAAAACTCCTTCTAATCACTTGAACGAGTTGATAGTGCACTATAAAGAGAAACATAAACCATATCTTGATTTTAGAGTAGATTACGGCACTTCCGTAGACTCTCGTGATGACAAAAAGGACCTGTGGGAGGATATCGAGCCACAAACCTGCCCTCTTATAGTAACTCATCCCTATGAAGAAGCTCCTCCTGAGCCACCACATAACCAAGAGAATGAGATACTTCCATTACCTACATAAGGTTTCATTCTTCCCATAGTGACTCTTCCCGAGCACTTAGTAGAACTGGAGGAGTACTATGAGGAAGTATTGGAACAACAACCTGACTCAGAAATGGAGCATTTTAGTCCAATGTCAAAGAAACAGAGTCATCGGGAGATTCTAGTCCTCAAAATATTATGTCATGGACTAATCCCTCCCATGAAGTGATATCATTGGAACCTCTACCCCAGAATCCCACGATTCCCCTACCCGAGCAAGAGTTCGTTCTACCAGTCGAATCCCCTTTTAGTTACTTGGATGAGTTAAGGATGTTCTACGAGGAAAATCCTGAACAAACGTTTGACAATGATGCTCTCATCAATTTCAACATTGATAAAGATGATGATACTTTTCAAAATAACTCCTCTGATGAAGAAACATCATCTTGGCCACCATATCCTATACAAGAAAATCCAGGTGACAAAATGAAGCCTGAACTGGATCCGCCACCTGATCCAGGATAGGAGGAAGTTCAAGCGGTCGACCCTCAATCAACTGCTTTGGATTTTGAAGAAAGCAATTTTACTTTGAACTTTGAGGGCGAGCCACAACTGGAGGACACAAATAGGTATGACTTCAATCATCAACCTAGTCCCCCAGTTTAGACCACATATATTCCACCTCCCCCGTTGATGGGGGAAGGTCTCTGGATTCTTCTGGATGGACAAAGAGGTGAAAGAAATGTGCATCCAAGTCGTCCAGAAAACCCGTTTGAGTTGCCACAGGTTGTCCTTCCCACTTCCTTGCTCTCAGTTCTGACCCTCATGAAGCATCTTCATAGGACCTTCTTCCAATTATGAGGACCGCCTGGTTAATACTGCGCAACTCTTCCCCTCCATCTTGAACTTAGTGTTTGCTCAGAAACAAGCAAACTCATAAGTTCAAGGTGGAGGGTGGGTGGTATGCTTCTCGCTCCACCCTCTATCTTTATTATTTTTTGTTTCTCCATTCTAGCTCCTTTTTCATAATTTTTCCGCATTTTCGTAGCCTTTCTTAAAATAAAGCCTTTACCTAGTCGACTTTTGCTTTTCGAATCTTTTGTCATCACCTCTTTTCGTTGCAAATCCACAAGGAACCAATGCTTAAAACTAACCGATAAATGATTCCATCTTGTATAGTCTATGAACCCTAAATGTCATATCCTCCATAAGAATGATAAGTATCAATAAGTCTGAGATAGATCAAATGCATCGCGCCTCTAACTGAATAATGGATCTACTGTATGGAATTCTCAATTGAAGTTCTATCTTGTCACTTTTCAAGCAGAGTGTGATGGAGAACAAGAACCTGTCATATGGAATCGCTAAGCAAATGGCATTATGATCCGAACTCTCTTCTACACTTCTTCCTTCATTTTCATACCCTTACGCTCATCAATCATGCCAAAGCTTTAAGTTCGGTGTGACACGCCACACTCCTTTCTAGTGAAAACTAGAACATTGCCGAACTCTAAGTTCGGTGTGGTAAACCACACCTCTGTCGAACTCTAAGTTTGGTGTGGTACACCACACCTCTTTTTCCACTACCGCTTCTTCCATACCCCTCAACACATAACAGGGAAGTATCACCTTCTCTTCTTGATTCAAAGAGTATACAATGATGATTGTGCACATACCGAGGTTGGCGAAAAATCTATCCCGATTCCAAAAAGAGGCTTGGCAGCCCAAATATACAAAAATCCAAAAATATCCTTTCTCCTAAGCCAAGTGAGAATGAATAAAAGCCAGAGTGTGAATAAAAACATGAGAGTTGTGCCCTGAATAAGGATAACTGATAAAGGTCTCGCCCGGCCGGTACATTAGTTTCCCTCACAAAGGCAGATGTGTCGCGACCAGTAGCGCGATCCTAAGGATCCAAAAATGACCCCTTACCTCCTCTCGAAGAGGTAAAATAGCCAACAGCCTTAAAGCCAACC
Organism: Alisma plantago-aquatica; assembly: GCA_963693085.1. Lineage (NCBI taxonomy): Eukaryota > Viridiplantae > Streptophyta > Magnoliopsida > Alismatales > Alismataceae > Alisma > Alisma plantago-aquatica. The sequence goes on along the minus strand of OY856412.1, from coordinate 1,407,423,491 downwards.
TATACACACTTCTGAGTTACCTTTAGAAAAAAAATTGGGTGTAAGGCTAAGTCAACCAGAGTTGTGCACAAAACATTCAAAGTGTCTTGATGAATTACCAATAATAAGAGTCTTGAGTCAATCAGAGAAGAGACTCTTATCTCTTAATCACACCTCTTTTCCTTCCTTTTTCATCATACCGACACCCCAATCGCCTCCATTTCAACCTTTCTTTCGAGAACACCTGTGACAATCATATGCATGTTTGTTGATTCTGTGGGTCTTTTCAAAGTCTTATAAAACTTTTAAACATGACTGATACAACAAAGAGTGAGAAGGATATACTTCAGTTAGTGAACTTAGACACGAGGATATCATAATATGTATTATGTGATCTAAGGAAGCCTTGATTCTATATCAATCTGAGCCACAAACAAAATTATGATATGACATAAGGATGAGGCAATCACGAGATGAACGATTTCTTTGGCGACTGTTTTAAGTTTTCCGTTCCTCGGGATGAGTAACGCTTAAGTTCGGTGTGGTGATGAATCCTCCAGATCCATCCTTAGTCACCAATTCAAAGGATTTCTGACGTTTTTGCCCCAATTTTGTTTTGCCTCATTTGGTTTTGAAAATTCTGACATTTGCACAAAGATGAGGTAATTACAAAACGAATGAGCATTTTGGCAATTGTCTTAGGATTTTTTGTTCCTCAGGATGAGCAACGCTTAAGTTCGGTGTGGTGATGAATCCTCCATATTCATCCTCTCAGTCGCCAATTCTAAGGATTTTTGTGCCTCGTATCGACTGATCTACCATCGTTTTGGTTTACTTTAAGTATCTCTTCAGTTTTGTGTAAATAGTGCATTACTAGTTCTAATTACCCTAGTTTCTAGTTTATTTGATCTCATCCTCCCCTTCTCACATTCTCTCTCCTCTGCAGATCATCCTCAACCATTACCAACGGTCATGACCGTTCGAGCCCACTTGGTCTCAAAACAATAGGCCAGCAGAGACTGTTTGGAGCCTAACTCAAGCATGTGCAACAATAAATCAAGATCATGAAGCAGAACAATCGCTACGACCGTGTTTGCCATGCCACAGCCGTGGCGCATTGCCAACAGTGCCAAGTCTCCATCTGCCACGACCGTGGCGCATCGCCAACAGTGCCAAGTTTTCTCACCCGCCACGCCCGTGCATGGTGGCACGACCATGGGGCTGTAGCCTCACCACGACCATGGTGTCACGCCACGGCCATGGTGCACCGCCATCAGAGCCAAGGCTCCATTCGCCACGACCGTGTTTGTCACGCCAAGGCCGTGGCACTCCGCCAACGTGCCTATGCCTTCACCCGCCACGACCGTGCGAGGCAGCACGGTCGTGGGGCAGTAGCCTCACCACGACCGTGTTGTCTCAACACGGTTGTGGCGCGTTGTCCCCTACCTTGCGCCACCATTGACTTCCACAGCCTCATCTTCCTCCTCTGCCAAGACTTGCAACCTTAATCTTCTAGCTCCACCTACTGCGCCGCACCACAGCAACATGACGCCATCGCCACCAGCACCTACAAGCTTAACTAGTAGCAGCGTCAACGCCTCCTCTGCCTTCTTCAGCAAGTCGCGACCTGCAACCGGTCTGTGAGACCGATAGAGGGGGCATCCAAGACCGTTTGAGAAGGAAGGACCGAACCACAAGGACCGTGAGACCCTAGACTAAGACTGAATGGACTCTTAAGACCGTTTGCACAAGGATTATGAGACTGTTTGGGAGAGCAACAAACCGTTTGGGATGAACGAAGGTTGAGGACCAAATGAGCAATGTTGACCATTTGCTCTAGCACTGTCAAGACCGTGAGCACATTACCGTACAGGCAAAACCGAGAAGCCTCTCACGGTCTCAAGACCGTGAGGCCTCTCACGGTCTCAAGAACGTAAAGTCCCTTTTTGGTCTCTCAAACCGTTTAAGGCTGGAAACCGTATGGACCAAGATATTTTGGGAACAAACCCAATCTGTCCAAGACACAAGCCCAGTCTATAAATAGAAGGGTAGAGGCATGGTCTTGGACATCCATCTCACCACGGCTCAAGGCTGCCGGACTGGGACCAGAGCCAGAAGTCCAAAAGGCTGCTCCACTATCAACCCACTTCCACCATTGCTCCGCCATAGTTCCACCTCATTTTACTCGTGCAATCCCAGAGGTAGACATGAGAATCGAGGCAGAGAGACAGACGTCATCGACCACGATGGAGCAGTCCCAGAGACTGCGATGATCTACGTCGGGCTGTCACAGATCTACTCTTCTGCTCCGACGATGCTTTCTTTCTCTCTCTTCTCTTTCCTTGTTGCTCCCTCTATGAGGAGCAAGTAGTTTCATCCACTGGGGTACGGGGACTAGCCCCGCTGCCCATGTTTTGTAATCTGTACTAAAGATGTTATCTTTCCGATTCAATACTAAATCGTTTCATACATGCTTGAATGTTGGTCGTGTTCTTGTATGCATCTATTGTCTTTCGTTGCAGTTTGTCTACGACTGCTCTTGGGACTCGAATACTGATTTAGTGTTGGTTTCTGGTGTGTGTATCCACCACACATCCGTTTTGGTATCTAGGAATGCTTCCTGAGGGATGGAGTAAACTCACCTCCATCGTTGCACTTCCACACTATGAAATGGAATCAGTTGACGTACGGAAGTGAAACCTTGATGGGTCGAGGAACACATTCTGCGGAGGGAGTGGTGCAAGGTATTTGACCATTCGTTCGGGAATGGCTGACATTGCAGCACTCCCATGTTTCTCATAGCTATTTCCTCGAAAGAGGGATAGTCTATAAGGATACTAATCAAATTGATGATTATCGCTCGCTTGCTAGTTTTCTGATGCACGTTTCACGAGGTTGAGTAAGGTTCTCTCTTCGGAGGCTACATATCTTCATTGACACGTAGACATGTACCAGATGAGAGTTACTCAACCCGTGAAGGATGTGTGCATTACTCTTGTCCTACAAGACATCGGTATTGTATAAACAGCCATGTATCTTGCTTGCAAGTCTTGCTATAATTGGTACAGGTACAATACATGTGTAGTGGTGGTGAAAACCCGCATCACCCCAGTGATCCATCATCATTTTTTAATCTTAAATTTTAATCTTCAAACTAGTTTTTATTCTTGCCTTTTCTTTTGCATGTTTTAGGTTAAATAAATCAAATTAAACTCCTGGTCTTAGATGATTAACTTGAATCGATATGAAACGAGAAAAAGACACTCAGATTCTTAACGTTGTCCTTTGGGTTCGATCCTAAATATGTACTATGATAAGGCTTCCACACTCTTGTGGGGTTGGAGCATTTATCTAGAACCAGTTGTAGGTAAACCTAGAGAGAACATCAACTCCCTAGGGTTTTTTGTGCATATTAGGACTTCCATTGGAAGAGTAATCTTTTGGTGTAAGTTCTAGCTCCATCAGACCACATTCCTCATATTGTATGTGGATGACATACTGTTGATGGGCGATGATATCTCAGCCTTAGAGAAGGTAAAGACTTGGATTGGGAATACTTTCTCAATGAAGGACTTAGGAGAAGCATCCTACATTCTAGGTATTAAGATCTATAGAGATAGATCTAAAAGGCTTCTCAGACTAAGTCAAAGCACCTACATTGACAAAGTGCTGAAGTAGTTCAGCATGGAGAACTCAAAGAGAGGCAACATCCCCATGCGACATGGAGTCACTGTTACGACCCACTCCATGATTAACTAATAAATACCTCGAATTACGTAAAACACCTCAATTAGGGTTGAGTATCAAATTAAACATCATGGATAATCAAGATAAGCTAAGATGCGAGTTAATAGCTAAGATTGAATCACCTGAGGCAATTAATGATGCCAATGTTGAATATTTAGTACATTAAGTTGAATCAAGTAATCACAGTTGTAATTAGAGCTTTGATCCAGTGAAATAGTCCTTTTAGCATGTTTTGCACTTTAAGGTTATAGAGAATTTCCGTGCTTAAACCGTTGCAAGAAAAATCACTCGAAACCGACTTCCGAGTTAAAAGATATGGACATCTGAGTGTTGAGGGACTAGATTGTAATTTTGGATAGTTGGTGGGCAAATTTCATTTCACACCCTAGCCCTTTCTCGCTTATCTTCCTTCTTCAGCGATCGGTTACAGGAACCGACTAAACACCCCGATAGAACAGGGGCAGGAGGCCACACCTAGGCTGGAGTGGCGCTTTGGGCAAGAGGAAGAAGGGCGATAGCTTGGGCCCCTTTAGCTTCAAATCCCCGGCGCCCTACTTCTCTTCTTCTTCTTCTTCTTCTTCTTCCTCGTTCTCTTCCTTCCCTTATTCTTTCCCCATCCTGGCAGGTGCCCGACCTACAGCAGCAGTGGCCGGTAGCTAGCTGCTTTGGCCTCGACAGAGGCTGTTTTAGCCCGGCCAGCACCACCAAATGAAGTGCTTGACTCCGACCTTCAGTCCTTAGAAGAAATCTGCAGCTCCCAGCCGCGTTTAAGCACCCAGCCACCATTATCGGTGCCCCAAGCTGCTGGGCGGCGCCCCGAGCAGCAGCAGCTATAGCCACGGCCTTGGGCCGCCTTGGGCGCGAGAAAGCACCCAAGAAAGGTGCTATTGAGTTGCCTTTGAGGTCCAGGCACGAGTTGCAGCCCCAACAGCGATCGACACCCAACCAAGCCGTTCGTTTTCAACCTGTTCGTGGAAAACGGCTGCTGTGTGCAGCAGGTTCTAAATCAAGAACAGATTGGGCGCATGAAACGGCAAGCTAGGGTCAGCTCCGAGCTTGACTACGAGGTTGGGATCCAAATCCGCAGCCATTAGTTCGATTTAGTAATAAATTGAAGCTCAATTAGATTTACAGTTAGATCAGTTATCAATCGGCCGAGTTATACAGTGATTCGGCCGAGTTTCTTTATTAGGATTAACGATCAGTGTTTTGATCGGCCGAATTGGGCATGATTCGGCCGAGTTTCCCTTTATAGGAAATCGATCAGGGTTTGGATCGGCCGAGTTGCGGGTGGATCGGCCGAGTTGTCAGCCGATCGGCCGAGTTCCTAGATTGGTCGGCCGAGTTTCAGTACTGTGAGTAGTAGTTCATTCAGTAATCATTAATTAACTCAATTTAAATGTTTAATTGCTTCTGTATCAGTTAGTATAACTTCTAAACAGTGTAGTACATAAAATAGAGTATGTTAGTTTCATTGGAACTTGAAATACTTAATATGCATAGTGAAAATGATGAAATTTCCTGTATTATAGTTGCAATGTTTTTGCTGATTTTAAAATAGATGTTTAGCATCGAAAGTGGATAAATGATACTGAATCATGTTTAATGATGATAATGGATGTATATTTGCTTTATGTATTATTTAGATTTTGCAATACGCATGAAATGTGATATTCCTGTTTAAATGTTTATTTGTTAATTAATTAATAGACCTAGATGCCCTAACACCGTAGAACCCCTTAGACAGGTCTGCAACTTTGGGGTGAAACTCGTGTTGCAACATCATTCGTGCTTGTGTCACGGACAAACGCGGAAAGAGAGGCAGTGTCCAACAACAATCGTGCTTGTGTCACGATGGCACTGCGATAACAAAAGAAAACATGGTTATCTAACACCATTCGTGTTTGTGTCACGAAGGTAACCCTGTGACTCTCTGCCGGTGTACTCAGGTTTAAGAAGGAGTCTGGAGCATACGTGGTTGTGCAGCACACGTGGTTGTGCGATGAGGCCGTGGAGCCTAGGGTCCTGTGCAGACCAGGACGAGTAGTCAGACTTAGCACTTCCCGGGTGTGTCGCTAAGTCTTGTACGGTGGGACCGTAGCATGAACTTGTTGCGGATCTTTATATGCAGAGTACACTGCATATATTTAGGGCATAATAATAAAATGAATAAATAATCATGTAGGTTCACAGTAAATTTATATAACTGTTATTTACCTGAATTACCTGTGATGCTTAGCAATGTGATTATAATCTGTATATTTGCTATATCAAAAGAACTGCCCTATTTGAACTGCTTATATGTTTATTTTAAATTTATAAACCTGATGAGTTGTTTAGTGATAGCTAAGTGAAATTCTATTCACTGAGCGAGTAGGCTCATACCTCTACTCAAAACATTTTCAGGTTATCATCAGCAGCAGGAAATCTGAAGGATCGTTTCATCCTAACGCCTAATCTGTAGAAGGAATATGTAGTTAGTAGTTAGAGGTCTCTTAGTCCTTTCCCCTTGATCTTTGGGACAAGGTGTGAGTGAGAGAGTGAATGTGTATAAAGATGTAAATTATCTGTTATGCTTTATTTTATGTCGAACAATGTAATATGCTGTAGACTCTGTTTATATTGCTACTCAATTTAATAAAGATGCTTCCGCAGTTTGTTTAGTTTCATTTTACAGCATAAATCGGATTTTCCTGTTAATGTCTTTAATATGTTTTAAAAAATTGAAGAATGGTTGGCTTAAGTGTAAATCCCACCTGTCGTGCCCTAATTTCGTGGTTTGTGATTAATGCGAGATTGGGGCGTGACAACTTTGGTATCAGAGCTTTGGTTTGAGTACATAGTTACTCAAGGTCAGGGGACGATAAGAGACCAATAGGATTAAGGTTTAGGAGTCTTTCTTCTATCTGTAATTTTCTAACAGGAAGTGTTCTGTTATATTATTGCAGATAGCAGGAAGAGGATGTGGTCACGAGAATCAAGTAATGAGCTTAAGATAAGTCGTTAAGAATCATTAAGGTCAAAAGATAAGGTTATAAGTAAGACGAATAATGAATGATGTGTTTTAGCTCTGGAAGGTCTGAGTGTTTAGATACCCTGGCCAGGTGTCTGAATACTTAGATTGACCAGTATCAAGCTACTCTGTATGTTCTTCTCTGGATGCCCTGGCCAGGTATGCAGAGGAAGGATAGGCTAGAGAGAAAACCCTAGAAATCTTAGGGTTAAGAAATCAGAAATTAATGTAGGAGAAAGAGATTAAATAAAGGATGTGATATAACTCCTACTTTACATTGCTTATTGATTAAAGATCATTAGAAACGCTCTTATATGCATGAATTTAGACTTTCAGTTTGTACAATAAGTATGATTCTTTTATATTATTGTGTCATGAAGTGAATTGTTTAATGTTTGTTTTCTTTGTATTAAAGTAGACCCGAAATTATGTATAAATAAGTTTACCCTAAGTGGATATTCTTTCCACATGTTTAAGATTAATAGGGGTTGATTAATCCCGAGTAGCTCTTGGCTTCAGGACTACAGGTTCGGCCTGGTCCGGCTGGCAGGATGCGTTACTGAGATCTAATGACTCCTATTAACAGTAAAATAAGAATAGACTCTGGATGATTTAGACCCGTAATATAGTGAGAATATATATACATTAGGATGTTTTAACTACGATAAGAAGTCTAAATGTTCTTTGTTCTTAAGAATTAGGGTTTGAGAATCATAGACCCTAATCGGCCCAAAATAGGGTTTTGATAATACATAAATACAGAATTTGATAAATAGAATGTCTCACTAAATGATTTTTAGTATTTTATGTGTAACTCTAATTTAGCTCAAATTTGTATATGATTTGGATATATAAAATGTAAACAACATTGGAAAATATCAGAATTTTTGAAGAATGTTCTAACCTGCTTATCGGCCGAGTTTCAAACTCGACCGATCACATTTTCTGAATAATATAGCAGTATGGTAATTGAATTTTATCTTTTTATTTGTATATCCAAATGATCTCAAATTTTAACTGTGCTTGAACAACACAATTTTAGACACTCTGTAAAATTGGCGTAATTTTTGGATAACTTTTGACCTCTACAGTAAGGGTGTCGGCCGAGTTTGTAACTCAGCCGAACCTGCTGCAGACTGCAATATAGCAGTGCACTGTTCGATTTTTAATTAATTATTGGTAAATTTAAATGATCTGAAATTTTTACTGGAGGTCTGAAACTTTATTAGGAACAACATATAAAATTTCCAGAATTTTTGGAGTTTCTGTTAGCTGTTTAATAAACGAATTACAGAAACTATTGTGAAAACTGAATTTTCAGCCATATAATTAAGTTGAGTGTTGGGTTAATATGTCATTGACCCAAGCAACTCAATTTGATCTATATGATCGACCACACACACACACAATAATGCTATGATACTGATATGGACCAAAACCCTAGAATGATTAAAGTGGTAGTAGTTTAAGGGATATCATTAGTGATGTAACCTTGAATACTAGTAACTTTGTAAAATAAGATCTTGAGACTTGTTCTATGAAAAGTAAACTGGCTTTGATAGTGACCTAGGGTTTTAAGGTAGTTAATCTGAACGGTACATGAACAACATGAAATGACTTAGAGAAAAGAGTAAAACATAAAGCTAAAATGTAACTATAAGAAAGTAGCATAGAAAGCGGAGTATTATCCGATATATGATCTGAAGATAGTTGATGTAGTTCATGTTCTTAATACATGGCGTCACTATCTTTATGATGTGACAATAGATTACCACCCTGATAAAGAGAATGTGGTGAATGATGCTTTCAGCAGAAAGTCAAGTTCAACAGTTAATGCATTCTCTATGGCAGGTTTCAATAGAGACCTGTTAGTAGAAATGTGGGAGTTGAACTTAGGCTTAGGAGTGACAACACAAAGTGATTTGACTGTATAAATGTAAGTTAAGCCTACTTCTTATGATCAGATCAAGGAACTACTATAGGGTGATAGTGAGTTAAACCAGACTATGCATGACATGTTGTGTGTACTTCGAGATAGTGTAAAATTCTTTTAAGGGGAAAAGGCTGAAAGAAAGGATTCTTATGGAAGTGTATGTATTGATGTATGCTATGCTTTCAGGAAACATTAAGATGTATATGAATCTCAAGTAGTTGAAACGGATGGTCAGACATGCAGAAGGATGTAGCTAAGTATGTGGTTAAAAGTAGTGTATACCAGTAGGCTAAGGCTGAACCCTAGAAATCTATAGCTACCTTGTAATTTTTTTTTTCTATGCCTGAATAGGAATGGGAATTTATCACAATGGATTTTGTGGTAAGATTACCCAGGACACCTAGAGGTTGTGATTTGATATGAATGAGTGTGGATAGACTAATTTAGTTTGCTCACTTTCTTCATATTAAGTCGACCTGTGATGTCTCGAGACTTGACTAAGATATACATGGATAAAATAAATAGGTTGCTTGGTAATCCAGTTTCAATCATATCATATTGAGTTTAGAAATACACAACTGATAATGGTACGGTTTGAGTATGAACCCAGAAAAAACACAGATTTGGTAAATCATTAGATGCATGATTTCAAGCTAGCAAGACAGCATTAAAATATGTAAATAAATCTAATTGCATGCTTCCTGTTATGTTAATGTGAGTGACCTGACATTTTACATGAATTGGCACATTTCTCTAAGATATTATCAGAAATTCTCAAGTACTATTAAATATTTGTGTTATGATACGAAAATAACTCTTAATTGAGTTATGCGATGCATAAACCAGGAATTTGGTTAATATGCACGTTCTTCGAGAAATCTCAGATAATTGATAAATATTACAGATGGTTTCTTATAAGTGGAGTAAATTACTCTTATTGGTGTAATCAAATGTTCAATTACATGAATTCAGTATGTATGTGCCAAAATTGATTTGAGTTTGGAATATTTATGAATTTTTAATCTGTCTGCATGCATGATATAAACATTACTCAGTAATTACAATGATTTGAAATATACTGCTTTGCCAGTTGCAGAATGATACCGTATTGTGATTTGAATTGCAATCAAACAGATGAGATAATGGAAACCCTAAGAGTAGGGTGTTGGCATGTGATGAATGAATAAGGCAAATGAAACCCTAAGGATAGGGTGTGCGATGAATCAAGTATTTTGATATCAATTTTCATTATGAGATGTAATGATGTTTAACGGTTAAATTGCATGATTAATAGTATAAACTGCCAAATTGACATACATTCTGTTTATTTAAGAATTTTAGTTGTTTGCATGTATAGTATAATAATTTCTCGGTAATTACCATAAATTGAGATACTGTTATAACAGTTCTGGAAAGACAATGTTTTGTGGGATGATCTGGAATCAGATCAGATGTGTCCTAGGTTAAGGGACCTATGCGAATGGTTGATCAGAGGATCAAGAAACTCACGAATTGTGAGATACCATTAGACATAGTTTTGTGGAGAAATCTTAACCTAGAGGGAGCTACGTAGGAATACGAGTCAGAAATGAGTAACACGTTTCCTTTCTCTTTTAGGAATTTCGGGACGAAATTCTTTTAAGGGGAAAAGGTTGTTATGACCCACTCCATGATTAACTAATAAATACCTCGAATTACGTAAAACACCTCAATTAGGGTTGAGTATCAAATTAAACATCATGGATAATCAAGATAAGCTAAGATGCGAGTTAATAGCTAAGATTGAATCACCTGAGGCAATTAATGATGCCAATGTTGAATATTTAGTACATTAAGTTGAATCAAGTAATCACAATTGTAATTAGAGCTTTGATCCAGTAAAATAGTCCTTTTAGCATGTTTTGCACTTTAAGGTTATAGAGAATTTCCGTGCTTAAACCGTTGCAAGAAAAATCACTCGAAACCGACTTCCGAGTTAAAAGATATGGACATCTGAGTGTTGAGGGACTAGATTGTAATTTTGGATAGTTGGTGGGCAAATTTCATTTCGCCCCCTAGCCCTTTCTCGCTTATCTTCCTTCTTCAGCGATCGGTTACAGGAACCGACTAAACACCCCGATAGAACAGGGGCAGGAGGCCACACCTAGGCTGGAGTGGCGCTTTGGGCAAGAGGAAGAAGGGCGATGGCTTGGGCCCCTTTAGCTTCAAATCCCCGGCGCCCTACTTCTCTTCTTCTTCTTCTTCTTCCTCGTTCTCTTCCTTCCCTTATTCTTTCCCCATCCTGGCAGGTGCCCGACCTGCAGCAGCAGTGGCCGGTAGCTAGCTGCTTTGGCCTCGACAGAGGCTGTTTTAGCCCGGCCAGCACCACCAAATGAAGTGCTTGACTCCGACCTTCAGTCCTTAGAAGAAATCTGCAGCTCCCAGCTGCGTTTAAGCACCCAGCCACCATTATCGGCGCCCCAAGCTGCTGGGCGGCGCCCCGAGCAGCAGCAGCTATAGCCACGGCCTTGGGCCGCCTTGGGCGCGAGAAAGCACCCAAGAAAGGTGCTATTGAGTTGCCTTTGAGGTCCAGGCACGAGTTGCAGCCCCAACAGCGATCGACACCCAACCAAGCCGTTTGTTTTCAACCTGTTCATGGAAAACGGCTGATGTGTGCAGCAGGTTCTAAATCAAGAACAGATTGGGCGCATGAAACAGCGAGCTAGGGTCAGCTCCGAGCTTGACTACGAGGTTAGGATCCAAATCCGCAGCCATTAGTTCGATTTAGTAATAAATTGAAGCTCAATTAGATTTACAGTTAGATCAGTTATCAATCGGCCGAGTTATACAGTGATTCGGCCGAGTTTCTTTATTAGGATTAACGATCAGTGTTTTGATCGGCCAAATTGGGCATGATTCGGCCGAGTTTCCCTTTATAGGAAATCGATCAGGGTTTGGATCGGCCGAGTTGTGGGTGGATCGGCCGAGTTGTCAGCCGATCGGCCGAGTTCCTAGATTGGTCGGCCGAGTTTCAGTACTGTGAGTAGTAGTTCATTCAGTAATCATTAATTAACTCAATTTAAATGTTTAATTGCTTCTGTATCAGCTAGTATAACTTCTAAACAGTGTAGTACATAAAATAGAGTATGTTAGTTTCATTGGAACTTGAAATACTTAATATGCATAGTGAAAATGATGAAATTTCCTGTATTATAATTGCAATGTTTTTGCTGATTTTAAAATAGATGTTTAGCATCGAAAGTGGATAAATGATACTGAATCGTGTTTAATGATGATAATGGATGTATATTTGCTTCATGTATTATTTAGATTTTGCAATACGCATGAAATGTGATATTCCTGTTTAAATGTTTATTTGTTAATTAATTAATAGACCTAGATGCCCTAACACCGTAGAACCCCTTAGACAGGTCTGCAACTTTGAGGTGAAACTCGTGTTGCAACATCATCCGTGCTTGTGTCACGGACAAATGAGGAAAGAGAGGCAGTGTCCAATAACAATTGTGCTTGTGTCATGATGGCACTGCGATAACAAAAGAAAACATGGTTATCTAACACCATTTGTGCTTGTGTCACGAAGGTAACCATGTGACTCTCCGCTGGTGTACTCAGGTTTAAGGAGGAGTCTGGAGCACACGTGGTTGTGCAGCACACGTGGTTGTGCGATGAGGCCGTGGAGCCTAGGGTCCTGTGCAGACCAGGACGAGTAGTCAGACTTAGTACTTCCTGGGTGTGTCGCTAAGTCTTGTACGGTGGGACCGTAGCATGAACTTGTTGCGGATCTTTATATGCAAAGTACACTGCATATATTTAGGGCATAATAATAAAATGAATAAATAATCATGTAGGTTCACAGTAAATTTATATAACTGTTATTTACCTGAATTACCTGTGATGCTTAGCAATGTGATTATAATCTGTATATTTGCTATATCAAAAGAACTGCCTTGTTTGAACTGCTTATATGTTTATTTTAAATTTATAAACCTGATGAGTTGTTTAGTGATAGATAAGTGAAATGCTATTCACTGAGCGAGTAGGCTCATACCTCTACTCAAAACATTTTCAGGTTATCATCAGCAGCAGGAAATCTGAAGGATCGTTTCATCCTAACGCCTAATCTGTAGAAGGAATATGTAGTTAGTAGTTAGAGGTCTCTTAGTCCTTTCCCCTCGATCTTTGGGACAAGGTGTGAGTGAGAGAGTGAATGTGTATAAAGATGTAAAGTATTAGTTATGCTTTATTTTATGTCGAACAATGTAATATGTTGTAGACTCTGTTTATATTGCTAGTCAATTTAATAAAGATGCTTCCGCAGTTTGTTTAGTTTCATTTTACAGCATAAATTGGATTTTCCTGTTAATGTCTTTAATATGTTTTAAAAAAATTGAAGAATGGTTGGCTTAAGTGTAAGTCCCACCTGTCGTGCCCTAATTTCGTGGTTTGTGATTAATGTGAGATTGGGACGTGACAGTCACCATCTCTAGATCTCAATGTCCCCAATCTTGTGAAGAGAGGGAGCGTATGAATGGGATCCCATATGCATCAGCCATCGGATCCATCATGTACGCTATGTTGTGCACACACCCAGATGTCTTGTATGCCCTCAGCATGATGAGAAGGTACCAATCAGATCTCGGGGATGCTCACTAGACAGCCGTAAAGAACATCCTCAAGTACTTACAAAGGACTAAGGATCAGTTCCTTATATACGGCGGCAAGGAAGAACTGGTTGTAAAGGGTTACACTGATGCAAGCTTCCAAACCGACAAAGATGATTACATATCACAATCAAGATTTGTGTTTTGCCTAAACAATGGAGTTGTGAGCTGGAAGAGTTCCAAGCAAGAAACAGTTGTCGATTCCACTACAGAGGCCGAGTATATTACTGCTTCACATGCAGCAAAGGAAGTTGTGTGGATTAGGAAGTTCGTCACTGAACTTGGTGTAGTTACCAGTAGCTGTGATGCAATTGAGATTTATTGTTGTAGTTAGAGAACAAGTGTACCAGACAGACCCACCGTGAGAGTGACACATGGAACCATGATTTGGTAGTCACAGTCAGCTCTCACAGTGATGGTGGTGAATGTGATTCTTCGACCTGAAATCACTACACTCAACACATGTCGTTGGGTACACTTTGACTTCATCAAACGCAGTCCTGAAACATGGGTTGTTATAAAGGTGATGATTGGGTGACTTTGACACATGGGGCTTTTGAGGGGTGAGTGATAGATACAGGATTTGTCCCTCCTAAGGGAGTTTGATGTCCATGGCCACTTGATGAGTAGGATTGAGAAAGGTATGTGCATGCATGTGTGAATCAATATGTGATATTGATGTCACACACATCTTACCCAATCTGCTCTGAGATCAAGGAAATGGATGAACGTTGAAAGGATGACTGTACCATGCCTTGAGTTCATTCAGGACATTAGTGACAAAGGAATTATACATTTGTTGTAACACCATTCACGGATTGTAGGATTGAAAGTTGTTCTCCAACTTTCTATTTCACTTGGGTAGCACTGATGTGCGACTAGGCACCACTCTTTGCTTGTGAAGTCATAAGTGTTATGGACTTTCACTGCCAATGTGAAATGGACCTGCAGGGTCACACACAAAGGATTTAACCTGGAAGAGAAGTTTATCCACAAACGATGTTTAGATTGATTACTAAGGGAGTTTAGTAGTTCAATCAAACACTCAGTTGATTGATAGCTCAAAATCATAGTGTTTAAGGTGTTGGACCAATTGATTAGAGTATCGGATTGATTGAAACTACAATTGACTGATTTTGTAAAGTCTGCACTCCCAACCGATCGGCTCATGTGATGAACCAATCGGCTCAGGTTGGTGAACTGATCAGCTCATATGATGAACTGATCGGCTCAAGTTGGTGAATTGATCGGCTCATGTGATGAACCGATCGGCTTAGGTTGGTGAATCGATCGACTCAAGTGGTGAGTCAATCGACTCATGTGTCATGAAACGACCGACTCAATTGTTCAACCGGTCGATTCGTGTGACCAACCGAGATTGTTTGGAAAGTCAGAAGACTATTTTGCAAATACAATTTGTTTCACTTGTACAAATTTGATTTGGACAAGGATTAATATTTGATTAGTTGGAAACAAATATGGAAGTCAATTTGAGTTGGACCAAGACCACGAACCGATCAGCTCATAAGTGAACCGATTGGCTCAGGGGTCCCAAACGATCGGTTCATGTGTGAACCGATCGGTTGAGGTCACTAACCGACCATTTCAGGGTTGAAACGATCAGTTCAGCTGGCGTAGTTGGTTGTTTTTTGGAAAATCTCAAACCCTTCTACTCCTGCTTTAATCCCGCATTGCCCAGGGTAGAGAACCCTGTCCCATGACCCTCCTATATATAGGGGTATTGGGGGCTTCTCAAAGTACAACTCAGAATACCAGTTTCTCTGCAAAGTTGTCGTTCTCTCTGGTTGTGGTAACTAGGAGAGCCCAAGCAAGTGCTACCTGATAAGAGAGGCACAAAAAGGGAAAGACAAATGCAGAAAAGCGATTGGTGGCAGAAGAGTGTGTCGGTGACTAGTACGCTGACAGGAGGGTACGACTCCTACCGATGCCTTGTGCGATAAGGCGATCGGAGTTCCAGGCAGTCCGTGTGGACGACTGCAGAGGCGGGAGACTTCTGCCGCTCAGAGGACAGTTGTTAATCCTGACAGTCCCGGTGAGACCAGGAGCTACACATACACCGTCCAAGACCAGAGGTGAAGACCGCGCAAGCCACAAGGTAATGTCACTGAGCAAGCCTCGGGATAAGGTACGCCTCTACAAACCATCCTTCCTATTGTATAAACGTTGACGTGATTCCTTTATTCTGGGTTTGGGAGAAGAATTTTTTTTGTTTCCGCTGCCTTCTCTGTCTCCCCTAAAACCCGACACATCATTCAACCCATATCACCATACCACAATTGTACAATACTAAGATGGAATACTGGTATGAATGACTTAAACTATCAGACACCTTTAATTAACATATTGCTTGCACATGTACAACTGAAATCACATGTAAAACAAATTTACATCCCTTAGTATACCTTCAACAAATTATACATCTAAAAACAAATTCACATATTACTAAAAGCCATTGTTTTCTTTTATCTCTCTCCTCATTCATTACTACTTACTTTTTGATACTTATCCTTCTCATTTTAATCATGTAGATTAAACATCCCTAAAATTGAAACATACAAGGTATGAATAGATTATTCATCATTCTTGCTAATACTGCAAGAATTTATTTCATATCACACTTCACTCATATTGTATTTCTCCTTTTATTCAAAATACACCTCTTATATTTCAAATCTATTTCTTATCCTTTGCTCTAAATCATTTCCATATTGTTTATCTACCTTTCAGATTAGCTAGGATTACTATCAATGCTAGTTTACTTCTCATAGTGCAAATTTCATGATCTTATTTTATAGAGATGCTAGTATTCAAGGTCAAATCACTAGTGACAACCCTTGAACTACTACAACTCTAAACATTCTAGGGTTTGGCCTTTATCAGTAGCATGACGTTATTGTGGTGTGACTTTCCTCCCTTAATTTGAAATTCAAACTTTGGATCTCACAAGTTTTTACTAAAGTCTTCCTTATCTTATGAATTGAATTTCCTTCATCTTAATTGGCCATTCAGATAGATTACATTCTCAATTTACCCTTCTAGGGTTTCATCATCATATTGTGTGTCATTATTGTTGACTCGATGTCAATTAGGTCAATGTTGACTCACGTCTAAATTGACTAAACTCGTGTTTTGATGATGACTAACCATTCCACATATTGGTGTCTAATGTCTCTACTTGAGTGATTTCAGATTAGGTATAGACACACTCCAAATGCCCTAACTTGTGCATCTCAAATTGGAGAAAAGACAAGTCAAAGTCAATACAAGTGCATGTTTTTGTAATATGATGTAAATCCATTAGAATCATGTTGTAAATCACTTGTAATGATTGTATGACTTGTAATTAAGCTTAGAAAAAATCAGGAGCACTTAGATCAAATGTTTAAGCACTCAAAATCCATTTTCCAAAATTCACATCAGGCTATTCATCGGTCGAGTTCTGTGAGTTGCAAACTCGACCGATCCTGATTGGATCTTGAAAATGACTTTTGATCGGTCAAGTTTACACTACACAGAACTCGACCGGTGGACTAACTGACCAATTCAATTTTCATTGGTCGGTCGAGTTTCCCCAGGACAAACTCGACCGATGGTCTGAATATCGGCTTTGTCTTTTACTCTATCGGTCGAGTTACCCTTATAGAAACTCTACCGATTGAACTGTACGGAAAAGTGCAGAAAAGTGTTTCTAGCCATTGTGGAGTTGCAATGAGTGAAAATATATCAGTTGCAAGCCACAAAATGGCTAGTTTTCGTTCTCAAGTGTTCCCAAAGGCTAAGAGGCACCCCCATCTATAAATAGGACCCCTTGGGCTTCATTCTAAGGTTGATCATTCAATGCAAACTCTATGTGAGGTTCCTATTCTATAGTTGAGTGCTTCCTACAGCCTCCTCTCTCTCTCTCTAAGCTTAATTACTTGCTACATCCATTAGAGTGAGTAGGAGATTTGTAAGAGAGCTCGTCCTACATGTATATCTTGTGAGGCTCTCACTTCCACCACCTCCCTATCTCTCATTTCAACCATGAAGATGAAAGTTCTCTCTCTTGGCTAAGAGAGGTAAAGAAGAACAAGGGAAGGCGTCCCTTGGTGAAGATCAAGGCTTAAGACTTGGAGCAAAAGTGGGTAAGCCCTTGGTGAAGGCAGAAGACTCCTTGCTCAAGTGGGTAAGTCCTTGGTGGCAACTTCTCCGAGTGAAGGTGAAGTCAAAGGTGGAAGATCCAAGAAGAGTGGGTAATTCCTTGAAGGCTGAAGACTTGTGCAAGAGTAGGTGAGTCCTTGGAAGAAGGCGGAAGACTCTTGCAAAGTGGGTAAGTCCTCGGTAAGGTTGAAGACTCTTTGTATTGGATAGGTAAGTCCTTTGGTTGGTCATGTATTGTAAGTCTTATGAATGAATATAAAAATGCAATGGTTAGGAAATCCTAGAGGCTGACCTCTCTAGGTAAGTGGACTGACTCACTTCTAGTTTGAAGTGAGGAACCACTCTAAATAACTTGTCTCTTGGTGTATGTTCAATCTCTCTCTCCCTTGCTATGCATGTTTTAGTTGCACACAAATTTCCTATTTAGCAACCTTATCTTTTGATATATCTTGAAGGTCTAATGAATATTGTTTAAGTGCATTCAGCTCTATTCACCCCCCTAGAGCAGCTAATCACCCATCTAGGATCCAACAATTGGTATCAGAACGGGTCTTCTCCAAGCATACTACAACAAGTAGGAGAAGATGGGTGACTACCAAGGAGGAAGATACTTGATCAACCTACCAATCTTTGATGGGAGCAATTTCCTCTATTGGAGAAGAAGGCTTCAATTCTACATCCAAGGATCAAATCTTGAGATGTGGCAAATGGTGAACAACCCATACATGCTACCAAAGACAAAGATTGAAGAATGGGATGAATCTAACTTAAAGAAAGCAACCTTGAATTATAGATCCATGCACATCCTCTATGCCTCCATGACCCCCACTGAGTTCAACTGGATTTCTTCATGTGAAACAGCCTATGAGGTATGGAGAAAGCTATGCATCACTTATGAAGGGACAAATCAAGTGAAGGAAAGCAAAGTCTACATGCTCAAAGGGCTGCTTGACAACTTCAAGATGGGAAAGGAGGAGAGGATAGCCAACATTTACTCAAGGCTCAACACCATTGTGAATGGTCTTGCTATTCTAGGACATCCTATGTCTAGTGGAGAGATCAACTCAAATATCCTTCGAACTCTCCCTAAGAGGTGGGAACCCAAGGTGACTTCCATTGAAGAAGCAAGGTCCCTTAAGGATGTCCCTATCGAAGAGCTCATTGGAAATCTACAAGCACATGAAGCCACACTTGACAAGAGGGAGGAAGTAGAAAGACAAGAGGAGAAAGAACTCAAGAGAATGAAGAAGGCTGAAATCAAAGCTCAAATCAAGGCTATTGTTAGTCAAGCTTCTCCATACTCTCAAGTTGAAGAAGATGCCATGTAATCCAAGGGTAGATTCTATAAAGGCAAGTCCTCCTCCATCCGGTGCTTCACATGTGGAAAGAAGGGTCACTACAAGGAAGATTGCCCACAAGGCAAAAAGACCCATCTTCACAAGAAGAAGGAGAAATGGCACTCAAGCTCAAGTGGCTCCTCCAACTCAATCTCAAGTGAATATTCAAGTGAAGGATCAAGCTCAAGCTCTAGTGATGAAGGAGAATGTCATTTTGCTCTTATGGCATCAACAAGTAAGGACTCAAGTGAGGTAAATCTAAACTCTTTAGATAAAGAATCTTTGATTGCTATTATTCATGATACTTGTGCCTCTCTTAAGTCTTCTAAAAGGAAAAGGAAAAAGCTTGCTAGAATTATTAATAATTTGCATGTAGAATTAAATGATATTGAACATACTAATTCTTGCTTGCTTGATGATAAAAATGCTTGTCTTAGCCAAGTAGACTCTCTTAAACTTGAAAATGCTAGTTTGCTTGATAAGATTAGTTTTTTAGAAGCTCAACCTCTCGTGCCTAGTTCTAATGAAGAACATACTTTAATTGTTGATTCTCTCATGCATGATATTGATGTTCTTAAATCTGAAAACAAGGACAAAGATTTTGTTTTGCAAGAATTAGAAACAGAAAATGCCTCCTTGCTTGCTAAAATCAATGTGCATGAATCTTGTTCTAGTTCTACTAGTAGAGAGAATGATGTTGTTGCTCTTCATATTGATAAAGAATCCTTCATGACAAAAGCTCTTTGCTTAGAAAATGATCTTTTGCATGCTAGAGATAATATTAATCAATTGTCTTCTATTGTTACCTCTCTTATGCATGATAATGATGGTTTGAGATCTTCTTTGCAAAGATTCTTAGTTGGTAAAAAGAATCTTAATGATATCCTACACCATACTACCAAACAAATTGGTAGACATGGTTTGGGGTATGATGGTAGTCAAAGAAACAACAAAGGTAAAGGACCTCCAATCTTCCATGGAGAATCCTCTAGTTCCAAGACTATGGGTACGTGCAACTATTGCAATGAAATTGGTCATTATTCTACTTGTTGTCCTTTTAGGAAAGCACCCAAGAGTAATATGACTTGGGTTGCTAAACTAACCCCTCCGAACCCAAAAATATGATTGGGGACCATTTCATCTTTCTTTTTGTAGGTACTTGCAAATGGATTGACTTGAGCTATTGAATTGCAAATTGACTTCTCAATCCACATGAAAGAAGAAAGGTGAGATGTGTAGAGAGTGACAACAAATGGAAAAAGGAATGGTAAGCACAAAGGTAATGTTTCTCTTGCTTATAACCCATCCTAACTTGTTTTTGTCAAGTTAGTGTGCACTATGCATGTGGTTTTTGAGTCAAAAGTGGTACTTTGGGATTATCTTCACACTCTTTCTCAAAAACTATTTCTAATGCTTCTATAGTGCATTACTAACTTGCTTAGACATGTTTGGATATGGTTTGTAAATTTAGCATGCCTTTAAATATGTTTTTATGAAATATATGTGCTTTTTGACAGCAACTCTGTCGATTGAGTTTGTCCTATTTGAAACTCGATCAATAGGAACTAATGGGTGTTGCCAGCAGCTGTCATCGGTTAAGTTGTCAATACACAAAACTCGACCGATAACACTGTGCACAGAATATACGTTTGACTTATTGAATGAGAATTTCCCTCTCAACTAGATTTTCTCAACCAATAGCCTTATTCTTTGGCACTCCTTTGGTACCTTTATATATGCATATTGCCATGTTTTAAATTACATATCTACTATCTTGAGTTGCTTGCATAACATTGTGATACAGGGTACATAGATCTACATTATATGTAGAAATTGGAGTATGTTTGGATTTTATGCAGAATTGCTCCAGTTTTAGTTTTTGTTGTAAGAGTAGTGTTTTTTACAGAAACGACCTTTTGAGCAGGGCTCATCGCTTTTCCATGAGCCCTGATACTTTTTGGGCAAGTTTTGTCATCTTGAGGGTCAAAATTGCGATTTATTATTTTTCTGCAGCACTTTATCTTACTTTTTGAGTTGTTCAAGTGCATGCTTTAACTTGCTTTTCTTTCTATGCTTGGACAAGCCCCTATTTGTGCTCTTCTACTCTCCTTATATAATTTTTTGTTATCTCCTTTCTCTTAATAAGTGGTGTTTCTTATTTTCTTCATAACCCCACTTTTTGAAATGACAAAGGGGGAGAAATGTATGTCTTCTTTTGACAAAATAGGGAGAAGGCATGTCTTACATGAAGAGGAGAAGCATGTTCATGTAAATGGAGAAGGTAAAGGGGAGAAGACATATATGTGTCGAACATATATGAGTACAAGACATATTACTCTATAAATGCTATGAAAGCTAACCATGCAGGAAAAATAACATCAATTGAGGGGGAGTATGAGAACTCCATGCGCATCAATTGAGGGGGAGCATATGAACTCCATTCTATTGAAACCCCTAGGTTTCTCCGAAGGTATGAATTTACTTAAAAGCTTTCAATACATTTATGGAATGGTTTGTCATCTTCAAAAAGGGGGAGAATGTTGACTCAAGGTCAATTAGGTCAATATTGAATCACGTCTAAATTGACTAAACCCGTGTTTTGATGATGACTAAACATTCCACATATTAGTTTCTAATGTCTCTACTTGAGTGATTTTAGATTAGGTATAGACACACTCCAAATGCCCTAACTTGCGCATCTCAAATTGGAGAAAAGACAAGTCAAAGTCAATACAAGTGCACATTTTTTGTAATATGATGTAAATCCATTAGAATCATGTTGTAAATCACTTGTAATGATTGTATGACTTGTAATTAAGCTTAGAAAAAATCAGGAGCACTTAGATCGAATGTTTAAGCACTCAAAATCCATTTTCCAAAATTCACATCACGCTATTCATCGGTCGAGTTCTGTGAGTTGCAAACTTGACCGATCCTGATTGGATCTTGAAAATGACTTTTGATCGGTCGAGTTTACACTACACAGAACTCGACCGATGGAGTAACTGACCAATTCGATTTTCATTGGGCGGTCGAGTTTCCCCAGGACAAACTCGACCGATGGTCTGAATATCGGCTTTGTCTTTTACTCTATCGGTCGAGTTACCCTTATAGAAACTCGACCGATTGCACTGTACAGAAAAGTGCAGAAAAGTATTTCTAGTCGTTGTGGAGTTGCAACAAGTGAAAATATATCTGTTGCAAGCCACAAAATGGCTAGTTTTTGTTCTCAAGTGTTCCCAAAGGCTAAGAGGCATCCCCAGCTATAAATAGGACCCCTTGGGCTTCATTCCAAGGTTGAGCATTCAATGCAAACTCTATGTGAGGTTCCTATTCTATAGTTGAGTGCTTCCTACAACCTCCTCTCTCTCTCTAAGCTTAATCACTTGCTACATCCATTAGAGTGAGTAGGAGATTTGTAAGAGAGCTCATCCTACAAGTATATCTTGTGAGGCTCTCACTTCCACCACCTCCCTATCTCTCATTTCAACCATGAAGATGAAGGTTCTCTCTCTTGGCTAAGAGAGGTAAAGAAGAACAAGGGAAGGCGTCCCTTGGTGAAGATCAAGGCTGAAGACTAGGAGCAAGAGTGGGTAAGCCCTTGGTGAAGGCAGAAGACTCCTTGCTCAAGTGGGTAAGTCCTTGGTGGCAGCTTCTCCGAGTGAAGGTGAAGTCAAAGGCGGAAGATCCAAGAAGAGTGGGTAATTCCTTGAAGGCTGAAGACTTGTGCAAGAGTAGGTAAGTCCTTGGAAGAAGGTGGAAGACTCTTGCAAAGTGGGTAAGTCCTCGATAAGGTTGAAGACTCTTTGTATTGGATAGGAAAGTCCTTTGGTTGGTCATGTATTGTAAGTCTTATGAATGAATATAAGAATGCAATGGTTAGGAAATCCTAGAGGTTGACCTCTCTAGGTAAGTGGAATGACTCACTTCTAGTTTGAAGTGAGGAACCACTCTAAATAGCTTGCCTCTTGGTGTATGTTCAATCTCTCTCCCTTGCTATGCATGTTTTAGTTGCACACAAATTTCCTATTTAGCAACCTTATCTTTTGATATATCTTGAAGGTCTAATGAATTTTTTTTAAGTGCATTCATCTCTATTCACCCCCCCTCTAGAGAAGCTAATCACCCATCTAGGATCCAACAATTATTACATTCACTAGATGCCTCTACCATGGTGGTTATGCATCAGATATGATTCATTTTCTTATCACTTCAATTCCACACCTCTCTCATTAAGTAATATATGGAAGAGAACACAATTTTGAGACTTAGAATTCTTATCTTCAAACATCCCATTAATACATTTGTCATATGTAGGTTTAATTAGTTATCAACAAGGATACTTGATTAACTAGCACTTGATTGAATCGCCTAACCTCTTTCTTTTATAATCTATATTACTCCACCATGTTTCAAACCCTTTCTTACTTTCCATAATCCTCTTACCATATACTACTCTTCCACCTGTTATCTTTAACTTCTACTTTTATCGTATGATCATGTTGCTTATTCATGTGTATGATCATGTATACCATGTTGCGCATATTTCTTTTTATCCTTCTACTACTGTGAAGTTGAAATTCTAAATCAATAATCTCTCTACTAGTTTCAACTCATGTTTAATACATTACATATCCTTCATTTTAAATCAAATGACTCATGCATGGGTGAAACATAGTTTCTCTTATATCAAGTTTTTCCTTCCTTAGTATAGTCTACCTTTGTATAACTTATTCATTTTGTTAAGCTACACATTTGTTCTTTTTTTAGAAACTAGTTTGTTGTTCTATAGAGACTTGGAATCCAAAGGTAGTAAGGATGAATGTATTAAACTTATTAATAAAGGTATGCATTCCATGCTCTCAATTATATCATAACCCTCATTCCTTAATCAAGCTCATCATTTCCAACATTTATCTTTGTTTAACTTAGTTTATTATCCTAGTCTTATGATTTACATATTTATCTAATTCTCTTTACTTTAACTCTTCTGAAGACTCTTCACTTATATTTACTTATCGTATACTTAACTCTTTTCTTCTATTTTCCTTTGATTTGGAGTACATAAAAACATTGTACTCGGTTATATAATCCATTCCTTATGATTGATTCTTACTACCTTGGCCCTTACATACTTTTCTCATATATTTTCCATATTTCATATTTAGAGTTCATATAATATTAATCATTAAACTTAATATGAACCTTACTAAGTGTTGTATTTACCACCCGCCAGCTATCCGGGCTATGGCTGGGCAAAGGACGTGGGGGCAACCTGTAAAGGTTGTCATAATCCTTTTTTTTCATCTGAACCTTACGTCGTGTTCCTTTATTCCCAATTAAGGATTTCTCATATGAGGCCCCAAAGTTGGGTCTCAGATATCAGTTCCAACTGATTCTTAGCTATTCTAATATGTCCCATATGTTTCAACATCTTAGTGTGTGTACATTCTCACTATGATGTGGGTCTAATTTATCCAGAGTCTACTCTTATCATATTGTTAATAGGAGTCATTAGATCCTAGTAATGCATCCTGCCAGCCGGACTAGGCCGAACCTGCAGTCCTGAAGCCAAGAGCTACTTAAGATTAACCAACTCCTATTAATCTCAAACATGTGGAAAGAATATCCACTTAGGAAAGTTCATTCAAAGATCATTTCTAGTCTATTTGATACAAAGAATGTAATCAATAAATGCTACAACTGCATAGTGTACAACAAATTTTAAAGACCCATATATATTTCAAAATACTAAATATCTGAATTCAAACATATAAGAGTTTTTCTATTCATCTCCAATAAAACAACAATATGAAATGAAAGTTCTATCTCATTTTATATTTATGCTCTTAATTTATGTTACTTATCTTGTTCCTAACCCTAATATTTCTAGGATTTCTCTCTAGACCATCCTTCCACTGTATACCTGGCCAGGGTGTACATGAAAGAATAGACAGAGTAGTTTGATACTGGTTGATCCAAGTACTCAGATACCGGGCCAGGATATCCAAATACTCAAATCCCCAGAGCTAACATCATAACATCTCCTATCTGCCACACTTATGACTCTAACTTACTAACTCAATGGTCCCCGACAACTCAGCCTAAGCTTTGATACCAAGTTGTTACACCCCGATCTCACAATTACCATTAATCATGAGATTAGGGCATAAATTGAGGATTTAACGTAATACAAAGATCACCCTTAACTTTTTCTTCTTTTTCAAACTCTTTGTTTTCTCTCATTGAACCACATAAACTAACTTTACAAGGGAATCTAAACATTGACTTCTTTAATATGATCTCAACATAAACGATACACATCCATACATTCATTCTCAGGTACATACGACATGATAATCAGATACATTCTCTCTTATTAAGGAAACAAAGATACAAAACATTACTTACAACACTCTCACATCTATACTAGGACCTAGAGTGACAGGGACTGACTGAACTTAACTAATCTTATACTTAACTCATGTGGTAGATCTACTCTGATGATTTGACCTTCTTCAAGTCCACGTGGTTTCCCTAAAAATTGTGAGTAGAGGGGTGAGCCTACTCGCTCAGTGAATGAGTACTTCAAAGAAACAGTCTAAAACACTGATATAATTATAGATATATTTTTGAGCAACTGATATCAATTATAAAAGTAGTAAGCTTTAAAGAGATTGATCATTGACAATCATAAATATGGCAGGATACTCTAGACATCAACAAGAGTAAATCAATATATGGGGATGCTTGATTAATTTCAACGAGAACTAATAATTCAGTAACATACAAAGAATAATTGTTGGGAAACTGTACTCGAATCTTTCTTAGCCTTTCTTACTTATAAGAAACTCTTTAAACCTATATGAACATATTTTATCTTATGCCCTGATCATATGCAGTGCACTCTACATATGAAGACTCGTAGCGAACATATTTTAGCTTATGCCCTGATCATATGCAGTGTACTCTACATATGTTGTATAGTTAAATAGAAAAATTTGTTTATCTGGATCCCCTTGGTTATGAATGATTGTTTATCTGAATGCGTAGTACATATATGTCAGATACTATTTTGGATTTCATGTGATGTGAATAGTGTTTGCTTGATATCTTTGTAAAGAGGGTGGAGCCCTATATGAGTGGAGAGTTGGAAATTTGTGAATAAATATGGTGAAATCCATTTGAAGTGTTTTTCTTGGCATCATAGATTCTATTAATGTAAATTTATTCTTGATTCATAATATCTCAATGAATGGCATGAAAAACCCTAATTTAGCTCAATTTGAGGATTTCATACATATGTTGATTGTATATGACTTGTTTACAACAATCTGTATTTAGTGGATGTTTATGACATATTGAATACTAATGAGAGCCATGTGATAAGTGAATGAGGTAAATGAAACCCTAAGGATAGGGTGTTTAATGAATTAAGCATTTTGATTACCATGTTCTCAGTATGAGATGCACAACCCAAGATTTGGGTCGATGTGCACGTTTTCCAAGAAAGTGCAAATAATTTATGGGTGCAAATGAGGATTACTCGTATGCCAAGTAATTATCTCTTATCAGTATATTCAGATGTTTAATTGCATGATTCTAGTGTATAAGTGCCAAATGGACATGCATTATGTTTATTTAAGTATTT
Organism: Alisma plantago-aquatica; assembly: GCA_963693085.1. Lineage (NCBI taxonomy): Eukaryota > Viridiplantae > Streptophyta > Magnoliopsida > Alismatales > Alismataceae > Alisma > Alisma plantago-aquatica. The sequence goes on along the minus strand of OY856412.1, from coordinate 1,407,397,009 downwards.
CAGTCTGCCTCCATGTATAATATGTTGATTTTTCAATATATTATAGTGTTTGAACATACTGCTCTGCCAAGTTAAGGATGATATATATGTTGTGTTATAAACTTCAAATAAATATACACAGTACCATAGAGATACTAGAGTCAAGTATAAGTAAGGGAAAAGATACAATATAGTAAGAGATTTCCAAGAAAAAAATAAAACAATAGACTTAAGAGCCCTGAACACCGTAGATTTCCTACGGATGTCTGCACTGTAGGGAGGAAATGATCCACCCTGGCAGCGACCAGTATACGGGGATCGGATCACACCCACAGAGCGTGCGGGGAGACGAAGCCCTTGAGGAAGTCTCCTAAGAGAAGATAGGTTACCCAACATGAACCGGAGATCCCGGTGGTAACCCAGAGGTACCCACAGAGCATACCAAGATGAGGCCCACAGAGCGTCTCAGACCCTCCGCCTGTGTACTCAACCTAGAAGGAGATGTCCAGTTAAAGGCCAGCTATTTAGCTGCCTTAGTCAGACGTGATAGTTCGAGTCAAGTAGACCCAGATTCAGTTCTAGGCTTAGCTAACTAGATCTTTCCACTAAATTTCCACAACTAAGATCATGATCGATCTTAAGTTGTTAAATGATGAATAAGCATTTGCCTTCATAGGAAAATAACATATTGGTAGTGGAGATGAAGCAAGTTACATGTAGATAAAGAATATGTTGGCTTGAATACAATTGAGTTTCTTTTGTAGTGGCATGAAAAACTTAGTGATATTCACCTTTGGTCAACAAACTAGTTTATACTTCGATAATATAAGAGAAAACACTGGAAACTATATGTGTGAAATATATAGTAAGTATGACGCAAAATCCACAAAAAACCAATAAAATCTAGTCTATAATTACCGGTATGCCTCCACTAGATAAGGAATAAGTTCGAGATGTAGGAAAATACAAAAAGTTTTCTAAAAAGTGTAAGCAAAAAAATGAAGTAAATGGCTTGCAATATTTTTAAAATGGTATATTCAGAACATGTGTGCATTACATACATGATACATGTGTATTCTTTTCTATTACCTATGTTAGACTAGTCTTGAACATGTACAGATGTAGAGAAATTACTTTTCAACCCACATCATCTGCAAAGTTATTGTGTATCCAACTAGTATGCATCTTTCATGGAATACATAATACACAAAAGACTCTTACCTTGTCTTCTGGATTGTGTTTGGACTGCAAGATTGGTTTGTGTGATTGTTTGGAAAAACATATAGAAAGTCATAATTAGGATAAGAGGCAGCTTCTGAGACTTCTAGTCTTTGGACAGACCCTTTCCAAACCTGTAACAAGAAATATCATGGTCAAAATCTATTCAGGTGTATGCCTTTGGCAATGCAATATATATGTGCAAAATAAGTGGTTCTCTCTACCCTTTTGTATATTTTGTATATATTAGCAACTTATCCTATGTGAAGCACTAGCTCACCTAGGAATCTTTTCTTTAGCCCTCACCCAAGAAATGGTCGCATGTTCAACTTTACATTTGTTGAAGAACGACTGATAACTATCCTTTAATACAGAAAAATTTACCGTGTTTCACCAGTCTAATAACATACCAAAAGTAATGTTCAAACAAACATTTGTTAATAGGTACGAATCAGAAGTCCATAATTTGATAATCACAACACAGTATGTGAGGAAACTGGTAAATTGAAGGATGCTTTTCTAAAACCAACATGAGGCTGTTGTGGGGGAAAACACCCACCAGGCTGCTATTTCATTGTATAACCCTTTATGATATGTTCCTACAAAAGGCATACATATATGAAAGAGATCGCATAACCCAATGCAGACACAAGGAAGATCACCTTGTGTAGTTGTTATATTGCTTGATCAATTAGCATCTCGAGAAGAAAGGGTGGAGAGGGTTAAAAACACAATGTGACCATTATTCTTGTTCAGATTTTATTTCTGTATAGGCCCCAACCTTTCCGTACATAGATGTTTCTTGAACGAACTTCACCTAAAATCCTATACAACGTGGCCCCTTCTAATCACCTCAATTTTCTACACTGTATGCAATGTTTATTCGTTTATGATGGTGATGCTTAACCTTGAGGAGTATAAAGACAAAGAAAGGAGAGATGTAGAACAACTCACCTTGTATGGACAAATTTGGATAGAAGGAAGGTGATATTCCTCAATATAGAACCACCCAGTAGAATTTGAAAAAGTCTTCTGTTGGATCCTTAAGAGTTGTTTGAGGCACCATGACCATATCATCGATGTGGCTGGATGGATCCTAGCAGCGCCACCACTAGTAGACAATGGAGGTTGGGTGGCATACTATCAATAGATGCAAGTCATGAACCCTAGTGTTCTTATACTTTGATTAACCATAATTCTTCCTATTCCTGGTTTGAAGTATTGGGATAAGGCAGTTTTGTAAAACTCCCGCTAATATATTCTTGAAAAAAAATCTTCTCGGTTCCTCCATGTTTTGTAATGGACTAACGGGGGCCTTATAATAGGGTGTCTATCAATATATACCATCACCATTTGTATGTGTTAGCATATGTGATTTATACCAGCTTAAAATATAAGGTGGTGGGAAATGGTATCGGTATTGACAAAGTTTTTTGTAGTGGATCTAGGATTTCTCACCTAGATGCCCTAACTCAATGGGTTTTCCTTTGTATGCTTGGGATCTAATGGTCCATTTTGAGGTGGTAAGATCCAATGGTTTCCTTGTGTAGTTTGAGATTTGATGGTTTGTTCTTGAGGCTCCAAGGTTGATGGTTCTCCAAGTAAGGTGCAATAACCAATGGAGGTTCTAGGGTTTCCCTTGGTGGCTAAATGAGGGCATGATCTGATGGTCCACCTAGTGTTGGAACTCGATGGTGCACCTGGGATTGACATTCAATGGTCCCCCTATCACCAAGATTTAATGGTTGACATGGTTTTGCATGGACGTGAAGTTTTCGCTTTGGACACATGGCATGCATGTCTTGACACCTCAACCCACATTTTTCTTTCACCCTAAGCTTTATATACCTCTCTCCTTCCACCCAAACGAACCCTTTATGCACCCTCTTCATCTTCTTACTGCTTGGAGTTATGTTCCTCTTTCTTGATGGAGGAGAAGGAGCTCTGGAGGAGGAAACTTGGTCGAGCTTGCTTGCATGTGCTTCATAGTTTGGATCTACCCTTGCTAGGAACGTTTGGAGCTTCATTACCTTGTTTCTTGACCCAATCAAGTAAGATCATCTTCTTTCCTTCATTTTCCTTACTATCGTACTTCTTATCTCTTCCTTCTTCCCGGATCCACAGTGTTCTTGGTGGAGCTTGTGCATGTGGGTAAAGACACCTTCTTTCTTCTTCCTTGACCTAGGGTTTCCTTATTCTTGGAGAAAGGAGCTAGCTTGGACATGTGAAGTGCTTAAGCTAAGGTTTCTTCTCTCTTTCTTTGAGCTACCTTGATGTTGACCTTCATCACCTACCTTGAGGTGAGTTATATAACCTTCTTCATGTTTATTTCTTGCTCCTAACTTGCTATGCATAGATCTTTCTCTAAAAACGTAGTAGCATGTAGTAAAGATGTTTCTTTGACTGGGGATTGAGCTTATGTGGTAGTTCTTGAATAGATACTCTTCCTTGATGTGCCCCATAAACTTGTGCTCATTTATTCGTCCTTGAAAGTGGGAGTTCTAGACCTTGCATGTACATGAACCGATGGTGATTTTGTAGTGAGAAATGATGGCTTTCCTTCAGTGTTATTGATTGATTTTCTCTTATTTTCATGACTCAATGGGTTGGCTTCTTGTGCAAACCGATGGTTCACACTTAGTTGTTGTTTTGATGGACTTTCTTGAGCTTGAGAAATGATGGTCATATTTTCCCTCAAGAACCGATGGTCATAAGGCTCTCATCAAGTGGTTCAATCGATGGTTTCCATAACCCTAACAAACATTGGGTTTCTCTTGATGTATTAAATATGTTTTCACCTGGTCTTAAGATTTGATGGCTTACCTATGTTCAAGATTAGACGGTCTTCATGTTTTCTCACAACTGATGGGTTTCCTAGTGTCGACAACAAATGGTGTTTCTAGCTTAACAATTGATGGTTCACTTAGCTTGACATCCGATGGTCTTCCTAGGTTTGACAATCGATAGCCTCTCTAGGCAATGATCTGATGGCCTCTCTAGGCTTAAGATCCGATGGACTCACTAGGCCTAGGATCTGATGGTCTCTCTAGACCTATGATCTGATGGTTCTCTAGTTGCATGATCCAATGACTTGTCTATGTTCAACAATCGATGGTCATCTTACGGTTCACAACAATGGCTTCACTAGGTCTAACATCTGATGGTCATGCTTTGTGTTAAGTATTAGTCCATGCTTGTGTATAGCATATAATCTGTTGGTTTGTGTTTGATACACAAGATCTGATGATTTGTGTTTTAGCTAAGTGCTCCATGATCTGATGGGGATGCTAGGTGTAAGGGTTTGTGCTCTTGCCTAAGTATATGAACAAACTGATGGCCTATCTTTGAGTGTTGACTTGTAATATCAATTCCATCTATCTTGTTGAACCCAATCTAAAGTATTCAAGTGATGATGGTCAGTTATATATACATTCCTTGTATGTTGTTATGATGTAAGAATACTCTCATAATGCTAGTGGTAACCCTACTATGTTACCTTTGTGAACATCATAGCTCTTACGTTTGATGCAATCTTATGAAGATTATGTGTACCATGAGTACGATGATGATATGTGGAACCTTCTACAATGTGTTATGATGTAAGAATACTCTCATAGTGTTAGTGGTAACCCTACTATGTTACCTTTGTGAACATTATAGCTCTTACGTTTGATGCAATCTTATGCGGATTATGTGTACCATGAGTACAATGATGATATGTGGAACCTTCTACAATGTGTTAAAAGATAATGATGGTCTTGCTGGAAGTATGTGGATGGTATTAATGACCTTTGGGCATGTCTTGAGCCCTGATGGAGGTGTAATCCTCTTAATGCATGACAACGATTGGTACTCTGTGATAATGTGATAAGGAGTATATCTCATACAGTTTATATCTTATGGAATTGTTATATACCCATGTTTTTGTAGAAAACTGTTAGGGTTTTTATGTAACTTGATTGATGCAGACTTAACTCACCCAATTTGCATTAACTAATCAAGTGAAACCCTAACCATGTAGTGCCCTGTGTCATAAAGCCATTCTAGTGTCAGGACTTGCTGGATGGTAAAATGGGTATTCCATAAGAGAAAGCCAGAGTCGTATACTATTGAGTATATGCGGGTACAAGGAGCGTGTATCCTTGTCATCTTGAAATCAAGGTTATGGAGAATCGGTGAGGCCGTATCTCAGATGATTATGAATACGTACATGTGATGTAATGGAGGACAATTGCAGTTGTACCTCGGATTATAGGGTTATACACCCTGGTTTCTAGTGTCATTACCTATATACCGAGAGCGGACTAGGCTGATTGCAGCTTGACTAATATGCCACTACAACAGACTCGTACTGACCGAGGGAAAGAAATCTTAGGATTTCAGCTCTCCTAGATCTTGTACGGAATTCATTGTGACTTCACATTGGTTAGTTAGAAGTTTGAGTGGTATGCGTCAAACTCTCCAGGGCTTAACAAAAGATGTAATCCAGCAGTGTAGTATATCTTCTAGGGTTAAACAACAATTCACATTGGTTGACAACCCTTGCCTTGTTTCTTGTAATGCTTAGTTGATATATAATATGGTAAGATAAATCAACTATTTAAAAGTTGATAGATCTATCTTTTCCTCTGAATATAATATTAATCATTCTTGTTGTAAATTTATCTACTTAATATGTTTAATTTTATAACCTAATATAATAAATAAATATTGTTGAGAGTTACATCTCTCAATGGGAGATGGGTCTCACCTTGCGGGTCACCACATCTTTTTAGGTGATTGTCAACGACGTCGTTAGGCTCGTGGTGGTGACGAAGAGCAGCTTAAAGATCAATAGGAGCAGAAGGTTGGCTAGTTATTAGTGTGTCCTAGAGTCGTCCTTGTACTCTCAGGTCCGAGCATGGAATGTTTTATAGATGATTTGTGTCAACTCGAGTTTTTGGCAATATGCAGATGTTGTATATGGCATGTATGAGAAACATATCTTTTGCATACATATGTGGATGAGGCCACTGGACATATATGTAAATACCTGATATGGTATGTGCCTTTATGCAAGTTGTTGAACTTATATGTAAATGTTCCTGGACATGTTGGAGATGTTTATTTCAATTTTAATTATCCCCCTTTCCTACTATGTGGTTAATTAGTGATCCATTGTGTTTTTAGTTTTGAGTATTCTGATTTAGCGTGACAGGGTGTTACACCGCACATCACTGTTGAACCCACACCTTGAATCTTGGACACACCACCCATAACCCTCCTCCCTTGATGACACCACCCCCTTCTGCTCCTCCGTGCTTAGATGTTGTGCTTCAACTTCTTGTTATTGATTATTTGAGTATGTAGTTTTCGGTCCACTCCGGTTTCTCCTTCCCCTAGGGATTTGTTTGGATGGATACACTTGTTTGACATCCAAATCAAAGAGTATAATCCCATTTTAATTGATACTTTATATTATTATTTTCACATGTTGTGCAAGACTGTTCAATTTTTTGACTTAGAAAAAGTGACGTCCTTTTTCAATATACCGGTATAACTTGGACTCTCGATGCTACTGTATGTGGATGACCCAATCACCGTGATTTTACACTGAGCCATCGAGATTTTCTACCGGACCCTATCGCAGACAGCCAACTCACATGTTGTGCTTTAGTTTGATTTAATCGAATTTCAAATGTTATAACCAAACTAGATTTAACAAATGTTTATGGTCAACTATTATTTTTTGGACTCTCGTACGGGAGCTTGGTGTCCTACTTGGGGAATGATGCCCATATTGGCATGTCGGAATTTTTACATGTATTTGTGTCAAGTGATAGATTCAGAGAAGTACAATAGCGGGAGTTAAGTTAGATGAACTATATATTACTTGTAATAAGGGTGTTGAGACTAGGATTTGAATCCGGATCCCGACGAGATTGAATACACGACACTAATACCCGTCTAGATGATAATTTCTTTGATAACTTGTCTAAAAAACATATATGTTGGGAATTAAATTATATTATAACCACATAAAAGTATATTTTTAGAATTGGAAGGGGAGGCTAGAGTCCAACTGCAAACTTATTTTTTTCTTAAAAGAGAATACAAACCACATTTTACGGTCTAAGTGGTCTGATAATCTTAAATCAGTACGATGCAGAATGCCTAGTTCATATAAATACTCCCTCGGTGAAAGGTTCAGCCTTTCACGCATTTCTTTTCTTTTACAGCTGGTTATATTCATCCCGTCGCCGTTGGAGGGAGCTTGAATTGGGAGGGAACTCAGTGGAGGTAAGCTACCACGGCGGGAGAAGTGCCAAAATGTCGAGCAATGGTGACGCGGCAGCTGAAGAAGCGGCTGCAGCTGCACCATCAGCAGCGCCTGCGGCGGCGACCAGTAGCAAGGACACGACGGTGGAAGAGCTGCCCAGGAGCATTGTTCGGAGGCTGGTGAAGGAAAAGCTCTCTGAGGTATCTTCCTCCATCGCGAAAGGTGGCGAAGCTGTTGGGGAAGGGGAAGGCGAAAGCGACTTCGCAGTGCACAAGGACGCCCTTCTCGCTTTCTCGGAGAGCGCTCGGATCTTCATCCACTACCTGTCCGCAACGTGAGTGTTTCCCCCCTTTTCTAGGGATTACCGACGCCTGGGAAGGAAAATACGGTAGTGCAGTCTCTGGAAGTTTAAACGGTCGCCAGAGGGTTTTATACGTTATTATGCTTTAAAACAAGTCTATTTTGAGTGCAGTTTTTGATTCGGTTGGCCATCCTTAATCGGCCTTTCGCAGGTCTCTTTATGAGAGGTCGCATTTCCGCCGTTTTCCCTGCGTGAAAAGGTCGAATCCCGAGCTCCTTCCGCTCATATTCTTGTCTTTGCCACTGCTTATGATTTTTTCTTGCATCCTATATTCCTCGTGTGTCTAGACTGTGTTGAGCTTGTCATTCGGTGGTTTTTCCAAGGTTACAGCTAAGATCATTGCAGTCATGTATCAACCAAATGCTGACGTGCAATTCTAATGTGGTTTTAGATGCTTTAATCCTGCTGTGAGACTTTAAATCAACAGAAGCAATCAGCTATAATAAATTTCTTTCTTACAGGGCAGGACCTGCAACTTTAAGTGTGGTTTTAGATGCGTCAAGCCTGCTATAGACTTTCAAGTTAGGAAAAGCAGTTACCACTTGATTTTTTTTTCTTCCAGGGCAAATGATGTATGCAGGGAATCAAAGAGACAGACCATCAACGCAGAAGATGTATTCAAAGCGCTTGAAGAGATCGACTTCCCAGAATTTATTGGCCCTCTAAGAAACGCCTTGGAAGGTACATCAGCTTGACTCTGTTAAAAAACAGGATCAAACTTGTTGGGAATTAGCCGCATGCTATGAAACAAAGCGTATTTGCCATGAAAACCCATTTACATTAAAGTCTACGACATGAAGTTGAAATTTGTCATTCATCCTCTAGTACCATGGTACTAAACTTCTTCGACATTTGGCGATGAATCCTCGATGTTATCCATGTATGTGACTGTTGATGTTGAAATCTGGTTAACTCCCACATTCATCTTGGTGGTTTACTTGTCGATGTCCACGAGTTTGGTCTAATTGTCAATGATAACAGCTCAAACCTAGTTCAAAAAACTCATCTTGTCCATGATTATTGTAGTTGTCACAGCACACACAGTGAAGGCTTAGAGATACTTGGCAGGCTTGACCCTGACGTGACTGTTTTTGAAAGTTTTTGTTGCTAAAGAGTAGATCCATCTCTCTACTTGATCAACCACTTGTTATATAGAATTTTGTGTAAACTTAACACCATTTCACCTCTTTTTTGCAATTCAGAATTTTGAAGTAAAACTCGCGTTTTTATAAATGTGACATTTATATCTAAAATCTATGTGCTTTATGTAAATATTAATCACCACATAAAAATTCAAAATATCTAGTATGGAAGAACATATATGGATTACTTTTTAGATAGATTTGATGTTTTCTGTCGAACTCCCTCACGTATAACTATTTTTATCTTATTTTGCCTCCGTAACTCCCTCGAAGTTTCCTCGAAGTTCACACAAATTTCCACTTCCACACCTGTTGAAGTCGACACAAAGTTGACGCCCCGTTCCATGTCTCAGACGACCAACCCAAATGAACAATGCTATTAGTTATTCCCATGAAGTTCCACATTTATATGGTCATGCAATTGAGTTTATTCTTCATGCAGTAATAATTAATCTTCAAATAAACTGATATAATATTTTATTTACATAGAATATATGAGTATGGAGCTTTAAGCTGTCATTCATGGTTCATTTTTCTGTTGCCATTCTATGGCTATCCTTGTGTTGGCCCATCAGACTAGTATTGATGTTAGAACAGTTATCTGACACTTGTACATCATAATTTTGTATGAATAATGTTCCTATGGATTCAAAACATATTTCAATACAATGTGAATTCGTTTCCCACAAGCAAAATACTCTGCTTGCGACCAAAATCACTCTTAGCATTGTTATTAAGTTATTAACTAAATCAACTCGCCTTGAAGCTAGTATGTGGCTAAATAAACCGTGTAAATCCAGATTTAATTATGCATCCCACTACTTTGATTTCTTCCCCTAAGTTTCTTTTATATATGTATTTGTCTTAACATGTTTTGCCAAACAAGGTTCGTTCACTTGATGTTAATTGAAGCAATTCCTACATCTTTAAAGAAGATAAGATGTAAATCTATTCACCCCTCCTCAATGCAAGAGAGGAGTTGTAGATACATCAGACTTCTTGTAAGGAGTGGGACCCGAGAGGGGATCCATTCCCTATTAGAAAAGAAAAGGCAACACCCCTTGAACCAAACACCACATAAAATTTTTCACCAAAGGGATGAAGATCAATTCATTCAACATGTATATATCATAACACAATAAGTAGCAGCGGAAAAGAAATATATCCAACTATTACAAAGCTTGATATCTTTTACATCACTACACCACACATGGGTGAGTTACAAAAGAAACTATAAGGATCTAGCTGAGGATCATCTAACCACCTCTTTGAAGTCTCTCAAAAGCTCAGCTACAAAGGTTGTTGTCCAAGTCCATCTTGCTTAACCTCTCTTTGAACTAAACCTGGGGATGGAAACATACCCCACAAAAAGGAGAAGAAAAGGAAACATCAACAAAGGCTGGTATGTGCATACTAAATAGGAAAATTGAGCAATATTATGAAAATAAGGGACAACAAATATAAAAGGCTTCCCATAGAAAAGACAAGGACTACCCAAACAGGACATAAAAGGAAGAGAACAACAATAAAAGATATACTTGCCATAACCTAACAAATAAAATCGTGCCATACTAGCACATACAAAGATAATAGGGCAAACATCCCACACTCATCAACCTGCATGTGAGATAAACATAGCCCTAGAATAATATAAAGACAAAGGTGGCCAAGGCTTCACATCCTTGAAACCTAATAGAGAATGACACACTGCCAAACTCCCAATATATAAAGTTGAGCTAAGGCTTCACATCCTTAAAACTCGGGTATGGGGCACCACCACCTCCATCTAAAAAACACGGGCACACGCCCAAAAACCAATGCAATTACACTACTCTAGTGCTACTGAATCACATAGCATGTAAAATGTAGAGGCAAGTAAAAAGTATAGTCAGATTATACAATGTTGCCATCACACAATGGACAACACAAACATATAAACATCCACTTCAAAGTGGGCACATATCATTATACAAGACCAACATGCACCAAGGCACAAGACAAGAGTCAAGAGAATATCCAAGATTACCACAAACAAGATAGTTCACAAGAACCATGATTTCAAAAGATAAGAGCAATGTGTATAGGCTATTGTCTATAGGACCAAGAGAAAGATAATTTAGGTTAATTGCTCAATCATAGATGAATAGGAGATACGACATACCTCAAATTCAGAGTCTACTCTGTCCAAAGCCAAGTCTAGGTCCAAGCCTAGGCTTCCAAAGAACCTATGATGCATATATGTGGAATTAGGGTTAGGTTTTCATTATTTATTCAAAACCCTAAAAATCACCTTTTTATTATATGTGAATTAGGTTATGAAAACTATGCCATATTTTAGTATATGTTATTAGGAGTCTAAAACATATTTTATTATATTTTTCTAACTTATAGATAATTAGTTATGAATTTTATAAGTTAATTCTTATTTAATTAGATCCATTAAATCCACTTATTAACAAACATTAGATTAAGGTGATGAAACCAGTATCAAAGGACAAATTACATTTTTCTCATTTTATTGACTATTTATACGTATTTTTCTGATCAAGGAATAATTAGTTATTCATTTTATAAAATTAACCAATCAGAAGTAGGGCCGTAAATGGGTACGGGTAGACCCGCAGACCCTCAAATCCGGACCCTTAAAAAACCCGTCACAGGTCTAATTTTTTTATACCCGCATACCCTTGGACCCGTATACCCTTGGACCCGCATATAAGCGGGTCCAATAATGGGTATGCTTGGACCCAGACCCGCTAGACCCGTGTACCCGCTATACATAAGTAACTACTAAAATAATATGTTATATATATCATACTTACTAGTCTAATTAATATAATTATTGAGATTATATCCTACTCTAAGGTTGAGACTAGTCATATAACTAAGAATTAACTATTCTAGTTACAATAACAAACATCATATGTAAACTTAAAATCAAAATGTCTACTAATCTACATTACTTTCTATATAAATTAAATGTTATGATCATGACTACAAATATGTAAACAATTACTCAATTAATTTTATTGTATCGAATATAGCATTGTCTAATATAACTATTACATGTTAATATACTATATGATAACAATATCTTGTTGTGTTAAATATATATAACATAGTCATTTCTCTTACATAAACAATATGATGTTTTATAGAACCGCTTACCCGCACCGCATACCCGCTATTATTGCGGGTACAAGTATGGTGCGGGTCCAGGTTTTGTATTATGCGGGTCTAGAACCGGAACCGGACCCGCTAAATTAGATGGGTATGAGTATGGGTATGGCCAGACCCGCACAGTACCCGCACCGTTTACACCCCTAATCAGAAGTAGCCAAAAATCAAAGTCAGCGATTAACAAGCGAGAGACAGAGAGAGAGAGAGGGAGAGCGCGGGCCAGGCTGGCTTGGCCCGACCGGACCCTGCCAAATAAGCTGTCCACTAAGCCACATTGGCAGCGTGCAAAACAAAAGCCAAGGAAAAGAACTATGCGAAAAAACGGATATACCCCTAACCGAAAAACAAAACGAAGAGATAAAATCAAGGGGTAAAGGCGAGAAAGCACAGCGAGGTATCTACCCCGATCTCGCCTTCCCGACAGACGAGCGATGGCTCAAGTCTGCTCAAGATGCGAGACCAAGGCCAGAAGCCGAGGCCCCAACTCCAACAACGATTGTTGCTACTGACTTCGCGGTCACCCGCCGGTCACAGAGAACCAAAGGTCGGGAAAAACGACGACGACATAGCTGAGAAGGAACCCAGAAGCAGAGAGAGGAGCGGAGGAAGAAACTGCGGAGAAGAAAGCCAAACACCAAACTAATGCCACGGTAAGGTTTGCGACGTTGAGACGAAGCCAAGCGATCACTCCGGCAAGGCCGACAATGACCAAAACACCATGCCCAAGAATAAAAACTCGAACAACTAATTCGAAAGCGGAACCCGTGAAATAGGGAAGAAAGCGAAGGCTTAAGGGCTAAGAAAGAAGAGCGAAGGTCCAACGGAGCTTACCGGTGTCTCAATTGGAGCGGAGGAGCAGACTTCTCCGGCGAAGCCAAGGGCACTGCTGAACCAAAACCGACTAGGGGGAACCTCACGATAGAGCGAGCAATTCAATGGAACCTCTGGGCGCGTTCAGGTGAGGTTGGTGATGCCTCGGGGAAAGGTATATATAGAGGAGAAGGTGAGAAACAACGGGGAGGAAAGAGGGCTGTTGAGGTGTTTTGGGGTTTTCGGATTGGGAAAGTAAAACATAGGGAAAGTAGGGATTAGATTGTTCAGGATGATCTCCCGATCACAATGGGACAAAAATCAGGGAAAAAGGTGGAGAGGAGAGGGAGAAAAGAGAAGTTGAAATCTGTGTTACTGTAGCCGCGTGGGAAGAAAGGAAATCGGGGAAGACGATGAACAGGAGCTGCACGATCTAAAATTCGATGGTCCAGAGAGGCCCGAAAAAGAAAAATAAAACGGAGTCCGTGTGACACATGGAATCCGAGCGACTTTAGGAAATCAAACGTGAAATTTATGTAAATCCGATTTAAACTAAAGTTCAATCCAATCAATGCACATATTTTCTCTTTCCTCAATTAAAGGTTCTATTCTTATTCAAATTAAACCAAATTTTGCACATAGGTTAAGTTAAACATGGAGATTCCGATTGTGGAGTTAGATTTTCCTTTTGATGACTTTTAATGCATTTATTATCCAAAGCTTAGTTTCTCTCTCCTAATGCATTAATGATACTTGGATTATCCAAATTAGGTGAAACTTCATCCTTACGTTATATTTGACATGTTGAATACAAATTTGCCTTTATTTCCATCTTTTGGTGTCATATATCACATTTATTTATTGCTTACATCTTTTATGCACTTTCTCTCTCCTAATTTAACCTATTATTTCAAGGTGGTCCAAATTAGATGAAAATTGACATGTAGGCTTATTTTGATGTGTAGATTACGAATTTGAAGTTTGTTTTCACTTTTGAGACTTTCTTATATGAGTTTTGTCACTGGGCCCACTAATGGCCCATTAGTTACATGTATTAGCTTATCCCTGTTTGGCTAAGTCAAAGAGGTCAAAGCTCTAGGGTAGGGTTCTAGTTCTAGTATGTTACACTTCTAAAAGCCAAATTGCGTTATAATATAACTGATAACATTTGTGCAATTTAGTAACAAATAGAGGAATGTCCCCCCCCTCCGGCTTAGCTAAGCTCAATAATTATTTTAAGTTTAAGTTTTAACTTTTTGGTCCCTTCATTTGATATAAACTATCCTTTTGATTAGAGGATTACTAGTTGTTACCCAATCATTTCTGCTTTTCATCTATAGTTCTCAGACCACCTGAACATGTTTTCTTGCAAATTTACTTCTACGCCATTTTAACCTATGGTAAATACCATGTGACTTTGCATAGACAATGTCATATGTTGTATCTTCTTCATACTGGGAAGTCTACGTTGGTCATTGGACATAGATTCCTTGCCGTGTCATTGTATTTCTACTTGGGATAATAACTTGAAGCAATCATCATCATCGTCGTCGTCTAAGTATCAATACCAACACAGTTAATGGTCATTTATAGTTCATGTTTCATTCAAATTTTGGGTCACGTTCTTGTTGAAATATTTCGGATCTAGACATGGTTATATAAAACCATATGCATTTTACAGACAAAGAGGGCATCGAGTAGAGTATTTGCAGTATTTAGGAGTATATGTGGATTTGGTTTTTAATTATTATTTATCATCATCTCATCAACAACAACTAAGCCTCAATCCCAACTATGTTGGGGTTGGCTACATGGATCCTTCTTTTCCATTCAGCTCTATCATGGGCCATATTCTAGTTGAGTTGTAGAGATTTAAAATCTATCTTTATATGCTCTTTCCATGTTAATTTAGGCCTTCCTCTTCTTCTATTAAATGTGCTTGCCTCAATAGTATCGCTTCGTATAATAGGCGCATTAGTCGGTCTGTGTTGCACATGTCCATACCATCTGAGTCGACCCTCCCGCAACTTGTCCTCAATGCTCACCACCCCACTTTATTCTTGATATAGTCATTTCTCAAGCAATCTTTTCTTGTCTTCCCACACATCCATCTCAACATACGCATTTCAGCCACGTTCATCTTGTTGAGTCCTTGTTTCTTCACCGCCCAACATTCACTCCCGTAGAGCATGGCTGGCCGTATAACAGTTTTATAAAACTTGTTTTTTAGTTTGAGAGGGATCTTCCGATCACATAATACTCCAGTTGCACTCCTCCATTTCAACCATCCTGTAGTGATCCTATGACAAACACCATTTTTGGACATCTCCATATGTTTGAATGATAGAGCCCAACTAACGAAATTTATCACATTTTGGTATATCTACTCCGTCCAACTTGGCCCCACCATTCACACTGCGAGATTGGCTGAAATTGCAATGCATATGCTCAGTTTTGCTCCTACTAATCATCAATCCATTTGATTCCAATGCCTTTCTCCAAAGTTCAACTTTATCATTCAAACCATCTTTAGTTTCGTCAATCAATACAATATCATCAGCAAATAACATACACCAAGGAACATCATCCTGAACATTCTTTGTCAAGTCATCCATAACAAGAACGAACAGATATGGGGCTGAGTGTGGATCCTTGGTGTACCCCAACTGTGATGGGAAATGTTGGTGTCTCTCCTCCAGGAGTCTTCACACTTGCAGTAGAGCTACCATACATGTCTTTAATCAAGTCAATGTATTGGATTGGCACACCCTTTTTCCTCAAAACCATCCACAACACTTCTCTGTGTACTCGATCATAAGCCTTTTCCAAATCGATAAAAACCATGTGAAGATCTCTTTTTCTTTCCCTATACTTCTCCATAAGCCTCCTTATATGAAAAATGGCATATGTCGTTGATCTACCAGGCATGAAACCACATTGGTTGTTTGATATCTGCGTTATAGATCTTAGCCTCTGCTCAATAATCCTCTCTCAAAGCTTCATTGTGTGACTCATCAACTTGATACCTCTGTAGTTTGTGCAACTTTGAACATCACTGTTGTCTTGTAGATGGGGACTATAATACTATTTCTTCACTCATCCAACATCTTCTTTGCCTTCATGATCTTGTTAAATAAATTTGTTAACCACATAACTCCTTCATCCCCCATACTCTTCCATACATCAATGGGAATACCGTCCGGTCCGCATGCTTTTCTCATTTTCATCTTTCTCAAGGCATTCTTGACCTCAAAATGTGAAACTCTTCATGTGTAAATGATATCTCTTGTATCCCTGTCACACGAGTCTCTAACATTATTTACAGTATCTCTATTGAAAAGCTTATGGAAGTAATTTCTCCATTGGTTCTTGATATCATCGTCCTTTACCAGCACTCTACCATCTTTATTCTTGATGCATTTCACTTGACTCAAGTCTCTTCTTTTCCTTTCTCTTATACGAGCCATTCTATATATATCTTTTTCCCCTTCTCTAGTGTCCAACTTCTTATAAATATCATCAAAGTATCTAGACCTTGCCTCCTGAACAACCTTTGTCGCTTCTTTCTTTGCTTGCTTGTATCTCTGGAACGTTGCATCATCTTGAGATTTGGGCAAACTCTTATAGATCTCCCTTTTCAGTTTAATAGCTTTCTGTACTTCATCATTCCACCACCAAGTCTCTTTAAGTGGAGGCCTATAACCTTTGGGCTCCACCAAAACCTCTTCGACAATTTCTGTTATGCAGGAGCTCATGTTATGCCACATAGTGTTGACATCAGACTCGAAGTTCCAAATTCCCTCCTTGATGAGTTTATCATGAAAGGTCAATTTCTATTCTCCTTTAAGATTCCACCACTTGATCCTGCTATCTTAATTTTTGTTATGCTTGCCTTTATTGATCTTCATGTTAATATCCAAAACCACCAACCTATGTTGGGTCATGAGTTCTTTGCCAGGAATAACTTTACAGTCCTTGCATACTTAATTTGGCTACAATTGTGCCCACTCTTAAAAGTAATCTAATGAGTTTCTCTTTTCTTGAAGTGGGTGTTTGCCAAAATCATATCATATGCAACTGCAAAATTCAATATCCTCTCTCCTTCTCCGTTTCTACTGCCATATCCAAAACCACTACGAACTCTCTCATATCCATCATTGCTACTCCCCACATGGCCATTTAAATCACTCCCAATAATGATCTTCTCCTCAATCGGTATTCCTTGCATCAATTCATCCATGTTATCCCAAAAATCCTTCTTAGCCTCCTCGCTAAGGCCAACTTAAGGGGCATAAGCGCTAATAATGTTAAAAATCTTTCCCCCAAAAACGACCTTGATAGCTTCGTTGTGTCGAAACCCCTTGCATATTTATCACTGCACCCGGTGCCGATGCAACACGTCGCTAGGTAGGGATGCTCCAACGATTTTTTTATAAGGATCCATGTCATAGAAAGAGTGACAAAGTTTTTATGGCTGGCTGTCAACCTTCCACCAACCCTCCTCCTTTACCCGGGCTTGGGACCGGCTACATTTGCACAAAATATGAAAACATAGGCGGCGTTTTTTTAATAATTATTTATATATATAAAAAGTATAAGTATGCAAAATTGTATATTTTAATTGTAAAATTTACAATTATGTATATGTGTAAGCGTCCAAATAAATATATGTATAATATATATAGTCATTTATATGTGTGTACATACTACATACATGTAGCATATTTGAACAAGCTATATTGCAGAAAAATGTCTGTAAAATCTTCTTTCAAAAAGCGGTTGCGTATGCCCCACATATGCCTACACATGGCCGCATATACACACATGATGTGTATTGAGTCACATGGACATGTGGTATGACTAAGTAGGCCGAACCGCATAAACGGACAACCAACCACTTATGCGACCGCATGGGTCGCTATTTGAAACACTTGATCTAGATATTTTCTTATCAGCTCCATCAATATAGTTTTGTTCTGCCTTTTCCCTTTTTAGCACCATCTAACTCAATAACATTACTCTAAACTGGAACATTTGTTTGTCTATGTGCACATGTCTTCTTTTGGAGTCGAGGAATCTTTCCCATACAAGGCCACATTGGAACCATTCCAATAAAGTAAATCATGTACCAAAAGCATGCTGGCAGGTCATACCCACGTCATGCCTAGTAGTGTGAATTATTGTTGGAAGGCTGGCCCCTGGTTGGACCTTCCAGGACGTTTTCACTCAAAAATTTGTCTCTAGAGGATTCAACCTAGGAGTTCTTGCATAACAAAATATCATATTTGCTAGATGAGTATGTTTTGCTGTTCATTCAATTAAGGCAAGCCTCTTGTAGTTTGTGCCCTATACTTTCTTAGAATTTGGTCCGCACAACTGTATATACTCCCGCATATGCCTAAGCAGACTTTGCCCACTGCATTCTGCTATTTGGTCCAATAACCAGTCGTGGGCCGCAGATGTGACCGTTTGGCCGATTAGGCGGCCGATAAACTGCAGTTGTTAAAAAACCCACTACTTACACTAGTACATATACTTATACATATATAGATTTATGCATTTCATTAGATATATAAATGTATAGTTGGATATTCATATGTATACATTTAAATATACATACCAATTTATAATACATATATGTACATTTAAATGTATACCTTTTCATATACTACATGTATACATATATGTACAATATGCCTACATATACACACATTTGACTTAGGCATGAGGTGGTTGCTAATACCATCGTCTAGCTAGATAGATACTTTTTGTTTCTAAGAGTCTGAGAGGATCCTTTTTGTAGTTAGTCGGTATCCTTTTTGTATAAAATCTTTTTTTGATAGCCCACTGGGGAACAAGATGAATATGCACAAAATCTCAATATTTGTATGTATTTTAACACAATTCTTTATCTATATGCTTATATACAAATATATAATTACCATACATGTATATTAATATGTTTACATCAAAATATATATAATTGTGTATTCTACATTTTAAATTTCTCATATTATAAACTCATATGTCATTTATATAATAAATTTCAAAAAAATTGAAAATTGCATATACTCTCGTATATACTCCCGCATACTGTATATACTCTATGAGGTACCCCATCAACCCATTCACCACATACTGCCTTTTTTGACTCATGGTGTCCAATACCTATGTATCTCGCGTTCTTTCTTCTATAGACTCATTGATAATGCGATATTTCTTTGTCGATATATCCATCTTAGTATTGGCGAATTCATGTTGTGAATGTGTTATTCCTTCACAATCCAACATTCAACTACATACTGTAGCTCTATGTATAGTTATCTGTAAGACTTACCTGGCCATATGTCTAGAAATCTTGGTTGCATAATACTCCAATTACACTCCATATCATCTACTCTTTGTGTGATCCTACAAGAGACATCGTCTTGTATTTCACCTTCCATGTGAAGAATAATGAACCATTATTAACAAAATTTTAACATTTTGGGGCACTATTCTTACTTTCCTATCCAACTTAGCTTGACCTTATAGTTTCTAGTTTGGAAAGATAAAAAAATCAACAATATTGATAGGGTACCTTATTTTTTCTTTAAGAATACATCAGTTAATTGATACTATGAAAAATACTGTATATAATGAACAATATTTACCTACTATTATGAAACTTTATTCAATGCTTTTTGTTTAGAGATTAGTTCAACACACACTATTGACCTCCTTATGTTAGATGGGATGAGAGAAGAGAATATGCAACACCTCACTTTTCCATAACACATACTAATGGAGAACCTAATGACTAAAATCTAATACTAATTATCTAGGTCGAAGCTAATCTAAAATAACTAATATCGCGGAATAATATTCATTCACTAGGTCTCTTTTTTCCATAACATGAAAAGATTTCATTCACCAGGTCTCTTTTTTCTGAGAGCATTACAAAGACTATATATAGGTGTTTAAACCCAACTCACTACATGTTTTACAAGACAATGTGGGACTGAACCACATGTTTTACAAGACAAACTGGGAAAATATCAAATAAACCCTAAAACACAAGGGAACTGATAAATCATTATAAAAACTACTAAAAAGACTATTTAAAAGGCTATGTTCGTCCTACATCACATACACATGAGTAGAAGCATCACTTTGTTTATATAAATCTTAAAAGTGTCACACATGTGGAACTCATGACCATAACACCGTGAAATTATAATATCACATGAATAATTTCATTCTCAAACTTACAATAATCATACATAAGGTAAAAGTAATTACGAAAGTTGGATAAATGGTTCATCATAACTAAATCATGAAATTAAATCCACTCCAAAATATCCCCTAATTATAGAAGGCACCCCACCAAGCACTACTGTCCTTGATCTTGAGCACAAACTATAATGAATCTACTCCTTATGCTCCTCACCTATTTATATCACGTCCATGACCAAGCAAAGCAAAGTAAAAATGTCAGTAAGAGACTTCGGGTAAATGTATAGGAAATTATACTTTACTTAGAAACTTACAATGGCAACATGAAAATTAGTAAACTTAAGTAGTCATAATCTTGCTCAATCATTTTTATTAACTTGTTCAGTTAAGTGACCACTATCTATATACATGCACCAAAGTGGTCATAAGGCATGTAAGGCTCAAACAAAATGCACCAAAATGATCATGAGGCTAAACAAGGATCAACTTCAGATTGTGCTCATAAGGCCACTAGGGTTGAACATAGTGCATCAAAGTGTTCATAAGGCCAGTTACGGCTCAAAACTTAGAGAGGAGCAATTGATCAACATTTACATTATCTTTAAACTTGAAAGGAATTTCTCCATTCATTAATCTATAAGATGAATCATGATGATTTAATTTCTTTAAAAACATAGACTGAAAGCATAAAGTAAACTTGGTCCGTGATCATTATGTAAATTAACTTGTAATAAATAACAAAATTATCATACTCTTGCATTAAATACATTTTATAGTCATCAAAGTATTACCATCCCATAACTATACTCAATATGTACGTCCACTTACATAGAGAATGAGGAGGATCTCGAAGTGTCTTCATGCCTTGATTAAATCGTGGAGTTGATGTTCTATATGTATAACTCATCAATATAATTGCTTA
Organism: Alisma plantago-aquatica; assembly: GCA_963693085.1. Classification (NCBI taxonomy): domain Eukaryota; kingdom Viridiplantae; phylum Streptophyta; class Magnoliopsida; order Alismatales; family Alismataceae; genus Alisma; species Alisma plantago-aquatica. Next base: position 1,407,375,923 of record OY856412.1, on the reverse strand, counting down.
ACCCTATTCCTAGGGTTTCTAATTAAGTTAGGGTAGGTAATGGTGTACTCATGGTTCATATCTTTTTTACTTCAAATGCATGAACTATGTATTTTATGAGTCACTGACCAATCAAAGTCGAGATAGATTCTTTTCCCTATTTTTTCTCAAAGTCATGTATGAAAAGGAAAACCAGGTCCAACCGGCTATGGGCTTGAAGCGGCTTAGGTGGCACGTGGTTGCGACCCTGCCAAAATCCGCATGCTTCATTGATAAAAACACAGGTGGAAAGACTAGAAAAACCCAACTGAGTGTTATGATTGCTAAAGACAGAAGAAGGGATCTGGGAATGAGATTTAGAGGGAGAGAAGAACCAATAAGGGAGAGGTTTTCATTACTTTGAAATTGCAGATCCAGCGGGACTCAGTAGGGGACATATCGTGAGAAGTCATGGCTTTGCCCTAATTTGCAGCATGAGTTGGAGCAAGAATATAACTAGAAGGGGAACACATGACCTAGATGGATGGTTGAATCAAACAGAAGGAAGGATTCCAGCCTTCTGATCTGAAAACAAAATTGGGGAATCAAGGTTTTGATTTCTCTGTTAGGCGGTTTTCTTGCCTTTTTCATTTGCTGAAGTTAACATTATCCAGAAAGCGCAAGATTTATCTGATTTGCTTTTAAAGTCCTAGATCTATTTTATTTTTTATCATAATATTAAAAGGGTTAGATCTCAAATTTTTCATGGAGTTAGTAACACTGTCTAGTATTTATATGATTTCTATTTGATTTTATTGGTCACACACTTGTAATCAATTTTACTTCCAACCCTGAATATATATATATATATATATATATATATATATATATATATATATATATATATAAAGTCAGGCTAGAATACACTCGAGTGTATCCGGAGCGGAATACACTCAAGTAGTTTTCCATGATGCAATATTTTTTTTGAAAATCTAATCCGTTGATCTTCTTAAACATCTCGTGAACAACTCATACGCAAAATTTGAGCACATTTGGATATGTATAGCTCATGTTATGAAGACCGCAAAAATTATGCATTTCAAATTAGTTTCGCGCGTTGATTTTTTTGCCCTTGGATGAGTGACTTACACTCATCCAAATGGGTTCAAAATTTGTATGTAGCTTAGTTATAGTATGACGGTGAAGATCAACGGTTTACATTTTACAAGAAATAGTCTTGATATGCAAACACACTTGAGTGTATTCGTGCGATCCGTACACTCGAGTGTATTCTAGCCTGACTCTCTCTCTCTCTCTCTCTCTATATATATATATATATATATATATATATATGAGCGATCATAAAATAAAATCCACTAAAATAGGTTTCAAGATCTTATTCTATCTTGTATTCATAAAGTACATACATTGATGATATTGAAAACACGTGAACCCTAAGTTTACGAGATCAATGTTCATATCTTGTTTAGTTTATCATGATATATGAAATCCAACCTAAGGTTTAGGGTTTCATATAATGTCAAATTAGGGCTTCTAAACCTTAGAGCCTTATTATGTAACATTTAGTGTTTGTGATATCTAAACCTGATGTAACCCTAACCTGACCCACAACCCTAACCTAGAACCCAAGTCATATCTAAGTATTATTTTGAGAGCATTAAAGTAACACCATAGTGTTACACCCTAATTACATGTTGATTGGTACTAACTGTTTGCTTGGATTTTAAGTCACTTCTGAAGAATAGTATGTGGTTTTGTGGTTAACCACATTATTGACTTCCAAAGCTTGCCGACGTTTCCAGATGTATTGCAAACTAAATTGTTGGATGTTTATTTACTTCTTGTTCACTATAAGGTCCTATGAGTATCAACTATATTAAGAATAATTTCCTGAATGCAGTATGCAATTTCTAAAGGGTAGTTGAAGGAGGTAATACTCACTGAAAATTAATGTTAAGTCATTGAAGAAATGACTGACATGATTTATGTACATGTGACCAAGTCCAATGATGGATAGTCACCCTAAGTCTAATGTTGGACCGAACCTTATTATCCGTTGATGGATAAAGGGGTTAATGTACCCATTAAGATAGTGCAACTATGAGTTAGGAAGTTATATTGAAAATGCAAAGTTTGAATATTGATAATAATTGTTAATTATGCTTGATTACATTGTTACACCTGCTTATACATTTTTACTTGTACCACATACCCAATATATCAATATACTGATATGTGCTTTTGATTGTCTGTGTTTTAGGTTAATCTGCATTTATTTTCTGAAGACCTAGATATCTAGAAGTTAGCAACAAAAGAATATATGGCTATAGGTTACTCGAGGATCTAGTTAGATAGTGTTTTTTTTTTTTTTTTAAACAGTGATGTTTTCATGTCTGGAATAATTTCCTTATGCCTTCACATGAGTGATTGTTCCGATGCTCAGAGACCTACATGGGATTTTTTGCATGTCACTCTTGAAACTCTTTTGTCAAGCACATGCACTCAATTGGTCGAGTATAGTTTCCTGGTCCGTATATTTGGGGTACTTTCTTAGCTCTTGCAAGCTTAGATAGGCAATTTATTTTTCTTTTAATAAACTAAAGTTTAAGTTCTGGGGCTTTTGGTCTAAGAGTAGTCTTAGGAAACTCTATTTCTGTGAATATATTCACGAATATTCCAAAAGAAAATACACTAAATGTATTTGCATTCATTATTTTCTTTCTAAAAGTCTCAAATTATTAAATACGGTTATCTGTATACTTCCTTTCCCTTTTGAGAGTGTCAAAGAATTAAATACATTTAATGTATATACATATGTATATATATATATAAATTCATTATTTCCTTTTTTATTGTATTACCCCCTCCATCTGTCCATCTCCTTGTCTTCTCTCTCTCTCCCTTCCTCCCAAATGATCTTTGACTTATCTTTCTCTCTCTTTCTCTATTTCTTTTAATATCTCGACCTCTCTCATCTCTATCGAGACGTACTCTCTCTCTCCCTCCCTTGTATACTCTCTGATGCTTGCTCCCTAATCTCTCTCTCTCTAAGACCATAGGTGTACACTCCCTCTCTATCATTTTATTGTCTCTTCTATTTACTCAGATTCAAACAACATGTAACTCCTATGACGACAGACTTAACATTACACATACAACTATAATTTGAGCAATAATTGAAAAGGAAGGCCAATACTTGAATCACGATCTATATTAATTCATATCAACTCAACTAGGGTTACTAGTACTATAAGAGCATTTAGTATTATTTTGGACTAATTTTCTCAATAATGCTCTGATTTAACTGAATTAGTGTATTTTAATGTTAAAAACTTAATCGGTGTGTTAAGGGTCAATTTAAGGGAATTAGAAATAGAGTTAGATCAATAACTAGTCATATCGACATTGGTAGTTAAACTAGCATACAAGATTCTAAATAGTTAAACTAGCATAATACATTATGACCCAACTTTTATCAACAATATCCATTTAGGGTTCCTTTTTATTTTGTTTTTATGCTCCATACTCCATAGTCCATTAGTACCCTTATTAGAAAAACAACTTCCATTGTTGATCTACCCAACAAAAAACCATATTGATTATAATCATTGTATGATTTAATTTATGTCTCAACTAGTACTTGTTATTTGAATATAGCTATGTCATTCATGTGCTCAATACTTATGTATCACGAGTGATTATTTAATATCACCCTTATCTTTGTGAACAAGAATCATATACTATTTATCCATAGATGAGGGATATTTTTATATCTGGTTATAAATAAGTCCATAGCAATTCAACTCTGGCTCCAAATGCTCTACCTCACCTCAAGAAGGATATTGCCCAATCCCGACGACGCCTCTTTTTTCCTTATTTTGTTTTACTGTGTCTTTGTCTTTGACCGTGCTATCCTTGTGTACATGATATCTATTTTCCCCCTAAATTGATAATATCAAACATTTTACAAGGTATCTTCATTGACTAGTCACTAGGAGTAGTATTTTTGGCACTCTTGTGAAGTCCTCACCCTTTACCTCTTTGCATTTACTTGACATAAATCATGTAATTTTCTTTCGCTTCTACATCTCGCTTTCTGTGTGCATGTTTGTCACACATATTTTCCCCTTTGAAAGTATAACTTTTATAAATCTAAACCTAGCCTCTCAATGACATTTTTAGCTTCATTCTTTGCTAGTTTGTGACTTTGTAAGCTGTATATGTAAGAAGTTCCAGTATCTCAACACTTACGTAAGGTCAAATAAATCTCCTTTTAAAATCTTGATAATTCTGCACTTCATTATACCACCAAGCCCCCTTTGATGCTTATTACCTTTTGATTCCCTAAATCTAAATTTTCTTAAGGTAATAGCTTATGCCTTTTTGCGTAGTGTTAACAATTAGGACTATGAGGTACTCACTAGTAATTATCATTCGATCATTAAATACTTTTGTCCTCTTTGCTTTAAAGTTCAATCATTCAATTCTTCTATTTGTATACACTTACACTTTAATATGCATGTAATGTATGCATCTAAATTGACCAACCTACGTGTAGTGTCGAGTTCTTCTCTTGATTTTTCTTTTAATCTTGAAATTTTCAAGATCAGCTGAACTTATAAGTAATCAATTTGGTTGCAATTGTCACTCTTAAAGAAATCATATGTTATTCCATTTTTAAAAGTGCACATATGGCAATATTTTTTTTTGGTGACTGTGAGAACCCACTCCGGGCGAGCCTGACATGGTAAACTCTCGAGGCATGAGAGGGTGAGGTCCGGTCACCCCCTCCCGCGCCAAATCAGTGTGGATTGCCATTCGCAAAGTGCCTTCTGTGAGGTTCGAACCCAGGTCCTTCATTAGGACTTACCGAGCTCTTACCACCCGTGCTACTATGGGCGGACACGTATGACAATATCATGTTATATGTAACTGTAGAACCAACATAGTCTACCTTCTCTGTACCTATGTATATGTACAAAACTACTTTTCATTACATGAAAATCCTCATTGATACTTAGAACAACAATGGAATTCACTTTTAATAATTATTTCTAAACTGACCCCAAAAGCTTTATTAATCTCTTCCCTTGAATCAACTTGGGGGTACTGAGTACAACAAACATTGATTCTTTCTTCATGTATCTAGCATCTTGTTTGTAAGAGTTTCTTCGTCATTTTCTAAATCTCATATTTATATGCCAGATTTTGTAAATGGTGTCCTCCGCACTTTAGTCTCTTGTAAAAGCCACATCGAGTCCTCTTCTGATGGCTACCACCATCTCCAAGAATTTATTAGTAAAAGAGTTGAAAATTCAACTATCTCTGAAGTTTCTATCATGTGGGAGCTTGTTTACCCACCACTCCATCTGAGGAGATGCATGTACATGTTCTTTTGATCAATCCAAGCATCGACGCTGCAAAATTAGTTTTCATACTCGCACTTATTTGAAGTGTGTGGAAACAATTGCCTGCCCTGATATGCATATAGAGAGCAATGTACAAAATTCTTTGTTTATATTTTAATTCACCCAGGTGCTGATGATGCACATGGCTAGTTTGATACGTTTTGAAGAAATAAGAGACACATACACGATGGGACGAAGGGCACTACAGAAGCATGGATTAGCGGCTAGAGAATGGGCTAGGGCATAGAATAGATGTATGGCAAGTGTCCAGATGTATGGCAGCAGCTAACAACAAGCGTGGAGAAGATCTATGGAAGCGCCCGACGGACAGCCAAGCCAAGAAGCGGCTACAGTCGCCCGCAGGCGGAAGAAAGTCTTTCCCTCTCCTCTTAGATTAGGGTTTTAGGGTCACTTCTGATACCATATGGTATCAGAGCGGGTCACCTAGACTCAACTTAACCCTAATGAGCCAAGACATACTTGGGCCCATATTACAAAGGCTTTCTTCTGCCTGCAAAAAGCTCACCTTTACGCTCTCTATGCTAACATGCTTGTGTGATTATAAATCTAATATGATTTGTTATTTGAACAACAACCATCTTCGATCTCACCGGTTCTTTGCCGCGTGCCATGCCTTCCATGCCATGTCATGTCTGGTTTCATGGTAGAAGATTAATATCAAAACATCATCAAGCCTCTGTTGCCTCATGCCTGTCTAGTTTTCTTTGGCGACTGATGGTGCTATGCCTGAAGTGCATTCGAGACTGCACCCCCTTTTGGTCTCGCCACCTCCACACCTTGCTTTTTGGTGCGCAGCCATGGCCAAAGTTTTTGCATCACTGCACAATAAAAATCGGACTCCAAGCCTGAGGCTTAGTGTTCTGCATCTAATGACGAGATGTATTCGTCGTGGAGGGCTGTATTGAGGCGTCTGAGCTGTACTACATGTTCCTGAAGGCTTGATTACTGATTGGGAGATATTAGTGTAAACCAAAAAATTAGACCAACTCGTCTATCTACTGTGCATCGCTGCAAAGGCCCAGATTGCTCACGATTGCCTGTGTTCTCTTCACATTGGATTACTTTATAGGTTGTGAACATGCCGCTTTAGAAAATGTGGATCTAAGATGCCTTCTAGTAGTCCTCAACCATTCACGGCACATGGAATCAGTAATGAAGAGGAGCAACGTCCTCCCTAGTGCCCTGACTCTTTGATAGCACAAAACCTCTCCTATTGCCTAATTATTTCCACTTTCCATTGGTCTTTACAAGTCTACACCTTCGTCGTACCATCGGATTCCGAGTCATGCCGCAACTGAAGTTATTGGAAGGGACCCCACTTGAGTTTACTTGAAACCCACATTGTCTTAGCCTCCTTGCTAGCATTTGGTCTTGCTTGGAGCACAAGAAGACATGCCGTTTCTAAATATTTCCTTATAGCTGTTAAATGCGCGGTAAAGACACTCATCGTTTCCGGTGATTTCTATATTCCACACGCGGCCTGCAGTTGATATTTCTATATTCGAGTTGTTATATTGGTTCGGAAAAGTGCAAAAGAATGAGCAGAGATGTTTTGATTCACTGGAAACTATCCTATACGGCCGGTTCATGTGCTTCTTGCATATTTGGCAAAGCAAACGACCACTTGGTAATTGGCATTCACATTCGTTGAGGAAGAGAAAGTAAATTATAATTTTTTTTTCCGAAATCAAAACGGCAAGGGGCCAAGCAAAAGATAAAGAAAATTTTCATTTATTGACCAACCTTTGACCAACTTAATTACCCGAACCCTCCGGCATTGCTACGCCTTATATTTCTTTCGGGGGCGTTTCTTTATCATTGTCTACCCCAACCACTTTTGGTTCCTTCCGTGGTTGGTGTGAGGGGGAGAAATAGAGGAGAGTGATATGGAGAGGAAGATTACTTTCTGTTGCTCAATGTATTTGTAGATCTTTATACACTTCTTGAAGAGTTTGTTGACTTCTACTATTGATATTTGGATTTGAAAAATCTTTTGTTGATAATATGCTTCTTGGAGAGCTTACGATCGGGAACTTCATGTCTACTGCTTACTTTTTCAAGCTGACGGTTTTCTATCCGGCTACGTCAAATCTGCTTTCTACTTTTTATTTGTGCTTTCTTTGCACGTCGACTGTTGTGATCCAACACTCTTTGGGAATTTGACCACCTGTGCCCATCACTCTCTGGTTTGTCTGTGCTTTATTAGCACGTTTACATTGTCCATGCTTTGCGCATGTTGACCTTTTTACTTGTCCGTACCTTGTTTGCACATCGACTTTCTGCTTCAGTGTGCCAACACTCTGGCTTGTCCGTGCTCTGTTTCGCACATTAACTACTACTTCCACTGTGACCTAGCACTCTCTGGGCCGCGACGTTAGCGACTGTGATAAGGACCATGATGTTTTGCTGCTGCTTACTTCTGCTCCAAATGATCAAGAAACTTCTGGTCCAGATGATTGAGAAACTTCTGCGACTTGCCTGCCTGCTATGGAGTATCTACTTGAGGGGGAATTTTTGAGTGTTTGAGTGCTTAATTGTAATACTAAGGGAGAGAATTTTTTTGTATGGGCTTGGCCTATCCATTTTTTTTCTAGTATGTCTGTCTATTTCCAAGCTGATTTGAGATTCTCCCAACTTCAGCTTGAGGGGGAGTATTAGAGAGTCTATTTATTTATATTATTAAGTGTCTTTGTAATATGAGCCCAAATATGTCTTGGCCCATTAAGGTTAAGTTGTGTCTGTATGCTTCCCTATTCTCCTATTTATAGGAACATGGTTTCCTCTTATCAATACAACGAGTAGCCGTCTTTTATTATTTGATAGGATTTATATATGATAAATAGTTCTGTAGTTGATGGGCAGCCGACCAACTACCTTCCTCTTTTAGACATTTTGTGACTGGATATACTTGCATATAGTCACGTCTTCTATATGGGATCCCCAACTCCTCCGTGTCAAGTGTAGGTGTAATTTTGAAATGCTGGTATACTTGTGTTACATGTGAAAGCATATGACCACATGCGTGGGGCTCCATAACTTGCATACCCATAATACATTATTGATCTCATATACTGCAATTTTAAACATTATCCCAAGAAGTAACCAGTGTTTGTAAGGATTCTTTGGCCATTCTCATTCCACATCGGCTCCATAGTAAATATTGTTACTTTGACAAGCTTCACCAATGGTCATTGGTGATCCTATATCCATCGACATGTATTGTTTTGACTAAAATTTTGAAATTCTTCCGTGATCTATGCTATGCACTAGAATTTTGGTGGGCAGGCTTATTTGAACCAAAGTGAATCTGCCCATTCCACCGAAAATGAACTGAGAACCAGTAATTGGGTTCTTCAGGCCTCAACCGGAATTAGCATCATTCTGGCCAAAAATCAGTGGACCTAACCTGCGACCTTGTGAACCGGTCACCAGTTGGCCTTACTGGCAGGTTGGCTGGCGGCTTATGGGGACATGGGAAGGCCGATGCTTTGCTTCTCCTTCATCCTTTTCCCTCTTCATCGTCCTTCCCCTCCCTCTCTTATGCTACCTCCTCTTGTTCTGTGTTCACCTCCTCTTCCTCTTATCCCCATTCCCCTCTTCCAGTCCCATCCATGAACAAAATTTCGATCGAAATTGCGAAATTTCGATCGGAATTTCGATTTTTTTCCAATCGGACATCAAAATGCATGTACGCAGAGAATGGGACGTCATTTTGCAGAAATTTCGCACATAGGTGCGAAATTTCAAGTGCGAAATTTCGCAAAACAGTGCAAATTTTGCCCAGTTTGGGCCATAATTTCGCGAAATGGCACAAAATTTCGATAGAAATTTCGAGATATTTGTTCCTAGGACTGCTGCCACTACATGTTAGGTGTTTTGGCAATTCTCTTTGTATCTTTTGCTTATAGAGGCTATTTTCTTTGATTCTAAGGTACGTTTCCCCTATCCCTAGCCCATGTATACCTCTTTCTATGTTTACACTCTTCTAAAAGATGTGAAGAGATACTATGAAAAATAACAAAGTTCTAAGTGCTGCTACTATATGTTAGGTATTTTGGCGATTCTCTTTGGAAAATCACATGAACTACAAACAAACTTGTGGATCTATGAAATAATAGTATTAAGTCTGCAATTCTACAATAAATTTGTTATTATTACACATATTTATACATAAAATGACTTAAAAATAATGCATTTTCTTTGATCTATGTATACATGACCCATGTAACCTAACTAAATTTTAACACTAGACTTATATAAGTTGTAACATGTAAGTTTGTAACTTGCAACTGTAAGTTTTAAGGTCTAAGTGGTAAATTGTGGGTTTGTAAGCTGTTTACAGTCTAACAGACTTAGACAATTCTGTTCATTTGTGCACTCACTCATTAAGACATGGATCCCACTCATTTACAGTCTAACGGACTTGAAAATGAGGATATGTATGGTCAACCACCACAAGGACAAGAACCACCACGACACTCAAGCTTCAACTAGGATTGTTGGACTCCTAGTTTACTACTACGCAAGATTTATGGAACATCATAATGTGTAAGTTTGTTAGTTGTTAATTTATTTTATTTTATAATTATATATTATAAGTTGTAATTTGTAAGCTTGCAAGTTGTACTTGTAAATTGTAAATAACTGTAAGTTTTAAAGTCTAGTAGTAGTTTAAACTTGAAATTTGTACATTTCTGTTCATTTGTGCACTCACTCATCAAGACATGGATCCCACCCTAACCTCTAAACATATACATTTATTATATAATCTAGTGTGTTTATGTCTAGACTTTGTGTTTGCAGAATTTCAAAGCTTAATTCCTTCATTTTGCCATCGAAATTGCCATCGAAATTCTGTCGAAATTGTTCAGCTTCCTTCACTTACAAATGTGGGAGACCCCCCCCCCCCCCGCCGCCACATATCCAATATGCATATTTGAGTAGATCTTGGCGTTTAGATCATCCTGGTAAATTTTCATGATTTAATTAGCTTATTTGGTCGTCGAAACCGTTAGGGCCGTAAATATCGAAATTTAGTGCAAAATTTCTGTTTCTGGGCAAATCGGACATTTAATTCTATGGTCCCATCTGCTTTGTAGCCTAGGGAATGGGAACAGTTGCTGGCTTGTTTCTCTTTGAGCTAGCTACAAGGGTTGCACTTCGGTATATGTCTGTCGAGCATACAAGATAAACTGTAAACTCAGTAAGCTACATGAGACGAAAATAATCTTATATGGAATGCTGCCTGGTTATGCATTATCCATTCTTGGGCTGTACTTATTACATCCATCTATGAACTGTCAGTATATACTATTTAGAAGAATCAGATCTCACTCTTGATCTGTCTGCTTGTTTGCTTCCCAGATTATAGAAAAAGGAATGCTGCCAAGAAGTCAGGAAACAACACAAAGAAAGTGGACAAGAAACGTAGACTTGAAGAGCAAAATGAAGAGGGTGCTGCTGCTGAAAATGCGTCCCTTGAAGATAATGGCAACGAGGATAAAGGTCCAGAGGGTGGCGAGGAGAAATTCTGATCACTACTGTCTTTGTCTCTGTAATTAGTTTATATATCATGTACTGAAATATTAGTTTCTGTTTGGAACTGGTTTGGATGACTTGCCTCATCTTTGGCATGGTGACCAAGATTTTTCTGGTAAATTTGATAATGTTTTACTTGTGGGAAATTATAATATCGAATGAGTTATATCTAACACAGTTATGAAGATCTGAATGCAGTGAACGGGTAGAGAGGAGTATATGTAGTTTTTTTTATATTTTATTTTATTCATAATGTATGCGTGTGCCCGCATGAGCCACATGTGCCTCACATATCCGCTCGCATAGGAGTAGCTACTAGGCTCAACTACATATGGCTAGCCAGACCGAGTTTTGAAATGATGTCATGTATGACGTCTGATAGTTTGGAAGTATGATAGGTACTGAGATTTAAATCCCATTTGCTTGTCATAAAGTTCGTCACAACTTTAACTTAAGGCGTTAAATTATATTCACCCTCGAATCTATCTAGTATGCGGAACTGGATAACATTGGATTTCTACAATTTATAAGCAAGTAATTTGGCATCTTGTTGAGATGTGAAAAACCTGTGATGGTTGTTTTGTAGCCAAAATGAACTTTGAATTATTGACCTGCCAAAATATCTAACGCGTTACTTTTTTATGGTTTTCAAAATTTAGATTCCGGATGTGGAAACGAGGCTGTTAACCTCGTCATTATATCCATTTTTTTTCTTCTTTTGAATACCATTTTGTGTATTTGATTTGCTTTGTAATTTTTTTTGTAAAACATTGTACTATAGTATGTCTGTCAATACTCAAGGAGGTGTCTGGTTTAAGATCAGGATTTTGTAGTTAGGACTAAGTTAGTCAAAATATCTGAATTAGTCAGATTTAGATCCAGTCTAATTTTGTTTGGCAGCATAATTGATACCTAGTTTGGACTGGTCTGATTTTCAATGTTGCATATAAAACAAAGCATATAAGACAGCGTCAAATTCAGAATGAAATTTCTAATCATGTTAAAAGCATGATTGAGTTGGTTGGGATCACAAGATTACAGAATCCCAAACAAATCCTCTTAGTTCAGTTTTAGCTAAACAACACGAAGTTGGATCCTGTCTGAGCTAGTCGAGATTTACCCCTACATGGCGTAAAAAGAAAGCGTTCTGACACAAACAAGGGGCTAAATGTTTGATGGGATTTTGAGCATATGTAAATATGTCTGTACTACGCCAAAATAAAATTATAGATCACAACAGAACGAAAGGCAATATAATCTGAAAGCAGAAAGTAAACAAGTATAGCTATATTACTCTGGACAGAGGATATCTTGACGTCTTCAGGACTAGCTCCAATTGGTTGCTCATGTAGCCCACGCAGTCAAGTTAGGTAGAGCATATAATTCCTCAGAATCTGATTATGTTTTGTCGTACATGTGCCTGCAAATCTATGTATGTGGGCCGCTCTTCTTTATTTTGAAGGCTTCTCCAACGTAGGACTTTCGGTTAAACCTGTTTTTCGTTAGTGACATGTTTAGATTCATGTATAACCCCCAACATCATCAGCTGGTGGAAATTATCCGGTGTTTGCCCCGTTCAATGTCTAGGAAAGGGCAAAATGCGTGAAGTATTTGCGGTAATAGATGATGACAAATGGAAGCTGATATTCTAGGCATGGGTTACAAGATGTCAATGCTACACCTCACAACAAATACCAGCCCTGTAGGAAAAGATTGCCTTCTGATCAACGGGAAGAGGCAAGTGAATATCAAAAACAGATGAAAGGCATCAATGGTAATAGGCACGTGAAGACCAGAAATGGACGGAAAAGATCCTTCAAACTGGGTTTGTTCAGTTGCTACCAGCCCCACGCCTTGAAGGTCTTTCTCAACAGCTCCGTACATGTGATAAGTTGAGAAACTACACCTAATTTGGATGGACCATTCTAAAACTCCCGAAAATCCAATGGGAATGAGGCAGTTCCGACTGCAGGCTACATGTTTAGGTGGCAAAAAGGCACAGCAGCTGGTGGCATAGCAGGCATGGAAACATGATTCAAAACCACTCTTTTGGCAAGATATAGAATGCCACTGTTGTGTTGATGCTGGGACAGAACCATATACCTTTTTACAGCTGGATCAGAACCATCGAACCTCTTGTCATGCCAAATTAAAGCATCAACTATACATACAACTACAAAGATTTTATATATAAATACATATACATATCCAATCACCACATACAAGTACATATCGTATACATACTATAACTACAAACGAGAACATGTAATAATTAAAATACACAAGCGATGGTTATAACCATTCTATTGTAATTCATTGGAGCCACAAGGAATTACTACCACCAAGGGTCCACATCATCTACAACCTGTTGTTGATGAAGATTTGTACTCAAACCAATCTGGGTTGATCGGTTCAACTCTTGAACCAGTCGGCTTGCCTCTTGGTCGTTTGGTTGGTTCCCTGAAGCAGTCGTCTGGTTCCAGCTTCAACTGATGTCTGGACTCCTTCAGCCAATCGGTTGGGCAACCAACGATCAATTCACCTTCCTGTCGTATGGCCTCCTCGTTCCTCCAGTCGATCGATTTGTCTCACAGAACGGTCGGTTCGTTTGGTGCATAACGTCTTTTCACGACGAAACATAAATTAAAACTGTCCTATTTCTTATTACATTGTATAAGGAAAAACCTCAAGTTACATTCGAGGGGGAGCATTGATTTACATTTGGAAGTAAGAGAGGATCGATACGTAGACCGTGTAGCACACACAGATGTAGGGCTATTGATCATAACCATGCTTCACATCCACCATCAAAACTAAATTTTAGGACGACACATGTAAATTGCATATATATATATATATATATATATATATATATATATATATATATATATATATATATATATATATATACATACATACATAGTCAGGCTAGAATACACTCGAGTGTACAGATCACACGAATACACTCAAGTGTGTTTGCATATTAAGACTATTTTTTTTTCAAAATGTAAACCATTGATCTTCACCTTCATACAATAACTAGGCTACATACAAATTTTGAGCCCATTTGGATGAGTGTAAGTCACTCGTCCAAGGGAAACAAAATCGACGTGTGAAACTAATTTGAAATGCATAATTTTTGCGGTCTTTATAACATGACCTATAAATGTCCAAATATGCTCAAATTTTGCGTATGAGCTATTCACAAGATGTTTAAGAAGATCAACAGGTTATATTTTTGAAAAAAATATTACATCATGAAAAACTACTTGGTGTATTCTGCTCCAAATACACTCAAGTGTATTCTATCCTGACTCTCTCTCTCTCTCTCTCTCTCTTTATATATATTATTTTGTGGAGCGTATGTGGAAATTAATCAAATATACATTAATTACTTTAATATTCATATTGTATGCAATAAAATAAATCTGATCAATTTAAATCCCAGATACATCGTAAATTGTCATGGTTCTAATACCAATGTAGGAAATTAGGGCGACAAATAAGGTAGCAAAAAATAAAATCTAAAGTCTGATTCCCCTAGACAGCAAGATCACGTCAACAACAATGTATCTAGAAAATAAAGTTTGCAAGATTATACCTGGTCCTGGAGCAAGTCCAGCAATATTACCCTTGAAAAAGTATGTTTCTTCTTCAGGAATCAGCACACTCCTTCAACATCAACAACATTCAAATAGTCATCCCCACTGACCTCTTAGTGTAGCACCACTGATAGTGGTTGATGGTATCCTCCTGGAAGCAGACAACAGCCTCCCACTTCAATAGTAGTCCACGTGGACCACTGAGAACTCTATGTTGCACTACCAAATCTAATGAGAAGGAGTTGTCCCTTTCGAACGTCAACCTACTAGATTGATACGCTCTCCCACAATTATCTCTCCCCTGCTATCCCTTTCTTTATCAGGTAGGACTTGCTTGGGCTCTCTATTAGTTACCACAACCAGGGAGGACAACAAATTATCAGAGGCAATTGTTATGTCTAAGAAGCCCCCAATACCCCTCTATTTATAGGAGAGATTGGGTCAGGATTTCCAATCATTGAGGGAGTCCAAAGAACTGAATTCACATTTTTTGGAAACTTCAGACGATGAACCGGTCAGTTTGCATGCCCAACCAGTCGGTTGGTGTGGTGAACTGGTCGGTTCACTCCATGAATCGGTCATTTCACAAGTTTCCTATTCTGAATCAAGTTTGTAATCAATGCATGATCAATTCTAAGCATGACATCAACATCAGTCCTTGTTCCAATTGAATTGGAAACCAAATCGGGCAACCCAGATAGCGAATCAATCAGTTCACATAGTGAAACAATCATTTTACAAGTGAAATAGTCATTTCACTTGTCCAATTCTAGCAAAGTTCAATCAATATTGATTCTAATTGACCTGACACTCCAACCGATTAGTTCAACACTTGAACCGGTCAGTTTAGAGTCCAGTTAGTAAATTTTGAACCTCAATTATTTAATTGATTACCTAAACACCTTTAGTAATCATAAAAGATCATTCATAAATATACTCATTTAATCCAAGTATATCCTATGCATGTGAACCTATAGGTTCATAATTACATTGGTAGTGAATGTTCATAACTAACTTGCAACATCACACACACAACGAGTGGTGTATAGCAACACATCATTGCTACCCAAGTAATTTAGAAAATTGGAGAACAACTTCAACCTACAATCTGTGATTAGTGTTACCATGATCATATAGTTCCTTTGTCTCTGATATCCGGATTGAACTCAAGGCATGAAATCGTCATCCTCTCAACGTTCAATCCATGTTCCTTGAACTCAAGCAAACTGTCTGAGATACTTGTGAGCTCACATATCATACATTGAGTCACATGAGTATGACTGTACATTTTGTAGTCCTTCTTATCAAGAGGCCTTAGAAATCAATCTCATGTAGGAGGGACAAATTTCATCTACATCACTCACATTCAATTCCCATGTGTCACAATGCACCCAATCATCACCATTATGACAACCCTTATTCATGATCACATTGGATGATGCCAAAGTACATGCATGACGTGTGATAAATATAGTGACTTTAGGTCTAAGAACCACAATCACCACTTATCAATATGAGATCTGATACTAACTACCATTCCATGGTCTCCATGTATCACTCTCGTGGTGGGTCTTTCCGATACACTGTTCTCTAACATGTATCTGTTTGCTTGACTTGATATCACATATCATGACTAATGAGATTTTGTCATCAGTCAACACACACTCTAGTCTTATGTATTACTGTTGTCTATTTTACTTCCACAGTAATATATGACTAGGGACATAATAAGAATGTATGTACTCTTATCATACATATGATCTCATTGTTCATGTCCTCAACCTGAAGACATATGCCATCGAGTAACATCATTCTTTAAACATATACTATGTATGTGTCATCATCTCATGATTGAGACAAACATAATAGATAGAATTATCTTTATTATTATCAAATCAAGTATCCAATGCCACACTCCAATCATCATGATTGGATCTCTGGGCATACATACCAACATGTGCACCCATCTCTTGATCACAACTATAAGTGTAGGGGTAGATACATCACCATTAATAGACCTTTCCAACAAGCTTGGACCCCACAATGCAAAACTGGCATGCCACATGTCCATGTGGGGTCCACCTATAGGAAGTGTTATGACTTTGATACCATTTTCAAAAGGCGAGCTCACTATCCAAGGCTCTATTAGATCTTTAGGAATGATGACTGACCCCATAGACCACAACTGCCCTTAGTTGCACACTTTGTCCTCACTTACACACATGTCTGTATCAACTTCCCAACATGTCACCCATCCTAATACTACTCCAGGATGAGCACACTTAACTTCATAGTTCTTAATGATGGACTCCCTAAAAAGGAGGTGCATATTGATGGTATGAGTAGTCCAATCATTCCTTTTAACATCATTTTATCTGAGGACTCAAATCTGGGGACGTTACAACCTTTACATAAATACTCATAATCAACTCTCAAATGTGACAATTGAGTTGTGATCCTTCAATCTTAAGCCACTACAATGGTGACATGACAATTGTCATGCTTTGGCACTACCCAAAATTATATTGAAGAGGTTGTGATAAAGGTAGTGATTGGGTGTGATGAGAATCATGCTATGCATTGTCAGTTATGTAAAAGGAATTTGTCCCTCCCATATACAATAGCCATATCCAAGGCCTCTTGATAAGTGAGACGAGAGAAATGCATAGTCATGCTCATGTGAGTCAATACATGATACTAAGATCATATGTATCTTGCTAATCTAATTGGAGATCAAGGAACTTAAATTGAACATCACGAAGATGGTATGTCTATGCCTCTAGTTCAATATGATATCTATGACAAAAGGATTATACAACATGGTAACACTAGTTATTGATGGTTTAGTCTTATTCGACTGATCCTACTATTTGGGTAGCAATAATGTGTAGCAAGACACTGCTCATTGCTAATGGGTCTTGATATTGATTAGTGAATATGTTTCCAACATAGTGCGGTACCTACATGGTTACACACAAGAAGATAACTTGAAGAAATGCTGATTCAAACTCAATTTTGATTGTAGGAAATACATGGAAATGTATGTTTTGAGTACCTAGAATTAAATATGGATCCATACATTGGAAATGAGCTTAGATATGCAACTCCACATGACACCAAGACTTATTGAATAGGACGTTCTACGGACCCAGTGCATGGATGATTCCCCCATTTCACGTGGGAATCCAAAAGCCTGGTTATATTAGGGTTTGGAAACCATACCCTCTCCAATCCTCTATATATATGATATGACAGGAGTCTCTCCATAAAGAACATCTTGTTTTCTCATTATTTCCTCCAAGGTTGAGAAATCCTAAGAACAAGTAAGAGAGAGAGAGAGAGAGAATGGGAGGGAGGAGGTTAGCAACTCCAGACCCCTGTTTCCAAGCGCTCACATGGATCCATGGAGAAGTGTTCATAGATAAAATTTGTTTGAATGAGAAGCTTCATAGACAGAACAAAATCTAAAGAGAAGGTCTCCTTGATAGAACACAACATTCTACCAACATCCTTGCTCCACAGAATGATGCATTATGCCATAGGCGCTCAACAACAGGGTGATGCATTCTACCATAGGCGCTTAGCCGTAGAATGATGTGTTTTTATAGAGGTGACACCAGTGTCACATCTAGGATCAATAAATCCTACTCTTTGACCTTGGAATATGTGCCACTTTCTAGAAAAATCTGCAATTCTACCACAAGCAGTCATATGTGGGTTTCTACGATCTACCTTAGAGAAAAATTTGTGTAGGCATCCCAAGGTGATTCCTAGAGTGCCTGAAACCACGTAAACAAATTGTGGTCGCTAATATGGTGAAATTCCAAAGTGAGGTATAAAGGAAGGTACAAATATACACTAAGAAATTCAAGTTTACTTATTGGAACCTCTTCCACGATAAGGTAAAAACTTGTGAACCCTAATATGATTTTGTTTCATTAGAAGAATAATCCCGCTTGAAGAATTTTTGAGAAATCTTTGTTCACTGTACTTTTCTTCTCATGAGAACCCAATAACGGTATCAGAGCCAGGTCTAATTCTCTTCATCATATTTTTTAATTATGAATCAAATTTTGTATTTGGATGATGATAGTGCAAATATATCATATGATGAAAGCAATTATTATGCAAATCCAGTTAATGGAATGTCCTAATGAATATCAATAAAAGCATATTATGACATGATGATATATTATATATATGCAAAAGTGACATGTCAAAAATGTTTTTCTTTGATGTTTAATGCATGATCATGGAAAAAACCTATATGTGATTGCTTTTATTACATGTGCTTGATTTTTGTATTTCTAAATAAAGCTTGCATGTCATACCTTATATATTGATTCCATATGAATATATTTCTGACTTGCTCCCTCGAATGTAACTTGAGGTCTCTCTTACATATGATGTATTTTTAGGATAGTCTAGGATAAATAATACCCAACATGGTGGATATGAAGCAGGTAGAATGTAGATCAATCATCAACAATGATGTATCATCCATGGTGACCACTCATGATTAAAGAATATAGGGATTACGGTTCATCATATTTTGTTTATGTATGTGACACATGAAATCCTAGATGATATCAATCTTCCATTTTCTTATAAATGTTGTACTAGGAGGTCATAATTATCACATTTTTATTCTGTATTGCTTGTTGTGCTTATTTGTATATGTGAATAGATAAATATGTGGTGATTGTCTATGTATATGTATTATACCAAATCCCTTGTTAACTATTAAGCTTAAGATTCTTTTGACATGTGATATACATAAATGCCTCGATCAATTGATAAGGGCTCACCAAGGCAAGGTTCACTATCCATCTTGATGAGGTGTGAGATAAACATGTGGGTCTTTCAAAGAAGGGTAAACAATTTTATCAATATCAATAGTTGTTTTTGGCTTAACTAGGTAACCTTAATAGGATTAAGAGCCTAGAGGCACGGGGATGGGTGTTACTTATGATGGAATTGAACAATGGTTTTTCCCATCCATCCAATGGTTTCATGTGTTGCAATTGGTAAAAGTTGCCTACCTAAATAATTGAGTTGTGAGTGGTCAGCCAAAGTTGACTCATGATTCAATAAAATATGGACCTCGGCCCACTAGATAGTAATTAACTGTAGCATTCTGGATTAATAGTGAGGGCTATTAGTTCTAAGAAAAACAGTGAGAGTAAATGTTTAATTAGAGGCCTAATTTAAATGCAAAGTTTTTTGGGTCAAAATTTAAATTCCTGCTTATTTTTCTTTATAGAACACATGACAAACAACAACAACCTTTCATTATGATCGATCCTTGAGAAGGACAAGCTCAATGGGACTAGTTTTGTGGATTGGTACCAAAACTTGAAAATTGTTCTCAAGCATGAGCATTGGATCATCGCATTGGATTACAATTTTTCTGATGAGTCCACTCCCAATGAGCCAAAGACTGAAAGGGTTGCAAACAAGACATATTGTAAGGCCCCTAAACTTGCTTAATGAGTTGAATAATATTAATTATCATAATTGGATTATTATAACCCTAATATAACCTTGTGATATGCTTTGAAATCATAATACAAGCTTAAGTTTCAAATTTGGTCCAATTTGGACACTATTTGAGCAAGTTATGCAATTTTATGCACATTTTAGACTTTTCTACAATTTACCCAATTGAGAGGTTTTCTTTGCAATTTATCACTTACATTATGTTCCTTGGATATTCTCTCATCATCCTTGATCTTTTTGATCCATGGGTCACCTATCTAATCCTTGGTTTGAAGGTGTTTTCTCCAAGGGTATTTTAGGGTTTACCCCTTCATGGATGAGCTACCTTTAGTAGCTATCAACTAATGAATTATTTGTTTTTCTTGGAAATTCAAGAAATGAGGGATAATAATGTCTCTATGGATGGTGGGGGAGCTTCTTATGTGTGTGCTTGTATATTCGTAATAGTTTAAGGCCATGGACACTTGGAAAGATACTAGAACTTCAACTTTTCTTTTTCTTTATCTTAAAGTTTCATATACTTATCCCTAAGCACCAAAATGAGACATTTTCTCTCCACCACTTCCATCCTTCTATGAACCTCGTTCTCCCTCTATGCTACTGTGAATTTCCTATCCAAGGAAGAAGAAAGAGGGGATCTTCTTGGAAAAAGAATCTAGGGTTGCAATTGACTTCCTTTTAGGGTTTAAAAGGCTTCCTTCTAGTGATCTTGACCTAAAAGAGTAAGAATCTCCTTCTTTCCTCCATTTATTTCTTTGTTATCCATCCTCCCACCTTTTTCCAAGTCGAAACCTTGCTGTTCCATGGCATAAATGGCTCTAAAGCTCTAAAACCCTACCTTTCTTGCTCCTTATGCTTAGGGTTTGCTCATTTGATGAAGAAAGGTGATAGATGGACGAGTTCATAATATATATATATATATATATATATATATATATATATATGCTTGGATTTCCTACCCTACCTGCTCGTGTTTTCTTCTGTTTGGGATTTCATCTTCTCATTATAGGCAAGTTTTATAATTTCTCCACATTTATTGCTTACCATAAGCTTTCTAGCTCATGTTATTGCTTGAAAATGATGATCCATGCAATAAAAAAGCTATGCTTGACTTGAATTTTGATTTTTATAATGTTCCCTATTCTGATTTCAGTTCTATATGAACATGTGATCATGTGTACGTTATTCCTAAGGTATAATATGACTTGTATCATGTTGGTTTGACAACCTATGGTGCTAAGAACCTATCAACCAATGGTCAATTTTAGGATTTAAAGCTGATTTCTTCTATAAACCCATGACCTAATGATGGTACTATTGCAACAACCCTATGGTGTTGTCTTCATGACAACTGATGGTCGGGATCAAAGGTGTCAGATGATGGTGACAACCTATGATCACCCCCTTAGGTCAGGTTTTGGATCAATTATAGGTTTAGTGATCAACCATTAAGTACCCTACTGATGTTATCAATCAATGATGACATTAGCTTAATATTTGATGCTGATTAATGAATATAGTGCTGATCTAACAACCTATGGTGACTTAATGGTCACTAATGATGGTGGATCAGGTCTCCACAACCTATGGTGAGTGAATAATATAGTTGTAGCATCAATTAAACCTTACACCAATGGTTTCTTGGGTCACTTGATGCAATGGTCGAACCTATACTGTAATTGATGGTTTTAACACATGAACTTGACCCAATGGTCAAGATCTAATGTTTATTCCTCCAATAAAATGGAATGATGGCTAATGTAAAATGTTGGTCCTAATAATGTGATTTATATGCCTTCCTTTATATGATCAACTTAAGGAGGTTACTTGTTGACAATGGATGGCTTGTTTTAAATGAACATTTGATTGTGGGTTTTACTCTACTCTCAATGGAACTTTTTGTGTTGTTAATCAAGGGATATCTAGGGTTAGATGGTGACTTTTTCTAGAGCAAAAATCAAGGAACTTCATTGGTGGTTCATCCAAGGTGTTTACTTATGTAAACAACCAATGGTCTTACCTTTTAAACATCCAATGGTTCTAGGTGACATTGTGGTATGGTGATATGAGTTGAATGACGATGGAACAAATGGAGGGTTACTCTTAAAAAGGTAGTCTTACATATTCACTAATATGAATATAAGGGATGATAATTGGGTATAAATAGTCCTTGAATGATTAATACAATCATGGAGTACTCTCTTATTGTTGTTGAAACCCTAGCATGCTATAACCTGATGGTTACACCTTGATTTATGTGTGGGTTCATACTTGATAATAGTATGGAATGTGATGGTCATGCTTCACCTTATACATCCATGATCCAATGGGGATGCCGTGAGTTAGGGTTTGGGTATACATGCTGATTAGTAACATTTATATAATTTATCTTGTTGAACCTAACTCTAATTCAAATAGATAAAGATGAGTATTCATGTTTAACATTCTTATATGATGGATTGATGGTGAAATAACCTCCTTAATATGATCATAACCTTAATATGTTAATTGGTGGTTATCACAGACACATGGTTGATACTTTCTTATGCCAAACATGTGTATTATGAATATGATGAGGGTTAATCATATCTAGATTCCTTGAATGTTGATGTAATACATGAATGTTCTTAATGTTAATATAACCCTGCTATGATTGTTTATGAATATCTCCTAGCTCATTAATGCAATATTGTACTGATCTGGTGTATTATATATAAATGATGTTGTTGAGCCTTGTTATAAGGCATGCAAAGATAATGATGATCTTACAGGGAATAGTATGATGGTCTTCATGACCTTTGGGCATGGTTGAGTCCTAAATGAGGTATAATCCTCTTGTGTTGATAAGGGTTGATACCCTGTGATATTGTGAAAAGGATTTATATCTTGTGATAGTATGATGGTCTTAATGACCTTTGGGCATGGTTGAGCCCTGAATGAGGTGTAATCCTCTTATGTTGATATGGGTTGATACCTTGTGATATTGTGAAAAATATTTATATCTTATGATAGTATGATGACTAGTGTAGCCTCATGAATGGCAAGTGAATAGTACCATGTGATGATGAGATGAGAAATTGTGTTTCACACATTTTATATCTTTTAAAAGTTGTGATATTTATATGCTTGCTATAAGTGAATGGGTTTTTATGTCCACTTGTTTGATGCAGCCTTAATTCACCCAATTGGCATAACTAATCAAGTAAAACTCTAATCATGTAGTGCCCTATGCCATAGATCCATCAGAGTGTCAGAACTTGACAGATGGTGAAATGAGTATTCCTAAGGAAACTCTGAGTGAATACTGTTGAGTATGTGGGGGTGGCAAGTTGAGGACATATCCTTGTCATCCACAATGCAGGTTGTAGAGGATGGCTATGGTCATACCTCATACATCTGATGTGATTGAGAATGGCTGCAGTCGTGTCTCGGTGATTATATATGTGACGAGATTGGAGGACAACTGCGGTTGTACCTAGGATGGTAGGGTATGCGTACCCACCTCCTTTCACTAGTGTCGTGACATGTACTAAGGATGGACTAGGATATTAGCAGCTTGACCTTATGTGTCGCTATGGTGGACCCGTAATGATCGAGGGTGGAGAAGATCTTAGGAGTCCGACTCTTCCTAGATCTTGTATGGCATTGATTTTGACTTAGCAGTGGTCAGTTGGATTTTGAGTGGTATCCTCAAATTCCTCAGGGCACAATAAAAGATGTAAGACAGTCATGTAGCATATATGTTTAGGGTTATACACAACACTTCATATTGGATGATAACCCTTGTTTGCTTTCTTTTCACTGAGATCATGTATAGTACAATAAGAGATAATAGATATGCTTATGTTGTAGTTATGCTCATGTTGTCAAATATACTGACACTGACTGTTAAGATGCTGCTGCTAGCTATGTTTAATATTGCTAGCCATGCCTATGTAAGTAGAAATGCTTAAACTTCTAATCATGCCTATGTAGTTCATTGTGTTATGATGTTATTTCTACTTATGATATAGATCTGTGACCTGTATTTGAGATGCCAATATTGATAGCCATGTGATGTTACTAGACATATTCATGATGTCAGGGATACTTATGCTACTAGATTGCTTGTGTTGTTAGAAAGGAATGTGATTATAGTCAAATTAATGATAATGATTGTTAATAGATGCAATTTGATGATATTAGAGTAGATATCTATCCAAGGAAATGGATTTATTTGTTATCTATATTTGCATTGATGATCATACTTTTTTCTAAGATTAATTGCTTAATCTGTTTAGCATACTTGAACTGTTCAATCTGTTCAATTGATTATTAAATACTCTAACTGCTTAGTTACCTACTATTTAAAATGTTGTAATCAATAAGCGTTGTTGGAGGTTATATCTCTTGCTGGGACATGGGTCTCGCCCTTGTGGTTCACCACATCTTTTTAGGTAATTGACAGTAATGAGAATAGAACTGTGGAAGTAAAGAGGAGCTATAGTAATGAATATTTGAGAAAGTTTATTAGATGTCTAGTGTGTCCTAGAGTCGTCCCTATACTCTCAGGTCCGGGCAGGAAAAGTTTGTATATGGTGTTTCAAACGAATCGGAATTTTGTTAGCATGTTAATGTTTGTTGTGTGGCATATACAAATATTGTTCTCCTGTGTATATATATTGTGGCTAAGGCGATAGAACAATTTGTATCAAATTCTTGGCATAGTATGTATATAAGAAAGATGTAGGGCTCTTATGCAAATGTTTCTGAGTGGGTGCTGGTGTTGAAATTGATTTTAATTTACCCATATTGTTGGGAATGCGATTAATTGGTGATTGATTGTGTTTTATATTTTGAGTAATCTCGTTTAGTGTAATGGGTTATAACACATATTCTATAAATCTGATGCCATGGCATGCTGCATGACAACATCCATGGTGCCCGACCTACAGAGGCAACACAAGAACATGTATGCCTTTGAAATGATTGAGCATATCAAGAATAGTTTGAAGGCCAAGCCAAACAAGAGAGGTATGACATATAAAAGACATTATTTCAAAGCAAGCCAGTAAATGGAGATCCAGTTACTCCTCATGTACTCATATGTGGAGAACCTGGAGAGACTATTTTTTCTAATGAGCCAAGAGTTGGCCATGGATTTGATTATACAATTGTTTCCTGAATATTATAAATAATTTGTCATGAACTTCAACATGAATGAAACGGTTAAGCCACTACCGACACTACTTAGTGTGTTGCAAACTGCTAAACTAAACATAAATAAAATTTAGACTGGATCATTTTGATGGTCAATGTGGTGAGAGGAAAAATTAAGAAAGAAAATGTAATGTGAAGAAAGACTAAGGGAAAGAAAAGGCTAAAAAAGTTCTAAGCCTAATTCACAGTCTTTTGCTCTAAAGATGAAGGGAGGTGTGGCCAAGGATGGAAATTGTCACCACTTTCATTAGCACATACATTGGAAAAGAAACAACCCATTCTACCTTAAAGAGCTTAAGAATTTGAAGGGGATGGAGATCTCTACCTCAGGTGTATAATTTATTGAGGTTAACTTATCTTCTTATTCACCTTGGGTATTGGATACCAGATGTGGATGTCAGATGTGTTGTAATGTGCAACATCTGAAAAGAAGTAGACCCCCTTACAAGGGATCTGTGGGACTACAAGTTTCTGGGGAAAAGGTTGTTGTTGTGGCTGTAGGAACATATAGTTTATCTATACCCTTGGAATTGTAATAAAATTAGGAAATTTCTATTATGTATCTACAACAATTTTTTTTATTTGGATAAGAATGTTTTTCTTTCTTGGTAAAGAATGGAGTTTGCTTTATACTTTTGGATGATATCTATTAATGTAGTGCTTAAATGTCTTATGGTCTTTATTTATTAAATATTGATAAACATGTTTATAACATAAATACCAAATGGCTAAAAATGCATTCAAACATGACATAACTCTAGTATTTTTGCTTGGGCCATATAAATGAGAAAACATTTCTAAACTGCAAAAGGATGGATATTTAGAATCATTTGATTTTCAATCTCTAGAGACACGTGAATCATGTTTTTTTGATAAAGATGGAAAAGAAACACTTTATTGGAAATAATGAGAGGGCAACTAAATTTTTAGAACTCATAGATACTGATGTATGTGGTCTTTTTAGTTCTACAACTAGATAAGGGTATCAATACTTCATTGCAATAACTGATGGTTTCAATAGATATGGATAAGTGTATCCCATGAAACACACATCAAATTCCTTTTAAATGTTCATGGTATTCAAGAATGAATTAGAGAACAAACTTGGCCATGCTTGGATCTGATCAAGGTGGTGAATATTTGAGCCAAGAGTTTAAAGACCTTCTCAAGGAGTGTGGTATTGTATCACAATTAACACCACTAGGAGAACCACAACACAATGGTGTTTTAGAGAGACATAATCACACATTGTTGGGCATGGTGTGGTCTATGATGAGATAAGCTAGAATTCCTAATTCCTTTAGGGACCTGCTCTAGAAACCATACATTTACACTTAACCACGTTCCTTTTGAATTGATTCTAAAGACACCATATGAACTATAATAGATTGGGAAGTGTCCCAATATGTCTTTCATAAGGTTTGTGGCTGTGAAACTTAAATGAAGAGTTGATTTCCTAAAAAATTGGGACCCAAATCTAAAAGGTTTTGTTTTGTGGGATACCCTAAGGAAACCACATGGCATTGTTTATAGATTCCTTCTCATGACAAAGTGTTTGTTGATAGAAGTGGTACCTACTCAGAGAAAGAGTTCATCTCTATAAATACCAATGGGAAGAAAATAGAATTCAAGGAGTTTGAGATATACATAATGACAATGAATCTGAAGAGGAACATAAGGACGTACCACAGTTGTTGTAGCACAACCACCCCCTAAACAAACACAAGAACGTCAAAGATATAGTAGGACTTTCCATGAGCCAAAGATATTTGGATTTCTCATGATTAAAGGTTGTGAGGTGTTGGTCATGGATCAAAGTGAGCTAACCACCTACAAGGAAGTTATGGAGTGACCAAAATCTGGTAAATGGTTTGAGTCCATGAGATTTGGAATGGACTCCATGTATAAAAATAAGGTATGGACCTTGATGGAACCATCTAAAGGGGTGAGACCCATTGGGTTCTAGTGGATCTTCAAGAAGAAGGCTACAATGGAAGGAGATGACAAGAAATAAAAAGGGTAACTAATGGATAAAGGTTTCAAACAAGTTCAAGGTGTTGACTATGATGAAACTTTTTCACCAGTATCCATGGCCAAGTCCATTAGGATCATGCTTGCCACTGCAACATACCATGACTAAATAAATTTGGTAGATGAATGTCAAAACAATATTCCTTGATGTGAATCTACTTTAGAATGTGTACAAGACACAACCTTAGGGCTTTTATCTTCAAAGGATGTTGGAAAGGTACGCAAGATGCAAAGGTCAACCTATGGATTGAAGTAATCATGCAGAAGTTAAAATATTCACTCTAACAAAAGAGATTGGCTTCATAAAGAATAAAGATGAAGCTTGTGTTTACAACAAGGTTATCTTGAGCATTGTTGTATTCATTATAATGTATGCACATGATATACTATTCATGGGAAATGATATTCCAACTTTGTAGAAGGTAAATACGTGGTTGGGAAATAATTTCTAAACGGAAGACTTGGGAGAATCCACCTATATTCTAGGTATCAAGATCTATAGATTTATATCTATAAGTCTTCTTGTCTTAAGTCAAAGTACATACATTGACAAAGTGCTAAAACAATTCAACGTGCAAGAGTACAAGAAATAGAACTTACCCATGTCTCATGAAGTAAGTATTTCTAAGGAAAATTGTCCCAAATCTTTGGAAGAAAAAGACCATATGAGTAAGATTCCATATGCTTCCACAATTGGATCTATCATGTATGCAATGTTATGTAAACATCTAGACGTCTGATACATCTTGAGAATGCTGAGAAGATATATGACAGGCCCATATGAAGGTCACTGGATTGTAATGAAGAACATCATCAAGTACTTGAGAAGGACTAAGAATGGTTTCTTGATATATATAAGTGAGTAAGAGTTGGTTATAATGGTTCAAACTAATGCAAGCTTCCAAACTGAAAAATATGATTATGAATCACAAATATGGTTATGTGTTTTTCCTTAATGTAGTGTTGTCAGTTGAAAGAGTTCCAAGAAAGTGATAATAGCTGATTCTACAATTTTTTTTGAATATATTATTGCATTAGAAGCTATATGGATCAAGAATTCATCAGAAAACATGGAGTTGTTCCTAGCATTGTCTGTAGGGAAATATGTCTATAGATGCAACAAAAAAAATCATTTGCCATATTCCCCTTAGACAAAAAATCACTTCAACAATTATAGATTGGCAAGGAAGGTTGCAAGGTATATACCTAGTCTTGGAGCAAGTCCAACTACTTATCCTTGTAGGAGCATGATCCTTTTACAAGTAGCACATATATGTTTGTTGGAGGCTGCCTCCTGGTGTAGCACCACAAATGGCGGTTGATGACGTCCTACTAGTGGCTGGAAAAGGCCTCCTTACCTCTACATAGTCCACATAGACCACTGAGAACTCCTATCATTCTTTTAGAATAGAGAAGAAGGATTTATCCCTTCTAGTCAATGTGCTAGCATCCACTACTCTCCCTTATTGCCTCTCCCTTGTTGTCTCTCCCTTTTATGGGTAAGACTTGCTTGAGTTCTCACATTACTGCAATTGTGAGAAGAAAACAATTGTTAGAGCTCACCGTTGAGTCTTCAAAAAGCCTTGACTACCCCTATATTTATAGGAGGGTCAGGGTCTCCATATTAACTGCAAGTTGAAGAGAAGAATTTCATGAATTTTCCAAAACCTGCGAACCATGAACCAGTCGGTTCACACTTGAACCAATTGGTTCACACATGAGTTGATTGGTTTAACACTTGAATCAATCGATTCACCATGTTTCCTATTCACAATAATATTGGCTATTATTATTCAATTAATGCATAACATGATGTAAGCATCAATCCTTGATCCAATCTCATTGATCATCCAACGATTTGTTGCACAACCTGAGCCGGTCAATTCATACATCTAAACTAATCAGTTCACTTACTGAACTGGTAATTTCAGAGTTTTCATAGCCCATCTTTTTTAAATTGAATACCTAAACACTTTAGTAATCAAGTTTGAACCACATTCATGATTGAACTCATATTCCAAGTAAATCCTATGCACGTGACCCTATAGGTCCCAGGTTACGTTGGCAATGAATGTCTATAACCAATTGATGACATCACAAAATAATGAGTGATATCTAACAACACATCATTGCTACCCAAGTAATTGGAAAGTTGGGAGAAAAACTTCAACCTACAAATTGTGATTAGTTTTATAGTGATCATATAGTTCATTTATCACTGATATCCATATTGAACTCAAGGCATGGAATCTTCATCCTCTTAAACATTCAATCAATGTTCCTTGAACTAGATCAGATTGTTTGAGATACATGTGTGCTCACATATCATATATTGATTCACATGAGTATGTCCATACATTTATCAATCTTGCTTATCAAGTGACCGAGATATCAAATCTAGTAGGAGGGTCAAATCTCATC
Organism: Alisma plantago-aquatica; assembly: GCA_963693085.1. Lineage (NCBI taxonomy): Eukaryota > Viridiplantae > Streptophyta > Magnoliopsida > Alismatales > Alismataceae > Alisma > Alisma plantago-aquatica. Next base: position 1,407,346,225 of record OY856412.1, on the reverse strand, counting down.
TACATCACTCAAAATCATTCCCCATGTGTCACAATGTATCTGAGCATCACCTATATGGTAACTCTTATTCAAGGTCACGTTAAATTAAGTCAAAGTACATCAAACGAAATGTGATGAGTGTAGTGATTTTAGGTCTAAGAACCACAATCACCACCATCACTATGAGCTAATTCTAACTACCATTAAATGGTTTCTATGCATCACTCTCAAGGTGGGTCTGTCTGATTTACTATTCTCTAACAAGTATCTATGTGTTTGGTTTGATATCATATATTATGACTAATGAGATTATATCATTAACCAAATCACACTCTAGTCTTATGTGTTATTGCTGTCTATCAGCTTCCACAGTAACAATCGACTAGGGATATAACAAGAATGTATGTACTCTTATCATTTGAATGATCTCACTATATAGCCTTCAACCTAAAGACATACATCATCGATTCACATCATTCTTTAGACATCTTTCGTGTTATATCATTATCTCATTATTGAATAAACATATAGACTGAAGAATGCCTCTATTATTAATCAAATTGTTTACAAGATTTGCATTGAAATCATCATATGATTGGCTCTCTGGGCATAAATACCAATAGAATCCAACTTGAACTTAGAGCCAGTCACTCATGAACTTAATCCCAAGTGATATTACATGACCTTCATGCTTCTGCTGCAAAAGTGCTTTTGTCAAGGGGTCAAAAACATTTCTTTTAGTTGGTACTCTGCAAATCTTCACATCTCCTTGTTGTACAATCTCTCATATGTAATGGAACCTCCATCATATGTTCTTGGAAAACTGATGCGATCTGGGTTCCTTAGCTTGTGAAATAGCTTCATTGTTATCAAAATATATCTCTACTGCATTGCTAATGCTTGGAACCACCCCAAGTTTAGAAATGAACTTCTTGATCCAAACAACCTCCTTTTCTACACTGGACAACAATATGCTCGACTTCTATTGTAGAATCAACAACTATTTCTTGCTTAGAACTATTCCACCTTATAGATTTTTTGTTTAGGCAAAACACAAATCCAGATTGTGCTATAGTCATCTTTATCAGTTTGGAAGCTTTCATTGGAGTAAACATTTACCACCAACTCTTCCTCACCATTGTAGATAAGGTACTGATCCTTAGCTCTTATCAAGTACTTAAGGATGTTCTTTATGGCAGTCTAGTATCATTCACTGAGATCTGACTGATACCTGTTGGTCATACTCAAGGCATAGAGACATCAGGGCGAGTACACAACATTGCATACATGATAGATCCAATTGAAGATGCATATGAAATCTTATTAATGCGTTCCCGTTCTTCACAAGAACTAGGACATTGAGCTCTAGAGATACTAATACCATGAGACATGGTAAAGTTTCCTCTCTTTGAGTTCTCCATACTGAACCTCTGCAACAATTTGTCAATGTACGTGCTCTGGCTTAGGCCAATAAGCCTTCTAGATCTATCTCTATAGATCTTGATTCCTAAGATATAGGATGCTTCACCTAAGTCTTTAATCAAGAATGTATTTCTAGCTAGGTCTTCACCATCTATAAAGTGGGGATGTCATTCCCCATCAATATTATGCCATCTACATACTATATGAGGAATACAATCATTCTCCCACTAACCTTCTTGTAAACACATGATTCATCTTCATTTTGACTTAAGACAAACTCTTTAACTATTTCATAAAGTCAAAGATTCATGATCTGAGATGCTTTCTTAAATACATACATTGACCTTTGTAGCTTATAGACTTTATTTGCATCTAAAATAAAAGCCCCGGGTTGTGTCATGTACACATTCTCAAGAAGATTCCTACTAAGGAATGCGGTTTTGGCATCCATCTGCCAAATCTCATAGTCATAATAAGCTACAATATCAAGCATGATCCTGATGGATTGAACCATGGCTAGCTAGAAAAAAGGTTTTGTTATAGTCAACATCTTAAACTTGTCTAAAACCCTTTGCAACCAATCAACCTTTGTAAATTTGTACATTACCATCCATGTCAGTCTTCTTCTTGAAGACCCACTTGCACCCTATGGGTTTTACCCCTTCAGGCAGATCCACCAAGGTCCATACCTTGTTGGCATACATGGATTCCATCTTAGATCTCATGTCCTCAAGCCATTTCTTAGATTATGATCCCTTAATAGCTTCAAGGTAGGTTGTTTGATCATCATCAATGACCAACTCATTGCCTTCTTGAGTCATAAGATAACCAAATCTTTCTGGCTCAAGACGTGTCCTATTAGATCTGTAAAGTTATCTATGTTACATGAGGAATTTGAGATTCCAAAATGGTTTCTGACTCTCTATGTTCCTCTTGTACCTATATAGGTTCAATATTTTCTTGTTGGTCTCAAACCTCTTCAAGTTCTACTTTCCTCCCAATGATTCCTTTGGAAATGAATTCTTTTTCAAGGAATACATAATCCCTGGAAACAAACACTTTGTTGTCAGATGGAGTATTGAAGTAGTATCCTTTGGTTTCCCTAAGATATCTAACAAAGTAACATTTATCTAATTTGGGTCCAAGCTTTTTGAGAAACCACTTTCTCACATAATCTTCACATCCCCAAATATTCATAAAAGATACATTGGGACACTTCCCATACCATATCTCATATGGTGTCTTTTGAACCGATTTAGATGGTACAGGTTTAGTGTAAACACTATGGTTTCTAGAGCATAACCCCAGGAGGAAGTCAGAAGATCAACAACACTCATCATTGATTGCACCATATCTAGCAATGTACAATTCCTTCTTTTTGACACATCGTAATGCTATGGTGTTCCAAGTAGAGTCCATTATGATACGAAACCACAGTGTCACAGAAGGTCCTCAAACTCTTGGCTTAATTATTCTCCACCTCGACCACAATGAAGTACCTTAATACTTTTACCAAGTTGGTTCTGTACTTCATTCATGAAATCCTTGAACTTTTCTAGGGATTCTAACTTATGTTTCATCAAGTAAACATAACCATACCTACTGATGTCACTAGTGAAGGTATTGAAGTACTGATAGCTACCTCTAGAATTTGTTCTTAAAGGGCCACACACATCAGTATATATAAGTCCTAATAGATCACTAGCCCTCTCACTGTTACTAATGAAGGGAGTCTTTGTCATTTTACCCAACAAACAAGTCTCACATGTCTCTATTGATATGAAATAAAAAGAGTATATATATCCATCTTTATGGAGTCTAGAAATATGTTTCTCATTGATGTGGCCTAGACTAAAATGCTGAAGGTATGTTTTGTTTAAGTTATCAAGTTTTAGTCTTTGTTATTTACGTTATTAACATTTGTATCTAGATCTAGTAAATAATGACCATAAGACATAGGGGCACTGCCATAAAACTTCTTATCGATTGAAATAGAACATAACCATTTTATATGAAATTCATATCCATTCTTGTCTACAAGATACAATAACAATATTTCTATTAATGATAGGTACACAATAGTAGTTCTTTGACTCTATTACAAGCCCCAAGGGTAGAGATAAATTATAGGTTCCAACTACAATGGCATCAACTCTTACTCCATTTTCAACACACAGTTCGACCTCGCCCTTTCTTAAAGGCTTATTTCTTTTCAGATCCTACATATTTGAACATATGAGAGATCTACATCCGATATGTAGTATTGAGGATGAAGAAGTATACATATTTATCTCAATAGTGTATATACAGAAGTGGTGATCTCTATCCCCTTCTTCATTTTCCTGAGTCCCTTTAAGTGCAAAGGATAGATTCCTTTTGTACTTACCTTTCTCCTTGTCTAGTGTATTGAAGACGTGGACTTAAACTTAGCCTAAAAACTCTTCTTGGTTTTGATTTCATCTTAGGACTCTTCTCTATTGATCACCATCATGTTTTTCCTTCTTTATTCATGCTTCGATATTTATCAACATGCCAAGCAATTCTGACAATGGTTTGGCCAATTTACTCAAGTAATAACACTAAAAAAACTAGCCATATGATTTAGGAAATGCTTGTAAAATCATATCTATGGCCAACTCTTGGATCAAATGGAATCCAAGTCTCTCTAGATGTTCCATGTATCCAATCATATTGAGAACATGGATCTCTAATGGATCTCCTTTTGTCAACTTTCAAAAAGTGCCTTTAAGAAATTGTACCTTTCTTGATTTGCATGATTTTGGTTCATGTTCTTAAGATGTGTTATCATCTCAAAAATCCTATGTCTTCATATTTCTCATGCAACTCATAGTTCATACAACATAGCATAAGGTGCTTAATGTCTAAGGCATCATTGGCATGCTTCCAATAAGCATCTATCCCAGACCTAGGCATATTAGGAGTAGGTTCCTCTGGCACTGGTGTATCTAGGACACAAAGATTAATCTCATCATTGAGAACCCTTCTCAAAGTCCAAAACTAGTCATGGAAGTTTGTCCCGTTAAGTTTGTCCTTCTCAAAGATTGATCACAATGACAATTTGTTTCTACAAGAAAAATTGCAATTTGTTAAAACACTTTTGACTTGACTTGAAAATAAAATTTGAAAATGTATAATTAGGCCTTTAATTAATTATAAATCCCACTATTTTGTTCAAATCAATGGCCTACACATATCAATTTGGAATATTATACCATACAACCTTCTAGTGAGCCAAGACCCAAAACAATTAAGTTATTATCCGGCTAACGCCGACATACATAACCTATTATTAAGGTAGGAAATATTTGCCAATTGCATCTCATCTAATTCTTGGATAGATGATGTGCACAACTCTTTGTCACAATTCATCAGTATTATTATATGCACATAATCTCATTAAGGTCACCTAGTTAAGTCTGACCTAAAAATCAACACGATAGTAATGCACCTTGCTTGGTAGGCCCAAACAAATACCATCACACTTCTACTAGATAGAGGCACACCGAGCTTGGTGTGCCCATGCTTAGTTGATCAAGATGTTTATGTTTGTTTCTTATGGAAAGCATCTAAGACTTCATATTGGATTGAGGGATTTTATATTATAAATATATATACATATTCAACTAGTACATACACTAGTACAATTCTGACCTCTAATGTCACTTTTCCTGATGCCAACTACAATGAAAAAATGACACTATATAACAAATAACCTAGGTTATCCAACACAAACATCACCATTGATCAAGTCCTTCCGATTTAAAAAGATGCAAGTACAACTTTTTCTATAACGTCAACTAATTTAAAAAAAACCGACATCTAAATAACCCGTGAAATATAATTTTTCATGGAAAAAATATTTGTGTCAATTTTTTTTAAGAGAAGTGTCATTTGTGTGGGAACTGATGACAGGTGCCTTTGTGCAAAATAAATCTTTCCTCCAAAATACTTCTACTGTTGATTTTTTTCTAGCAAAACTGACATTGATTTGTAGGAAAAACTACAAAAATTTCACAATCGATGTCAGTTTCTTGTTAAGAAACCGACGTCAGATGGTTCATGCCATGTCCCTATGAAAAAAGCCCCCCCCCCCCCCCCCCCCGCGACAAATTTCACTCTAGTGTCGGCTCTGCTAGAAGAAACTGGCAACTTAGGCCCTACTAAATCTGATTTTTTAAATTCGGATAATGGCCTCTGGCATCGATTTCTTAATTTAGCTGAGGTCTATGTCACTAGGTTAGGTGTCATTTCTTTGATAGAAACTGACATCTAATCACTTAGTTGTTGGGTTTTTAACAACCAATGACTATGTCCCACTTAATAGCACCCACAAAATTCTTTCCCCCATTCTTTGTTTCATCATTCCCCCGATATACCTAGCACTGGTCATGAGCTGATCTCTACCGATGAGATGATCTACACCGCTACCTAGCATCATGCCCATTCATTGCTGACAACATGATCTCCGCCGCAGCTTCTCTCCTTCACAGAGCTGCTGCCTCTTTCTCCTTCACAGAGCCACCTATGCTTATCTTTCACAAAGCCTTCACTCCTTCTCCTTCATAGAGTCGCCGCCGTCATCTTCACAGAGATGCCACCACTATTAACAGAGATAGCGTGACGACCTTCTCCTTCACCACAGAGCCGCCACCGCCATCTTCCTCCCATCTCTGGCAACCACCAGACAGGCGTCTCACCTTCTAGGTAGTTTTTTTACATGTAATTTTTGATTTGTTATTATACATGTATTATGGTTAGGTCATTAGATTCTACATTCTATTATGATTTTCTATTAAAATGCATTATTGTGTAATATTCTAGGTCACTAAATTCTAGTTGTATATCTAATTATAATTTATAATTATGTTTAGAAAAATGAATGATTAATGGTATTTCACATTTCATTGATGATAAAAATGGCTAATGATAAATCAGTTAATTCTTGATGATACATTGACTCAAATCCTTCTTTTATTATATGAGGTCAAAGGACTTCTCAAATTGAATTATGAAATGTAACTAGGGGTTTAATTTGGGATTGGAGTAACTATTTGGGTGCCTTGTTCAATTTGGGTATTAGTGCTTATATATTTGGGTGCATTGATCAATTTGAATGTTGTATGGATAAATAATTAGTGTGTTTAACTATATTTGATATCAATAAATATGTGATGTTTATAAGATCTATCATGTATTAATAACCTTAACCTTTCTTTCCCTATTATCTATTGGCCTAAAAACCCATCTGAGATTCCTCATTAGGAGTAAATCTTGGATAGTCCTTGGTTTGGGACTGTTCTTGAACACTTAATCTCACTTAGGATGTAAGTGTATAATGTATATTTGGTTTTCAAGATGTTTTGTTAGCACTTCTCCATTTTTTCTCTAAGTACATATGTTGGTGGACATTTGCCCATCTACATCGGTGTACTTGGAGAACTGTGGGGAAATACTGCCAAAATTTTCTTGAAAATTGAATACACATTATACACTTACTAGTGAGATTAGATGTTCAAGAATGGGATACAAACAATCATTACTGAACCCTAAACCCTAATCTGTAAACCATAAACCCTAATATATAAACCCTTATTCCTAAATCCTAAATAATAAGCCCTAATATGTAAATTTTAAACCTAATATGTAGACCTAAACCCTAATAATCCTTTTCTCTTTGATCATATAATGGATAGATCGTGGATCTCCATTACAAATCACTGCACCTCGGAGTTTAATACTGGTCTTGATTAGTTTATTAAATTTGTAGAGGAAAATACGAAACGACTTGGAGATATGTTTTATTATCCATTTAGGCATTGCAATAACAATTGAAAGTTGACACTATTGACGAAATGCACATAGATTGTACACAACTATACAAAATAGTATTGGCATGAAGAGATTCCAACCATGAGATCATTACATGTCGATATCAATACTTATGTTGTAGAAGAAATTGCCGCTGATGATGTAGATGTGAATGAACTGATTTCAATAGACATGGTTGATGTGATGCAAGATAGTTGTGGGTTAGAGCACATAGATCCACCTTCCTTATTAAGAAACATTGTGCATGATCCTTAGAGACTATAATAAATAGGTTGTACTAAGTTTACGAAGCTGAGCACTGTGCTGAGATTTTATACTCTGAATGCTAATGATAGATGGAGAAATAAAAGCTTCACTTTATTTTATGTCTTTGTTGAAAGAAATTCTTCTTGAAGGCAATGAGCATCCATTCTCAACATATAAATTAAAGAACTCCAATGGGAATGAAGGCTAAGAAGATGCATGCATGTCCGAATGACTGTGTATTATTTTAAAAGGACTATGTCGATTTGAAAGATTGTCCAGAATGTGGGGCGTCAAGGTATAAAATGATGACTTTGGGGAAGTCCAAAACTAGCTCTTCTGCCAAGGTGATGTGGTATATACCTATAATACCACAGTTTTAATGCTTGTTTGCCAATACCATGGATGTGGAGAATTTAAGGTGGTATGTAGAGGTAAAGAAAAATAATGATGGGATCCTACGACACACGTCTGATTCCCCATAGTGGAAGAAGATTGATTTATTGTATGCAAAATTTGGTGAAGAAGTTAGAAATGTAAGACTTGGGATTTATACTGATGGGACGAATCCATACGACACATTGAGCAACCAACATAACACTTGGCATGTTATAGTTGTTATATATAATCTTCCCCCCGGTTGTGTATGAAAAATAAGTATGTTATGTTGTCGTTGTTGATATTGGGCCCCAAACAACCTGACAATGGTATCAATGATTATCTTGAACCTTTGATTGATGGATTAAAGAAACTCTAAGGAGAAGGTGTGATGACTTATGATGCTTCGTGTAGAGAGACATTTTGTTTGCATGCTATGCTTTTTTGCACTATTAACAACTTTCCACCATATGGGAATTTGTCTAAATACAATGTAAAAGGATCGAAAGCATGCCCTTGTATGTGGAGAGAACACTGATTCAATAAGACTAAAACATGACAATAAGAATGTATATCTTGGTCATCGAAGGTTTCTTCTAAAAAGTTCTTCCTTACCAAAGGCTGTGCAAAGCGTTTAATGGATCGAATGAGGAACATAGTATCCCTAAACCCATATCTGGGGAGGTTGTTTATGAAGGAGTAAAAGACTTTGTCAATGCATTCAGTAAGAGATCACAATGTACCATTCTCACACAGTGTCAAATCTTTATACAAGAAGAGGTCAATATTCCAGGATCTTCCTTATTGGAGTTCTTTGGTAGTTAGACATTGTATTGATGTCATGCATGTTGAGAAAAATGTCTGCAATAGTGTCATTGGTTATATGTTGAATTTACCAGGTAAGACTAAAGATGGCATCAAATCCAGAATGGACCTACATGAAATGGGAATAAGGAAAGAATTAACAACAGAAGTTAGTAGATATCAAAAAACATATTTACCTCATGCTTGTTACACATTGTCTAGAAAGGAGAAGAAAACTTTTGCGAGTGCTTGCTTAATGTTAAGGTACCACAAGGATACTCTTTCAATATTCATAGACTGGTATCAATGAAGGATTTGAAGCTGATAGGTCTTAAATCTCATGATTATCACACTTTAATGCAATATATACTGCCTGTGGAAATTCATTCTATGCTGCTGAAGCATGTATGGTTTACAATCACTAGGGTTTGTTTCTTCTTCAACACTCTATGCAAATAAAGTTATTGATCTTGAGAATCTCAATAAGTTGCAAAGAGAAGTGGTTGTTACCCTATGCCAGCTTGAGATGTATTTTCCTCCTTCATTCTTTGATATCAAGGTACATCTTGTTGTTCATCTGACTAGGGAAGTGAAAATGTTGGGACCAGTTTTCTTGCATTGGATGTATCCTTTTGAACAACACATGAGTTATTTAAAGGTGATGTTCGAAACTGTTATTGGTCTGAAAGAAATATTATTGAGGATTATGTGTTCAAGGAGGTTATGGACTTTTGTAATGACTTTTGAGCTGTAATGAATCTCCTGTAAACAATAAGAATATTGAGGATTATTCTGTCAGAGGGACTTTAGGAGCACGAGTCAAAGTAATCAGTCATGAACTGTGGGAACAAGCACACTTGTATATTTTACACAACACGGACAAAGTGAGTAGTTATATCACCGAACATACCAATTCCATCAAGACAAAATATCCTCAAGCCAATTCAATGTGACTTTCTAGAGAGCATAACAAGACATTTATTAGGTTGTTTGAAGATAAAGTTTTACGTCAACTATCTCAAACACCAAATAATGTTGCTAAAAATATCAAGTGCCTCACCTTTAAACCAAAAATGAATGTTATGTCTTATGAGGGTTTGACATAAATGAATTTTCATATTACACAAAGCATTAAGATGATAAGAGTGTCGTCCAAAATAGTGGGGTCACCCTTTAAGCATATTCATTGTATTTTTATAGTGCAAAGCATAAGAGTCCACATGAAGCTAAAATGTCATATTACCATGTCATTGAAGACATATGGGAGTTTGACTAAATAGATTTTAGAGTTTTGATATCTAGATGTAATTGGGTTGACAACACCAAAGGAGTTGTAGTGGATGAATTGGGTTTCACATTAGTGAATTTTCAAAAGATTGATGAGAAGGGTGAACCATTCAGAATGGCGTCACAAGCGAAGCAAGTATTTTATACCGATGATCCCGTAAATGAAAAATGGTCTATTTTTCTTCATGGTAAAAGGTAGTTCATTACAAATCCTATATATGAAGAAGAGTACTATGACAAGTATGATGTCTCCATTCCATTGTCAGTTGGTTTACCAACACCAAATATTAAAGCTGACATTGACTTATATATGTGTGGAGATCACACTGAGGGAATGTTAATTGGTATAAGATTGAAATATTAGAGGCATGCCTTTATTTTTCTTAAATGTTAGATAAAAATTTTACATTCTTTATCACTTATATTTCATTATTTGACTATTTTTGATATGACATTATTTTAGATGGTGTCTGACCATGAGTTTGATGATCATGATGATGGTTACTGTGAGAATGAGCACCCTGACAATGTGCACTGTGAGGATGAGCACCCTGACACTGCTGTAAGTTGTATTGTTTTATTACAGATATGTGCATTTTACAATGTCTATCTTGTTGTATTGTTTTATCACATTTATAAGTTATATCCTTTTATGACTTATGTGTGCTTTTTGTCAATTTTAGCATGAGGATGCCCCCCTAAGGATCTTGCTGAGCTTGATGTGCAACCTTGTAAGTGTCCAAGAATATGAGGTATCACCATGATGAACAAGCTACTAGAGCAAAGGGGCAACAAACCAAAGCTGGTCGTTGAGTTTAATAATCAAGGAAATCATGTTGGGAAGAATCTTAGTTCTTTTGTGTCATATCTAGGGGTTCTGACTCGTAGCATAACAAATGTCAATGTAGAATCTTGGCATAAAGTTGATCCAAGAAAGAATGACTTAATATGGAAGGAACTATGCGTGAGATATATTCATTTACAATTCTATTTTTAAAGCTATTTATAATTCTATTCTTAAGAATATTCCATTAAGTATATAAACTTTTACAGAGCATATTTGACCTGGATGAAAAAATGCATTGTAAAAATGTGATGCAATGTTGTGGCAGGGTACTAAGGAGTTATAGGAAAAATCTAACAAGAGAACACATAAGGAATGGTGAGAAAAAGAAGAAATCAACCAATGAGCAACATAACTATCTTGACTTGAAGGTGTTGAAGGTATTTGTTTCTAAGAGACAAATTGATGAATTCAAGGTATTAAGCCTTTCTCCTCATATCGAATTCATTGTATTACATATTTAACACATGGTTTGGGCTAACCAGGCTATAAGCAATGCTCAAAGATAAAGGCTTGAAAAGAATGTGCACAACCACATGATGGGTCCATGTCTATGCACATCTTTGCTAAAAGCTACTACAAGCGTCTTCTTCTCAGCAACCTACTCCTGGGACTGTTGAGTCCTCTACTACCACTGAACCTCTATTTTTCCATGATCTATGGATAGTTGGGAGGCAAATCAAATCTAGAGAAATACCCAACCCCACAACTGTTGAGGTGGTTGCAAAAATGGTAAAATTCAACTCTCAGAGCAATTAATATTGATGATTGTTACGTTTTTTTACCAATTACTAATGATGATGATTAGTGGGAGCTCTAAGAGCAAAGGAAATAAGGCAATTTCATTCCTGAGGATGAAAGGGATGAATTGATAGTTTCTCTAGGTAACCTAAGCATACTGGGTGTGTTAGGGCTGTTGGCACTGGTATCGATATACAAGCCTTCTTTGGACCATCAGAGCATAAATGTAAAGGGGGACTCTCAGATAAGGTAAACCATATGATTGTAAAGGGTATAGAGTAAGCAATGAGAAAGTATTATTCTTCTCATAACATACCTATGGCACCCCACTCTTCATATGAGGTGGACCCTCATACGATAGAGGTGGTTGGGAGTAATCTCATTGAACCACCACCTAGCACATTGTAAGTATTTTTATGATATCGTAGTCTTTTAGAATGATTTGTATAATATGTTTGAGTTTAGGTATATATATATAACACTATGCAAATTTGTAAGGGTTGAGTCCATGCCATATTTTATTGCAAGGATATGTCATTGCTGTGGGCGAGGCTTACCCACTCCTTTTAGGTGACCTGTTTCATGGTGCTCTAATGCCCGCTGATGTAGTTTACATGACGTCGAGGCTTTTCTATGCCGCTTGGAAGTAGACTACACTATGATATGACCACCCCGAGCCCAAGACGATACGTGAAGAAGAAGACAACATGATCGTGTGGCCCAAAGAGGGAGTTTTATATAATGATGTATGCTAAATTTACATTGCGTTTGTATTTGTATATACATGACAATTGATATGAGATTATATATATGAAGGACACAATGCCTAAGACACCCCCTACAACTTGTCCTCCACACCCACGCCCTCCTCAATTACTTGGTTGGATTACAAAGGACTTATTTGACTCATTAGGTCCTCGTTGTAAGGGTAGACAGTATGAATAGGAGACTTTGAAGAAGGGTCGCCTATGATGATTCATATTAAGGAGGATGTTGTAGGTCAATTTCATGATACTAGTATATTTTTTCAAGATGTTTACTTAGCTTGGTTGAATACATCTATGATAGAACTTTAGATATGATGAGAAATTATATAGTTAAATATCTCGTTATATATAAGTTGTTCTATTTTATTTTATATTAATTCATACATGATATATGTTTTGCAGCCACTTACATAGGGTCTGTAAAGAGTTCACACTACCCCATGTGGCATTTCTAGTTCCATCATTGATTAGGCATGTATTTAAAGACCCTGCATCTGTTACTCAATACTTCTTTGCCACGTTTAAATATTTTGGTAAAAAGAAAAAGAGCATGATGTTAGCACCATACAATGTTGAGTAAGTTTACTTACTTTTCTTATAATTTTGACTTAAGAATTACATTTCATTTTGGATATTGAGTTTTATCTTGTTTACCTTTCATTCAGGAATAACCATTTGGTGTTATTAGTTATTGTCCCCACGACGCTAACTGTGTATTATCTAGATCCTGAAGGTGGCGAGGTAGACAGTGGGGGACACGAACTGAGAAGGACATTATTGACGTGAGTACATTTTTATATTTATATCCATTAACGTATATTATTGCATGACTATTTACTAATGCAATTCAATTGTTACATAATATATAGGACTATAAAATATTCAAAAGGCTGGAGAAAAGGTGGACAAGAAAAAGAAAGTGATAACTTGTTAGGATGCTGATGTAGTTTTCTACTCCAATTCATTTATATGCCGACTATGCTTAATTTCATTTATTAGCATTTTGTATGTTGAAATTTATAGTGCACTGTTCAAGACAATGGTTGGGCATGCAAATACTACATGATGCGGTTTATGAAGATGATTTTCAGATACAGGGCACTAGACATCAATTGCATACAAAATGTAATCTATATATATAGTCTTGATCATCATAAGTAATAGTCTCATTTGATTATATGAAAATATCAAACTTTTTAATTAAATATGCTATTATCTTTACATGTGTTTGACATGAAAAACCCCTATACAACAAAACATCTAGATGAGATACAAGAACAATGGGTACAAGCTTTCATTAAGGAAGTAAACTTTGAATTTGATTGGGATAAAGATTGAGTTTTATAAACTTTGATGTCATTATTTCTTTATGATGCGGTGCTTATGGCTTCTTACAACTTTAAATTTGATGTGAGTAAATTGTTGGTGCATATGTGAATGATGATCTATATACATGTGTGTGAATGTGAAAATGAATAAATGAATTGTGTTTCTACATGTCATGAGAATGGAATTAGTGTATATGTGAATGAAGTATCATGTGTGTGAATGAATGTGAAGATGAATGAATAGAATTATGTTTGCACATGTGATGAGAACGAAATTGGTGAATGAATAGAATTATGTGCATATTATGTTTGTTATTGCAAGTTTGGTGGCCTGTTGTTAAGATGAATTCACATGATGTTGTTAAGCTATAGTTTAGAAATTCAATTCTGAACTGTAGGTTCTGCATCCTGCTGACCAGTCAGACAATAGGTCTACAGGCCTACTATTTAAAAAAAAATCAAAATCATTGGTTGTTACAAAAACCATCATTGTAGGTCTGAGTCGTTGCTTTTAGGCATAAAGCCGAATTGCAGGACTAAACTAATGGTCGTGCTGGGTAGAATGACCGTGCTTGTAACACCCACATCCTACAATTACCACTAATCATGAGATTAGAGCATACATTTGAGGATTATACTTAATACAAAGTTCACTCCCAACTTTTTCTTTGATTTCAAACTCTTTGTTTTCTCACATTCAATCACATAAACAAGCTTTACAAGACTTGATTACTCAAATCCGATGCCAACAATAAAGATACAAATATAAACATTCATTTTGTTTCTCAAACTTCCCCGTACATACAACATGATAATCAAACACATACTCTATTATTAAGGAAACAAAGTTACATGTCATCATTTACAACTCTCTCAACTCTACTAGGACCAAGAGTGAAAGGGACTGACATAACTTGACTAATTCAATACTTAGATCTTGTGGCAGATCTACTCTGGTATTGACATTCTTCAATCCATGTAGTTTTCCTAAAAATTTGGGAGTAGAGGGGTGAGCTTACTCGCTCAGTGAATGAGTACTTTAAAGAAACAATTTAAAGCACTTATATAATTAGAAATATATTGTCGAAAAATTGATATTAAGTAGAACAGAAGCAAGATATAAAGTGACTAATCATTTACAAACATACGTATGACATGTTACTCTAGATGACTACAAATAGTAAATCAATCACTGAGCATTCTTAAACAATCAAGTAAACTATAAATTCATAAACATACAAAGAATAATTGAATAACTGCACACAATTGAGTAATCTCTCATTCATATTATTGTGCCTTGAACCCACATGAGGTGTACCACAACATGTGAAGGCATCACAACAATCTACGATCTCATTGTACAAGGCTTAGAATCATGCCCGAGTTCCTAAGACTATCTCTTGAGTAAGACCCTCTCTACAGCGGGCCCAACCATGTCTGGTTCTTAGTGGATAATGGCAGTGGCCAGATATCTCAGACTCCATGTATCAACCTGGGTACTCAGGTGGTGAGTCAAAGCCCTCAAGCTTGATGCACAAGTGGACCTACCAAAGATGTCCATTTATCTCCATAACTCATAATACAGGTACCACCAACATCCCTGGTTGGTGTTGGATACCAAACATTTAAGGAGTCTACCATCACTAGCCTAGACCCCTACACCCAACTAGTGCACTCTATCTTACCTCAACCTACGTGAGACCTCTGATCGAGAAGCACATTTCCTCCTCATAGTGCACGCCTCCTGTGTGGGATTCTACAGTGTTCATGACATCTAAAAGTCTAATTCACTCTTTAAATTTATAGTTTAATCATCACATCAACATTTCTTAATTTAACCTCATAAACAATCCTTTACATAAATTATCAACAACTTGTATCATAAACTGAGCAACCGTGCAACACCACTTATCTCTCTAAAGAACATTGAATTGAAAACACTTCATTCACTGAATACACTATCCTTAGGGTTTCATTCACCTCATTCACATATTAAACAATTCACGTAAGGACTTTATGCATCATAATCTTTAACTGACAAAATATTTCTTTCACCAATTCACATACAACCAACATATATATGAAACACTGGAATGAGTTGAACTAGGGTTTTCAATCCATTCACTGACATATCACACATCAAGAATAACCTTGAATAAATGAACTTATAATGATAAAAGAATCAAATCAGTTGAATTTCATGATGTTTATTTGTAAACTTCTAACTTTCCATTCATCTAGGGTTTCACCCTCTTTATTGAGATATCAAGCAAACACTAATAACATGAAATGAAATACAAGATAGTACCTAACATATATGTACTGTGCCTTCAAAATCAATAATTATTTTTAAACAAAGAGATTCAAATAGGAAAACTTCTTAATTCAGTTATACAACAAATTTTAGGCTTATTAAAAACTCAAGATTTCAGCCTATTATTATAACCGCTACAATAGCTTTAGGAATTCTTTACAAAATGATTTATATCAATTTAAAATATGATTTTATCATCTAAAATTCATCTCAACATAGAATTTTTTTATTTCATATCATATTACAAAAACTACAACGGAAAGCTAGTTTAGGGTTTGTAGTCGCATATAAAGGGATTGAACATTTATTGATGATTTAACACAATTTCCTAAAATCTACTATTTAAAAGAAGTAACTACTCACCCTAATGTGTGAAACCACTTTAAAAATGCAACCCACATCTAAAATTCTCAAACTCATATCAAAACCCTAGCAAATGATTGCTTTCTTCTTCCTTTCAACTTAGAAACCCTATCATGGAGAAAGAGTGAGAAAAGAGGAAGATTTGATATCATTTCCAACAAATCAGAGGAGGGACGTAATCTTGACATGTGAGAGAATATTTACCATGAAAGGCTATGCAACAAGCTAAATTTACTTGATTTCATCATATCTCAGATAGTGAAACCCTAGGTCAACATCTCCACCACTTTCTCCTCTCAAAACCCTAGCTCTCCTCTCTCTCTAGAATTTCATTTCTCTAGAATGGATCATGAATATGAGAGCTCTTAGTGTTTTAGGTTGATCATATAGAGCAATTGAGGTGCTTCGGTAATTTACAAGTTGACCCCACATTGTACTTTCTCTTATTTCAGCTGAATTTTCTGTCATAAAAATGTTACTGTAATTTGTTTACTTCAGAGGTCAAACCTCCTCTAAAAATTATGAAAAAAATTAAAATATTGTCTAGAACATAATTTCAGAGTTATATTAAAAATTTTAGATCATTCTAAGCTACAAATAAACAATTAAAAATCAAATACTACACTGGTGAACAATAGTCTGTAGCATGGTCAGTCGAAGTATTGTTCGATCGAGAAACACATTCAAAAGACTTCAAAATATTCTGATATATTGTACTAACACGTATGATTGAGTTATTTATACTATTTCCAAAGTTTAAGTAAATATAATTTACATAGAAAATATTAAAATTCATTTACCATATTGTTATACACATCAAAATTTGTATTAATATACAATCAAAACCCTAATTTTGGTGATTAGGGTTTATACTTCTTAAACCCTAATCCATAAGAATAAAATCACAGCTGGAGTTTCTTATTAGGTTTGAAACATCACTATTGATCTACCATCATAAATCAAGTTTGAGCGATGATCAATCTAATTAAGCATGTAACCATCTAGGTAAACCCTAGTTTACCAATTAAGCTCAAATGGGGTCATAACAATTCTTCCCCCCTTAAAAAAGTTTCGTCCTCAATATATATATATATATATATATATATATGCAAACAAGTAGGTTCAAGGTTTATTTTAAACTTATAAAATATTATATGTCACTAAATTCTTGTATTTCATATTTGAATGTGGTTTTCAACATTGAGTCCTTTTGTTTCTCTTTTAATCACAACAAATTTGAAACAAAACTTCTCAATGATGGAAAAAGAATTTTCAATGTCAAAATAAATCACTAGGAAAGAGAAAGAGAGACAACCATTTTCAAGTCTATCATACACTCTTGAGGTGTTGCCTTAGTACTGGAAATTCAATCCAACCATTTCAACTTATACTACTCAATTCATATTATTGTTCTCTATCACCTCTGAATTGCTGAAGAGAGTTCACCTTGATGGTTTAAAGTTTACTATTGCGTTACTCAATTAGAAAAGTACTCATAAGATACAAGACTCGATTTAAAAACAACTATGAAATACTGGGCCGAATTACTGGTATGAATGGATACAACCATCACACCCTTTCAATTAACATATTTCTTGCACATGTACAATTGAAATCACATGTAAAATAAATTTACATCCCTTCATATACCTTCAACAAATTATACTTCTAAAAATACATTCATGTACTATTGAAATATATTTGTTTTCTCTGACTTCTCTTCTTGTTCATTACTATTTACTTCTTCTTACTCATCGTTCTCATTTTGATCATATAGATTAATCATATCTAATCATTAAAATATTCAAGGTAAGAATGGATTGTTCATCATTCTTGCAATCACTGTAAGAATTTATGTCAGATCACATTTTGATCATGTTGCACTTTTCCTTTTATTCAAATCATACTTATTACATCTCAAGTCTATTTTTTATCCTTTGTTTTTTTTCATTTCCATGTTGTTTATCTACCTTTCTCATTTGCTACCTTTAAACCATGTATTACTGTCACTACTAATTTCTTCTCATATTATTGATCTCGAGATATTATTTTACAATGATGTTAGTACTCAAGGTCAAACCACTAATGACATCCCTTGAGCTATTGCAACCCTAAACATTACAAGGTTTGATCCTTATCAATAACATGATCTTGTTGTGACATGCCTTTACTCTCTTATTTTAATATGCAAACTTTAGCTCTCCAGAAGTTTACTAAGGTTTCCTTATCTTATCACTTGAATTTCCTTTCTATTATTTGATCTTTCTAATAGGTTACTTTCCTAATCTATCTTGTTGGAGTTTCATCATCATTCAATATTGTTCCAACATTATATCCAATAGATGCATCTACCATGGTGGTTATGTATCATTTAGAATCCATTCTTTTACCACTTCATCCCCAAATTACTCTCATTAAGTAGGATATAAAAGAGAAGGAATTTATGAGATTTAGAATTCCAATCTTCAAGTATTCACTTAACACATTTCTCGTATATATGTATAAATAGTCATATTCAAGGAGACTATACTATTATTCGTCTTCTAGCCCTTATATTTCTAGGGTTTATTTCTAGCCTATCCTCCCTCTACATACTTGGCTAGAGCATCCAGAGAAGAATAGAAAAAGTAGCTTGATATTGATCAACCGAAGTATTCAAATACTAGACCAGGGCATCCTAATACTCAAATATCCCAGAGCTATTGACACATAAAATCCTAACCGCCACACACATATGACTCTGACTTCCTATCTTAATGGTCCATGATGGCTCAGCCTAAGCTATGATACCAAGATGTATCACCCACATCCCATGACTATCACTAATCATGAGATTAGGGCATAAGTTTTAGGATTATAATTAATACAAAGTTCACTCCTAACTTTTTCTTTGATTTCAAACTCTTTATTTTCTCACATTCAATCACATAAACAAACTTTAAAAGGGAAATTAAGACTTGATTACTCAAATCTGATGTCGACAATAAATCTGATTACTCTTTATAAACATTCATTTTGTTTCTCACACTTCCCTGTACATACAACATGATAATCAGACGCATACTCTATTATTAAGGAAATAAAGTTACACATCATCATTTACAACTCTCTCTCAACTCTACTAGGACCTAGAGTGACAGGGACCGACATAACTTGACTAATCCGATACTTAGCTCTTGTGGCGGATCTACTCTGGATTTGACATTCTTCAACCCATGTAGTTTCCCTAAAAATTTGTGAGTATAGGGGTGAGCTTACTCGCTTGGTGATTGAGTAATTAAAAGAAACATTTTAAACCACTTATATAATTACATATATATTGTTGAAAAATTGCTATTAAGTAGAACAAAAGCAAGCTATAAAGTGACTAATCATTCACAAACATATGTAGGGCATGTTACTCTAGATGAATAAAAAGAGTAAATCAATCACTGAGCGTTCTTAAACAATCACAAGTAAACTATAAATTCATAAACATATAAAAATAATCTAATAGCTACACACACTTGATTAATCTCGCATTCATAATATTATGCCCTGAACCCACATGAGGTGTACCACAACATGTGAACACATCACCTCAAGCTACAATCTCACTGTATAAGGCTTAGATGAATGCTCGGGTTCCTAAGCCTATCTCTTGAGTAAGACCCTATCTACAGCGGGCCCTGCCACATCAGGTTCTCGACAACTGATGAGAGCGATTGGATGTATCAGACTCCACCTCTCAAACTAGATACTCAAATGACGAGTCAAAGCCCTTAGGCTTGTTGTGCCCAAGTGGACCTACTGAAGATATACAATGATTGCCACAACTCGTAAAATAGATACCACTGATATCCCCAGTTGGTGTTGGATACCAAACATAAGGAGTCCGCCCTTACTGGTCTAGACCCTCACACCCAACAAGTGCGTTCCAGCTTACCTTGGACTACGTGAGACCTCCAATTGGGAAGAATGTTTTATCCTCACAGCCCAGGACTCCTGTGAAGGATTCTATAGTGTTCATGGAATCTAAAAGTCTAATTTACTCTTTAGATTTATAGTTCAATCATCACATCAACATTTCTTAATTTAACCTCATAAATAGTCCTTTACATAAATTATCAACAATCTGTATCATAAGTTGAACAACTGTGCAACACCAATAATCTCTCTTAAGAACATTGAATTGAAAACACTTGATTCATTGAATACCCTATCCTTATGCTTTCATTCTTCTCATTCACATATCACACAACTCACATAAGGACTTTATGCATCATAATCTTTCACTGATAAAATACTACTTTCAACAATTCACATACAACCAACATATATATGAAACCCTAGACTGAGATGAACTTGGGTTTTCAATCCATTCACTGAAATATCACACATCAACAATAACTTTGAATAAATTAACTTATAATGATAAAATAATCAAATCAATTGAATTTCATGATGTTTGTTCATAAACTTCTGACTTTCCATTCATCTAGAGTTTCACCCTCTTTACTAAGATATCAAGCAAACACTAATAACATGAAACAAAATAAAAGATAGTATCTAACATATATGTACTATGCATTCAAAATCAAAATCATTCAAAACAAAGAGATTAAAATAGGCAAACTTCTTTAGTCAGGTATACAACGATTTTAGGCTTACTAAAAACCCTAGATTTCATCCTATTCTTATACCCTTTGCAATAACTTTAGGAATGCTCTTTTAAATGATTTGCATAAATTTCTAATATGATTTTATCATCTAAAATTCATCTCAAAAGAGAAATAATCCATTTCATATCATATTGCAAAAAGTAGAACTGAAAGGCAGTTTAGGGTTTGTAGTCACACACAAAGATATTAAAGATTTATTGATGATTTAACACAATTTCCTACAATATACTATTTAAAAGAAGTACCCACTCACCCTAAGGTGTGAAAACACCTTAAGAACACAACCCACATATGAGATTCTCAAACTCATATCAAAACCCTAGCAAATCAGCCCTTTCTTCTCCCTTTCAAATCAGAAATCCTAGGATGGATAAAGAGTGAGAAAAGGGGAAGATTTGATATTATTTCCAATCAAATCAAAGGAGGGACGAAATATTGATATGTGAGATAAGATTCACCATGAAAGTCTATGCAAAGAAGCTAAACTTACTTGATTTCATCATATCCAGACAGTGAAACTCTAGGTCAACATCTCCACCACTTTCTCCTCTCAAAACCATATCTCTCCTCTCTATCTAGAATTTCATTTTCTAGAATGGTTCAAAAATTATGAGAGCTCCTGGTGTGTTAGGCTAATCATTTAGAGCTATTGAGGTGATTTGGTAATTTGCTAGTTGACCCGTCACTATACTTTCTCTTATTTCAGTTGAAATTTCCATCATAAAAATGTTACTGTAATTCATTTGCTGCTGAGGTCAAACCTTCTCCAAAAATTATGAAAAATTAATATATTTTTGACAACATAATTTTAGAGCTCTAGTAAAAATTAAGATCATTTTGAGCTACTAATAAATAATTAAAAAACAAATACTACACTATTGAACAGTAGTCTGTAGCAGGATCAGTCAAAGTATTATTTGACTGAGAAACATATTCAACGAACATTCAAATATTCTAATATTTTGTACTAAAATGTATAGTTGGGTTATCCATATGTTTTCCAAATTTCAAGTAAATCCAAGTTACATAGAAAAGACTAAAAATTAGTTACCATACTACTATGCCCATCAAAATTTGTATTTATATACAATCAACACCCTAATTTTGGTGATTAGTGTTTACACTTATTAAACCGATATTATAGGGTCATTTTAACCAATGCTAGATGTAGTTTATATACTAGTGATAATTGTAGTACTGTAACGCCCCTCCAAATATATGTACGTCAGCAGAAGCAAACCCTATGTTGTCCATAACATGGGACACTTGAATTCAAGGAAAATTGCAAAACATGATAAGTATAACATCAAGATAAATGAAACACCATGCATTATCTAGAAATATGGATTCATACACTTTTATTTGAAAGAGAAAACTAATACTATAAACTATCTCATCCTTGAACTAAAATCTAATACATGAAAGGTAGGACAAATCTGTGGCATAAATCTTCTCCTAAACTTGATATTGGATCTTCTAAGGTGTAGATGGTGCCCCACCAAGCTAAACTCCTAATTTATCCTTGAGAGGTATGCTCCTTGGTTAAGATCCCTAATCATTTCCTCCCACCAACATTGCATCCCCATCCATGCATTCAAAATAGAAAACACATTTGAGTAAGCAACATTGAG
Source organism: Alisma plantago-aquatica (assembly GCA_963693085.1). Classification (NCBI taxonomy): domain Eukaryota; kingdom Viridiplantae; phylum Streptophyta; class Magnoliopsida; order Alismatales; family Alismataceae; genus Alisma; species Alisma plantago-aquatica. Next base: position 1,407,323,613 of record OY856412.1, on the reverse strand, counting down.
TATTGTTATAATAACATAATAACTTGGCAATGATGAAAAACATAAAACTAATTGAATTGTAAATCTTGGATTCACATAATATGCTCTTAGTGATTGATTATAATGTCCTCTACTCTTATGCATCCATTGTTCTCATAAGGCCCAAAGGCTCAACTGATGTTCCACTTGAACTCATGATGTGCACCTAAGTGGCATCAACTGTGCACCAATTGAGCTCATGATTTGCACCTAAGTGCCATTAATAACGCCTTACTTGAGTTCATGATTTGCACATACATGCCACTACATTCCATTTGAACTCATAAGGTCTGATGGCTTTGTTGGGAAATACATGCACAAAGTATAGCAACGGAAATATTTTTTTTATCTATCCATATTCCCATAACAACAAGATCGCATAAACTATTATGAAATAGGAAGGATGGTTTTAGCAAGTTATACATAGTCCTAGAGCAAGTCCAGTGACAAAACTCACTTCTTTGCAACTACTAACAAGTTGCTCTTGGACGGTGGCTGTGTTGCTCCTGGACTTCACCATGAACATATGTCTCCGCAACCTCTACAACAACTCTGATGGTCTTGCCATGGACTAGAGATTGACTTTGTTCTCTGAGCGGTAATCAAAGGACTCCTACCTATAGAGTAGTCTACACAGAGCAACTAGAACTCATGTCATTCACCAAGAACATATAGGAAGGAGTTGTCCCTTTTATTGATGTACTAGTCACTAACATGCTCTTTCACCAACAATGATCACCCGTTGTTTCTCTCCTGGAGCTATCCCTCCTTGATGGGTAGGACTTTCTTGGGCTCTCTTGGTTACCACAACCAGAGAGGACAAAAATTCTCAGAGGAACAAGTTCTCAGTTGTCTGTGTTGTCTTGGGAAACCCCCAGTACCCCTCCTTTTACAGACGGGGCTTGGGCCATGGTTCCTATTATGTACGAGATTACATGGGAGTGGAAGGGACAAGAAGAACTTAAACTTTCACAACCTATGAGATGCCAAACGGTCATCTGGCACACCCAGATGGTCTCCTTGTGTGCAAGACAGTCATCTCATACCCAATTGGATACAAATTTGACAATTTTGATTCCAATTAATATCACATATTAATTTTCTTGTACCCCAAGAAAAGTACAAATCGAAACTATTAAAGAAACATATAGAAACTTTGTTTGCTCAAAAGAGATGTATCACACATGTGAGACACCCATCTCATTCAACCAGACGGTTTTCTGGTGAACCTGAGTCGAGCGGATCAGTTCAACAACTTGAACCGGTCAGTTCACTCCTCAATTTGGGCAGAACCAAGCCAATTCGATCCTTGATTACCCTAACAACCCAAACAGCCATCTCAACACTTGAGATGCTCGTATGGATGCCCGAATGGATGTCTCACTTTGTAAGATGATTGTTTGGTAGTCCAGTCAGCCAATCTTTTGATCTGTTGCATGAATTGAATACCTAAACACTTTAGTAATCAATCCAATTGTCATTCAAGATCAAACTCCTCTTCTAGATGAGTTCCTATGTGTGTGACCCTATAGGTCCCATATCACATTGGCAGTGAGTGTCCATAACTAGCTTATGAGATCACAAGTAGAGAGTGGTGCCTAGTCACACATAAGTGCTACCCAAGTGAATGGAAAGTTGGAGAACATTTTCAACCTACAATCTATGTAATGTGTTGTAGTGATTGTATAATTCCTTTGTCTTTGATATCTAGGATGAACTCAAGGCATGGAAGGACATCCTTTAAACATTAAATCCATGTCCCTTGAACCAAGGCAAAATGTCTTAGATAATATGACATCAATATCATATATTTATTCACATGTGCATGCACATGCGTTTCTCAGTCTCGCTTATCAAGTGACCATGTTATCCTACCCCAATAGGAGGGACAAATCCCATATCTATCACTCATAGTCTATCCCCATGTGTCAAAGTCACCCAATCATCACCGTTATAACAACCCATGTTTCAGGACTGCATTTGATTATGTCAAAGCATACCCAATGACATGTGAGGAGTGTAGTGATTTCAGGTCTAAGAATCACAATCACCACCTTCACTATGAGAGATGACTGTGACCACCACAACCATGTGTCACTCTCAAGGTGGGTCTGTCTGATAGATTATTCCCTAATATGTATCTATGTGCTTGGTTTGATTTTGCCATATCATGACTAATGAGATTTAGTCATCAAACAACTCACATACTAATCTTATGTGTTATTGTTGTCTATCAACCCTCTACAATAACAACTGATCAAGGACATAATGAAAATATGTATATGTACTCTTAACATCTGTATGATCTCATCCACAAGGGTAGTAACTTGAATACATACATCACTGAGAAATATAATTCTCTCACTTTGTATCCTCATTATCTCATAACTGAGTGAAAAAGATGAATGGGAAGCTTGCATTTATATATGTTATTATTAATCAAATCCTTTTAGGTAATTATGCCATGTAAATCATCATATTATTGGCTCTATAGGAATACCTTACCAACAAACTCCCACTTTCTCTTAGAGCCAATCACCCACAAATATTATCCATAGTGATCTAAACATGTCCAACATGCTTTTGCTGCGATAATGCCTATTTGGCGGGTTAGCAACACCTTGGTTATAGTTGGTATATTGCATGTTTCTTATCTCTTGAGATGAAACTACCGTAATATGGTATCTGATATTCCTTGCATAACAATTAGCTCCATTATTTTTATAGTATCTCTACTGAGTTATCAATGGTTAGAACTTCTATAAGTTCATCATATGAACCTTTTAGATCCATATAGGATCACTCTATTTCACAACACAAGTATACTTGGCCTCTATTATAGAATAGAATTAATGGCTATTAGTTCGGCACCTTTCCAACTAATAACATCCTTTTATCTTTTAAAATCAAACATAGTTTATTGCAATCACTTGGTCATTATGAATCTTGCATTGATGTAACTCTTTACACCCAACTCTTGTTGGATCAAGGGCTCTAGAGGGGGGGGGTGAATAGAGCTTCACAAATCTCACAAAACAAATTAGACCACCAAATTATATCAAGTGCAGAATCTTAAACATTCATTCAATTTGAGATCCTAACTAGCATGCACAACAAGGATAAGAGACAAGGAAGAGCAAGCACTTGGACAAGGTGGTTTAGAGTGGTTCCATGTCCTAACTAGGAGCAATGTTAGTCCACTACCTAGAGATGGTTAATCTCTAGGATTTTCAATCTTGGTACTCTTATATTCCATCATGAGATTACAAGACAAAACCACACCTTCCAAGGGCTTAGTACCTCAAGCAAGGATATTCAACCTATAAAAGGAGCTTACCCACTTGAACCATGGAGTCTTCAGCAATCAACATGGACTTACCCACTCCTTCTTCAAGTCTTCAGTGTTCAAGGGATTACCTATCCTTCTTGAGTGCTTGCCTTGCCTATCTCCTTCACTTGGAGATCTGGAACACCTTTCCTTCTTCAACCTTGAAGAAAAACAACTCCTTCTCCTTCACTCAGAGAAGATCTTCAACCTTTTCTTCAATAAGGAAAGGGGGTAGGAAGATGATGGAGGAGAGCTTTACATCATTACAAGGAGCATCTCTCTTACAAAGGAACCTATCTCACTCATACTAACAAATTTTACTTGAAGGTAGAGAGAGAAAGGGGCTCAAAGGGTTAGAACACTCTGAACTAGGCTAGGACCAAGCATGTAGTGAATGCGCAACCTTAGAATGAACTCCAAGAGGTCCGATTTGTAGCTGAGGGTGCCCCTTTAAGTTGTGGGACACTTAGATACAAAATATAGCCATTTTTTCACAAAGCAACGACTCTATGTTTTCTCAAAACACATACCAACAGTCACAATCACTTTTTCTGCACATTCCATACAGTGCTATCGGTCGAGTTTCAATAAAGGTAACTCGACCAATAGAGTAAAAGACAAAGCTGATATTCAAACTATTATTCGAGTTTATCTTGGGAAAACTCGACCGATCATTGAAGATCGATTTGGTCAGGTACTCGATCGGTTGAGTTCTGTGAAAATACAACTCGACCGATGCTATCTTTAGAAAACTAATCCAGTGGGATCGGTCGAGTTGTAAACTCGACCGATTGGCTATCTGTGATCACTTTTATAAAGTGCATCTAAAGTGATTAAAACTTGATGTTTAGTGTCCCAATCAATTTTCTCATCTTAGTTACAAGTCAATTCATCATTACAAGTGATTACAAAAATGTTCTAAGGTCGTTTACATAGATTTCCAAAAATGCACACTTGTAGCTCTTTTGACTTGAACTTGAGCAAAATTAGGGCTTTTGATTTTTGATCCTTTTCATGTACCTAACACCTAAAATCAATCTTGAATACACATATTAGATACATATGAATGGAATGGTTAAGTTATTATCAAAATATGGACAATGTATAACCTCTAGGTCAACATTCTCCCCCTTTTTGACAATGACAAACCATTCCTCAAACATATTGAAAAGGATATAGAAGTTATACCTTTACCTTGTAAATTAAGGCGATTCAAGATGTGAACAATGTGAATTGCTCCCCCTCAATATATGCTTCTTCTAACATGCATGGTTAGTCTATCTACACACATCAATCATATCATATATGTGCTATGTGGTCCTTTGCAAGTCACATGATAAAACAATAAATCAGCAAGAAAATGATCTCAGAAGCAATAAGCAATAGTATAACAACAAATAACAATACAATGGAGTTTTAAACCATTGAAATATATCTCCCCCTTTTGACATTATCAAAAAGTTGGGGGGGGGTAGAAGAGCATATATGCAGGTCTTCTCCAAAACACAAACAACCAGATATTCATACAAGCAATCTCATATCATATGTCAAACAGAGACTAAAGCAACATACAATCTCAGTCACAATCAAAATATGGTGAATGATGGCACCAAGGCATAAGATATAACAGAGTAAATAGCAAGAGTGCTCATCACATATATGACAACTCAGATGCATGTCCTCAGAAAACAACTACAAACAAGAAGCAATGAAAAACTGAAGATAGAAATAGTGCAACTCAGATAATGTGCCCAGATGTTTCTTATACCAAATAGCCTAGAAAGATATATATGATCATCATGCTAGACTAAAAGCTAAGAAACAAGCTAAACATATAAACTATCTATATCAACGACATCATCATCATCATCATCAGCTCCTGGCTCATAGTCCTCGTCTCCATCATAGGGTGCAGTAGTAGTGCCTTCATCACCAGATCCATCACCATCACCATCACCGTCATCAGAAGCACCCTCGCCATCACCGTCATCATCATCATCAGCCTCAACATTTTCAGCCTGGTCAGGCATCTCGTCATCAGTAGGAGGACCGAAAGCAAGACCGGGCCAACGAGCATTCTGCTCAGCCTAAGACATACCAAGAGCGTGAAGTTCATTGGCATGTGGAAAGGATGGAGTAGAGTCTCCAAGGCTGGCAAGCAAGGTGGCCAAGGGACCAGCAGGCAATAGGAGGTAGGCGGGAGCAGAACTACCAGCAACGAAGGGTGGAGGAGGAGCAGCAGCGGAAGGCTCGGGTGCGGGATAGTAATAATTATATGCATAGGAATCATAATCACTACCGGGGTAGGGCTGGTAGGTGGGGTAGGGTGAAGCACATGATAGGTTCATGGTTGACATGATAGAACACACATCCTGATGTAGGTGGTCCTGAACATGTTGGTTGTATGCTTGTTGGTGCATCATGTAGCCCAAAAGGGTTTCATTAGATACATAAACGAAACACAACTAGGTCTAGGAGGAGGCTGAGGAGGTAGGGGCTATAGAGGCTGAGGTAGAGGGAGAAGCACCAGGGGTGGAAGAGGCAAACACATGCACACACTTCTGAATCGTGGTTTCACTGATGCATACGCCTTTTCTGGCTACTTTGTAATGAAAGTTAGAAAAGAGTGATTTCTCAGTAGCGAACTGAAACAAATCACAAATCAGAGTAGGGTAGGGGGGTGGGTGCCTTTGGTGTTCTTACTAGTGTCAAAATAGGCCATATGGTGTAGAATGTATCTGGCCCACTTGACACCAATGTTCTCTAATAGGTAATACATAATGATAGCTGTGTTCTCTGCAATATCCGTTTGATTTTTCTTTGGATGGATGTTGCAGTTGATCACTAAAGCCAAAATGCACTTCCTAAGGTCAAGGGAGGAGGAAGGAAGGGTGCTCTTCTTCTTATAGGGAATGTCAAGTTTCTTCAAGTAATAATGAATATCAGGGAGAGTCAATTTGTTTTACTTGTAGAAACCTTCCGGATCCAAAAGATCAAAATACTCTCCATAATCCTTGCGCCAGGTATCATTTTCCTCATCTTCGAAAAAGATGACATTTAATATATCCTTGGAGATTTGGAAACGCTTACCTGCGATCATCGAGGTAAGGATTACTTAAGCATTCGACGGGGTACGAGGGAGTCATAGTTCCAACGCAAATTAGTGTAAAACTCATGAACTGCTTTGGTGCTAGACATGGAATTATGAAAGCAATCACGTTCGACGCCCAAGGTAGAAAGGTGATGAACGACAAGCAACCTAGCAACTTGATCTATAACCGCTTGACATCTAGGACTAGGCTCAAATAGAGTTTTAAATAATTTTAACAATTTATTGAACTCAAACAACCACAATTGAAAATTGGAAGAAGGAGACATGTGTTTAGAGTGGTTCCAACTTTAGCAACTACTAAAGTTGTCAGTCCACTACCCGGTTGCTTACCCAACCGGGATTTTGAAAGTATTTATTTTATTACCTTCCCAAGGATTTATACAAAATACAATACTTTCCTTTACACCCTTTGAACAGCCTTCACTTGAAGTAGGTGCACCAACCTTGAGGTAGCCTTCTTGAAGTAACTCCAAGCTCCCCCTTGAAGTAGCCTTCCTCTCTAGAAGTAACCTCCCATTGCACCAGCCTTCTGAAGTAGCTCAAAGTCACCTTCTTCACCAAGAAGATCTTCACCCTCTCCAATCAGCAGCCTCCAACCTAGGAGTAGCAAGGAGAGTACAAACGGTAATAGAGAACAAGAAAGGAAAAAGGAAATTACAACTTATCCTTTGTAGCCCAAGGCTTGATTTGCCTAGATCAAGCGTATAGATCTCCTAACCAAGTGTGTGGACTTGTGATTGCAGTGGGTAGGAGATACTAGCCTATAGGACACGAATTATGAGCTAAGGAAGGAAGTAGCCAATGTTCACAATGCTCAATTTTCTCACAAACAGATTGCTCAAAGTATGCTCAAAGAGTTCTCAAGTGTAACAAGTGAGTTTTAGTGTCCTATGGCTTGTCCTATTTATAGGAATGGCCTAAGGATGCTTAAGGACGTTCTAGACAACTTCTAGGGGTTTCTAAGTGCTTAACTAGACGTTAGGTACAAGTTTGTTGCTTTAACAACGACTAATTAATTAATTCTGCAGTTGCTGTCAGAGACCATCTCGGTCAAGGAATGGTCGACCGAGACACCTACTCGGTCGAACAATTGTCGACCGACAGGCTCTCTGGAACAAGTGATTTGCAACGTCTATCTCCAACTGCCAACGACCTTGTCAGTTGTGTCTAACGGCTACTCTGGATCTTTCTCGGTCGAGAAGATTGTCGACCGAGAGTGTCTCGGTCGAGGAGTTTGTCGATCGAGATTGATCCTGTTTCAATGTTTCAATTTAGGCACGAATTATATGTATGAGTGTGCAAATGTGATCCTATTTAAAGGGGATGACTTATCTAAATGTGGTGTTTAGCTAGGGAAGATCTAACGCTTGATTTACATGCAATCTAAGTACTTGTACATTATATATTTGTACAAGTTTTTACAAAGTGATTACATTGCATGAAAACATAAACATGTAAGCATATGGATTTCCCTAGTTGCTTTGTCATCCACCTTAATCCTGCACACTCAAGTAGCTCGTTAGATCAATAAGAATGAAATGTTTGTCATAATCAAAACAAAGGGATTTATAGATGTCCATTTAGCCAACAATCTCCCCCTTTTTGAAGATGACAAACATTTCCAAAATATAAATGAAAGAAATATAAAACATATGAGTTTCATACCTGAAGATTACCTTTTGTAGCCATTCTTGTTTTGCAAGTAAGTGCTTGGCCTTTTTCATTATGAAACTCAGTTATTATAGTTTTGATCTTTATTTTATTTTGATATTATTTTCTCCCCCTTTGTCATTTCAAAAAGATATCCATGTAGAATATTTGATATTACTTCTCCCTCTTAATTTTATACTATGCTCCCCTTTAGATAGATATCCCAAGGTATAAGTGCTTTGCAATAGATGTCAATTTAGCCATAACTTTAACTTTTAGATATTTGCAAAGATTTTCATCCTAGAGGTGGATGACAAAGATTTGCACAAGAATTCACTAGAGAGAGCCTATGGAAACAAGAATATGAAAGTGTGAAGAAGTGACCCGTTTTTGGTCCTTTTATAGCAATCCAGTGACCGGATCGGTCGACAATTTGTCGACCGAGCGTCCACAACGTCATATTCCAGACGGGCCACTCGACCGTCCAACGGTCGACTTGCAACGGTCGGCCGTTAACGGTAACGATCAGATTGCAACGGTCATATCCCAATGGCTCTTTCTCGGTCGAGCAATTGTCGTCCGACACTGTCTCGGTCGAACAATTGTCGACCGGAAGTGTGTCCGGTGTTAGGTCTGTCTAGATTCTGTCCATTTAGTTTGTAGGTTTTGGAACCCAAACTAACTCGACATCTTTTCTCTTGTAAGGGCATGAAAAATAATAGTGACCAAGACGCAAGCAATAATGACAACATATCGAGTCAACCTCATATCTTTTTCTATGGTTGTGTTCTGTGTTATCCTTGGGTGAAGATGTTCTTTTAGGTACATATATAGATTGATGGGTTTGTGACTTTCTCCAACTAGGTTGTTGATAGGATTTCCCTTTAGGCTTGTAACCTAGTCCTCTTCTCCCAATTTGATGATAGGAATTATCTAAGATTTGATCAAGAATTCAATTATTATTTAAACTACTAACTTTTTGTTGTAACTTGGCAATCTCTTCCATTCTCTTCTTGATATCTAGTTTTGCTTGATCTAGATTTGATGACAATGAATTTCTTTCTTTGACAATAGAATCATAATCTAGATGGTTGCATAAAATGGGTTGTTTTTGAAGATCATTCACTTGACTTTGCAAATTATTCTTCTCTAAGGAGAGTAGATTACAATTTGCCTCTATAGATTTTATCTCAATATCATGATCTTCAATGATCTTTTTAAGATCTTCGTTTTTAGATGTAATAGCAAGAAGCTTAGCATGTAATTCATCATTTTCTTTAATAGATTTCTTTAATTTCTTCTTGCACTCAATATATTTAATATATGTTTCTTCAAGACTAGCAACTAGTTCTTCTTTAGATAAATCAAAAAGACTTACCTCTTCTTCTTCTTCACTAGTTGTAGCAATAAGACAATCTTTGTGCTCATCTTCCTTCTTTGATCTCCATGGGCATCTAGTTGTTGTGTGGCTTGTTCCTAAGCACCAATTGCAACATGTTGTAGTTTTGTCCAAGCATCACCTTTTGTTGTGATTGTAATCACCATTTCCCTCCATTCTTCAAGACCTGGTTAGGGTTCCTTGAAGCCTGCTCTGATACCAATTGAAAAACACTAGAGGGGGGGTGAATAGAGTTTTTAAATAATTTTAACAATTTATTAAACTCAAACAACCACAATTGAAAATTGGAAGAAGGAGATAGGTGTTTAGAGTGGTTCCAACTTTAGCAACTACTAAAGTTGTCAATCCACTACTCGGTTGCTTACCCAACTGGGATTTTGAAAGTATTTATTTTATTACCTTCCCAAGGATTTATACAAAATACAATACTTTCCTTTACACCCTTTGAACAGCCTTCACTTGAAGTAGGTGCACCAACCTTGAGGTAGCCTTCTTGAAGTAACTCCAAGCTCCCCCTTGAAGTAGCCTTCCTCTCTAGAAGTAACCTCCCGTTGCACCAGCCTTCTGAAGTAGCTCAAAGTCACCTTCTTCACCAAGAAGATCTTCACCCTCTCCAATCAGCAGCCTCCAACCTAGGAGTAGCAAGGAGAGTACAAACGGTAATAGAGAACAAGAAAGGAAAAAGGAAATTGCAACTTATCCTTTGTAGCCCAAGGCTTGATTTGCCTAGATCAAGCGTATAGATCTCCTAACCAAGTGTGTGGACTTGTGATTGCAGTGGGTAGGAGATACTAGCCTATAGGACATGAATTATGAGCTAAGGAAGGAAGTAGCCAATGTTCACAATGCTCAATTTTCTCACAAACAGATTGCTCAAAGTATGCTCAAAGAGTTCTCAAGTGTAACAAGTGAGTTTTAGTGTCCTATGGCTTGTCCTATTTATAGGAATGGCCTAAGGATGCTTAAGGACGTTCTAGACAACTTCTAGGGGTTTCTAAGTGCTTAACTAGCCGTTAGGTACAAGTTTGTTGCTTTAACAACGGCTAATTAATTAATTCTGCAGTTGCTGTCAGAGACCATCTCGGTCGAGGAATGGTCGACCGAGACACCTACTCGGTCAAACAATTGTCGACTGACAGGCTCTCTGGAACAAGTGATTTGCAACGTCTATCTCCAACTGCCAACTACCTTGTCAGTTGTGTCTAACGGCTACTCTGGATCTTTCTCGGTCAAGAAGATTGTCGACCGAGAGTGTCTCGGTCGAGGAGTTTGTCGACCGAGATTGATCCTGTTTCAATGTTTCAATTTAGGCACTAATTATATGTATGAGTGTGCAAATGTGATCCTATTTAAAGGGGATGACTTATCTAAATGTGGTGTTTAGCTAGGGAAGATCTAACGCTTGATTTACATGCAATCTAAGTACTTGTACATTATATATTTGTACAAGTTTTTACAAAGCGATTACATTGCATGAAAACATAAACATGTAAGTATATGGATTTCCCTAGTTGCTTTGTCATCCACCTTAATCCTGTACACTCAAGTAGCTCGTTAGATAAATAAGAATGAAATATTTGTCATAATCAAAACAAAGGGATTTATAGATGTCCATTTAGCCAACAAATTTCACCACTAATTAAATTAAAATATCACACCCTAATGTAAAAATCCCACATTGAAAACCTTAATTGACTTAAGTTTTATTATATGGACCTAACTGACTATAAATGAAATATCACATGAATAAGAACAATATGTTTACCTATGTTATTGTTGATAACATGATAGTAACATATTCTACTAAATCATCATCATCCGGACACAAGATATGGAAAATAAGTAAATGAGAAAGTTATAGAACCTAAAATAGACATATGGTCAAAATTTGGGCTTATTATGACCTTATTTGACCCCTAAAATTTATTTTATAAAGTTAACATATGGTTCGAATCATGATTTCGATATTATTAAATCAATTTGATATGGTTTTCACTCTTTTTTTTCTTCTGTCAGGCCCATTTTTATCCCTGATCTGATCGGATGACCCTCTTTATATCCTAGATCACACGGACTCTGTGGGCGGTGGGTAGTGTCTCTCCCTCACCCAAATTCGAGTCGGATTAGAAGCGGCAGACCCACACTCTACTCTCCCTCCCGATCTCTTCTCTGGTTCTTTCTCAATGCGAACCGATCAGCCCGTCGCAATCCTCGCGCCTTCCTGAAGCTTCCGATCCCTCACAAGATAGGGTTTCATGCCCTAGAGCCCTGGGTCGACTAGGACTCTTCCCCGTTTCCCATGTTTCCTTCCTCGCAAGTAAATCAACAACCCTCCTAACATGAAACCTATATATATATCCTTCCAAAAACGACCATGTGGTGTCCACGAACAGAACCCCGTCGTTGCTTTTCTCTAGATCTCTTCCTAACCCTACCTCCGATCTCTAGCTCTCCCTCTACCCTAGCGGTGGTCTGAGACGAGAGTAGATGGAACTTTGAACCTCGTTGGCGCATCGTCGTGAACCAGAGGACCTCTACGAAGCTTTCCGCATCTGCAATTTCATCCAAAATGGTACTCAGCTGCTTTCCACTTTCATCTTCCGTCTTGTACCCAAGAACAATGTCAGCGCTTTCGGCTTCTCGGACATTGTTAGGGCCGTCTCCAGCTTTGTTAAGGTGTCTCGGATTGGTCTGTGTGCTTGCTTGTCATCGCGATGTGGTACTTACCACTATCCCTGTTTGTCCCTGTCCCTGCCATGGCAGTATGATTTTTGGGTTCCCTGGCCATCAATCAGCCGTGTTCAAGGCTTGTTCCCTTCGTTAGGTTGCGACAGATTCGCCTATACCCTTGGTTTCTTGTACAGTTTCAACTTGGAGAAATAGTGGAACAAGGATCTTTGCCCTTTTTGCATTGGCTGATGTTGTTCTTTTCTCGATCAAATGAAGAAGAAGCTTGGTCCTAAAAAGACCATTATGCCCATCCATCGCTAAACGAGTGACTGTTGGTCCAAGGTTGTTTTCGGGTTTGGTTTTGTTGACTTCGGGTCTGTCCCAGTGAGGCCCATTGCTTGCGCGGCCGACCCTGATTGGGCCAGTTAGATACGGGTCCCAGGCCCGCGTGGATTTTCCATGATTTCTAATTGGTCAATTGTTCGGAAATTCACAATAAATCAACCACTTATCAGAAAATACCAAAAAATAGTCGTTGGAAAGGTTTTTCAACAAGGAACCTAGTTTCAGTGTTTTCAAACCCTATTTCCGTAAGATCAGACCCCGTTTCCTTAAAAGGCTCAAATTAGGGTTTAATGTCTATTAATGATGGAAATTAATATAAATCATATATTTTCAGGAATATAAGGGTGTCTCAGGATCAGGGAGAATAATTAGGGTTTGCTCCAATAAAGGTAAGTGGATCCATGCACTTTGAGTATTTAAGTAATGGTTTTCAATCGCTTTAAGAATATTGTATCATGATGATAAAGATAAACCATATGATAGCTATGTATTCAATTTTTAGAAATTCTTACGTTAATGCTTCCAAAGGTTATCATATGATCCTTATGTTTTAAATTTCTTATTTCAAGAATTTGTGTCATGTTCATGTTAAATCCAAGTAATTGATCATTATGTCGGGTTAATGACAAATCATGTAATTAGTTGTATTATTTGTCATATGCATATTAATGTCAAGCCCTCGGGCCGTATGAGTTCAAATGGAACATTATGGCACTTATGTGCAATTCATGAGTTCAAATGGAACATTATGGCACTCAGGTGCAAATCATGAGCTCAAGTGGAGCATAGTTATGGAACGTTTGTGAAAATCATGAGTTCAAGTGGAACATCAATTGAGCCTACATGCCTTATGAGCACAGTTGGTGCATAAGAGTAAAAGACATTACAAGTAACCAATTAAGAGCATATTATGTGAACCAAAGATTTATTGTACAATTACATTTATGATTTTTTTTATTGCCCAGTTATTATGTTATTATAATGATACTCTATGCCGCTTACTCTAACGCGTGTTTTCCATTTTGAATGCATGGCTGGGGACGTGATGTCCGCAGGAGAAAAGCATAAGGAAGGAGATTAAGTGTGGAACATACATCTCAAGGACAAACAAAGAGTTTAGACCTGGTGGGGTGCCAACTATCTTATGGCCTTTAGATTAGTTTTTCAATTAAGTGTTGATACTATGTACTAGTTTAGTTCAGTTCAAATCTTTAGTCTTATGTTGTGGAACTTGATACATGAGAATTGCAAATTATGTATCATGTGATGGTTTATTAAACTTTATTTTTATGCAATGATGTTCATGTTTGTGACATCCCAATAAGATGTATGCTTCCGCTCAGTTTGTGAAATTGGGGTGTTACAGGTAGAGTTCTGAGAGAGGAAAACTTGACCGATTGATCCTCTGGATCTCGACCACTGATCGGTCGAGTTTGTCTTGGGGGAAACTCGATCGATGGTCAACCTGACCTAAAACCATCAATCTTAATTTCTAGCCATATACATGCCAATTAAATTTATTGTTTGAGTCTATTATGTATATTGAACATACTTAGGCACATATCACTAATCATTGGGTACTATTTTGCGATAAAACCAAGAAATTAAAGAAAAGCCCAAAACAAGTGACACTAAGCATGTCCACAAGAAAAATAAGCACATTTTAGACAAAATTTAGACAAACAAGATGAGGGAAGCATGAGAAAGACATATAGGACGAAAACAACTAGCTAGACAACATGTCAATATCATCCAAAGCAACAATGAGCTGTTTAGATCTAATAAAGTTAAATTTCTCTCTAGCTAGAGGTTTAGTGAAAATGTTCGCCAACTGATTTTTTGTGTTCGCATGTGTGATATAGATATCCTTCTTGGCAATGTGATCACAAAGAAAATGATGGCAAACCACTATATGTTTAGCTCTACTATGCAATATAGGATTATAAGAGAGATTAATTGCACTAGTACTATCACAATAGATAGTAGAATCATCAAAATATATGTTAAAGTCTTGAAGCATTTGCTTCATCTACAGGACCTGGGCAGACCAACTCCCAGCTACAATGTATTCAGCCTCGGTAGTGGATAATGCCACGGTGCTCTGTTTCTTGGAAAACCAAGACACCAATCATGGTCATAGAAGAAAGCAAGTGCTACTTGGGCCCTTTCTATCAACCAAACAACCCACGTAATCCACATCACTATATGCTACAAGAGTAAAGTCCCTTGACTTAGGATACCATAGTCTAAAGTTTAGAGTTTTAGCTAAGTACCTCAAAATCCTCTTAACAACAATAAGATGTGATTTCCTAGGGCTTGATTGAGAGCAAGCACACACACCAACACTAAACATAATATCAGGTCTAGAGGCAGATAAATAAAGTAAACTTCCAATCATACCTCTATAGAGCTTCTCATCTACCTTCTCACCTTCTTTGTCTCTACCAAGTTTAGTGGTGTTGGACATGGGTGTATCCATTGGCTTCATGTTCTCCATCCCAAAGCATTTGAGTAGTTCATGATGAATCCAAATTCATCATGATTTTTAGTCGCCATTTTGGGCCCAATTTGACTAAATACATTCGACTTCATCTCCTTAAATCTTACAATGTGCAATTTTGCTTGGTTGATCAGATTAGCAAGTTATTAACTAGTTTTATATGAATTTTATGCAGATCATGCAGGTCAAGGTGAGGTTCAACCATCAACTGGAATTTACATTCACTCAAGATCCTCTCAGCCATGGTCTTGACCAAACGGTCTTGATCCATTCAGTCTGCTCAATCAATCTTGACCATTCGGTCTCGATCCAAATAGTTTCATTCATTCGGTTTTGACATCTCGATCTTAGCCATTCATCCACATGATCTTGATCCAGCGATCCACCCTCCTTGCATACGGTCTCAAGACCGTGTTAAGTTTCATGACCTCAAGACCGTGAGGAGGAAATCGGTCTCCAAACCGATCAAGCACCCTATCCGAAACTGTTTGGTGGTGCACGGTCTCAAGACTGTTAGACAAGAAAACCGCGAGACCGTTCAGATGAGAAAGACCGATCGGAGGCAGCAAACCACGAGCAACCGAGACCGTTTGGAAGTGAAGACTGGTTGGAGTAGAGACCGTTTGGAAGCCAGGACCGTTTGGACGGAACACAAAAACCGCTAGGGTAGTGACCATTTCCAAAACCGATCAAGAGAAAACGATCTTCAAGATCGTTTGGACGCCGAGACCGGTTGGGTGTAAGACCGATTGCCCAAGACCATTTGGGCACATGAAGAAACCGTTAGAAGCCAAGACCAGTCGAAGCAGCGAGGAAGCAAAATCTATCTTCAAGACTGTTTGGACACAAGACCATTTGGAAATGAAGATAGGTTGGAGTAGAGACTGTTCGGAGGCTAAAAATTGATCAGAGCAAGACCGTTTGGACGTGACTGCATGGGCTACAAATGGTCTTGAGACCATGCAAGCCCAAACGGTCCTCAAACTGTGAGAAGTAAACAATCTCCAAACCTTTTAAACTCAGGACCGTGAATAAAGTACTAGCAGCTCCAAACCATTCAAGACCCGACCCAAGCCTATAAATAGGACCAGCAGGGTCCTCATTTGGGGTGGGGGACCCAGGATGCCGATAGGCTGGCTAAACACAGGTTCAGTCCATGATCATCCATGCCATTGCCGCTTCACCTGCTGCTCCTGCTGGGAGCAAGGAGGTCAAGACAAGAAGAAGGTGGAGAAGAAGATCTGCCTGGTCTGCCTTGGTGGTTCTTCCTCCTCGTCGAGATCTACTCCAACACGATGTAGAATACCACATCATCTTCACCGAGCTACGACTACCTTCTACATCATGCTCATAGCAGAACCTTCCCTCTCTCTTGTTCTTCTTGTTTCTCGCATAATGAGTGAGTAGTTCCTTTTTTATGGGGTGTGGGGACTAGCCCCGCTGCCCATGCAAGCATGTTCTCTTGTTAAACATTCCATGGCAATGTATATAACTTTTCATTTTGTTGTTAATCGTTAATGTTTGTGGATTGATTACCTACTTGCTTTTATCTTATTCTTCCCTATGTTGTGAGAACTTCTATATGTAGGGTAGAATGTCGATTAACGAGGTTGACTCCCAAACTAGAAATAGAATGGGATTCCTTGAGGTTGTAAGTGTATGATCCATGAGGGGACGATCCATCTAGCCCACGGTGATGCTTCTATGCCCTAAACATCCCTCAGAGAGGGCCACAACTTCAGTTGGATATTTGTATCTTCATTGTTAATCATCGATTTTTGCTTGTAGATTAATCGCCCGCTTGGTTGTCGATTTGCACGGTTGACTCCCTGACTAGAAATAGAAAGGGATTCCTTGAGGTGGTAAGTGTATGATCCGTGAGGGGCCGAGCCATCTAGCCCACAATGATGCTTCTGTGTGCCTAAACATCCCTCAGGGAGGGCCACAACTTCAGTTGGATAATTGTATCTTCGGAACCGTAAGTGCATGATACGGATGGCCACAAGACATCTAATGCCTAAGGTGATGCTTACGCAAACCTAAACATCCCTCAGGGAGGGTTCATAGCAGTTCTATTTGGATAGTTATATCTTTCTTGGATGTTTTATGTTTGGATGTGTTTGCATGCGTAGTGGTGGTGAAACCCAGTACCATCCCAGTGATTCCATATCATTAATCTAGATCAACTTTAATTCTGCTCTTTACTTTCCAGCATTTAGTTTAATTAAACTCAATTCAACCAATCATTTTAAATATTAGCCTTACTTGAACTAGACTCGGCTAGCAACGATTCTTAAAAACATTGTCCCTTGGGATTCGATCCTTAACTATACTGTGATAAGACCCGTCTACTTGTGGGTGGTATTATTGCACAAGGTTTTGGTAAAAGCTCAGGTATTTCAACCCTGAGTGAATTTATTAGTGCGATAATAAACCACATCAAAAATCTGGCGTCGTTGCTGGGGACAACGGAATCAGTTAGTCAAACCTAGTTCTTTTGAGGCTAATCTAGGATTTTGCTTTTTCTTTTTATACAATTGATCATTCAATTGAATTCGGTTCTACTCCGTCAATCTCACTTCTGAAAAATCTTTCCATCCTAGGTACGAACAAAGACTAGTGCATGCACCGCTCAAACAGTCCCGATCTCACTGCTAGCTTTGATCCTGAGATAGACAGAACTATTCGTCGTCAGAATAGAGAAAACCAAGCAAGGATGGATCAAGAGGAGGAAATAGCCCAAAGGGTTTCTTAAGCCCTTACTGCACAAAGAGATAGGCTTATGCAAGAAGCCATAGCTGTAGTTGAAACAGAGATCTGAGCAGCTCAAGCAGCATCACAAGTAGCATAACTGCAAAAAGACCTTAGGGAGTTCTCAATCCCTAAAGCTGCTGATGTTCATCACCCAGTACAACCACCTCCTATCAATGCTCCAAATTTTGAGATAAGGGCACATTGGATCACCTTGCTTCAAAACAACCCATTCTATGGTAAGCAAGGAGAAGATAGTCAGGAACATCTTCTGAGGTTTATTGATCTATGTGCTATGACAAAGCAAAATGGAGTCACAGATGATGCCATCCGACTTCATCTCTTCAAGTATTCTCTTGATGATAGAGCTATAAGTTTGTATAACTCTTTGCAATGTGAACCCATCACCACTTGGGAACAACTTAAAAACGTCTTTCTAGAAAAATTCTACCCTCCTTCTCTCACCTATGAAATTAGGGGTCAAATAATAATGTTCACCCAGGTCCCTAGAGAATCCCTTGCTGAAGCATGGGAAAGATACAAAGAGCTCCTGCGCAAGTGTCCACACCATGGCATACCTAAGAATCAACTCATCGAGATCTTTTATAGGGGTGTGGATGATGATATCAAAAGATTCTTAGACTCCTCATCTAGAGGAAAATTTATGCGTCATAATTATGACAACGCATGGAAGGTTGTCACCTTTGGAACTAAAAATCAAGCTAATTGGGGTAGATCTGTAGGCAAAGGAGTGTTGATGGTGGCCATGGCTGAAGCCATTCCTGAATACAAGTCTATCGCTGAAACCCTCAAACTCTTAGTTGCCAAGCAAGACCATATTGAATCATCTCTTGCTACATTTAGAAGAGGGCATTCACCCCCTCAACAACAAGAACATATCAAGTCAACTTCAATGTTCTATGAAGCATGCAAAGGTACTGATCATTGTACGTTAGCCTGCAATGTTCTCTATGATGTTGTTCTAAGCAACGCTTGTGGACAAGGAGATAATGGTCAAATGGAAAATCTTAATGCTGTCAACACCATCCCTGGTCAAGGATATTACAATCCAAATAAGAATAGGAACCATCCTAGTTTTCAATACGGAAACCCTTCAGGAGCGGAAAACTCATGACAACTTGGCTCAAATAATCAGCAATGAAGCCCGCCAGGATTCAAGTATAACTAACAACAAAATTTTGGGAAACAAGGAAACTTTAGGGGTAACTTTAAGAACATGAACTACAATAGTTATCAGAATAATTCTCAGTTCCAAAATCCAAACCAAGTCCCTTATCACCAACAAGGATAGCAAGCCAATCCCATCTCTCCTGATGACAAGCTGTCAACCATTGAGAAGATGTTACAATCGCATCAGACTATGATAGCTAACCAACAAGCCCATCAGAAGGCCGTTGAATCTCAACTAGCTCAACTTGCAGCTAGCATGAAGCCACCTGCTGGAGCCTTTGCTGGCCAACCAGAGAACAATCCTAAGCACCCAGAGCAACTGAAGGCTGTCACCACAGGTCCGGAAAAGATTATTCTGATCCTCATGTCGAGACACTTGTGGTTATTACTGATGAGGGTGACTCTGTGGTTGTCCAAAACTCTACACCATCTGAGTTTCAACCAAAAAGGGTAGTAACTGTTGATAAAATGGACAAGGCAAGTTCTGAAGAACCTACCGTTACAAAAACTGAAGAAACACCTGAGCCGGATGTGCCAGTGTACAAGCCTCATATACCTTTCCCAGCTCGTATGAGGCAGACAAAGCTCGACACTCGATTCAACAAGTTCAAAGAAGCTATGAAGAAGCTTCATGTTGATATACCCTTTCTTGATGCGCTGGCTAAAATACTAGCATGGACAAAGTACTTGAAGTCTCTCCTTACAAGGAAGTATATAACTGAAGAATATGAGACAGTCAAGTTAGCAACGACCACTTCCGACATTATTCAGAGCAAGATGCCAAAGAAGTAGAAAGATACATGATCCTTTGGGATTTCATGCCATATCGGTGACTCTTCATGTAAGAAAGGATTGGCCGATCTTGGTGCTAGCATCTCTATCATGCCACTTAGCCTTTGTAAAAGGCTAGGGTTTGCTGAACTGCTCCCAACTGGAATGACCATACAGCTTGCAGATAACACCGTGACTCTTCCCTTAGGAAGCATTGAAGATGTACCTGCCAAGGTAGGCAAGGATTCCTATGTTCCATGTGACTTTGTCATTATGGACATAAAAGAAGATGCCATATACCCTCTCATATTTGGCCGTCCGTTCCTTGCCACTACAAGAGCTCTGTTTGATGTTAAAGTGGGAACCTGGCTGCTCAGACTAGGCCAAGAAACTCTCGAGTTCAAAGTCTTTGAAAGTATGCAAAGACCAAGCATGCAAGAAGAGGTCTACTTGATTGAGTGCATAGAGCAGATGTCACTCCTCACGCAAGAGGATTATGAACAAGAAGATCCTTTAGGAATGACCCTTAATGATCCGAATGTAGAAAGTTCAGTTGACGAACAAGTGAAAAGTTGTATTCCCCACCTCGATACTGCTGAAGAAGATCCTAAAGCCAAAATTGAGGAACTCAAAGCTGTGGATGTTACTGAAGAAACATGTGAGAAACCACAAGCTCCTGAAATGAAACCCCTACCTGAGGGATTGAAGTATGTGTTTCTAGATGACCTCAAAGTCTGGCCAGTCATCATAAATTCTGATCTAACGGTAGAACAAGAAGATAAACTCTTGACAGAATTAAAAGAAAGAAGAAAAGGCATAGGCTATAAGATGAGTGATCTCACCGGGGTCAGTCAAGCACTGTGCATGCACAAAATACCCATGACGGAAGATCACAAGCCAACTATTGAACACCAACAGAAGCTTAATCTGAATATGAAAGAAGTGTCCGCCTTGAAGTTATAAAGTTGCTCAAGACATGAATTATCTATCCGATCTCCAATTCACCATGGGTAAGTCCCGTGCATGTTGTCCCGAAAAAGGGTGGAAATACTATGATACGAAATGAAGACAACAAACTCATCCCCACTCAAATAGTCACCGGGTGGAGGATGTGTATTGATTACATGAAGTTGAACAAGGCAAAATGAAAAGATCATTTCGTGATTCCTTTTCTTGACCAAGTCTTAGAACGGCTAGCTCACCAAGATTATTTCTGCTATCTCGATGGTTACTCTAGATTCTATCAAATTCCTATACATCCAGATGACTAAGAGAAAACTACTTTTACTTGCCTGTTTGGAACATATGCCTTTAGAAGGATGTCGGTCGGTCTCTGCAATGCGCCTACAACTTTCCAACGTTGCATGGCGGCCATATTCTATGGTCTCACTGAAACTACCACGGAAGTTTTTATGGATGATTTTTCCATATATGGAGATTCATACGACTCATGCCTGAAGAACCTCTCCCTTGTCCTTAAATGGTGCGAAGAAGCACATCTTGTGTTGAACTGGGAGAAGTGTCACTTTATGGTAAAGGAAGGCATTGTTCTCGACCATAGAGTCAGTAGTAGAGGGATCGAAGTAGACAGAGAAAAAATCGAAGTGATTTATAAACTAGCTATCCCAACAAATGTAAGAGAGGTTTGCGCATTCCTTGGTCATGCTGGCTTTTATAGACAATTTATAAAGGACTTCTCTAAGATAACCAAGCTGATGACAAATTTGTTACTAAAAGACGCTGACTTCCATTTCAACAAAGAATGTGTCAAGAGTTTCAACAACCTGAAGCAATGTCTCACAACAACACCCATCATCAGAGCTCCCGATTGGGATCACCCATTTGAAATTATGTGTGATGCCAGTGATTATGCTGTGGGTGCTATTTTAGGCCAATGTATAGAGAAGAAACATTATGTAATCTACTATGCATCTAAGACCCTTGATGAAACTCAAAGGAACTACGCGACTACTGAAAAGGAACTCCTTGCAGTCGTGTATGCCTTTGACAAATTCATATCTTATCTAATTGGTTCTAAAGTCATTGTCAACACAGATCATGCCGCTATCTGTTACCTCCTGGTGAAGAAAGATGTAAAACCCAAGTTGATAAGATGGATTCTCCTCTTACAAGAATTTGATTTAGAGATAAGAGATAAGAAGGGTAAAAAGAATGTTGTAGTAGACCACCTAATTCGCATCCACACCTTGGAAACCGAGAATATCCCAATTAACGATTCTTTTCCGGATGACCAACTAATGAAAGTTTCAGAAGCTACCCCTTGGTACTCAGATTATGTGAACTATCTCAATGTTGGTGTCATCCACCCTGAATGCACCGGAAATACATTGAAGAAATTTATGCATAATGTGAAGCAATATCAATGGGATGAACCATACCTATTCAAGATCTGTGTTGATGGCCTCTACAGACATTGTATCACTGAGGAGGAAGCCCAACTTATTTTATAGCAATGTCACTCAGGCCCAGTTGGAGGCCATATGAGTTCTAAGAAAACTACTTTGAAGGTCTTGTAATGTGGTTTCTTTTGACCGACCATATCCAAAGACTCCTACTTCGTTGTTCTATCATGTGACAAATGTCAGGGAACAAGTAACATTATGAAAAGAGATGAGATGCCACTTAAACTATGGAAAGAAGTCGATATTTTTGATGTTTGGGGTGTGGACTACATGGTTCCATTCCCATCTTCACATGGATTTTCCTACATCCTAGTCACAGTGGATTACGTCTCAAAATGGGTAGAGGCTATACCAACTGTAACTAGCGATTCCAAACCAGTTATCAAGATGTTCAAAGATATTATTTTTCCCAAATTTGGAGTCCCACGCACTGTGATATCTGACAGAGGTTCTCATTTTCTGGAAAGAGGCTTTGAAGCGTTGTTAAGAAAATATGGTGTGACACACAAGGTAGCCTCCCCCTCCCACCCACAAACAAGTGGACAGGTAGAGGTTTCTAACCGTCAACTCAAGGCTATCTTAGAAAAGATAGTAGGCCGCAATCGAAAAGATTGGTCAGTGAAAATCAATGATGCCTTGTGGGCCTACCGTACCGCTTTTAAGTCTCCTCTCGGAACTAGACCATTTCATTTAATCTATGGAAAGTCTTGTCACCTGCCTGTAGAACTTGAACACAAAGCATGGTGGGAAATCAAACAACTAAATTTTGACATGAAGAAAGTATGCAAATCTAGGATTCTACAACTTCAAGAGCTGGAAGAACTCCGGATCACAACTTATGAGAATGCACGAATCTACAAAGAACGCACCAAACGTTGGCACGATGGTCATCTACAAAGAAAGGACATTCAAGTGGGAGACTAAGTTCTACCGTTCAACTCAAGACTGAGGTTATTCCTAGGGAAACTCCATTCTCACTGGTCTCGAATTTACATTGTCAAAAGCATCTACCCGTATGGTGCTTTCATTTTATGGAGCAAACAGTCAAGAGAATTTGTGGCTAACGACCAACGCTTGAAGAGATATTTCACCTCAGCCGACATAGGCACCGAAGTAATGATGGATCTTACCAATCCAACGAATCCACCAGAAAATTGAAGGATTTACGTCAAGCCATCGGCGTAAAACAAAGGTGCTTGTCGGGAGGCAACCCGATCAATAACTTCATTTTTTACTTTTAGTTTTGAATTAGAAAATTTCCTTAATTTTGTTTTTAATTTTTATAAAATTTTGCGCTAAATAAAAATTTCATCACGAGATGCTATCTTAAGTTTTGACTAGTCTTCATTTTTGAGATTTTCAGATGGAGGATACACGCTGATCGGAACGCAACCACATCTGATGGTCCAACCGACATGAATTTTCCCCTCCATCTTAGATTTAGAGTTTGCTCGAGACGAGCAAATTTCTAAGTTTGGGGTGGAGGGTGGGTGGTATGTATTTCACTTTCCACCTACACCCATCCATTTCAGACTTAAGATTTCATCGTTGCAATTTTGATCAAAATTTTCAAAATTTTTATGTTTTCAAAGAAATTGAACAGAAACCTGATGAAGTTTTGACGCTTTTTGTTTCAATAATAGCCATTACCTAGCTGGTTAGTTTTTCTCTTCATGCTTTTCTTTGCATCATTATATCCTCCTTATTCGAAGCAGATCCTCAAAAAGGGCCATTTCCTGAAAACTAGCCTGTTGATTGAAATCATCTTGTGAAGCTTATGAATCCTAACATGATGATCTTTATGCAAAAATGGCAAGTGTCTGTCTAACTGATAGGGATCAAACACGTTGTGCTTCCTAACTGATAAGTGGAACAATAACATGTAATCTCCACCGGATCCTCATCAAGTCATTATTTGAGCATAGTATGATAAAGAGAACCACCCGGTGCACAGAATTATAAATCAAGTTGCATTCTAATCTGAACTCTCTTCTACACTTCTTCTATCATCTTCGTACCCCTCCATCCATAAAAAAGAAACAAAGATAGCCAAAATAGTGCCAAACCCTAAGTTTGGGGTGGCACACCACCTCCCTCTATATCCTCTTCTTCCATACCCCTTGCTAATAAAAAGGGGCATACCACCAAAAAAAGATGCCAATGTGCACACAAAAAGAAAATGCAATCTCGAGTCAAATAGAGGAGAGATTCGCACAAAAAATGCAATCATAAAATAAAAATCTCGAGTCGAATAGAGGAGACATTTGCACAAAAAAATGCAATCATAAAATAAAAATCTTGAGTCGAATAGAGGAGAGATTTATTTCTTCCTTCCATACCACCATTCACTCCCTTTTCTACCTAAAGGCACAATGAATGCCTCCACTATCCTGAAATACACTAGTGTCAGATCAGGTGCACACTTGTTGTTCTGCGGGTATCTCTGGACTCTTACAAAACTCATAGAAATGCTTGTTGTTGGAAAAAGTGAGGAGGAAGTGAGGTTGAAAAACAAACTCAAGAACAAAGATATGGTAAGATGTGTTCAGTGATCTCAAGAAGTTGAGATGCTTAGTTATACTGAGCAGAAAGGAAACAATCGCGATGTGAAGAGGAGGCAACCGCATGAGTTGAAAGTATTCATTTGGTGACTATTTCAGGTTTTGGTTACTTGAGGATGAGCAACGTTTAAGTTCGGGGTTCTGATGAATCCAAATTCATCATGATTTTCAGTCGCCATTTTAGGCCCAATTCGACTAAATACATTCCATTTCATCTCCTTAAATCTTACAATGTGCAATTTTGCTTGGTTGATCAAATTAGCAAGTTATTAACTAGTTTTATATGAATTTCATACAGATCATGCAGGTCAAGGTGAGGTTCAACCATCAACTAGAATTTACATTCACTCAATATCCTCTCAGCCATGGTCTTGACCAAACAGTCTTGATCCATTCAGTCTGCTCAATCGATCTTGACCATTCGGCCTCGATCCAAATAGTTTCATTCATTCGATTTTAACATCTCGATCTTATCCATTCATCCACATGATCTTGATCCAGTGATCCACCCTCCTTGCATACAGTCTGAAGACCGTGTGAAGTTTCATGGCCTCAAGACCGTGAGGAGGCAATCGGTCTCCAAACCGATTAAGCACCCAATCTGAAACTGTTTGGCGGCGCACGGTCTCAAGACCATTAGACAAGCAAACCGTGAGACCATTTAGATGAGCAAGACCAATCAGAGGCAACAAACCACGAGCAACTGAGACCGTTTGGAAGTGAAGTCTGGTTGGAGTAGAGACCGTTTGGAAGCCAAGACCGTTTGGATGAAACATAGAAACCGCTAGGGTAGTGACCAATTCGAAAACTGATTAAGAGCAAATGATCTTCAAGACCATTTGGACGCCGAGACCGGTTGGGCACAAGACCGATTGCCCAAGACCGTTTGGACGCATGATGAAACCGTTAGAAGCCAAGACCGGTCGAAGCAACGAGGAAGCAACACCGGTCTTCAAGACCGTTTGGACACAAGACCATTTGGAAATGAAGATCAGTTGGAGTAGAGACCGTTCAGAGGCTGAAAACTAATCAGAGCAAGACCATTTGGACGTGACCGCATGGGCTGCAAACGGTCTTGAGACCACGCAAGCCCAAACGGTCCTCAAACCGTGAGAAGCAAACGGTCTCCAAACCATTTAAACTCAAGATCGTGAAGAAAGTACTAGCAGCTCCAAACCGTTCAAGACCCGACCCAAGCCTATAAATAGGACTAGAAGGGTCCTCATTTGGGGCGGGGGACCCAGGATGCTGACAGGCTGCCTGAACACAGGTTCGGTCCACGATCATCCACACCATTGCCACTTCACCTACTGCTCCTGCTACGAGCAAGGAGGTAAAGACAAGAAAGAAGGTGGAGAAGAAGATCTGCCCGGTCTGCCTTGGTGGTTCTTCCTCCTGATCAAGATCTGCTCCGACACAATGTAGAAGACCACATCATCTTCACCGAGCTACGACTACCTTCTGCATCATGCTCATAGCTGAACCTTCCCTCTCTCTTGTTCTTCTTATTTCTTTCATCATGAACTAGTAGTTCCTTTTCGCTGGGGTGCGAGGACTAGCCCCGCTACCCATGCAAGCATGTTCTCTTGTTAAACATTCCATGGTAATGTATATAACTTTTCATTTCGTTGTTAATCGTTAATGTTTGTGGATTGATTACGTGCTTGCTTTTATCTTGTTCTTCCCTATGTTGCGAGAACTTCTATATGTAGGGTAGAATGTCGATTAATGAGGTTGAATCCCAAACTAGAAATAGAATGGGATTCCTTGAGGTCATAAGTGTATGATCCTTGAGGGGACGAGCCATCTAGCCCACGGTGATGCTTCTGTGGCCTAAACATCCCTCAGAGAGGGCTACAACTTTAGTTGGATATCTATATCTTTGTTGTTAATCATCGATGTTTGCTTGTAGATTAATCACCTGCTTTCTTGTCGATTAACACGGTTGACTCCCTGACTAGAAATAGAAATGGATTCCTTGAGGTGGTAAGTGTATGATCCGTGAGGGTCCGAGCCATCTAGCCCACGGTGACGCTTCTGTATGCCTAAACATCCCTCAGGGAGGGCCACAACTTCAGTTGGATATTTGTATCTTCGGAACCGTAAGTTCAGGATCCGGATGGCAATGAGACATCTAATGCCTAAGGTGATGCTTATGCGAACCTAAACATCCCTCAGGGAGGGTTTGTTGACTCAAGGTCAATTAGGTCAATGTTGACTCACGTCTAATTTGACTAAACCCGTGTTTTGATGATGACTAACCATTCCACATATTGGTGTCTAATGTCTCTACTTGAGTGATTTCAGATTAGGTATAGACACACTCCAAATGCCCTAACTTGCTCATATCAAATTGGAGAAAAGACAAGTCAAAAGTCATACAAGTACACGTTTTTGTAATATGATGTATATCCATTAGAATCATGTTGTAAATCACTTATAATGATTGTATGACTTGTAATTAAGCTTAGAAAAATATCATGATCACTTAGATCGAATATTAGAGCACTTTAGATGCAACTTTGAAAATTGATTACATGCACTTTGTCGGTCAAGTTTCCTAGCCTAAAAACTCGACCGATCATCCTTGATCAATTTTCTAGAGATTGCATCGGTCGAGTTGTGTTTACACAGAACTCGACCGATGGAGTAAATGACCAAATCGATTTTCATTGGTCAGTCTAGTTTCCTCAGGACAAACTCGACCAATGGTATGAATATCGGCTTCGTCGTTTACTCTATCGGTCGAGTTACACTTATAGAAACTCGACCGATTGCACTGTATGGAAAAGTGCAGAAAAGTGTTTCTAGCCATTATGGAGTTGCAACAAGTGAAAATATATCCGTTGCAAGCCACAAAATGGCTAGTTTTCATTCACAAGTGTTCCCAAAGGCTAAGAGGCATCCCCAGCTATAAATAGGACCCCTTGGGCTTCATTCCAAGGTTGAGCATTCATTGCAAACTCTATGTGAGGCTCCTATTCTATAGCTGAGTGCTTCCTACATCCTCCTCTCTCTCTCTAAGCTTAATCACTTGCTACATCCATTACAGTGAGTAGGAAATCTATAAGAGAGCTTGTCCTATATGTATATCTTGTGAGGCTCTCACTTCCACCACCTCCTATCTCTTCTTTCAGCCATGAAGAAGAAGGTTCTCTCTCTTGTCCAAGAGAGGTGAAGAAGAACAAGGGAAGGAGTCCCTTGGTGAATATCAAGGCTGAAGACTTGGAGCAAGAGTGGGTAAGTCCTTGGTGAAGGCAGAAGACTCCTTGCTCAAGTAGGTAAGACCTTAGTGGAAGCTTCTCCGAGTGAAGGTGAAGTCAAAAGCTGAAGATCCAAAGAAGAGTGGGTAATTCCTGCAAGGCTGAAGACTTGTGCTAGAGTGGGTAAGTCCTTGGAGAAGGCCGAAGACTCTTGCAAAGTGGGTAAGTCCTTGGTAAGGTTGAAGACTCTTTGTATTGGATAGGTAAGTCTTTTGTTTGGTCATGCATTGTATGTCTTATGAATGAATATAACAGTGCAATAGTTTGGAAGTCCTAGAGGTTGACCTCTCTAGGAAAGTGGACTGACAAACTTCTAGTTTGAAGTGTGGAACCACTCTAAATAGATTGTCTAATTGGTGCACGTTCAATCTCTCTCTCCCTTGCTATGTATGTTTTAGTTGCACTCAAATTACCTATTTAGCAACCTTATCTTGACATATATCTTGAAGGTTTAATGAGTTTTGTTTAAGTGCTTTCAGCTCTATTCACCCCCCTCTAGAGCATCTAATCACCCATCTAGGATCCAACAATTGGTATCAGAGCGGGTCTTCTCCAAGCATACTTCAAAAAGTAGGAGAACATGGGTGACTACCTAGGAGGGAGATTCTCGACCAGCCTTCCAATCTTTGATGGGAGCAACTTCCTCTATTGGAGAAGAAGGCTTCAATTCTACATCCAAGGATCAAGTATTGAGATGTGGAAAATGGTGAACAACCCATACATGCTATCAAAGACAAAGATTGAAAAATGGGATGAAGCTACCTTGGAGAAAGCAACCTTGAATGCTAGAGCCATGCACATCCGATATGCCTCCATGACCCCCACCGAGTTCAACCGGATTTTTTCATGTGAAACAGCCTATGAGGTATGGAGAAAGCTTTGCATCACTTATGAAGGGACAAATCAAGTGAAGGAAAGCAAAGTCTACATACTCAAAGGGCTGCTTGAGAACTTCAAGATGGGAAAGGAGGAGAGAATAGCCAATATGTACTCAAGGCTCAATACCATTTTGAATGGTCTTGCTATTCTAGGACATCCTATGTCTAGTGGAGAGATCAACTCAAAGATCCTTAGAACTCTCCCCAAGCGGTGGGAACCCAAGGTGACTTCTATTGAAGAAGAAAGGTCTCTTAAGGATATTACTATTGAAGAGCTCATTGGAAATCTACAAGCACATGAAGCCACACTTGACAAGAGGGAGGAAGTAGAAAGACAAGAGAAGAAAGAGCTAAAGAGAATGAAGAAGGCTGAAATGAAGGCTCAAATTGAAGCTATCATGGAACAAGTCTCTCCATCCTCTCAAGCTAAAGAAGATGCCATGTACTCCAAGGGTAGACTCTATAAAGGCAAGTCCTCCTCCATCCGGTGCTTCAAATGTGGAAAGAAGGGTTACTACAAGGAAGATTGCCCACAAGGCAAAAAGACCCATCTTCATAAGATGAAATGGCAATCAAGCTCAAGTGGCTCCTCCAACTCAAGCTCAAGTGAAGATTCAAGTGAAGGATCAAGCTCAAGCTCTAGTGATGAAGGAGAATGCCATTTTGCTCTTATAGCATCAACAAGTGAAGACTCAAGTGAGGTAAATCTAAACTCTTTAGATAAAGAATCTTTGATTGCTATTATTCATGATATTTGTGCCTCTTTTAAGTCTTCTAAAAAGAAAAAGAAAAAGCTTGCTAAAATTGTTGATAATTTGCATATAGAACTAGATGATCTTGAATATGCTAATTCTTGCTTGCTTGACGATAAAAATGATTGTCTTAGTCAAGTAGACTCTCTTAAACTTGAAAATGCTAGTTTTCTTGATAAGATTAGATTTCTAGAAGCTCAACCTCTCATGCCTAGTTCTAATAAAGAGCATACTTTAATTGCTGATTCTCTCATGCATGACATTGATGTTCTTAAATCTGAAAACAAGGACAACGATTCTGTTTTGCAAGAATTAGAAATAGAAAATGCCTCCTTGCTTGCTAAAATCAATGGGCATGAATCTTGTTCTAATTCTACTAGTAGAGAGAATGATGTTGCTGCTCTTCATATTGATAGATATTCTTATATAACTAAAGCTCTTTGCTTAGAAAATGATCTTTTGCATGCTAGAGATAATATCAATCATTTGTCTTCTACTATTACTTCTATTATGCATGATAATGATAGTTTGAGATCTTCTTTGCAAAGATTCTTAGTTGGTAAGAAGAGTCTTAATGACATCCTACACCATACTACTAAACAAATTGGTAGACATGGTTTAGGGTATGATAGTAGTCAAGGGAACAACAAAGGTAAAGGACCTCCAATCTTCCATGGAGAATCCTCTAGTTCCAAGACTATGGGCACATGCAACTATTGCAATGAAATTGGTCATTATTCTAATTTTTGTCCTTTTAGGAAAGCACCCAAGAGCAATAGGACTTGGGTTGCTAAACTAACCCCTCCGGACCCAAAAACATGATTGGGGACCATTTATCTTTCTTCTTGAAGGTACTTGCAAATGGATTGACTTGAGCTATTGAATTGCAAATTGACTTCTCAATCCACATGAAAGAAGAAAGGTGAGATGTCTAGAGGGTGACAACAAGTGTAAAAGCAATGGTAAGCACAAAGGTAATGGTTTTATTGCTTGTAACCATTCCTAACTTGTTTTTGTCAAGTTAGTGTGCACTATACATATGGTTTTTGAGTCAAAAGTGGTATTTTGTGTTTCTCTTCACACTCTTGCTCAAAAACTATTTCTAATGCCTCTATAGTGCATTACCAACTTGCTTAGACATGTTTGGATATGGTTTGTATATTTAGCATGCCTTTAAATATGTTTTTATGAAATATATATGCCTTTTGACAGCTGCTCTGTCGGTCGAGTTTGACATGTTTGAAACTTGACCAATAGGCACCAATGGGTGTTTCCAACAACTGTCATCGGTCGAGTTGTCAATGCACAGAACTCGACCGATAACACTGTGCACAGAATACACATTTGGCTTATTAAATGAGAATTTCCCTCTCAACTAGATTTTCTCAGCCAATAGCCTTATTCTTTGGCACTCTCATTTGGTACCTTTATATATGCAGATTGCCATGTTCTCAATTGCCTATCTTGCTTACAACTCTATCTCTCTAATTTCTCTAAATTGGTATATCTATATGTTGCAATTACTTGCTTTGAGTTGTTTTGCAGGTTTTGATGATGATCTCTTTGGATCTCTTAGTTGTGTCTTAAATTGCTTCCGTTGTGATCTAACTTGCTACATCTATCTAGGTGTATATCTTGTTTTTTTACAACCTTGTGATTCTTAGGGGTAATCATCTTATAGTAAGGATGCATATCTAGTGAGTTATATCCTTTCATGTGTCTAAAATTGCATATCTCTTTGTTTGGATATATCTCTTCATCTACTCATAGCTTGCTTTATCTTGTGTATCTTTTGGTATCTCTTGCTATGATCTAGATCCTACTAGTAGTCCTAACTTGTGATAACATCTACTAGTAGTTCATATACATGTAGTTCTAGCCTTGTTTAAAATTGACATCTTTGCTCATCTATATGCTATGCTTATATTTTGTCTCATACATGCTCAAGATTGTTCCTTGAATTGCATATCTACTATCTTGAGTTGCTTGCATAACATTGTGATGCAGGGTACATAGATCTACATTGTATGTAGAAATTGGAGTATTTTTGGATTTTATGCATATTTTGCTCCAGTTTCTGTTTTTGATGCAAGACTAGTGTTTTTCATGCAAAAACGACCTTCTGAGCAAGACTCATGGCTTTGCGATGAGCTCTGATGGTTTTTGGTCAAATTCCGTCATCTTGAGGGTCAAAATTCTATTTTATTGTTCTTCTGCAGCACTTTATCTTACTTTTTGGGTTGTTCAAGAATATGATTTAACTTGCCTTTCTTTCTATGCTTGGACAAGCCCCTGTCTGTGCTCTTCTACTCTCCTTATATATATGTGTTATCTCCTTTCTCTTTAACAAGTGATGCTTCTTATTTCTACATAACCCTACTTTTTGAAGTGACAAAGGGGGAGAAAGGTATGTCTTCTTTTAAAAGAGGAAGAAGGCATGTCTTACATGAAGAAGAGAAGCATGTTCATGTAAAGGGAGTAGGTAAAAGGGGAGAAGACATATATGTGTAGAACATATATGAGTAGAAGACATAGTATTCTATAAATGTTATGAAAGCTAACCATGCAGGAGAAATAGCATCAATTGAGGGGGAGCATGAGAACTCCATGCGCATCAATTGAGGGAAAGCATATGAGCTCAATCCTATTGAAACCCCTAGGTTTCTCCAAAGGTATGACTTTACTTAAAAGCTTTCAATACATTTATGGAATGGTTTGTCATCTTCAAAAAGGGGGAGTTTGTTGACTCAAGGTCAATTAGGCCAATGTTTACTCACGTCTAATTTGACTAAACCCGTGTTTTGATGATGACTAACCATTCCACATATTGGTGACTAATGTCTCTACTTGAGTGATTTCAGATTAGGTATAGACACACTCCAAATGCCCTAACTTGCGCATATCAAATTGGAGAAAAGACAAGTCAAAAGTCATACAAGTACACATTTTTGTAATATGATGTATATCCATTAGAATCATGTTGTAAATCACTTGTAATGATTGTATGACTTGTAATTAAGCTTAGAAAAATATCAGGAGCACTTAGATCGAATATTAGAGCACTTTAGATGCAACTTTGAAAATTGATTACATGCACTTTGTCGGTCAAGTTTCCTAGCCTGAAAACTTGACCGGTCATCCTTGATCAATTTTCTAGAGATTGCATCGGTCGAGTTGTATTTACACAGAACTTGACCGATGGAGTAAATGACCAAATCGATTTTCATTGGTCGATCGAGTTTCTTCAGGACAAACTCGACCGATGGTCTGAATATCGGCTTTGTCTTTTACTCTATCAGTCGAGTTACACTTATAGAAACCTGACCGATTGCACTGTATGGAAAAGTGCAGAAAAGTGTTTCTAGCCATTGTGGAGTTGCAACAAGTGAAAATATATCCGTTGCAAGCCACAAAATGGCTAGTTCTCATTCACAAGTGTTCGCAAAGGCTAAGAGGCATCCCCATCTATAAATAGGACCCCTTGGGCTTCATTCCAAGGTTGAGCATTCATTGCAAACTCTATGTGAGGCTCCTATTCTATAGGTGAGTGCTTCCTATATCCTCCTCTCTCTCTCTAAGCTTAATCACTTGCTACATCCATTAGAGTGAGTAGGAAATCTGTAAGAGAGCTTGTCCTATATGTATATCTTGTGAGGCTCTCACTTCCACCACCTCCTATCTCTTCTTTCAACCATGAAGATGAAGGTTCTCTCTCTTATCCAAGAGAGGTGAAGAAGAACAAGGGAAGGAGTCCCTTGGTGAAGATCAAGGCTGAAGACTTGGAGCAAGAGTGGGTAAGTCCTTGGTGAAGGCAGAAGACTCCTTGCTCAAGTAGGTAAGACCTTGGTGGAAGCTTCTCCGAGTGAAGGTGAAGTCAAAAGCTGAAGATCCAAAGAAGAGTGAGTAATTCCTGCAAGGCTGAAGACTTGTGCTAGAGTGGGTAAGTCCTTGGAGAAGGCCGAAGACTCTTGCAAAGTGGGTAAGTCCTTGGTAAGGTTGAAGACTCTTTGTATTGGATAGGTAAGTCTTTTGTTTGGTCATGCATTGTATGTCTTATGAATGAATATAACAGTGCAATAGTTTGGAAGTCCTAGAGGTTGACCTCTCTAGGAAAGTGGACTGACACACTTCTAGTTTGAAGTGTGGAACCACTCTAAATAGCTTGTCTAATTGGTGCACATTCAGTCTCTCTCTCCCTTGCTATGTATGTTTTAGTTGCACTCAAATTACCTATTTAGCAACCTTATCTTGACATATATCTTGAAGGTTTAATGAGTTTTGTTTAAGTGCTTTCAGCTCTATTCACCCCCCCTCTAGAGCATCTAATCACCCATCTAGGATCCAACAATTGGTATCAGAGCGGGTCTTCTCCAAGCATACTTCAACAAGTAGGAGAAGATGGGTGACTACCTAGGAGGGAGATTCTCGACCAGCCTTCCAATCTTTAATGGGAGCAACTTCCTCTATTGGAGAAGAAGGCTTCAATTCTACATCCAAGGATCAAGTATTGAGATGTGGCAAATGGTGAACAACCCATACATGCTACCAAAGACAAAGATTGAAGAATGGGATGAAGCTATCTTGGAGAAAGCAACCTTGAATGCTAGAGCCATGCACATCCTATATGCCTCCATGACCCCCACCGAGTTCAACCGGATTTTTTCATGTGAAACAGCCTATGAGGTATGGAGAAAGCTTTGCATCACTTATGAAGGGACATATCAAGTGAAGGAAAGCAAAGTTTATATGCTCAAAGGGCTGTTTGAGAACTTCAAGATGGGAAAGGAGGAGAGAATAGTCAACATGTACTCAAGGCTCAATACCATTTTGAATGGTCTTGCTATTCTAGGACATCCTATGTCTAGTGGAGAGATCAACTCAAAGATACTTAGAACTCTCCCCAAGCGGTGGGAACCCAAGGTGACTTCTATTGAAGAAGCAATGTCTCTTAAGGATATTCCTATTGAAGAGCTCATTGGAAATCTACAAGCACATGAAGCCACACTTGACAAGAGGGAGGAAGTAGAAAGACAAGAGAAGAAAGAGCTAAAGAGAATGAAGAAGGCTGAAATGAAGGCTCAAATTGAAGCTATCATTGAACAAGTCTCTCCATCCTCTCAAACTAAAGAAGATGCCATGTACTCCAAGGGTAGACTCTACAAAGGCAAGTCCTCCTCCATCCGGTGCTTCAATTGTGGAAAGAAGGGTCACTACAAGGAAGATTGCCCACAAGTCAAAAAGACCCATCTTCACAAGAAGAAATGGCAATCAAGCTCAAGTGGCTCCTCCAACTCAAGATCAAGTGAAGATTCAAGTGAAGGATCAAGCTCAAGCTCTAGTGATGAAGGAGAATGCCATTTTGCTCTTATAGCATCAACAAGTGAAGACTCAAGTGAGGTAAATCTAAACTCTTTAGATAAAGAATCTTTGATTTCTATTATTCATGATATTTGTGCCTCTTTTAAGTCTTCTAAAAAGAAAAAGAAAAAGCTTGCTAAAATTGTTGATAATTTGCATATAGAACTAGATGATCTTGAATATGCTAATTTTGCTTGCTTGATGATAAAAATGATTGTCTTAGTCAAGTAGACTCTCTTAAACTTGAAAATGCTAGTTTGCTTGATAAGATTAGATTTCTAGAAGCTCAACCTCTCATGCCTAGTTCTAATGAAGAGAATACTTTAATTGCCGATTCTCTCATGCATGACATTGATGTTCTTAAATCTGAAAACAAGGACAAAGATTCTGTTTTGCAAGAATTAGAAATAGAAAATGCCTCCTTGCTTGCTAAAATCAATGGGCATGAATCTTGTTCTAGTTCTACTAGTAGAGAGAATGATGTTGCTACTCTTCATATTAATAGAGATTCTTATATAACTAAAGCTCTTTGCTTAGAAAATGATCTTTTGCATGCTAGAGATAATATCAATCATTTGTCTTCTACTATTACTTCTCTTATGCATGATAATGATAGTTTGAGATCTTCTTTGCAAAGATTCTTAGTTGGTAAGAAGAGTCTTAATGACATCCTACACCATACTACTAAACAAATTGGTAGACATGGTTTAGGGTATGATAGTAGTCAAGGGAACAACAAAGGTAAAGGACCTCCAATCTTCCATGGAGAATCCTCTAGTTCCAAGACTATGGGCACATGCAACTATTGCAATGAAATTGGTCATTATTCTAATTGTTGTCCTTTTAGGAAAGCACCCAAGAGCAATAGGACTTGGGTTGCTAAACTAACCCCTCCAGACCCAAAAACATGATTGGGGACCATTTCATCTTTCTTCTTGTAGGTACTTGCAAATGGATTGACTTGAGCTATTGAATTGCAAATTGACTTATCAATCCACATGAAAGAAGAAAGGTGAGATGTGTAGAGGGTGACAACAAGTGTAAAAGCAATGGTAAGCACAAAGGTAATGGTTTTATTGCTTGTAACCATTCCTAACTTGTTTTTGTCAAGTTAGTGTGCACTATGCATATGGTTTTTGAGTCAAAAGTGGTATTTTGTGTTTCTCTTCACACTCTTGCTCAAAAACTATTTCTAATGCCTCTATAGTGCATTACCAACTTGCTTAGACATGTTTGGATATGGTTTGTATATTTAGCATGCCTTTAAATATGTTTTTATGAAATATATATGCCTTTTGACAGCTGCTCTGTCAGTCGAGTTTGGCATGTTTGAAACTCGACCGATAGGTGCCAATGGGTGTTGCCAACATCTGTCATCGGTCGAGTTGTCAATGCACAGAACTCGACCGATAACACTGTGCACAGAATACACATTTGGCTTATTGAATGAGAATTTCCCTCTCAACTAGATTTTCTCAGCCAATAGCCTTATTATTTGGCACTCTCATTTGGTACCTTTATATATGCATATTGCCATGTTCTCAATTGCCTATCTTGCTTACAACTCTATCTCTCTAATTGCTCTAAATTGGTATATCTATATGTTGCAAATACTTGCTTTGAGTTGTTTTGTAGGTTTTGATGATGATCTCTTTGGATCTCTTGGTTATGTCTTAAATTGCTTCCGTTGTGCTCTAACTTGCTACATCTATCTAGGTGTATATATTGTTTTGATACAACCTTGAGATTCTTAGGGGTAATCATCTTATGGTAAGGATGCATATCTAGTGAGTTATATCCTTTCATGCATCTAAAATTGCATATCTCTTTGTTTGGATATATCTCTTCATCTACTCATAGCTTGCTTTATCTTGTGTATCTTTTGGTATCTCTTGCTATGATCTAGATCCTACTAGTAGTCCTAACTTGTGATAACATCTACTAGTAGTTCATATACATGTAGTTCTAGCCTTGTTTAAAATTGACATCTTTGCTCATCTATATGCTATGCTTGTATTTTGTCTCATACATGCTCAAGATTGTTCCTTGAATTGCATATCTACTATCTTGAGTTGCTTGCATAACATTGTGATGCAGGGTACATAGATCTACATTGTATGTAGAAATTGGAGTATTTTTGGATTTTATGCATATTTTGCTCCAGTTTTTGTTTTTGATGCAAGACTAGTGTTTTTCATGCAGAAACGACCTTCTGAGCAAGACTCATAACTTTGCAATGAGCTCTGATGGTTTTTGGTCAAATTCCGTCATCTTGAGGGTCAAAATTCTATTTTATTGTTCTTCTGCAACACTTTATCTTGCTTTTTGGGTTGTTCAAGAATATGATTTAACTTGCCTTTCTTTCTATGCTTGGACAAGCCCCTATCTGTGCTCTTCTACTCTCCTTATATATATTTGTGTTATCTCCTTTCTCTTTAACAAGTGATGTTTCTTATTTCTTCATAACCCCACTTTTTGAAGTGACAAAGGGGGAGAAAGGTATGTCTTCTTTTAAAAGAGGAAGAAGGCATGTCTTAAATGAAGAAGAGAAGCATGTTCATGTAAAGGGAGTAGGTAAAAGGGGAGAAGACATATATGTGTAGAACATATATGAGTAGAAGACATAGGATTCTATAAATGTTATGAAAGCTAACCATGCAGGAGAAATAGCATCAATTGAGGGGGAGCATGAGAACTCCATGCGCATCAATTAAGGGGGAGCATATGAGCTCAATCCTATTGAAACCCCTAGGTTTCTCCAAAGGTATGACTTTACTTAAAAGCTTTCAATACATTTATGGAATGGTTTGTCATCTTCAAAAAGGGGGAGTTTGTTGACTCAAGGTCAATTAGGTCAATGTTGACTCACGTCTAATTTGACTAAACTCGTGTTTTGATGATGAATAACCATTCCACATATTGGTGTCTAATGTCTCTACTTGAGTGATTTCAGATTAGGTATAGACACACTCCAAATGCCCTAACTTGCACATATCAAATTGGAGAAAAGACAAGTCAAAAGTCATACAAGTATACATTTTTGTAATATGATGTATATCCATTAGAATCATGTTGTAAGTCACTTGTAATGATTGTATGACTTGTAATTAAGCTTAGAAAAATATCAGGAGCACTTAGATCGAATATTAGAGCACTTTAGATGCAACTTTGAAAATTGATTACAGGAACTTTGTCGGTCGAGTTTCCTAGCCTGAAAACTCGACCGATCATCCTTGATCAATTTTCTGGAGATTGCATCGGTCGAGTTGTGTTTACACAGAACTCGACCGATGGAGTAAATGACCAAATCGATTTTCATTGGTCGGTCGAGTTTCCTCAGGACAAACTCGTCCGATGGTCTGAATATCGGCTTTGTCTTTTACTCTATCAGTCGAGTTACACTTATAGAAACTCGACCGATTGCACTGTATGGAAAAGTGCAGAAAAGTGTTTCTAGCCATTGTGGAGTTGCAACAAGTGAAAATATATCCGTTGCAAGCCAAAAAATGGCTAGTTTTCGTTCACAAGTGTTCCCAAAGACTAAGAGGCATCCCCAGCTATAAATAGGACCCCTTGGGATTCATTCCAAGGTTGAGCATTCATTGCAAACTCTATGTGAGGCTCCTATTCTATAGCTGAGTGCTTCCTACAGCCTCCTCTCTCTCTATAAGCTTAATCACTTGCTATATCCATTAGAGTGAGTAGGAAATATGTAAGAGAGCTTGTCCTATATGTATATCTTGTGAGGCTCTCACTTCCACCACCTCCTATCTCTTCTTTCAACCATGAAGATGAAGGTTCTCTCTCTTATCCAAGAGAGGTGAAGAAGAACAAGGGAAGGAGTCCCTTGGTGAAGATCAAGGCTGAAGACTTGGAGCAAGAGTGGGTAAGTCCTTGGTGAAGGCAGAAGACTCCTTGCTCAAGTAGGTAAGACCTTGGTGGAAGCTTCTACGAGTGAAGGTGAAGTCAAAAGCTGAAGATCCAAAGAAGAGTGGGTAATTCCTGCAAGGCTTAAGACTTGTGCTAGAGTGGGTAAGTCCTTGGAGAAGGCCGAAGACTCTTGCAAAGTCGGTAAGTCCTTGGTAAGGTTGAAGACTCTTTGTATTGGATATGTAAGTCTTTTGTTTGGTCATGCATTGTATGTCTTTTGAATGAATATAACAGTGTAATAGTTTGGAAGTCCTAGAGGTTGACCTCTCTAGGCAAGTGGACTGGCACACTTCTAGTTTGAAGTGTGGAACCACTCTAAATAGCTTGTCTAATTGGTGCACGTTCAATCTCTCTCTCCCTTGCTATGTATGTTTTAGTTGCACTCAAATTACCTATTTAGCAACCTTATCTTGACATATATCTTGAAGGTTTAATGAGTTTTGTTTAAGTGCTTTCAGCTCTATTCACCCCCCTCTAGAGCATCTAATCACCCATCTAGGATCCAACAATTGGTATCAGAGCGGGTCTTCTCCAAGCATACTTCAACAAGTAGGAGAAGATGGGTGACTACCTAGGAGGGAGATTCTCGACCAGCCTTCCAATCTTTGATGAGAGCAACTTCCTCTATTGGAGAAGAAGGCTTCAATTCTACATCCAAGGATCAAGTATTGAGATGTGGCAAATGGTGAACAACCCATACATGATACCAAAGACAAAGATTGAAGAATGGGATGAAGCTACCTTGGAGAAAAAACCTTTAATGCTAGAGCCATGCACATCCTATATGCCTCCATGACCCCCACCGAGTTCAACCGGATTTCTTCATGTGAAACAGCCTATGAGGTATGGAGAAAGCTTTGCATCACTTATGAAGGGACATATCAAGTGAAGGAAAGCAAAGTCTAAATGCTCAAAGGGCTACTTGAGAACTTCAAGATGGGAAAGGAGGAGAGAATAGCCAACATGTACTCAAGGCTCAATACCATTTTGAATGGTCTTGCTATTCTAGGACATCCTATGTCTAGTGGAGAGATCAACTCAAAGATCCTTAGAACTCTCTCCAAGCGGTGGGAACCCAAGGTGACTTCTATTGAAGAAGCAAGGTCTCTTAAGGATATTACTATTGAAGAGCTCATTGAAAATCTACAATCACATGAAGCCACACTTGACAAGAGGGAGGAAGTAGAAAGACAAGAGAAGAAAGAGCTAAAGAGAATGAAGAAGGCTGAAATGAAGGCTCAAATTGAAGCTATCATGGAACAAGTCTCTCCATCCTCTCAAGCTAAAGAAGATGCCATGTACTCCAAGGGTAGACTCTATAAAGGAAAGTCCTCCTCCATCCGGTGCTTCACATGTGGAAAGAAGGGTTACTACAAGGTAGATTGCCCACAAGGCAAAAAGACCCATCTTCACAAGAAGAAATGGCAATCAAGCTCAAGTGGCTCCTCCAACTCAAGCTCAAGTGAAGATTCAAGTGAAGGATCAAGCTCAAGCTCTAGTGATGAAGGAGAATGCCATTTTGCTCTTATAGCATCAACAAGTGAAGACTCAAGTGAGGTAAATCTAAACTCTTTAGATAAAGAATCTTTGATTGCTATTATTCATGATATTTGTGCCTCTTTTAAGTCTTCTAAAAAGAAAAAGAAAAAGCTTGCTAAAATTGTTGATAATTTGCATATAGAACTAGATGATCTTGAATATGCTAATTCTTGCTTGCTTGATGATAAAAATGATTGTCTTAGTCAAGTAGACTCTCTTAAACTTGAAAATGCTAGTTTGCTTGATAAGATTAGATTTCTAGAAGCTCAACCTCTCATGCCTAGTTCTAATGAAGAGCATACTTTAATTGCTGATTCTCTCATGCATGACATTGATGTTCTTAAATCTGAAAACAAGGACAAAGATTTTGTTTTTCAAGAATTAGAAATAGAAAATGCCTTCTTGCTTGCTAAAATCAATGGGCATGAATCTTGTTCTAGTTCTACTAGTAGAGAGAATGATGTTTCTGCGCTTCATATTGACAGAGATTCTTATATAACTAAAGCACTTTGCTTAGAAAATGATCTTTTGCATGCTAGAGATAATATCAATCATTTGTCTTCTACTATTACTTCTCTTATGCATGATAATGAGAGTTTGAGATCTTCTTTGCAAAGATTCTTAGTTGGTAAGAAGAGTCTTAATGACATCCTACATCCTACTACTAAACAAATTGGTAGACATGGTTTAGGTTATGATAGTATTCAAGGGAACAACAAAGGTAAAGGACCTCCAATCTTCCATGGAGAATCCTCTAGTTCCAAGACTATGGGCACATGCAACTATTGCAATGAAATTGGTCATTATTCTAATTGTTGTCCTTTTAGGAAAGCACCCAAGAGCAATAGGACTTGGGTTGCTAAACTAACCCCTCCGGACCCAAAAACATGATTGGGGACCATTTCATCTTTCTTCTTGTAGGTACTTGCAAATGGATTGACTTGAGCTATTGAATTGCAAATTGACTTCTCAATCCACTTGAAAGAAGAAAGGTGAGATGTGTAGAGGGTGACAACAAGTGTAAAAGCAATGGTAAGCACAAAGGTAATGGTTTTATTGCTTGTAACCATTCCTAACTTGTTTTTGTCAAGTTAGTGTGCACTATGCATATGGTTTTTGAGTCAAAAATGGTATTTTGTGTTTCTCTTCACACTCTTGCTCAAAAACTATTTCTAATGCCTCTATAGTGCATTACCAACTTGCTTAGACATGTTTGGATATGGTTTGTATATTTAGCATGCCTTTAAATATGTTTTTATGAAATATATATGTCTTTTGACAGCTTCTCTGTCGGTCAAGTTTGGCATGTTTGAAACTTGACCGATAGGCACCAATGGGTGTTGCCAACAACTGTCATCGGTCGAGTTGTCAATGCACAGAACTCGACCGATAACACTGTGCACAGAATACACATTTGGCTTATTGAATGTGAATTTCCCTCTCAACTAGATTTTCTCAGCCAATAGCCTTATTCTTTGGCACTCTCATTTGGTACCTTTATATATGCATATTGCCATGTTCTCAATTGCCTATCTTGCTTACAACTCTATCTCTCTAATTGATCTAAATTGGTATATCTATATGTTGCAATTACTTGCTTTGAGTTGTTTTGCAGGTTTTGATGATGATCTCTTTGGATCTCTTGGTTATGTCTTAAATTTCTTCCGTTGTGCTCTAACTTGATACATCTATCTAGGTGTATATATTGTTTTGATACAACCTTGAGATTCTTAGGGGTAATCATCTTATGGTAAGGATGCATATCTAGTGAGTTATATCCTTTCATGCGTCTAAAATTGCATATCTCTTTGTTTGGATATATCTCTTCATCTACTCATAGCTTGCTTTATCTTGTGTATCTTTTGGTATCTCTTGCTATGATCTAGATCCTACTAGTAGTCCTAACTTGGGATAACATCTACTAGTAGTTCATATACATGTAGTTCTAACCTTGTTTAAAATTGACATCTTTGCTCATCTATATGCTATGCTTGTATTTTGTCTCATACATGCTCAAGATTGTTCCTTGAATTGCATATCTACTATCTTGAGTTGCTTGCATAACATTGTGATGCAGGGTACATAGATCTACATTGTATGTAGAAATTGGAGTATTTTTGGATTTTATGCATATTTTTCTCTAGTTTCTATTTTTGATGCAAAACTAGTGTTTTTCATGCAGAAGCGACCTTCTGAGCAAGACTCATGCTTTGCGATGAGCTCTGATGGTTTTTGGTCAAATTCCGTCATCTTGAGGGTCAAAATTCTATTTTATTGTTCTTCTGCAACACTTTATCTTGCTTTTTGGGTTGTTCAAGAATATGATTTAACTTGCCTTTCTTTCTATGCTTGGACAAGCCCCTATCTGTGCTCTTCTACTCTCCTTATATATATTTGTGTTATCTCCTTTCTCTTTAACAAGTGATGTTTCTTATTTCTTCATAACCCCACTTTTTGAAGAGACAAAGGGGGAGAAAGGTATGTCTTCTTTTAAAAGAGGAAGAAGGCATGTCTTACATGAAGAAGAGAAGCATGTTCATGTAAAGGGAGTAGGTAAAAGGGGAGAAGACATATATGTATAGAACATATATCAGTAGAAGACATAGTATTCTATAAATGTTATGAAAGCTAACCATGCAGGAGAAATAGCATCAATTGAGGGGGAGCATGAGAACTCCATGCACATCAATTGAGGGGGAGCATATGAAATCAATCCTATTGAAACCCCTAGGTTTCTCCAAAGGTATGTCTTTACTTAAAAGCTTTCAATACATTTATGGAATGGTTTGTCATCTTCAAAAAGGGGGAGTTTGTTGACTCAAGGTCAATTAGGTCAATGTTGACTCACGTCTAATTTGACTAAACCCGTGTTTTGATGATGACTAACCATTCCACATATTGGTGTCTAATGTCTCTACTTGAGTGATTTCAGATTAGGTATAGACACACTCCAAATGCCCTAACTTGCGCATATCAAATTGGAGAAAAGACAAGTCAAAAGTCATACAAGTACACATTTTTGTAATATGATGTATATCCATTAGAATCATGTTGTAAATCACTTGTAATGATTGTATGACTTGTAATTAAGCTTAGAAAAATATCAGG
This sequence comes from Alisma plantago-aquatica, assembly GCA_963693085.1. Lineage (NCBI taxonomy): Eukaryota > Viridiplantae > Streptophyta > Magnoliopsida > Alismatales > Alismataceae > Alisma > Alisma plantago-aquatica. The sequence continues at coordinate 1,407,280,066 of OY856412.1, read as the reverse complement.
AGCACTTAGATCGAATATTAGAGCACTTTAGATGCAACTTTGAAAATTGATTACATGCACTTTGTCGGTCGAGTTTCCTAGCCTGAAAACTCGACCGATCATCCTTGATCAATTTTCTGGAGATTGCATTGGTCGAGTTGTGTTTACACAGAACTTGACCGATGGAGTAAATGACCAAATTGATTTTCATTGGTCGGTCGAGTTTCCTCAGGACAAACGCGACCGATGGTCTGAATATCGGCTTTGTCTTTTACTATATCGGTCGAGTTATACTTATAGAAACTCGACCGATTGCATTGTATGGAAAAGTGCAGAAAAGTGTTTCTAGCCGTTATGGAGGTGCAACAAGTGAAAATATATCCGTTGCAAGCCACAAAATGGCTAGTTTTCATTCACAAGTGTTCCCAAAGGCTAAGAGGCATCCCCAGCTATAAATAGGACCCCTTGGGCTTCATTCCAAGGTTGAGCATTCATTGCAAACTCTATGTGAGGCTCCTATTCTATAGCTGAGTGCTTCCTACAACCTCCTCTCTCTCTCTAAGCTTAATCACTTGCTACATCCATTAGAGTGAGTCGGAAATCTGTAAGAGAGCTTGTCCTATATGTATATCTTGTGAGGCTCTCATTTCCACCACCTCCTATCTCTTCTTTCAACCATGAAGATGAAGGTTCTCTCTCTTGTCCAAGAGAGGTGAAGAAGAAGAACAAGGGAAGGAGTCCCTTGGTGAAGATCACGGCTGAAGACTTGGAGCAAGAGTGGGTAAGTCCTTGGTGAAGGCAGAAGACTCCTTGCTCAAGTAGGTAAGACCTTGGTGGAAGCTTCTCTGAGTGAAGGTGAAGTCAAAAGATGAAGATCCAAAGAAGAGTGGGTAATTCCTGCAAGGCTAAAGACTTATGCTAGAGTGGGTAAGTCCTTGGAGAAGGCCGAAGACTCTTGCAAAGTGGGTAAGTCTTTGGTAAGGTTGAAGACTCTTTGTATTGGATAGGTAAGTCTTTTGTTTGGTCATGCATTGTATGTCTTATGAATGAATATAACAGTGCAATAGTTTGGAATTCCTAGAGGTTGACCTCTATAGGCAAGTGGACTGACACACTTCTAGTTTGAAGTGTGGAACCACTCTAAATAGCTTGTCTAATTGGTGCACGTTCAATGTCTCTCTCCCTTGCTATGCATGTTTTAGTTGCACTCAAATTACCTATTTAGGAACCTTATCTTGACATATATCTTGAAGGTTTAATGAGTTTTGTTTAAGTGCTTTCAGCTCTATTCACCCCCCTCTAGAGAATCTAATCACCCATCTAGGATCCAACATGGTTCACAGTAGTTCTATTTGGATAGTTATATCTTGCCTGGATGTTTGATGTTTGGATGTGTTTGCATGCGTAGTGGTGGTGAAACCCAGTACCATCCCAGTGATTCCATATCATTAATCTTGATCAACTTTAATTCTACTCTTTACTTTCCTGCATCTAGTTTAATTAACCTCAATTCAACCAATCATTTTAAATATTAGCCTTACTTGAACTAGACTCGGATAGCAACGATTCTTAAAAACATTGTCCCTTGGGATTCGATCCTTAACTATACTGCGATAAGACCCATCCGCTTGCGGGTGGTATTATTGCACAAAGTTTTGATAAAAGCTCAGGGATTTCAACCCCGAGTGAATTTGTTAGTGTAATAATAAACCACTGGCATACTTGCCTTGGTTGATGAAGTTTCCATCTTTGGTTTGCTTGATTTGGAAGCCGAGGAAGAAAGTCAACTCACCCATCATGCTCATCTCGAACTCACTCTACATAAGAGAACTAAACTCCTTGCAAAGATCAAGATCTGTTCCACAAAAAATGATATCATCAACATAAATTTGGATGATAAGAAAATTGCTAGAAGTGTGTTTTAAAAATAAAGTAGAATCGACTTTCCCATGACATAGCCATTGTCTATCAAAAAGTTCTTTAATTTCTCATACCAAGCTTGAGGTGCTTGCTTGAGTCCATAGAGAGCTTTTTGCAACAAATAAACATGATTAGGTAACATGTCATTTTCAAAGCCCAGAGGTTGAGCAACAAATACTTCCTCGTCTATTGTACCATTTAAAAATGCACTTTTAACATCCATTTGATATAGAAAGAAATTTTTATAACTAGAAAAGGAAAGTAGCATTCTAATAGATTCAAGTCTAGCAACAGGAGCATAAGTTTCATCAAAGTCAATACCTTCCTGTTGATTGTAACTTTGTACTACTAACCTTGCTTTGTTTCTTACCACTTTGCCTTGTTCATCAACCTTGTTGCGGTAGACCCACTTAGTGCCAATGATTTTTCTATCACTTGATCTTGGTACTAGAGTCCACACACAATTCTTCTCGAATTGCTCTAATTCCTCTTGCATGGCTAGGATCCACTCGTCATCACCAAGATCTTCTTTGATGTTCTTTGGCTCCAACTATGAGATCTATGCACTGTCTTCTTGTTCTTTGTTATAGGTAGCTCGTGTCTTCACTCTCTCAAATGGGTTGCCAACGATTAGCTCTTTGGGACGATTCTTTGCAAAGCGAGGAGTGGGATCCTTCTTTTCTTCATCTCCTGCTTCTATCACCTGCTTACCTTTGTTGTCAATGTTGAGGTCTTTCAAGATAGGAATTAAGTCATCTGCAACATCATTATCAACAACATTCTTGCCAAAAATAGGGTTAGTTTCAATAAACTTAACATTTATAGATTCTTCCATTTTAGACAATTCAATATTGAAAACTCTATAAGCCCTTCTTGTAGTGCTATAGCCTAGGAAGAAAGCCTTGTACGATTTTAGATCAAACTTTTCGAGAGAATCCTTCGTGTTCAAAACAAAACAAGGACATCCAAAAACATGAAAGAAATCGATGGATGGCTTTCTACCACGTCATAAATCATAGGGGGTTTTCTTCAAAGAGGGATGTGTAAAAACTCAGTTCTGCATAAAACAAGCGGTGCTTACAGCTTTGGTCCAAAACTTCTTAGGAATGTCATATTGAAGAAGCATTGTCCTTGCCATCTCTTGAAGCGACCTGTTCTTTCTCTCTACTACCCCATTTTGTTGAGGTGTACGAGGAGAAGAGAAATTGTGCGAGTAACCAGATTTTTCACAAAAATGCTCAAAAAGGTCATTTTCAAACTCTCCCCCATAGTCACTACAGATAGAAACAATCCAGCAAGAAGCTTCATTTTCAACCCATTTACAAAAACTCAAGAAAACATCAAGAGTATCACTTTTCAAAACGAGAAAGAAAGTCCAAGTATAATAAGAGAAATCATCGACAATAATAAGACAATACTTGGAACCATGAAGCATTTGAGTTCTCATAGGTCCGAATAGATCAATATGAAGAAGCTCAAGAGCTCTTTTGGTACTAAGGACTCCTTTGTATTTGAAGGAGGACTTGGTTTGATTGCCTTGTGTACAAGGTTGGCATTCCTCATCCTTTTCAAAATCCAATTTGGGAAGTCCTCGAACCAATTCCTTTTTGCTCAATTTCTTCATTTGATGCATATTCACATGACCCAATCGGCGATGCCAAAGAGAAATTTCATTTTTATCCACAACCAAGCATCTATAAAGTATGGGCTTTATAGCATCAAGCACAATAACATAAAGATTACCATTTCTAGTTCCCTTATATATGACATTATAAGTGAGGGAATCTAGAAGCAAACATTCTAAAGATGTAAACAAAACAAGATATCCATTATCACAAAATTGGCTTACACTTATCAAGTTGTGATGTAGGCCATCAACAAGCAAAACATTCTTGATACATAGCTCGTTGCCTACATCACCCTCACCTATAACCTTATCTTTCTTGTTGTCCCCAAAGGTTACCGATCCTCCTTTCTTTTTCATGAATTTGTTGAAATGGCTGATTTCACCTGTCATATGTTTTGAGTAGCCACTATCAACAATCCACCTCTTTTTGACCTACATGAAAGAAGGATGTCAGTACCCAACTCAAACTTTGGGATCTAGGGTTAGCTTGGGGACCCTTTTCATCTTTGGGTTGGTCCCCTTTGGCTTGTAAGGACAATTAGTAGAGTAATGATCATCACATTTACAATGAGCACACACCATATGGTTTTTAGAGCTGGAAGTCTCTCCATGGAAGATAGGAGGTTCCACACTCTTCTTCTTACCCTTACCTTTGTTCTTATTCTTACCCTTGGGATCAGTCCCATCATATCATAAACCACTACTACCAATTTGTTTCGTAGAGTGTTCTAGGACAACATTGAGGGATTTCTTTCCCGTAAGAAACTTTTGCAAAGAAGCTCTTAACTTAGCATTATCATCACTAAGGTTAATGGCAGAAGAATATAAACTAGCAATATCATCTCTAGCATGCAATAGGTTGGCCTCTAAATAGAGGGATTTAGTATGAAAAGAATCACGTTCTAAAGCAGTGCTAGCTACCTCATTACTTTGCAAAATAGGTCTAGATGATAGATCATTAACTTGAGCAAGCAACTTAGCATTTTCAGATTTAAGCAACATAATTTCCTTTTGATAGACATGAATTTCTTGCTTTCTAGCTTCATCAATGAGATTTAGTTCTCCATTTTTAGTTTTAAGAACATCTATCTCATCTTGGCATCTTTGATTATCTTCCTTAAGATCTGAAATAGTCTTAAGATAGACACCATTCTCAAATTCTAATCCATTGTGTTGAAGCTCAAGGTCAAGAAATTGCCCTTGCAAAAATCTGTGCTATCAAGGAGCAATTTTTCATTTTTATCAAGAATCTCAAATTTAGCATAAAGATCATCTACTATCTTGCCTAGTCTTTTCCTTTTAGATTTGCATTTAGTAAAAGATGACCGGCAATCATTAAGCATATCAATAAGAGTTTCCTTAGATAACTCATGCAAATTGACTTCACTTACCTCACTTACCTCACCTACATCTTCACTTGTAGAGGCCATGAGAGTAAGGTGGCATTCTCCATCTTCGAATCTTGAAGAACTTGAGGAAGACTCTTCCCACGCTGCATGAGATGCGTCTTTGCTTCTTCTTTATTTCTTCTCCTTTCTCTTATATTTGCCTTCTCTCTTGTACTCCTTGTCTTTCTTGTGGCTGCTCTTGTGATGGCTCTTCTTAGCCTTTGGGCAGTCACTCTTGTAGTGGCCCTTTTGGCCACACTCATAGCATCTAGGAGTTGATGAAGAAGTCTTCCCCTTAAAGTGTTTTCCCTTTGAGTAGTTTGCTTCATGCTCATTTGGGCCTTCATGTTCACTTGAGGAGGGAGTAGGGAACTTGAGAGAAAGTTGTTGCTATCGAACCATCTCTTGAATTTGAGCTTTGAAGGTGGTGTCATTGATCTTCTTAGATTCCTTCTTTTCTCTCTTTTCTTCTTCTTCTTTCTTATCAAGCCTTGGTTCATGGGCTTGAAGGTTGCCAACCAGCTCCTCGGTTGACAATTCACTAAGCTTGTACACTTATTCAATGGATGTAACCTTGGGCTCCCATCTCTTTGGAAGAGATCTTAGGATTTTGGAGTTGATAGTGCCTTTGTCCATCACACTACCAAGGGCCGCCAACCCATTGATGATGACATTGATCCTAGTGTACATATCAACCACTCTTTCATTCTTACCCATCTTGAAGTTCTCAAGAAGATCACCAAGCATGCAGATCTTGGCTTCCTTCACTTGCTCCGTTCCTTCATAGGTGACACAAATCTTGTTCCAAATGTCATGTGCGGTGTCCCAAGAGGAGATCCGGTTGAACTCATATGGGGTGAGGGCTGCATAGATGATGCTCACAGCTTTGGCATTTAGTTGAACTTGCTTCATTTGGGCTTCCGTCCATGTGGAGATTTCCCCCTTTGGATCTTCATACTTGAGGTGCACCACCTTCCACATCTCATAGCTCACACCTTGTAGGTAGAACTGCATTCTTCTCTTCCAATAGAGAAAGTTGGTGCCGTCAAAAATCAGAGGTCGCATGGAGAAGCTTCCTTCCAAGTTGAGTGATCCAAGTGTTAAATCACCCATATTCTCCTACTTGTAGAAGTAGCTTGGAGAAGACATGCTCTGATACCACTTGTTGGATCAAGGGCTCTAGAGGGGTGAGGGGGTGAATAGAGCTTCACAAATCTCACAAAACAAATTAGACCACCAAATTATATCAAGTGCAGAATCTTAAACATTCATTCAATTTGAGATCCTAACTAGCATGCACAACAAGGATAAGAGACAAGGAAGAGCAAGAACTTGGACAAGGTGGTTTAGAGTGGTTCCACATCCTAACTAGGAGCAATGTCAGTCCACTACCTAGAGGTGGTTAATCTCTAGGATTTGCAATCTTGGTACTCTTATATTCTATCATAAAATTACAAGACAAAACCACAACATCCAAGGGCTTAGTACCTCAAGCAAGGATCTTCAACCTATAGAAGGAGCTTACCCACTTGAACCATGGAGTCTTCAACCATCAACATGGACTTACCCACTCCTTCTTCAAGTCTTCAACCTTCAAGGGATTACCTATCCTTCTTGAGTGCTTTCCTTGCCTATCTCCTTCACTTGGAGATCTGGAACACCTTACCTTCTTCAACCTTGAAGGAAAACAACTCCTTCTCCTTCACTCGAAGAAGATCTTTAGCCTTTTCTTCAATAAGGAAAGGGGGTAGGAAGATGATGGAGGAGAGCTTTACATCATTACAAGGAGTAGCTCTCTTATAAAGGAACCTATCTCACTCATACTCATGAATTTGACTTGAAGGTAGAGAGAGAAAGGGGCTCAATGGGTTAGAACACTCTCAACTAGGCTAGGACCAAGCATGTAGTGAATGAGCAACCTTGGAATGAACTCCAAGAGGTCCTATTTATAGCTGAGGGTGCTCCTTTAAGTTGTGGGACTCTTAGATACGAAATATAGTCATTTTTTCTCAAAGCAACGCCTCTATTTTTGCTCAAAACACACACCAACGATCACAATCACTTTTTTGCACATTCCGTACAGTGCTATCAGTCGAGTTTCAATAAAGGTAACTCGACTGATAAAGTAAAAAACAAAGCCAATATTCAAACTATCGATCGAGTTTATCCTGGGAAAAATTGATCGATCATTGAAGATCGATTTGGTCAGGTACTTGATCGGTCGAGTTATGTGAAAACACAACTTGACTGATGCTATCTTCAAAAAAATGATCCAGAAGGATCGGTCGAGTTTACAACTCAACCGATTGGCTGTCTGTGATCACTTTTTTAAAGTGCATATATAGTGATTAAAACTTGGTGTTTAGTATCCCCATCAATTTTCTCATCTTAATTACAAGTCAATTCATCATTACAAGTGATTACAAAAATGTTCTAAGGTCGTTTACATAGATTTCCAAAAATGCACACTTGTAGCTCTTTTGACTTGAACTTGAGCAAAATTAGGTCTTTTGATTTTTGATCCTTTTCATGTACCTAACACCTGAAATCAATCTTGAATACACATATTAGATACATATGAATGTAATGGTTAAGTCATTATCAAAATATGGACAATGTATAACCTCTAGGTCAACAACTCTTTCTTTTATTGTATCCTTATTGACTATCAATATATCTTTAATCACTTCACAAGTACTAGTGGATATTTTAATGACAATCCAATAACCTTCATTGGATTTTGACTTATCTTGTCATGTAAATACATAAAAGACTATATCGGAGAAGCACATTTAATGTATTCATGATAGCTCCACTGTTGGGGTGGCCCATAGAATCTTATTCATGATATTTCCATTTTTCAGAAGAATAGTAATATAGGGTTCATGAGAGACTAATTTGAATTATCTCTTATTGAATCCACCCATGTTGAACTCTTTCAAAATTTTGCTATTGTATGTGCTCAACTCATGTTGTGAAACTTTCAAGAGCTATCTCTATAGGTCTTGATTCTTATCTCATAAGATGTCTCACTTATACCTTCATTACTAAAGGGGGTTTCTTTCCAGATCTCAATATTGAGATGTTTATTCCTCATCATATGTGTAATATTCATATATGCTCCCACTAAATCTTTTGTAATAAAAGATTTCATATTTTATCTTGATTCAAGTCAAACTCTTTGACTATCTTGTCAATTTAAAAGATCCCATCTCTAAGATGCTTGTTTCAATCCCAGATTGAAACTTGTAATTTATAGACTTCATTTGCATTCTTGAAGTTATGAAACCTTTTAGGTTGTGTCACATACACATCCTTTAAATTATTCCCTTAAGGAATACGGTTTCCATCTTCATATGCCAAATATCACAGTCTATTCTCACTACAACAACAAGCCCGACAATTAGTAAATGAATTTCTATCATGTCCAACAATTTGAACTTGATTTGAAATTATTATTCAAATGATCTGTCCTTCTATATTATCCATGTAGGTCTTTGCCACAAGACCCTATTGAACCCTTTTGGTATTACCCCTTTAGGTGGCTCTATCAAGGTCCCACCTTGTTAGCTTACATGGATTCCATATTTCTTAGAAATAACTTATAGTTGACTAGTTGGCTCATCCTGTATGACCAACCCATCTGAATTGTTGGATTCACAATCCTCCAATCTTAGATGTCTAGAACTATTTTATTCTATGTTACATGATGAACATGAGATTCCACAACAACTTGTGATTCTCATTGTTCTCATTGTACCCTTAATGTTGACCTTGAACATTTCGAGTTCTACTTTTACTCCCATTGATTTTTTAGGAACTCAGTTATCCCATCAACAAAACAATTTTTTTATTGGATTGGGACTAATAGTGATGTTCAACAATTATGGTTTATGGATAAACCCTCTCAAGAAACTACTTTCTCAATTTAGGTTTCAATCCCTTAGATGTTTTGGGACATTCCCAAGTCATATCATATATGATGTCTTTACAAATCGTTCATATGGTACACGATTTAGTGATAGGTATATATTTATGAGGATATAAGAAGATTAATTTAATTGATAATTATATCATGACTCATCATGGTATAATTCCTTCATTATGACACATCTTCATGTTCAGATGGTTTTGACTTGTGATATTATATCACAATTCTTTCTTGAAGGTGACGTGGAATATTATCGCACTAACAAACTCACACAGGGTTGAAATCCCTGGGCTTTTACCAAAACCTTGTGCAATAATACCACCCACAAGTGGACGAGTCTTATCACAATATAGTTAAGGATCGAATCCCAAAGGACAACATTTTTAAGAATCGTTGCTAGTCTAGTCTAGTTCAAGTAAGGCTAATATTTAAAACGATTGGTTGATTTGAGGTTAATTAAACTAAGTGCATGAAAGTAAAGAGCAGAATTAAAGTTGATTTAGATTTAATGATATGGGATCACTGGGGTGGTCTCGGGTTTCACCACCACTGCACATGCAATCACATCCAAACACGTAACATCCAAGCAAGATCTAACTATTCAAATAGAGCTGCTGCAAAACCCCCCATACGGGTGTTAGGTTTGCATAAGCATCACCTTAGGCATCAGATGTCTCATCACTATCTAGATCACATACTTATGTCTCCGAAGATACAAAATCCAACTGAAGCTGTGGCCCTCCATGAGGGATGTTTAGGCACACAGAAGCATCACCGTAGGCTAGATGGCTCGTCCCCTCACAAATCATACACTTACAACCTCAAGGAATCCCTTTCTATTTCTAGTTAGGGAGTCAACCGTGCTAATTGACAAGCGAGCAGGTGATTAATCTACAAGAAAACATCGACAATTAACGATGACGATACATATATCCAACTGAAGCTGTGGCCCTCCCCGAGGGATGTTTAGGCCAAAGAAGCGTCACCATAGGCTAGATGGCTTGTACCCTCACGGATCATACACTTATGACCTCATGGAATCCCATTCTATTTCTAGTTTGGGAGTCAACCTCGTTAATCAACATTCTACCCTACATATATAGGTTCTCGCAACATAGGGAAGAACAAGATGAAAACAAGCAGGTAATCAATCTACAAACATTAATGATTAACAATGAAATGAAAAGTTATATACATTGCCATGGAATGTTTAACAAGAGAACATGCTTGCATGGGCAGCGAGGATAGTCCCCGCACCCCAATGAAAAGGAACTACTCGCTCATGATGTGAGAAACAAGAAGAATAAGAGAGAGGGAATATTCCACCATGAGTATGATGCATAAGGTATTCACAGCTCGGTGAAGATGATGTAGTCTTCTACGTCGTGTCGAAGTAGATCTGTATGAGGAACGAGGGATGCCAAGACAGACCGGGTAGTCATTCTCACTCCTCCTTCCTTCTCTTCTTGGTCTCCTCGATCGCAGCGGGAGCAGAAGGTGAATATGCATGATGATCTGGATCTGACCTATGTTCAGGAAGCCTCTCGGCATCCCCGAACCCGATGCCCAAATGAGGATCCTTGTGGTCCTATTTATAGGCTCGGGCCTGGTCCTCATGTTTTTGGTGTGAGTCCTCCGCACAGTTTGGTATGGAGACCGTTTATATGACCAAACAGTATTGTGTTATTTTCCTCCAATTGGTCTTGGATTTGATAATTCCAAACGGTCTTGGTCATGTGATCGTTTACATGGTTTGTAGATGTGTATCAAACGGTATCGTCCGATTGGTCCTGGAGTAGGCTGGCCTTCATGCGATCAGGAGTTCTGAACGGTCTCGTGACCTAGCTGTCCATCGGCTTAACGATCTTGAGTACCTCTAGTTTGCTATCACACGGTCTTGTAGACCGTTAGTCGATCCAAATGGTTTTGGGGTAGTGAAAACAGGCTTTCGACCAGTCTTGCTATGAGCGGTGATCGTCCAATCAGTCTTGGGCATTCTGTCCATACAGTCTTCATGCCCTAATGGTCTACGCTGTTCTCGTGGTTTGCGGCCCTCACGATCTGCAACTCCAAACGGTCTTCGGCTCTGTTCACACGCTCTTGGTATCGCAGATTGACGTAGCTCCAAACAGTCTTGGACTCTGATCGGTCTCGTGCCCAAAAGGTTTGATGGCCTACTGTTCTATCAGTCTTGAGACCGTGCACCGCCTATGTTGTAGGTCCCGGTCGAGCAGGTAGCGTGATGGTGAGGTAGGTAGTGAGAGGCACTGGGTGACGATGACGTCAAGGCGGGAAGGTGAAGGAGGTAGAGGCGACACTGCTAGTTGCCATCGTGGATGGCAAAGGAAGGTGCTGCTAGCATTGTTGTCGTTCATGGAGGAGGCGACGATGATGGCAACAAGGAGGTTTGGTGGCCTGGGCAACAGAGGTCTAGGGTTTGCAGAGGTGGCAGAAGGAGGAGGAAGAAGGGAAGTAGGAGCTTTTACAAAGATGATCACTGCCGCAGTTGAGCAGGTGAAGGACCTCATGATTTCTGCTGGTTAGATGCCCAAACGGTCTCAGGGGTGGATGTAGGCCAAACGGTCTTGATGTGAGGCTACCCATACGGTCTTGAGACTGTATGGAAGGGAAAAAGTATGAAACCGTTAAGGCAAAGGATGGCTAAGATAGTGTGGTGGGATGGATGGGGGCCGTCAATCTGTGATCGTGTGGTGAAAGGAAAGCCCAGGTTCAAATGAGGTGAAACCGAATGGATCAGGACCGTTTGGATGAATGGCTAGGACCGAGAGATGTCCAAACTGAATGGATGAAACCGTATGGATGAAATCATTTGATCAAGACCCATTGGTCAATACCGTTTGGTCAAGACCGATTGGTCAAGACCAAGGATGAGATGATCTTGAGTGAAGGTGGATCTGTGGTTGAGAAAGGTGGGCCCCACTTATTAGGGTTTGATTTGGATGATGGTTGATGGAGATAAAGGTGGATTGAAGTAAGCGGTGGTGATGATAATGTTGAAGGTGGATTAGGGTTAAATGGAGGTAGGTTCCAGCTGATGGTTCAACCTCATCATGTCCTGCATAAAATCAGAATAAGCTCAGTTAATAATCTTGATAATTGCACTAATTAAGAAATTTTGCATATTGTGATATTTAGGAGAAGAAATTGGATGTATTGAGTCAAATTGAGCTCAAGAAGGAGATTGAATTTCATGATGAATATGCATCATCAAAACACCCCAAACCTAAACATTTCTCATCCTCGAGTAACACAAAATCTAAAACAGTCGCCAAATGAATACTTTCAACTCGTGTGGTTGCCTCATCTTCACATCACGATTGTTTTCTTTCTGCTCATTATGACTAAGTATCTCAACCTCCTGAGACCATTGAACACATCTTACCATATCTTCGGTCCTGAGTTTGTTTTCTAATATTACTTCCTCTTCACTTTTTCCAACAACAAGCATGTCAAAGAGTTTTGTAAGAGTCCAGAGATACCCACATAACAACAAGTGTGCATCTGATCTGACACTGGTGTTTTTCAGGGTAGTGGAGGCATTCATTGTGCCTTTAGGTAGAAAAGGGAGTGAAGGGTGGTATGGAAGAAAGAATTAAATCTCTCCTCTATTTGACTCAAGATTTGTATTATATGATTTGCAATTTCATTTATTGCATTTTTTGTGCGATTCTCTCCTCTGTTCAACTCAAGATTGCATTTGTTTGTGTGTGCTTTGGCATCTTTTCTTGGTGGTACGCCCCTATTAATTTGCGAGAGTTATGGAAGAAGCAGATATAGAGGGAAATGGCGTGTCACCCCGAACTTAGGGTTTGACACTTATTTTGGCTAATTTTTTTTGTTTCTTTTTGATGGATGGAGGGGTATGAAGATGATAGAAGATGTGTAGAAGAGAGTTCAGATCAGAATGCAACTTGATTTACAATTCAGTGTACCAGGTCATTCTCTTTATCGTACTCTGCTCAAATAATGACTTGATGAGGATCCGGTGGAGATTCCATGTTATTATTCCACTTATCAGTGAGAACGATGTGTTTGATCCCTATCAGTTTGACAGACACTTGCCATTTTTGTAGAAGCATCATGATGTTAGGATTCATAAGCTTCATAGGATGATTTCAATCAAAAGGCTAGTTTCAAAAAGTGGTCCTTTTGAGGATCTGCTTCGAATAAGGGAGTATAAATCTGCAAGTTGTATTGTCATACCAGTCAGGAGTAGTTCAGCAAACCCTAGCCTTTTGCAAAGGCTAAGTGGCATGATGTATATACTGACACCAAGATCAGCCAATCCTTTCTTACACGATGAATCACCGATATGGCAGGAGATCCCAAAAGATCCTGGATCTTTCTGCTTCTTTGGCATCTTGCTCTGAATGATGTCTGAAGTAGTTGTTGCTAACTTGACTGTCTCATATTCTTCATTTATATATTTCCTGGTGAGAAGTGACTTCAAGTACTTTGTCCAGGATGGTATCTCAGTCAGCGCATCTAGAAAAGGTATATCAACATGAAGCTTTTTCATGGCTTCCTTGAACTTATTGAAATGAGTATCAAGCTTGGTTTGCCTTAAACGAGCAGGGAAAGGTGGATGAGGTTTGTACACTGGTGCATCCGACTCTGGTATTTCTTCATCGGTACCAGTAGGTTTTTTAGAACTTTCCTCATCTGTATTATCAATTGTTGTTGGCCCTTTTGGTTGAGACTCAGGTGTTTTAGAGTCTTGAACAATCATCAGTTCATCCTCGTCTGTAATAACTACAGGTGTCTTGATAGGAGGATCAGAATAATCTTTTCCAGACCTGGTGGTAACAACCTTCAGTTGCTCAGGGTGCTTAGGATTATTTTCTGGTTGGCCAGCAAAAGCTCCAGCAGGTGGCTTCATGCTAGCTGCAAGTTGAGCTAGTTGAGATTCAATAGCCTTCTGATGAGCTTGTTGGTTAGCTATCATAGTCTGCTGTGACTGCAACATCTTCTCAATGGCTGTTAGTTTGTCATCCGGAGAGATAGGATTGGCTTACTATCCTTGTGGTTGATAGGGGACCTGGTTGGGATTCTAAAATTGAGAATTATTCTGATACTAGTTGTAGTTCCTGTTCTGAAGGTTACCCCTAAAGTTTCCTTGATTCCCAAAATTTTGTTGTTGGTTATACTAGAATCCTGGTGGGCCACGTTGTTGATTGTTTGAACCAAGTTGTTGTGAGTTTTCTGCTCATGAAGGATTTCCATATTGAAAACCAGGATGATTCCTATTTTGATTCGGATTGCAGTATCCTTGACCAGGGATGGTGTTGACAACATTAAGATTTTCCATTTGACCATTATCTCCTTGTCCATAAGCATTGCTTAGAACCACATCATAAAGAACATTACATGCCAAAATGGAATGATCAGTACCTTTACATGATTCACAGAACAATGAAGCTGAATTGATCTATTCTTGTTGTTGAGGGGGTGAACATCCTCTTCAAAATGCAGCAAGGGACAATTCGATATGGTCTTGCTTGGCAACTAAGAGTTTGAGGGTTTCAGCGATAGACTTGTATTCTGGAATAACTTCAGCCATAACTACCTTCAATACTCCCTTACCTACAGATCTACCCCAATTTGCTTGATTTTCAGCTCCAAGGGTGACAACCTTCCAAGCGATATCATAACTTTGACGCATGAAGTTTCCTCCAGATGAGGAGTCTAAGAACCTCTTGGTATCATCATCCACACCCCTATAGAAAATTTCAATAAGTTGATTCTTAGGGATTCCATGGTGTGGACACTTGCGTAGAAGGTCTTTATATCTTTCCCATGCTTCAACAAGGGTTTCTCCAGGGGCTTGAGTGAACATTGTTATTCGTCCTCTAATTTCATACGTGAGAGAAGGAGGGTAATTTTTTTTCCAGGAAAACATTTTGGAGTTGTTCCCAAGTAGTGATGGGTTCACATTGCAAAGAGTTGTACCAGCTTATATCTCTATAAGCTAGAGAATACTTGAAGAGACAGAGTCGGATGGCATCATCCGTGACTCCATTTTGCTTTGTCATAGCACATAGATCTATAAATATCAGAATATGTTCCTGACTATCTTCTCCTTGCTTACCATAGAATGGGCTGTTTTGGAGTAAGGTGATCCAATGTGCCTAGATCTTGAAATTCAGAGCGTTGATGGGAGGAGGTTGAACTGGGTGATGAATGTCGACAAATTTAGGGATTGAGAACTCCCTAAGATCCTTTTGCAGTTCTGCTTCTTGTGCTGCTGCTTGTGCTGCTAGGATTTCTTCTTGAACCATAGCTCTGGCTTCTTGCACGAGCCTCGCTCTTTGTGCATTAATGGCTTGAGATACCCTTCGGGCGATTTCCTCCTCTTGAGCCATTCTTGCTTTTTTCTCTCTATTTTGACGATGAAAGGTCATGTCTATCTCTGGGTCAAAGCTAGCAAAGAGTCTGGGAATATTCAAGCACTGCATATACTAGTCTTTTGGATGTACATGAAATGGAAACGTTTCGAAAGTGAGATCCATGGAGTAGAGTCAAATTCAAGTGAATGATCAATTATATTAAAAAACAAAGACCTATATTATTCATATTAGAACTAGATTTGACTAACTGATTCTGTTGTCCCTGACAACGGTGCCAGAATTTGACGTGGAATATTATCACACTAACAAACTCACTCAGGGTTGAAATCCCTGAGCTTTTACCAAAACCTTGTGCAATAATACCACCCGCAAGCAGACGAGTCTTATTGCAGTATAGTTAAGGATCGAATCCTAAAGGACAATGTTTTTAAGAATCATTGCTAGTCTAGTCTAGTTCAAGTAAGGCTAATATTTAAAACGATTGGTTGATTTGAGGTTAATTAAACTAAGTGTAGGAAAGTAAAGAGTAGAATTAAAGTTGATTTAGATTTAATGATATGGGATCACTGGGGTGGTCTCGGGTTTCACCACCACTGCACATGTAATCACATCCAAACACGTAACATCCAAGCAAGATCTAACTATTCAAATAGAGCTACTGAAAAACCCCCATACGGGCATTAGGTTTGCGTAAGAATCACCTTAGGCATCAGATGTCTCGTCACCATCTTGATCACATACTTATGACTCCAAAGATACAAAATCCAACTGAAGTTGTGGCCCTCCTTGAGGGATGTTTAGGCACACAGAAGCATCACCGTATGCTAGATGGATCATCCCCTCACAAATCATACACTTATGACCTCAAGGAATCCCTTTCTATTTCTAGTTAGGGAGTCAACCGTGCTAATCAACAAGTGAGTAGGTGATTAATCTACAAGAAAACATTGACGATTAACGAAGGTGATACATATATCCAACTGAAGCTGTGGCCCTCCCTGAGGGATGTTTAGGCCACAGAAGCGTCACCGTAGGTTAGATGGATCGTCCCCTCACAGATCATACACTTACGACCTCAAGAAATCCCATTATATTTCTAGTTTGGGAGTCAACCTCATTAATCGACATTCTACCCTACATATAGAGGTTCTTGCAACATAGGGAAGAACAAGATGAAAACAAGCAGGTAATCAATCTACAAACATTAACGATTAACAACGAAATGAAAAGTTATATATATTGCCATGGAATGTTTAACAAGAGAACATGCTTGCATGGGAAGCGGGGCTAGTCCCCGCACCCCATTGAAAAGGAACTACTTGCTCATGATGCGAGAAAAAAAAAGAATAAGAGAGAGGGAAGATTCTCCCATGAGCATGATGTAGAAGGTAGTCGTAGATCGGTGAAGATGATGCAGTCTTCTACATCATGTCAGAGCAGATCTGTACGAGGAACAAGGGATGCCAAGACAGATGGGTAGTCTTTGTCACTCCCCCTTCCTTCTCTTCTCGGTCTCCTCGATCGCAGTAGTAGCAACAGGTGAATATCCATAATGATCTGGATCTAACCTGTGTTCAGGAAACCTATCGGTGTCCCCGAACCCGATGCCCAAATGAGGACCCTTGTGGTCCTATTTATAGGCTCAGGTATGGTCCTCACGTTTTTGGTGTGAGTCCTCCTCACGGTTTGGTTTAGAGACCGTTTCGATGACCAAATCGTCTTATGTTATTTTCCTCCAAACAGTCTTCGAGCTGATAAGTCCAAACGGTCTTGGTCATGCGATCATTTACACAGTCTGTAGATGTGTATCAAACGGTATCGTCCGATCGGTCCTGGAGTAGGTTGGCCTTCACACAATCTGGAGTTCTGAACTGTCTCGTGACCTAGTTGTCCACCGACTTAACGATCTCGAGCACCTCTAGTTTGCTATCACACGGTCTTACAGACCGTTAGTCAATCCAAACAGTTTGGGGGAAGTGAAAATAGGCTTCCGACCGGTCTTGCTACGAGCGGCGATCATCCAATCAGTCTTGGGCGTTCTATACATACGGTCTTCATGCCCTAATGGTCTGCACTGTTCTCGTAGTTTGCAGCCCTCACGATCTACAACTCCAAACAGTCTTCAACTCCGTTTACATGCTCTCGGTCTTGCAGATCGACATAGCTCCAAACAGTCTTGGACTCTGATTGATCTCGTACCCAAAAGGTTTCGTGGCCTGCTGTTCTATCGGTCTTGAGACCGTGCACCACCTATGCTGTAGGTCCCGGTGGAGCAAGTAGCACGATGGTGAGGTAGGTAGCAAAGGGCACTGGGCGAAGGCGGTGTCGAGGTGGGCAGGTGAAGGAGGCAGAGACGACACTACTGGTTGCCGTCGTGGATGGCGGAGGAAGGTGCTGCTAGCACTACTGTCGTTCATGGAGGAGGCGGTGATGATGGCAGTAGGGAGGTTTGGTGGTCTGGGCGATAGAGGTCTAGGGTTTGTAGAGGTGGCAGAAGGAGGAGGAAGAAGGGAACATGAGCTTTCACGGAGATGATCACTGTCACAGTTGAGCAGGTGAAGGACCTCACAATTTCTACTGGTTAGATGCCCAAATGGTCCGGGGGTGGATGTAGGCCAAACGGTCTTGAGGTGACACTACCCATACGGTCTTGAGACTGTATGGAAGGGAAAAAGTATGAAACCATTAAGGCAAAGGATGGCTAAGATCATGTGGTGGGATGGATGAGGGTCGTCGATCCATGATTGTGTGGTGAAAGGAAAGCCCAAGATCAAATGAGATGAAACCCAATGGATCAGGCGCATTTGGATGAATGGCTAGGACTGAGAGATGTCCAAACCGAATGGATGAAACCGTTTGATCAAGTTTGTTTGGTCAAAACCCATTGGTCAAGACTGATTGGTCAAGACCGATTGGTCAAGACCGATTAGTCAAGACCAAGAATGAGATGATCTTGAGTGAAGGTGGATCTGTGGTTGAGAAAGGTGGGCCCCACTTATTAGGGTTTGATTTGGATGATGGTTGATGGAGATAAAGGTGGAGTGAAGCAAGCAATAATGATGATAATGTTGAAGGTAGATTAGGGTTAAATGGAGGTAGGTGCCAGCTGATGGTTCAACCTCATCATGTCCTGTATAAAATCAGAATAAGCTCAGTTAATAATCTTGATAATTGCACTAATTAAGAAATTTTGCATATTGTGATATTTAGGAGAAGAAATCAGATGTATTGAATCAAATTGAGCTCAAGATGGCGATTGAATTTCATGATGAATATGCATTCATCAGAAGGTTATCAAGATATTGATGCAAAGTATCTCAACATTTGACCTCATCAAAGTTTTTAAATACTTTTATCAAAGTTATACTTCATATATAATCTTCTTGAACACTTCAAGATATTTGTGTTTCTACTTTATTGAGTACATATCATCATATTACCAGTAAATGAAATGATGTATAAGCAATAATCCATATTATTCATTCATAAGATCTTTATGCATCTTATGCATGAAGTCTAATGAAATCTTTATCCTCCCAGTATGTTTAGTGAAGGACATCATGTCATATTTGTGCATAAATAGGATTTGCATGTTTCCCTAGGTTCAATAACCAAGGGAATCAAGATCAACATCTATATGTATTCTAGGCATGCACCTCTCATATTTGTACAAGATGACTAATGCTAATGATAGTCTTGACTTATCAATTACAATCCTTTGGTATAAAGATTATATAAATTCATCTTTGGATCATTTCACATAAATATCGCAAGATCTTTTAGGACCAATGCCACACAAGATCATATCTTTGAAAAGAAGCCTAGTAATTCTTTATTGATAATCATCCTTGTCCATACAAAATGCATAAAGATAATATTTCTATTCTAATGGCACAATGAAATAGGAATTCTAATAATTGTATTACATGCCCATTGGGCTAAGATAAATTTAAATGTAGACTATGGCTTCAGCAACACTTGCTCCACTTTGTCCATCTTTATCCTTATATGAGGGCTTTTACTTCTTGTCAGATCCTGCACATCAGTATGTCAGATCTCTTATCTGGTATCATATACCGATATGAAGAAGTAATCAAATTTATCTTATATTGTTTATACCTGAAGTGGAGGCCTCAGAGCCATCTTTCTTCTTCTTTAGTTCCTCTAACTAGGGTGGGCAATTTCTCTTCCAAGGTCCAGGCTGGTGATAATGGTGATAATCGCCTCTTTGTTTCTTTACTCCACCTTTTGCCTTAAAATATGAAGACTTGGGCTTCTGGGTAGCTTTAGAACTCTTATTAGCTTTGCCTTTGCCTTTAAAATTCCCCTTTGTCTTGCTGATCACCATCACAGACTTGGTCTTGCGTTTCTTCATTTGTGTCTCAACTATTATCAACATGCCCAACAACTCTGTCAATGGCTTGTCAAAGTCGTTTGTGTTGTAGTTCATGACAAACTGACTATATGACTCTGGTAGGGACTGTAGAATCATGTCAGTGGCCAACTCTTGGCTTAAGGGAAATCCCACTCTAGCTAGGTTATCCACATACCCAATGAGCTTGAGTACATGAGGACCTACTGGATCTCCTTCTACCGTGCTGCACTTGAACAATGCCTTGGAGACATAGTATCTCTCATACCTTGTCTAATCTTAGTACATATTCTTGAGATGTGTGACCATCTCAATCACACCCATATTATCCTACTACCTCTACAACTTATAGTTCATGGAGCATAGCATCAGACATTTTACATCCATGACGTCTTTAGTATGCTTCTTGTAAGCATCCCTATCAGCCCATGGAGCATTGTGAGGTAGTTCCTCTTGTTCTGGCATTTCTAAAACATAGAGATTTCTATCCTATGTGAGAACAATTTGCAGTGTCCTAAACCAATCATAGAAGTTGTTCCCAGTAAGTTTGTCCTTCTCAAAAACTGATTGCATAGAAAAGTGATTGTTTTTGGTTGGAATTTGGTTCTACAAAAGAATTTGCAATTTTTTTCAAAAACCCATTTTAATTTGATTTTATTTGATTAAAATTTGGGTGGTAATAATTAGGTCTTTAATTAATTATTATTATCATTATTTTGTTCAAATTGATAGCCCTCAAGTATAAATTCAAAAAATTGCAACGAACAATCTTCTAATGAGCCAAGATCCATATTTCATCTGATCATGAGTCAACTTTTTCCGATTGCCCACAACTTGATTATTTAGGTAGTCCATCATGCCAATTGCATTACATGAAACTTTTGGATAGATGACATGTGCAACTCCTTGCCATGGTCATCTACATGCTTCTGGGCTTGGGATATCCAAGTCACTAGTGAAGCCTATATGAATAGCCAATATGATAGATACGCACCATGCTTTATGCAAATCTACATATCTACCATCACACTTCCAAGAGATAGACAACACACCATGCTTTATGCAAATCTATGCTTGGTCGATCAATATTTTCATGTGTGTTGCTATTAGAAAACATATTAAACTTAATATGTTTGACTGAGGGATTATATATATATATATATATATATATATATATATATATATATATATATATATATATATACATATACTGTATCCAATCACCACATATATTGTATGTATCATATACATGCTATATCCCACAACATAAACATGCAACGTAAAAAAAAGGTGATGGTTATGGCCATGTCTACTTGTAATTCCTTGGAGTCACAAGGAATTACTACCACCTAGGTCAATCATCACATCACATGTATGAACCTGCGATCAATGTAGATCTGTGCTTTACAATCTGGATAGGTCGGTTCAACCCTTAAACCGGTCATCTCGCCTCTTGGCCGATAAGCTGGTTACCATGAATGCCCTCCTATCCAACTAATGTTTGGACTTCTTCCAAACAGTCATTTGGACTCTCCAGTTGGTCATCTGGCTCTGTCACTTTGGCCTCCATGGTCCTCCAAAAGGTCAACTCATCTCACAAATTGGTCATCTCTTCTGGCGATGATCGTCATCTTCGTCATTGCACAAAGAAAAACTATCCTATTACTACTTTATTACTTTGAAAAAGAGAAACCTTGAGTTACATTCAAGGGGAGAAAAGGTAGGAAATAATTACTTTGCATTGGGAAGATATAGGTAGTGACCCGGTGCACAGACTGATATGAACAAGAACAAGCAAACCATCCAACCATACACATATATAGGGTTTAGGCCATAACCATGCTACACATCCATCATCAAAATCACTTTCAGGGAGACACGTGTAAATTGCATATTATATATATATATATATATATATATATATATATATATATATTCATTTGGGATTATGTGATCTTTGATTGGATACACATATGAGAGCAGTTTAAATATTCACATCGTATGCAATAAATAAATGATAAAACCAAAAACTGATCATATCGATTATCCTAAAACATAGTAAATTGACGTGGCTCTGACACCACTGTTGGGAAATACGGGCAAAGAGTATAGCAGTGGAAATATTTTTTTTATCTATCCATATTCCCATAACAACAAGAACGTGTCAACTACTATGAAATATGAAGGATGGTTTTAGCGAGTTATACCTAGTCTTGGAGCAAGTCTAGCGACAAACTCACTTCTTTACAACTACTGACAAGTTGCTCTAGGATGATGGTTGTGCAACTCCTGGCCTTCACCATGAAAAACTGTCTCCACAACCTCTGTAGTGACTCCAATGGTCTTTCCATAGACTATAGGTTGACTTTGCTCTTAGAGAAAAAAACCAAAGGACTCCTACCTCTAGAGTAGTCCACACGGACCTACTAGAACTCCTGTCATTCACCAAGAATGCATAGGAAGGATTTGTCCCTCCCGTTGGTGTACTAGTCACCAACCTGCTCTCCCACCAACAATGATGCTAGCTGTTTCTCTCCCGTAGCTATCCCTCCCTGGCTGGTAGGACTTGCTTAGGCTATCTTGGTTACCATAACCAGAGAGGACAATAGTTGTTAGAGGAACTAGTTCTCAGTTGTATGTGTTGTGTCTTGGGAAGCCCCTAATACCCTCTTTGTATAGGTGGGGATTGGGCCAGGGTTCGCAATTTGTATGAGATTGCATGGGAGTGAAAGGGACTAGAAGAAATTGAACTTTCACAACCCGTGAGATGCCAAATAGTAGTCTAGAAGACCCAGGTGATCGTATGGTGTGCGAGATAGTTGTCTCATACTGCCACATGATCGTCTGGCAGTTTCCCAATTAGATATGAATTTGATAATTTTGATTCCAATTAATATCACATATTAATTTTCTTGTACCCCAAGAAAAGTACAAATCAAAACTATTTAGGAAACATCTAGAACCTTAGTTTGCCCAATTGATCTATCTCACACAAAAGAGACGCCCGTCTCGTTCACCCAGATAGTCTTTTGGTGAACCTGAGTTGAGCAGATCAATTCAAATACTTGAACTGGTCGGTTCATTCCTCAATTTGGACGGAACCAAGACAATTCGATCCTTGATTACCCTGACAACCCAAACGTCCATCTCAACACTTGAGATGCCCGTATGGCTACCCAAATGGATGTCTCACTTTGTGAGATGGTCTTTTGGCAGTTCAGTCAGCCAATCTTTTGATCTGTTGTGTGAATTGAATACCTAAACACTTTAGTAATCAGTCCAATTATCATTTAAGATCAAACTCCTCTTCTAGATGAGCTCCTATGTGTGTGACCCTATAGGTCCCATATCACATTGGCAGCGAGTGTCCATAACTAGATTATGAAATCACAAGTAGAGAGTGGTGCCTAGTTGAACATCAATGCTACCCAAGTGAATGGAAAGTTGGAGAACAACTTCAACCTACAATGTGTGTAAGGTGTTGCAGTGATTGTATAATTCCTTTGTCTCTGATATCCAAGATGAACTCGAGGCATGGAAGGACATCCTCTGTCCATGTACCTTAAACCAAGAGCTAACTGTCTGAGATAATGTGACATCAATATCATCTATTGATTCACATGTGCATGCACATGCGTTTCTCAATCTCTCTTATGAAGTGGCCATGATATCATACTCCAGTAGGAGGGAAAATCCCATATCTATCACTCGTAGCCTATCCCCATGTATCAAAGTCACACAATCATCACTGTTATAACAACCCATGTTTCAGGATTGCGTTTGATCATGTCAAAGTATACCTAAGGACATGTGACGAGTGCAGTGATTTTAGGTCTATGAATCACAATCACCACCTTTACTATGAGAGATGACTGTGACCACCACAACTATGTGTCACTGTCAAGGTGGGTCTATCTGATACACTATTCCCTAACATGTATTTGTGTGCTTGGTTTGATATTTCCATATCATGACTAATGATATTTAGTCATCAACCAACTCACACTCTGATTTTATTTGTTATTATTTTCTATCAATCCTCCACAATGACAACCAATCAAGGACATAACGAGAATATGTATATGTACTCTTAACATCCATATGATCTCATCCAAAAGGGTAGTAACTTGAATACATACGTCATTGAGTAATATAATTCTCTAGACATTCACTATGTATCCTCATTATCTCATAACCGAGTGAAATAGATGAATTGGAAGCTTGCCTTTATATATGTTATTATTAATCATATCCTTTTAGGTAATTATGCCATGCCAATCATCATATGATTGGCTCTACGGGCATACCTTACCAACATGCTCATCATTAACTTGATGAGGACAAAATAATACAATCCATTAAATGATTCATCATGAACTTGAAATAATTAGTCATTACTTGGATTTCACTTGAACATGACATGGATTCTTGAAATAGAACTCAAAAGCATAAGAATTGTATAATAACTTTTTGGGGAACATTAACTCAAGAATTATTTAAAATTGAATACATATATATCATATAATTTAACTTGATTATAATGGTACAATAATATCAAAATGATTGAAAACCATTATTTAATACTCAAAGTGCATGGACCCACTTATCTTTATTGGAGCAAACCTTAACTTAGTCTCCATGATCCTGAGTTACTCCTATGTTCCTGAAATTACATGGTTTATATTAATTATCATCGTTAAGACATCCTAAACCCTAATTTGAGTCTTTTAAGATAACAAAGTCTGATCTTAAAGAACTAGGGTTTACAGAAACTCAAATCAGGTTCCTCTTTGAAAAACTTTTCCAATGATTATTTTTGGGCATTTTTCTGATTAGTGGATAATTTACTATGACTTTTCAAGATATTGACCAATAAAAAATCTCCGTTAATACTCTTGTTAAAAATTATCTAGTTGCTTAGATGGCCCAATCGAGGCCGCCCACAGGGCTTGGCTTGCCCAAAACAAAAGGGCCATCAAAAACCCAGAAAACCCCTCACAACGCCAATCAAGCAATCATATTGTTGAGGGAAAACTAAGAAAATCATCACCCTGGTTCTTATTCTTTGATATGTAAACACAAACAAAGTAACTACAATGAAGATCCTTGTTCCACAAATCATCTAGATCAATATCTTGCAAGAAACTAGGATCAGAGGTGAATCCTTTACAACCTTACAAAGGCAATGAGCCCTGATTTGGGCTGTTCTACACTCTAGAACATCAATAGCTTCTCCCTCCATGGCAAGAGAAAGTGAAGGTGGAGAGCCACCTATCAGTCGAGAAAACAAAAAACCGTAGTTACAATTCATCTTTCCATTAAAAACCAAATCTACTTGTGAAGGAGGTGAGTAAAACCACAATGGTATGCTTAAGAATTTGGGTACAAGTCCAAACAACAGAAAAATAGAAAAATTGTGAAATCACCTTAAATGTGGAAATTGAATTTGTGGGAAGCAACTCAGATATCCACGAACCAGGAACAAGTATCCGTCTTCGTCGTGATGGACCCTGCAGCTGTATCGAACCACTGGGCCTTAGACATGAAAGATCAGATTGGGGAAACATGTCTTCGATCAACGAGGGCCACACAAGACCACCTATCAACTTCCAGATCTTCCCTAATGCTTTCTGATTGGATTATATATATATATATATATATATATATATATATATATATATATATATATATATATATATATATATATATATATATATATATATATATATATATATATATATATATGATGTCTAGTGATGGCGTGCTGCCAAAGGATTCAGAAATATGGGAGGGAATGGAGTCCCTTGTGGTTCGGCAGAACTAGGGCATGAATCCCTATCAAGTTAGGGATCTACGAACTCTCTATGTGAAGAGGAGCATAAAAACAATCTCAAAAGGTCATGGAATTAGATAGAGAGGGAGATCGTGAGCTGATGGAGTCGTATCTCTGTAGAGTCCTGTGGAACTTTGGACATCAGTCAAAGAAAGGACTCTCCCACATGCGTTAACTCAGGATCCGAGACCAACCCAGACCAGACTCCTCTTCAGTGCTTGACACTTGAAATCACGACCAACATTAAGAAATCAACCTAAACTACACAAATGGTAGATCACTTAGGGTTAAAACTATAATGGAACTTTCGAAATTTATTAGAGGGGTCAAAAAAGGTCATATTGGTCTCAAATTTTGACCATAGATGTACTTTAGATTCTAGAACATGCTTATTTTATTATTTTCCATACTTTATGCCTGGATGATTATTATCATGTTAATAATATTTAAAGTGATTAATATAATATTCTAATTCATGTGACATTTCATTTACAGTCATTTAGGTTTATGAAATCAAATTTTACGCAATTAGGGTTTTCAATGTGAGACTTTTGCATTAGGATCTGATATTTTAATTTAATTAGTGGTGAAATTTCTATTAAGACCCTAATCTTGTTTGATACAAAATTTTGGGATGTTACAAGTCTATCCAGCTTAAATAAATTTCATCCTCAAAATTTTGTTGGAATACTACCCACCTTAATGTTTTCCATATTCTATGTACACTATTTTTTCATCTAAAGTATCATTCTCATGGTAAATGCTATCTGGACCTCATTATTAAAACCCACATTTGAGTACACTACTCATGATTCTATTTCACCTCATTACTGAAATGACAAAGGACCTCTCTTACCTCTTCTCCAGGGGTTCTGATTCCACCATGGATCTTACTTGCTTATCTACGTCAAATATCTACTATTTGTATGCATGCTTGGTCTTACTGTGCCTGATTAGGTTTAGGTGACTATATGTCTCAAACTTTTAATGTCAACTCTTATTTTCTTGTTGCCTTTGGATACATGCCGAATGGTCATATATTCATAGGTAACATATCTTATCACACTTATCTTAGTATCTCCCTCATGCATATGTCCCATACCACATGCATTTGAAAGGACAAGAAAACATGATTATGCATATAATTTTCTCTCTAAAAAATCTCATAGTCTGTGTCCCATACCACAAAGATGTGGGAGAGAGAGAAAATGCTATATACAGTTCTATGAGTTAACCTAAAAATCATAAACATCTAGGCACATAACCCTAATATTTATCTAAACCTTTATCTCATATCTAGACCTCTACTTTGGTTTCCCATATCTTTATCTTAATCTTCTATACCTAGGGTTTAGAACAATGTGAACCTTTAGCTTAGTGTCCATCTAATCATTTCTCTGATACCATATTGTAATGTTCCTCCAAGTATTGTACATCAATGTAAGCAAACCCTATGTTGTCCATAATATGGGCCACTTGACTTGGAGGAACATTGCAAAAGATGATAAGCATATCAACAAGATAAACGAAACACCACACATTATCTAGAAATATAGATTCATACAAAGTTCTTTAAAAGAGAAAACTAATGCAATAAACTATCTCATCCTTGAACTAAAATCTAATACATGAAAGTAAGGACAAATCTACAACATAAATCTTCTCTGAAACTTGATACTGGATCTTCTAAGGTGTAGATGGCACCCCACCAAGCTAAACTCCTAATTTGTCCTTGAGAGGTATGCTCCTTGGTTAAGGTCCCTTATTCTTTCCTCATGCAGACGTCATGTCCCCAACCATTCATACATTGAGTATTGTTATAATAACATAATGACTTGGAAATGATGAAAAACATAAAACCAATTGAACAATAAATCTTGGATTCACATAATACACTCTTAGTGATTGATTATAATGTCCTATACTCTTATGCACCAATTGTGCTCATAAGTCCTGTAGGATCAACTGATGTTCCACTTGAACTCATGATCTGCACTTGAGTGCCATTAGCTATGCTCTAATTGAGCTCATGATTTGCACCTAAGTTCCATTAATAATGCTCCACTTGGGATCATATTTGCACATACATGCCACTATGTTCCATTTAAACTCATATTGCTTGAGGGCTCAACATTAATATTATTTGGACAAAATAATACAACCCATTAAATGATTCATCATTAACTTGAAATAATAATCTTTACTTGAATTTCACATGAACATGACATGGTTTCTTGAAATAGAACTTGAAAGCAAAAGAATCGTATAATAACTTTTTTGGGAACATTAGCTCTAGAATTTCTTAAAATTGAATACATAGATATCATATAGTTTAACTTGATCATCATGATAAAATAATCTTAAAGAGATTTAAAACCATTAATTAATACTCAAAGTGCATGGACCTGCTTACCTTTATTAAAGCAAACCTTAACTTAGTCTCCCTGATCCTGAGTTACTCCTATGCTCCCAAAATTACATAGTTTATATTAATTATCATCACTAATACATCCTAAACCCTAATTTGAGTCTTTTAAGATAAAGAGGTTTGATCTTAGAGAACTAGGGTTTGAAAACATTGAATCAGGTTCCTCTTCAAAAAACCTTTCCGATGACTATTTTTGGGCATTTTTATGATTAGTGGATAATTTACTATGATTTTTCAAGCTATTGACCTATCACAAATTTCCGTTAATACACATGTTCAAAATTATCCAGTTGGCAGGGCCTTGCTTAAATGGACCAATCGGGGCCACCCATAGGGCTCGACATGCCCAAAAACAAAAGGACCTACAAAAACCTAAAAACCCCTTGCAATGCCAATCAAGTAATCAGATTTTTGAGGGCAAACTGGGGAAATCATCACCCCAGTTCTTATTCTTTGATCTGTAAACATGAAAAAAGTAACTACAATGAAGATCCTTATTCCAAATCATCGAGATCAATATCTTGCAAGAAACTAGGATCATAGGTGAATCCTTTACAACCTTACGAAGAGAACGAGACCTGATTTGGGCTGTTCTATGCTTTGGAAGACCAATAGCTTCTCCCACCATGGCAAGAGAAAGCGAAGGTGGAGAGACACCTGTCAGTAAAGAAAACCAAAAACCATAGTTGCAATTCGACTTTCCATTGAAAATTGAAGCTATTGGTGAAGAAGGTGAGTAAAACCATTATGGCATGCTCGAGAATTTGGGTACATGTCCAAACAACAGAAAAAGAGGGAAATTGTGAAATCAACTCAAAAGTGGAAATTGAATTCATGGAAAGAAACTTTGTATGTCCACGAACCAGGAACATGTAGTAGTCTTCGTTG
Organism: Alisma plantago-aquatica; assembly: GCA_963693085.1. Taxonomy (NCBI): domain Eukaryota; kingdom Viridiplantae; phylum Streptophyta; class Magnoliopsida; order Alismatales; family Alismataceae; genus Alisma; species Alisma plantago-aquatica. The sequence continues at coordinate 1,407,251,332 of OY856412.1, read as the reverse complement.
TGATGGTTCCTGTAGCTGTGCTGAACTGCTAGACCTTGGTCAGAGAAGATCAGATTGGGGAAACATGTCTTTGAGCAATGAGGGTCTCGCATGACCGCCTATCAACTTCTAGATGTTCGCTTATGATTTCCAGATGTATTATATATATATGTGATGTTTAGTGATAGCATGGTGTCAAAGGACTCATAAATAGGGGAGGGAACAAAGTCCCTTGCAGTTTGTGGGAACTAGGGCATGAAACCCTATAAAGTTAGGGATCTACTAATTCTCTATGTGAAGAGGAACATGAATACAATCTCAAAAGATTGTGGAATCAGATAGAGAGGTAGGTAGAGAGCTGATGGAGTCGTATCTCTATAGAGTCATACGAACTTCTAGACATCGGGTGAAGGAGATGACTCTCCCGTATGCGGTTAACTCAGGATCTGAGTGCGACCTAGACTAGACTCCTCTTTAGTGCGTGGCACTTGAAATCACAACCAAGATTAAGAAATTGACCTAAATTATACATATGGTAGATCACTTAGGGTTCAAAGCATATAGGAACTTTCTAAATTCATTTGAGAGGTCATTAAAGGTCATATTGGTCTCAAATTTTGACCACATGTGTATTTTAGGTTCTAGAATATGCTTATTTGCTTATTTTCCATACTTCATACTCAGATGATGAGTATTTAGTAGAATATGGTTATTACCACATTAACAGTATTTAAAGATACTTATATATAATTCATATTCATGTAACACTTCATTTACAATCACTTAGGTTCATGAAATCAAATTTAACTCAATTAGGGTTTTCAATGTGAGACTTTTGCATTAGGATCGGATATTTTAATCTAATTAGTGGTGAAATTTCTATTAAGACCCTAATTTTGTTTGATACAAAAATTTGAGATGTTACAATTCTACCCACCTTAAATAAATTTCATCCTCAAAATTTTCTTAGAGTACTACCCACCTCAAAAAAAAATGTACACTATATTTTCATATAAAGTCTCACCATCATGGTAAAACGCTATCTGGACCTCATTATTAAAACCAACATGTGAGTACACTACCAATGATTCATTTCACCTCATTACTGACATGCAAAAGGACCTCTCTTACCTCTTCTCTATGGGTTCTGATTCCACCATGGATCTTACTTGCTTATCTATGTCAAATATCTACTCTTCGTATGCATGCTTGGTCTTACTATGTGTCTGATTAGGTTTAGGTGACTATATGTCTCAAATTTTTAATGCCAACTCTTATTTTCTTGTTGCCTTTGAATACATGCCAAACAATCATGTATTCAAAGGTAACATATCTCATCACACTTATCTTAGTACCTCCCTCATGCACATGTACCATATGCACTTGAAAGGACAAGACAAGCATGATTATGCATATAACATTCTCTCTAAAAAATCCCATAAGTCTGTGTCTCATACCACAATTATGTGGGAAAGAGAGAGAGAATGCTATATACAATTCTAGAGTTAACATTAAAATCCAAAACATCTAGGCACATAACCCTAATCTTTATCTAAACCTCTGTCTCATATATAGACCTCTACTGTGGTTTCCCATATGTTTATCTTAATATTCTATACCTTGGGCTTAGAACAATGTGAACCTTTGGCTTAGTTGCCATGTACTCGTTGCTCTGATACCATATTGTAATGCCCCTCCAAGTATATGTACGTCAATAGAAGCAAACCCTATGTTGTCCATAACATGGGCCACTTGACTTGGAGGAACATTGCAAAATATGATAAGCCTAGCAATAAGATAGACAAAACACCATGCATTATCTGGAAAAATATAGATTCATACATTGTTCTTTGAAAGAGAAAACTAATACTATAAACTATCTCATCCTTAACTAAAATCCAATACATGAAAGGTGAGACAAATCTATAACATAAATCTTCTCTGAAACTTGATATTGGATCTTCTAAGGTGTAGATGGCACCCCACCAACCTGAACTCCTAATTTGTCTTTGAGAGGTATACTCCTTGGTTAATATCCCTTATTCTTTCCTCCTGCGATCATCACGTCCCTAGCCATGCATTCAAAATGTAAAACACATTAGAGTAAGTGACATTGAGTATTGTTATAATAACATAATAACTTGGCAATGTTGAAAAACATAAACCTTATTGAACATTAAATCTTGGATTCACATAATATGCTCCTACTGACTGATTATATTGTCCTCTACTCTTATGCACCAATTGTGATCATAAGTCCCGTAGGCTCAACTGATGTTCCATTTGAACTCATAATTTTCACTTGAATGCCATTATCTATTCTCTAATTGAGCTCATAATTTGCACCTAAGTTCCATTAATAATTCTCCACTTGAGCTCTTGATTTTCACATACATATCACTATGTTCCATTTGAACTCATAAGACCCAAGGGCTCAACATTAATATTAGCTAGACAAAATAATACAACCCATTCAATGATTCATCGTTAACTTGAAATAATTAACCTTTACTTGGATTTCACATGAACATGACATTGACTCATGAAATAGAACTTGAAAGCATAAGAATCGTATAATAATTTTTTGGGGAGCATTATCTCAAGAATTTCTTAAGTTGAATACATATATATCATATAATTTAAGTTGATCATCATGATACAATAATCTTAAAGCGTTTTAAAACCATTATTTAATACTCAAAGTGGATGGACCCGCTTACCTTTATTGGAGCAAACCTTAACTTAGTTTCCCTGATCTCAAGTTACTCCTATGTTCCTAAAATTACATGGTTTATATTAATTATCATCATTAATACATCCTAAACCCTAATTTGAGTCTTTTGAGATAGCAGGGTCTGACCTTAAAGAACTTGGTTTAAAACATTAAAATTAGGTTCCTCTTTGAAAAACCTTTCCAACAACTATTTTGGGCATTTTTCTGATTAGTGAATAATTTACTATGATTTTCAAGCTATTGACCAATCAAAAACTCAATTAATACACGTGTTTAAAATTATCTAGTTGGCGTGGCCTTGCCTAGATGGACCAATCAGGGAAGCCCACAGGGCACGACATGCCTAAAAACAAAAGGACTTGCAAAAACCTGGAAAACCTCTTGCAACGCCAATCAGGAAATCAGACTGTTGAGGGAAAATTGGGGAAATCATCACCCCAGTTCTTCTTCTTTGATATGTAAACATGAACAAAGTAACTACAATGAAGATCCTTGTTCCAAAAATTATCAAGATCAATATCTTGCAAGAAACTAGGATCATAGGTGAATCCTTTACAACCTTACAAAGGCAACTAGCCCTGATATGGGCTTTTGTATGCTCTGGAAGACCAATAGCTTCTCCCTCCATGGAAATATAAAGAGAAGGTGGAGAGTCACTTATCAGTCAAGAAAACCAAAAACTATAGTTGCAATTTGACTTTCCATTGAAAACCGAATCCACTAGTGAAGGAGGCAAGCAAAAACACGATGATATGCTCAAGAATTTAGGTACATGTCCAACCAACAGAAAAAGAGGGAAATTGTGAAATCACCAAAAAATGGAAATTGAATTTGTGGGAAGCAACTCTGGTTATCTATGAACCAGGAACATGTTGCAGTCTTTGTCGTGATGGCCCCTTCAGCTGTACTGAACTGCCGGACCTTAGACAGGGAAGATCGGATTGGGGAAACATGTCTTCAAGAAACAAGGGCCTAATAGGACCGCCTATCAACTTCCAAATGTTCCCTTATGCTTTCCAAATGGATTATATATATAGGTAATGTCTAGTGATGGTGTGGTGTCAAAGGAATCAGAAACAAGGGAGGGAAGGAAGTCCCTTGTGATTTGGGGGTACTAGGGCATGAAGCCCTATTAAGTCAGGGATCTACTAATTCTCAGTACGAAGAGGAACATGAATATGATCTCAAAAGCTCATGGAATCAGGCAGAGGGGGACATCAAGAGCTGATGGAGTCGTATCTATGTAGAGTCCTGTAGACTTTTGGACATTGGGCGAAGGAGAGGACTCTCCCGCAAGCGGTTAACTCAGGATCTGATTCAAACTTGGACTGGACTTCTCTTTAGTGCGTGGCACTTGAAATCATGGACAACATTAAGAAATCGACCTAAATTATACAAATGGTAGATCACCTAGGGTTCAAACTATATAGGAACTTTCTAAATTAATTAGAGGGGTCATAAAAGGTCATATTGGTCTCAAATTTCGATCACAAGTGCATTTTAGGCATTAGAACATGCTTATTTACTTAGTTTCCATACTTTATTACTGAATGATGAATAGAATATGGTTATCATCATGTTAACAATATTTAAAGAGATTAATATATTATCCTTATTCATGTGACATTTCATTTACAGTCATTTATGTTCATGAAATCAAATTTCATTCAATTATGGTTTTCAATGTGGGACTTTTGCATTAGTATCTGATATTTTAATTTAATTTGTGGTGAAATTTATATTAAGACCCTAAGATTATTTGATATAAAAATTTGGGATGTTACAAGTACATATCATATACATGCCATATCCACAAACGAGAAATATGAAATTATAAAATACGAGCAATGACTATGGCCACACGAATGCAATTCCTTAGAGTCATAAGGAATTGCTACCAACTATGGTCAACGTCATATGTAGCAACCTGTTGTTGAACAAAATCCATGTCGGAACCAGTCTGGGTCACTGAGACTCAACTCTTAAGACAATGGCTGGCCTCCTAGTCAGTTAGTTGGTCTCTTGAATCAATCGACTGGTCTCCAATTCAAGTGATGTTTGGACTCCTCCACTTGATCAATTGGGCCACCAACCGATCAATCAGTTCCAGATGTCGTCTGACCTCCTTGGTCCTCTAGTCAATTGGTTCAACTTTTGAGTCAGTTGGTTCATCTGCTGCAGAGTGCCTTCTTGTCATAATAGAAAAACCTCAAGTTATATTCGTGGGAAGCCTAGAATAGGAAGAATTAATAATTCTACATATTATAAGAAGAGAGAGGCTAGGTGCAAACCAAGATATAAAATAGGATTATAAACCATTCAACCACGTACAAAGATCTAGGAGGGTCATTGATCGTAACCATGCTAACATCCACCATCACAATAAATTTTAGGGCGACAAGTATAAATTATATATATACCATATCATATATATATTGGGATCCTATGTGGTATTAAATTATATATGAATATTAATTATTTATATATTTGCATGGAATATAATAAATAAGTGATAGAACAAAAAATTGATCATATCAATTAAATCTGAAAACATAATAAATTGACGTGGCTCTGATACCATTGTAGGAAACTATGGCTACAAATATGACAATGAAAACAAAAATATTTGCCATATCCCCCTTAGAAAGCAGATCACGTCAACAACTATAGATTAGGAAGGAAGGTTGCAAGGCACATACTTGTCCCTGGAGCAAGTACAATGACTTATCCTTGTAGCAATGTCCTTCTTTAGCAAGTAGCACCTAGAATTTGTCAGCGCGACCTCCTGGTATAGCACCACAAATGACACTTGACGATATCCTTCTAGCAGGTAGCAAAGGTCTTCTCACCTCTATGTAGTCCATATGGACCACTGAGAACTTGTGTCCTTTTTTTAGAACAGACAAGGAGTTGTCCCTTCTAGTTAACATACTAGTGTCAACTATTCTCCCTTATTGTATCTCCCTTGCCATCTCTCCCTTTCACAAGTAAAACTTGCTCAGGTTCTCACATTACTCTACCATACACGGTTCACTTAAGTGACACTTTTTTTCCACGACTTCCGACACGTGCATAAATTTTCATTCAAAATGAGAAAGGATATGCATGAGGCACTATTATCTACGAGTCATGTGAAACTTTTGCAAAAAAGGCTACTCCAATTCCTCCACACAATAGCCTCCCCCAATTCCTCCGTGTAACAACCTACCCCAATCCTCTGCCAAATTCACACAACAACCCCGATGCAGCATGCCATGATGCCGCACAATGTCCCCGACTCTCTTGCGGCCACCACTTCCCATCTCCATATTTACAAATACTACTCCTTCAGTCAACCTAGACAAATTTTGTCATTTGCCTATTTTCATTCCCCAACCATACTAGTTTTAGGCTTCCACAAGATTTGAAACCCCAAGTAAAATCCCACAAATTAATTAGCCACTCCTTCGATTAGGGAAGCATGTGAGGTCGACAGTTCATGGCTTTTATTTGAGCACAAGATGATGACTGGTTGTCAATCAATGATAGAATTGAGGACTATATATTCATTGCAAAAGAAGGTGATGACTGCGGGAAGTATAACATAACACATCTTTTGAAAAGAATAAGGTTAGGCCAATTTTCATCTTGCATGATGTTTGTGGACGGGGTAGGAGTTTTGGGGTAGTATATGTATCGGGTTCTCTATTGGAGACATAGATTTCTTTCTTGTTCACCAATAGTCTCTACTTCTTTTTTGATGAACATAATTGGGATAGTATATGATACATAGTCATAGTTTTTCCTCATAGGGACTATTGTTTTTTAGAGTTGAATAGGTGAGATCTCTAATTTTTTAGGATCTTTACATCTTTATTGTCCTATTGTTCATATTCTCACCATGATTAACTTCCTACATCTATAATATATCCTTGTTTCACCATAATCCTTCTCTACTTATAATGGCTCCCTAATTGATGTTCACAATCCCTTCTCATTGTCTTTTCTTTTTCTTTCACTTTCTCTCCTCAAGGTCTATGCTATAATAGGATGGATGAGACTGTTTTGTTCTTTGTTAAAAAATATTTACCCATCTCCTTTGAGTGTACACCGGTGGCTAAATATATGTTTTGATTGACACATGTCTGAAAGTTAATGGGGAACAAGTTATAGCAAGTTCATGCAATCAGTGCTTCATGGACGAAGTAAGCCAGGGAGACATTTTCACTATGGCTGTACACTAAAGACAACATTCTAGGAAGAGCACATTGCAAGTTTCTTTACTATTAACTCTTAATTTGATGATAATTTTACAAGTTGCTTTCTAGAAAACATTATGTTGATTTGATAATGCTACCAAGGTAGTTTTCTATTTCCAAAAAAACTATGGAGATAAATAAGTTTGTCTATAATAGCTTGCATCTTGGTCAAAGAATTAATTTAATTTTGTTAGCAATTCATCATAGCAATCTCTATAAACTATGTAACTCTATATAAAATAAGAAATATATGAACTAGAACATAGAAAATTGAGTTCAATCTGGGACATAAACAATTTTCTCTATGATGTTTTACTTTAGATCTCCACTATTTTGGGGTATATGTCTCTTTCATTCTTGCTTATACCTATTTCTTCTTTATAATTATTCAACCTAATTTTATGATTAAGGTGAAATTATTTTGACAAAGTACTCCATGAACTGCATCACTTGTGCTTCTTCATAGTTTTTGCAGATTTATTCATACATATAGTAACTTTTCCTCTGTTGAGGGTTCTTGTTGGTCACATTTTGGCATATACTCATATAAGTGTATATTAGTGTCATATTGTGTTGTTCTTCCTATACTAATAATTATGGGAAATGCAATAAAATTCTATTGATCTTAAATGGGCGGCTCAGGGCTATTTTCTTTGGTCCCCTAGTTCTATGTTACTTGCCTTACAAACTAGTCATCTCAATGTTACACCACTTTTTAGAATAGGAATGTTGGACGAGTTTCATGTATCTATTTTTATTTATTTAATTATTTCCACAAATTATTTTTGTCTGGTACTGGGATATTCTTAGTCTACTTATATTATTTTAGTATTGGTCACATGTATTGAATGTTTTTGGTGCCTCATATTTTGTATATATTTTGAGTAATTGACTTCTTATAATGTAGTTCATGTCAGCTCTTCTTAGGAATATGTCTAGGATTTGTCTTAGCTTTTTAAGTGATGACAAGTTTTCAAAATTAATTTGGGGTAACCTTACATAATTTATTTGATTATCTCACTAATGAGCTATATAATATTTTTTATTAATGCACTAGTAAGTTTGTTAAATAGGTGCATGTTTTGTTTTAATTTGGTGCCAATATTAGAAGTTGGAAATTGAAAAGAGAACAAACTATCGCTTGTAAAGATAAAAATAAACAACATGCCTTTATGAGATGTCAAGTGATCTCAATGGTCCTCACCTCACAAATTCATATGTGGCTACTGGATCATGGAGGGAGGATGGATCAAGGGGGTATGGTAACATGCCATAGTCATCTACTCATTACTAAAATCTTATATATCTTTTACTGAGTATGTCAGGTGCTAGGAGTCTTTTTGTGTTGCCTAACCATTTTATTACAACCTAGAAAAAGATGATGACTTATTCTGCCTTATCTCTCTTCAGACACCTTATTTAAATTATAGTACAAGAAGAAATTTCATATACATATGGGACAAAAATGGAATGTCTCAAACCAATTTTCCAACTTTTTATAACTGGTATAACTTTCTGGTTTATGTGAATGTAGTGGTAAAATATGAATTGTACCCAAGTCTTTTCTTATGACACTCTTAGATACCAAAAATAAAACTAATGCTTAATTTGATACCAAGATATATTTTCAATGTGTATTTCTAATAAAAGAATAATGATAGTTATCGTCTCTAGTTGGTTCTAATGTGAGTGACATCACCCTTAAAAAAATATCTATATTTTTAATTTAAACACATATGATTGATTATTCTAAATATTAGGAGTAGGTTAGAATTATACGTAATACTGATATACAATAGTATTATATATGTAGTTCTATAATTTTTCAAAATATTTATATAACTTGAAATTCTATACTTAAGTAATGACTTAAGTTCTCAAGGTGGCTGGGCAGTGGATCTCAACCATGGGGCACCTAGTTCGCCGAGGTGCCTAGGCGGGCACCTAGGCTTTTATGGCGTTTTAATTTTTTGTTTATTTTTTAGTTATACTAGTAAGCATAAACTCATAGATGCACATATTATGTTACAATAGTAAATTATTTGATATTTATAAAAAAAATGACATTTTGTGAAATATTCAAATAACATAAAAATATGTTCATTACTTAATGTCTTGGCAAAATATATTTTCCTAATAACTCAATGGACATGCTTTTATTTTTTTTATTTGTTGTTAGTTAAAGAAAAATATATTTGTAGATGGTTGTAAATGTGAGAGGATAACAATTATAATATTAATACTATTGAATGGGGAGAGAAGTGAGGAGTAACTAAAGATACAAATATAAGGAGTGGATGTATATATTTAATTTGCCTATTTCTCATTTTGTAGAAAGTTATGATGAATAGATAGAAATAATAGACATAGAATTTAAGCATGAAAGCATGTGATGGTGGAGTAGTCTCAAACAATTTTAGAAAGTTTTGTATGAATTGGAGTAATATTTGGTGATTTTCTGTGATGGTGTTTGAGAAGGTGATGAAGTATGAAAACAGGAAAGTAAAATAAATGTGTTCAATGGAAGACAAGTGCAAACATGGATATGAAAAGTATGATAGTGTATATGTATTAGATGGTAAATAGAAATCGAAATTACTTCTATACACTATTTATTTTTATATTTAAATACATGATATATTAATTAAAAAAACTTCGCTTGTCAAAGTAAAGAGAAACGATACTTAGAGAGAGAGAGATAGTATGGGAGGCTTGAAACAAAAATGACATGATTATGGTAGTGAAGTAGTTTGGATAGATACTTAATAATTTTATACATGTACTTCTATTGAAGGTAATAATTCAGATGATCGACAGGGTAGAGGAGACATAGAGACAAAAATGAGATTATTGCAAACAGAGATATCAAATAAATGTTTATAGATAGAGATTTGGGTAAAGCTGTAAATTAGGAGTATGAGGGTAGCATGATATGACCAAGGATGGACATGCACGTTTCTAAGCATGGATTGAAACATGGTAAGACACGGGAGATTTTTAGTTAGATAAATGTTTGCATAAAGTATGTATATATGTGAACTTCAAAAAATATATTTGAAAACATGATACATAATTGTTTATGAATATAAATATGGGTGTATGTTGTAAATAGAAAATGAAGATAGAAATTAAACATTTGTATTTTTCTTCATTCTTGTAATACATTTTTGAAATAGAAAAATGAATTCAAACTACTTTGCTGCTACTTTTTTACTAAAATGTGATTCATGAAATTTAATATATATTCTAGATTTATATAATTCAATATAGTTATGAGGTTTTGTTTGCAATTTTGATTAATATCATCTTTGTCTTATATTTCTAGATGATAAGACATATTTATATAGTGGTTGTATATTCACACATTAGACTTTGAAAAAAATTATAACTATACATATTATATTGATGTGTGCAACAAGTGTCCATGCCTATTAATTTCAAACCAAAATGCTTGGGGTCGTATCCCGATGATAGAAACTGTTGCTAAAATGATGACAAAGCAAGCTTCTAGGCCCAAAAATATTGTTTCCATGAGTCGTTGATATTAAAAGCTTGTTTGACACAAGTACATGACTTTCTAAAAAGAAAAATTGGTCACAGAAAATGATTTATTATGGGTGATGTCAATAAGAACTTGTCCAAAATCTAAATTTTAATCTATGGAGATTATTTGTTCAATAAAACATTTTTCTATTCATAGTAACACATAAATTATTTAGAATGTACTCATATAAATATGTTTGGCATTGTATTCTATTGAGAATATCTGGGAATAACTTCATTCAGAAAACCATGTGCAAAGAAAACAATACATTTTTTACTAACTGGCCATACATGACCAATTTTGACCAATTGGTCACACATGACTAATTTTGGCGGATTTGTTTAATATATATCTAAGTGACAATATAATCATTGATGTATATAAAAGATAAATATGAAATTTCATTTATTTTATTGATCAAACATCCTGCTATAAACATCCTTTCATATTTTCTTCCTAGTTCTAAGGAAGAGATGCACATGGCCTGGAACATTATCTCATTCCAAGAAAATGAGATGAATGGAATAAGTCGCTCCTGATCCCCAAGGAAAGGGGGAGGGGCTTGCTTCCTTTTTTTTTTCTTCTTCTGAAAAACAAGTCAACCTGGATGCTTCAAGATTGAAAAAAAGCAAATCCTTTCATGGTCTAGTGCTTCCCATCCACCCTATTTTATTGAAAAAATTCTTAGAATCCACATGCCCAATATATGATCCCTTAGAAATTAGAGAATCTACTTGAGTCATGCAAAACCACTCCCATTTTGCTTTCTATTAAAGTACAATTGTTGTATCCTCTTTGCCTATGCATACTCATTTGTTTTCAGGAGAAAAAAATACTTAGTATTCTTTCAATCACTCAAAGCCACCAACATTGAATTCATTTCTTTTGCCCATTTTCTTCATACTTTGATTTCCCCCAACCCCCCTTTCAATCAAGCAAGGCATACACTGAATTTAGATTTTTTTCTCATTGCCAAACCATTTATGGATGATATATTAGTGAGTAATAGTTATGGAACATAATATTTTTTTCATGTTAGATTCAATCCAAAAAGTTAATGTCTAGAACCCTTCCATAATAAATGGTGACATGGAACATTGAACTCAGCATGTCTGGCATCACTAGAGAAGCTAGATCAAAGGAAACTATCTTCGTAAAGAACAAAACATGCACCGAGCTTCTCGAATATTCTGCAACATGAACATGACAAGCTTACTACCCATATCTATTTGGTAGTTGTGGAGTGAGACTATATAGGAAAATGGTCATTATATATGTAAAGAAACTGGAAAGGTCTTAATGATATCAATAACTACCATTGGTTAGTCCATTTTCTAATTATTATATGTGTTTCTTTGAACCCAGTTCTCCTCCATCCCATTGTATTAACTAATCTATCCTTCTTGAAACTACTTTTCATGGGGCCCTTTTCTGAGATCCCGACAATACAACACAACTGTCATTATGGCAGTAAATGGGTTGTCTTACTCTATCAGTCAAATTGGATTATAAGAACAACTAGTCGAACAATATACATTGAGTTATCTTTCTATTGATTAGAATATAGAAAATATATGGAAATATATTACACTATTGGATTATTTATACCCATCTAATGCAAACTAATAGTTTGATCAGAAACTATCTACCAACAAGGGAGGCTTAACCCTACAAGAATACATCCTTTTCAGCTCAAAAAATCATGTAGGAGATGAATGAGTCCCCTCACTTCCAACACCGTCACTAGTTTATATATCCCTGGTACGACCTTTAGACGACATGACGACATTGTTTGGAAAAGAAGAAAAATAATAAATGTAAATACAATAGATATGAGAGCATGAGGCACAAGAGAAGTCTGAAATAAGATACATATGCATAACAGGAGGGGAAATAAGACCCTTAGCTCCCCTATTCTTCCTAGTCATTTATTTTCCTAGATAACATAGTTGCCTATACTTTATTCAAACAAGTATATTTTCATACCCAATTTTTAAAACTAAAATGCCCATATTTGTGTTGAACAAACCCAATTTGGTGTAAGATAATTGATCTACACCTAACTTACCCATGTCACCCATAAACATACATAAATAAGATCTAAATTAGTCCTATCAAACCTTATTTGTGAAAACAATACCTTGTTTGGCTTAATCAGAACCTTATTTGGTCAATCTAGATCTTAATCAGATTTTTTGGGGTCAAATTGGAACTTATTTATATCTTCAATTGATGAATTGTCTATTAAAACACATAAAAGTCATTCATATTTAATTGTTTTTCTTGTTAACTTATCATTTTTAGCCATTGCAGAGATTTTGAAATATTTTTCCTTCTTTTTAGATTTGATCAGTGGACATTCCAAATATGGATAAGAGTTGGACTAAACAACCACGTGGTTCACAAGCATATATTGATGAAGTTGATCAATTTCTTGACTATGCTAAGACTAGAATGCAAGATGCTAAGATTCTTTGTCCTTGTAAGAAATGCAAAGTTGGTAAGAAAATGAAGTTTTCTATTGATGAGGTGGAAATACATATTTTTTCCTTGGATTTTTTAAGGATTAATAAAATTGGACTTTCTACGGTCCAATAAATGTTATCGAGAGTCTCCTTGGAAGCTAGGAAGCTAACAATGACAAACTACCTGCTAATCATGAAGTGAATCTAGTAGGACAAGATGATATGGAAGGATTACTTAGAGAGGCGGTGGAACAATATACTAGATATGTAGGAGATCCATCACATACTAAATCTAATGAAGGTTCCACTAATAATCCAGACTATCAACAAGCAAATAGTCCTCACATTGTTGTAGATGACGAGAAATATAGGAAGTTGGTAGACCTCTCTGATAGAGAGATTTGTTCTGGTTGTAAAAATTTCTCCATACTCTCTTTTATTCTACACCTATTCAATTTAAAATGCATGTTTAGTTGGCCAAACAAATATTTTAGTCAAATGTTGGAGCTTCTATTGGATGCCTTTCCACAAATGGTTGCATTCCCATCTTCTTATCATGAAGCTAAGAAATTGATAAAGGAGTTAGGCCTTGGATATGAAAACATACATGCTTGTCCAAATGACTGCATGTTGTATTAGAGTGAAAATTCAAAAAAAGAACAATGTAGTGTGTTCCAAACGTCTAGGTGGAAGATGGACAAAGGTAGTACTAGTGATGGTGGTGCAAGAGATGGAAGTCACTGTAAAGGTCACTTCCATCTAAAGTGATGAAGTATTTTCTCTTAATTCTATGATTGAGAAGGATGTACATGTCCTCAAAGATAACAAAAGATATGATTTGTCATGAGAAAGTTCGAATGAAGGATAAGAAACTAGGACATCTAGTAGATGCAGTAGTGTGGAAAGAGTTTGACATTAGGTTTCGAGACTTTTCTAATGACCCTCGTAGTGTGAGAATTAGCCTTTATAGTGATGGCTTCAATCCTTATGGAATACAAAATACTAATTATAGTACACACGACCAGTTATACTCAGTGTCAATAACTTGCCCCCATGGTTATGTATGAAACCATCTTCCTTAATTTTCTCTTTGATAATTCCTAGAAAATTTGATCCTAGAAACGATGTTGATGTGTATATGTAGCCATTGTTTCATGAACTGAATTTTCTACGGGAGGGTGTTGAAGCATATGATGCTTATATTAGAGGGAATTTTAAGATGTGAGCCTCTTTGATATATACCATTAGTGACTTTCCAACTTATGCCATGCTATCAGATTGGAGCACTAAAGGTTATCATGCATGTCTTTTATGCATCGTATCAACTCATTCATATCGATGTGAGTACAAAATATGTTATGGTGGTTGCCGTAGGTGGTTGCTAGATAACCATCATTTTTGTTCTAAAAGTAGTTTATTTGATGGTACTAATGAGTATGGTCGTCCTCCAAATCCTTAATTTGTGAAATTCTACAGGCACAAGAATGCCTTAGCTTTCAATATGGAAAGGATCCAAAAAATATTAATAAGAAGAGAGGAATAAAAAGAGGAGATGATTATACATATAATGCTATCATGGCAGACAATAATGACAAACATGTGGTGCTTTAAAAAAGAAGAAGAATATTTTTTATTTGCCTTATTGAATATATAATCCTCTTCATCATAATATTGATGTAATGCACATAGAGAAGAATGTGTGTGGAAATGTGTTGGTGACACTTTTAAATGTGGAGGGATTTTGCAAAGATGATTAAAATGCACACTTATTCCTCGAGGAAAAGAATATAAGGAAACACTTATGTCTCCAACGTCAACAAGATTGAAGATGTTTGATGCCCCAACTTCAGACTCCATGTCTTCTAAAGAAAGGAATGCTTTTGAAATGCGTTGGCTAAGCTCAAAGTGCCAGATGGATATGCTTCAAACATTCTCGATGTCTTAACATGAAACAGAAGAAACTAATAAATCTTAAAAGTCATGATCATCATATCATCATGCAAGATATACTTAGTGTTGCACTATGGGCATCTAGAGCAACTGAAGTTGTTGACATGTTATGAAAATTATCTACTTTCTTTTAGATCATTATGCTCTACTTGTATTGATCCCAATGACCCTTGATGAGTTATAAGAAAAAATAATGGACCATTGTGCCATTTATAGATGGAGTTTCTTCCTCCTTTCTTTACAATTAATTATGGTTCACCTCTTGGTTTATTTGGTGAATCAAGTAAAGCTTGGTGGCGTAGTCCAGTATGAATGGATGTATCCTATTGAAATGTTAGAATATAAAAGAATATGTAGATCACAAATTTATTCTAACTTATTAGATGCTCAAAAAGTTATTTTGACATCTTATACCATGATAACTTTTATGTAGGTATTTAGATCGATTGAAAGGCTATGATGGAAATCGATCAAAAGGTTCTCTCACATGTCAACTGCAAATGGAGAACCTATAGACATAAATTGAAATGTATCTACTTGGATCCCAACAAAATTGAAGAACAAATTGTAAGCCTAGTTCCAGAAAATGTCATTAAGGAGCAACATGTTCACTTGGTTGGCTATTGGTTCAATTATCCAAGGGTCATAGATATGGAGAAACAAAACATAATGGTTCTCTAAGAGGTTCCAGAATATAGATTCAGAAGATGGCATGTTCTTCTCTCTTGTATGAATGGAGGCTCAATATGAAGACTAGGGAAAGTAGAGATATGTACCTCAGATGGAGAGAGTCTACAATGGAGTTCTGAATAATGAATGCCAAGTTTGGTGGATTGCATAATAAGTATGGATATGCCTGAGTTCTGGATTTAAAAGCAATCTCTAAATGTTGTAAATTTAAAGAATTGGATCCTTAACCTGAATCTGAGATGCCAAATATTGTGAACTAACTGTCTATGTGTATTTTTTATAGAAAACACCAAGTATGGTAGCTTAGCCAAATTTACCTTCTAGAATATGGTGCATCTAGCAAAACTGAGGTATATCAAGGAGTGTCATCAATTGGAGAAAAGCCAACTCTGTTCGGGGGCAACATTGGCGTCAAAGCCTGGAAACTATTGTGAAGAGGATGACTATTGGATGATATCTTTTGTTCATGATGAATACACAAATATGTCCCAGGTAAATATGTAGTATACTCAATGGATAGTGAACATGTGATGAAAAAGAACTTGCTAAGTCACCCTTACAACTGAGGTCATAGATGACCTGTAATCTAGTTGTTTAAGAAACTTCAAAACTAATTAATAAATTTCTCTCCAAGACAATTACATTAATTCACTTGCACCCTCATTGGTTCACATCATCGATTGTAAGAGGTTTTTCAAACAGACCAGTAACCAAGATTATACTTCCAACAAGAGTGATAGGTCATGATTCTCTCTTCTTGAGAATTTTTATAATAAACATTTGGGCTTATAACTACGTATTCATTTAAAAAGTTGATGTTAAATGCAACCATGGTTTCTGTCTTGTTCAAGTTATATGTTGATTATTCAATAAAGTATATTCACTACTAGTATTGCTTATGTACTAATTTACTCCAATGCTACACTAACACAATACACTAGAAAATCTAATTTTTCCAAAATTTCCACAAGAGGTGACATCTCAAATGGGTAGTCTACTAAAGACTAGTTTTTGCCTCTCAATCGGCCAAAGAAGCATGCGGTTCATGAAAAAGAGGGAGGGGTTTCCAACAAAATTGGCATGGTGGGAGGGAGCGAGGCCAAGCTTCCCGCCCATAGGAGACAAGCATAGAAATTCCAAGAGGTGGGGGACCATTTCACGGAGGTAGCATGTTCATTTCAATGATTTATTTTGCCCCCTTGATCTTGCATATGGGGATTTTTCTTGGTTTCTTTGAATACCTAAGGAACCCTATGTTTGGCTTATATATTGTGTAGGTGGGAAAGTACAAGGAGGACCTAGACAAGTGGGAGGTGGTGCTGATTGCAACACTAGATAATGATGTGCTGCATAAGAAGAAGACACAAGTCCTCCTTGAGATTGAGGATGCTTGGGGCGCCATCAAAGCTTCCACCTGTGAGTATCCTTCCAATTATAAGTAGCTCAATGGATGGTTTTGGCTTACAATTAATGCTCTACTAAATTCTACTTTCGAGATGACATACACGGTAACTAACATGCTTAATTTCAACTTGCTAATATTATAGGAAAATGTAGCTAACAATATTCTTTTGTTTTTTTCTAGACTTAATGTCACATGTGCATAAAGGCACATCCATGTCATTGTGGGTCACTGCCACCTGATTGTTTTTGTAAAACTTTTTTTTCTCTTATCTATCCTTCCACATATACATGAATGTGATATTTTCCTTATCTATCTTTTCACATGTACATGCAGGTTGTTGTCCATGTCTTCACCGCCAAAGGTTCAATTATCCTAGGTTCAAAGCTATGGAGAAAAAACATAATGGTTCTCTAAGGGTTTCTATAATATAGATGCAGAAGTGATAACACCCATTTTATGGATGCTAAAGCTTATATTTTACTATAAAAACTGCCTCCAAACCTGACTTCCTCTCTATTTTATCTTATTTGTTGAATATAAATAATGCCCGCTACACTCCTGATAACATTTCCTATCTTTGGCAGAGTTCCTCTTATTTTTCCACCAAAAGAGTGTTAATAGGCACGTCCTGGCCCATCAACAATGACTTACCCATCCCAGCCTAGTAGGCGCGTGACGCGACACACCCACCTTACCCGTCACGGTCGCTGCCCGATATGGCAACAACCTGACGTGGGTGTGTCGTGCGGGAGCCCTAATAGGATGCAAGCTATTACCCGACAAGGAGCCTGGTTCGCCACGGTCCGTCAGTTGATGGAGTCCATCGTGCGACACAACCACCCCTCAGTGCAGCGGCCTGCCAGAGTCTTTACCCGATATGATCATGCATGATTTATTCTCAACTTAGCATGTGACGACCCCCTCCAGCCATGTCGGGCGACAGACATGTCGACCCTCTCCCAAAGCCACATGAGTGGAGCAGACGGAGGACATGTGGCCCAATGAGAGCCGCAACTCCCACTAGCACGCTGCCTATAAATAGCAGCTACATGCCTATGATGGGATGGGTCAGAACCCTATGAGAGCTAACTCTTAGAGAAAAAGGAGCTAGTGCGTCGAGTTCCTAAGCCTGTCAAGCAATATTAGGTGAGCACACACCCAACCTAAGAGGGACGGGAGGAGTTCACTTAGAACTCGACACGGTAGTAGCAGCAGCACGATACGACCTTCAAGGCTACTTCAAACATGCTAGATCTCTAGTTGGGATTCAACCCGAGATGGATTTCCCTTCTATACCCGACACGAGGAACCAAGAACCTAAGATAAAGATAACCCGACACATGTCCAACACGTCACGATACCGAACTCGATATGGCTTACCCGTCACGGCTGCAGCCCGACACGACCATATCGGGTAGGGAGTCCTTTCCCGATACACCCCTTACCTGTCACGGTTCACGACCCGACACGGTCAAGAACCTGACACGATCGTATCCCGATAGGGCTCGTACCTGGTACTAGGTTAATGTTTATCTTAGGGGTCCGCAGCTATGTATATCGACCTCCTACATCAAGGAGGCCGATACCTAACTTCCCCATTTTAGCAATTTACTTTCATTTACTATTGCATTGTAACTAAACCTTTCTATCTCTTTATGCTTATGGAATCTATGGAGTTTATCTCATGTTTTTCTGTGTATAGTTCCTTTTTGTTGGATGGTTTCTTTATAGCATCTGAGCTCTAGTCTCTTCTATTTGAATCTCAATTTTGACTAGCTATCGAATCGTGTTTCTCATTTTGACTCCTTTGAGATAAGGATGTCATAAACTCTAGAGTTTGGTCTAATTCGGGTGTACGAGAGTACCCAGGATCATGGTTGCCATGGCGTATCTTTCCACTCTAGTCTATGCCCAATACCCTTGAGAGAGAGAATTGGTGCATGGTCAGAGGCACCCTCTTTGAGAGAAGAGGGTGCATGATGTATTCTGCTGCCGCTTGTTATGTTTAAGTTTTCTTCCTTCGTGCTTTACTCCGATGATAGTTTTATCCCCTCATTTTCCAATATACAAAACCTCTATAAAAATTTCTAAACCCTAAAACCTTAATCTTTCTGGTAACTCCTCTTGGAGATAAACTTTTAGTTTAATTCTTTATGATTCTTTCTCATCACATCAAAACCTTATCCTTTGACCCTTTTCGACGTGCTTAGACAAGTAAAACTTGAGTTCTGAAGCGCAATGCTTCCTATCCCTGTGTTCGACCCCGAACTACTTCGACCCTGTGCTAGTTGTAGGAGTCTTAAACATTCAGGTATTATAAATTTCTAAAGTCCGATTACCTAGACATGTCTCCATTCTTGGACCCACATTTAAGGCTTGTCAACTTTTTGGTGCCATTTCCAGGGATAGGCAACAAAAACCGTTCTACGAACTCGAGTTTTTCTTGCACTTTGCCAAAAACCTTATACATATGCATATAATTATGCAAATATTTGTAATATATAGTTTATACAGGATACTAATACTTTTACACTTTTCTTTCTTCCCAGGTACTCCTTCACCTTTTCTAGCCATCCCTTTTGTCTAACAAGTCATGGCTGAACAACTCCCCGAAGCTCGATCCCTGCACTCTTTTGTCCAAGTTAGGGTAAATGAAGAAAGGAATCCAGTAGTTGTGCAACCCCTCAATGTCGCCAACTTTGAGTTGAAGCCTGCTTTCCTCCAGTTGCTATAGCACAACCGGTTTGGCGGGAACATAATTGAAGAGAACCCATACAACCACCTCACAACTTTCAAGAGGACTTGCAATACCTTCAAGATCAATAGAGTTCCGATATCCCACATCTACATCCAATGCTTCCCTTTCTCTGTGAGAGACAAAGCGTTGGAGTGGTACACAAGTCTACAAGATGGGAGCCTTCCCGATTGGGAACACCTACCCAACACATTTATCGCCAAGTTCTTCCCCATAGAAAGAACGATCAAGTGCCTATACAAGATAATGAGGTACTCACAGAAACCCTCAGAGAACCTGCATGAGACCTGTGAGAGGTTTCAAATTTATCAGAGGGAGTGCCCACACCATGGTTTTTTTTGAGCCTAATCTGATCACTACATTCTATAATAGAGTGTGTGCCTTAGAAAGGAAATCACTGAATGCTACAGTTGGCAGTGATTTCTTAGGACTCAGTGCTCAGAGGGCCAGAGAAATTATAGACAACATGGCCATGAATCAGCAAGATAGTGAGTACAACAGAGATTCTATGAGCCACACCACTTCGGGAGAATCCAAGGCAATGGAGGCATTAGCTGCCAAGTTGGATAAGATAGTGACCAATGTCCAAACCCTAAAGGAGTAGGGGTATAAAGGAAAGGTCCGACAAGAGGCAGTGAGAAGTTGTGTCACATGTGGAGAGCCCGACCACCTGTCTAACTTCTTCCCACACACAGCCGCTCAAGGCGAACCTGATGAAGACAACACAGAAAATGTGTGCTACATCTAGTATCGGCGCCCTGATCACCCTGGTTTTTCTTACGGGAACACCAACATAGTTGAGAATTCTCATCAGCTGGTGGGCGGAACTTTTTTGGGAGGACCCCTGCATCAGCAAGGCCAAGTAGGGTTCCCACAGAAGAGGAATTTCCAGTAGAACCATCCGCAGCGACCATCTATGATGACAGAGTTGATGTCTTTTGCCAAGAAGCAGAACAACCTGAACGAAAAGATGCATACAAGATCTGTGGACAACACGACCCTACTTAAGTTGATGTAACATCAGATGGGAGGCTTCTCAGCTCAGATAGGAGAGCTCCAACAGCATAAAAAACAAATTGACTAGCAACTAGCAAGCCTGGCCCAAAGTATCAACCACAAAGTGGGGCATTTCCCCTCCAATACCGAGACAAATCCATGTGGAAATGAGACTACTAACATGGCTATCTTAAGGTTAGGAACCGTGGTACAACCAGCCATTGAGAAGAGAGCAACAATAGTGACAACACCATCTAACGATGTTAGCTCCGAGGAATTTGAAGAAAAAGTCCTCGCAAATTCAAGGAAAGTGACCAAAGAAAGAGTCAACGGCGTTCCTTCTGAGGAGCGTCCGGACAAGTATGCACCCCGCATACCTTTCCTGCATAAATTGGTGAAAGCCCAGTTGAAAAAGAGATATGAAAAGTTCATGTCCGCCGTGAAGAAACTGCACCTCGACATCCCATTTTTAGATGCCATCGAGGAGATGGCTACTCACACCAAGTTTCTAAAAGATTTGATTTCGAGGAAGAAAAGATGTGAAGATGTTGAAACTGTGAAGCTAGCACAGATTTCCAATTCTTTGGTCAAGGAGAATATGCCCTCTAAGATGAGAGATCTTGGGGCTTTTGTCATCCCCTTCCAGGTTGGGGATAACATAACCCGCAAAGGTCTGGCAGACCTGGGGGCAAGTATCAGCCTGATGCCCTTGTCCCTTGCAAAGAGGATCGAACTCACCAATATGGTAAGCACCAATATGAGGATTCGTCTTACAGATCATACCTTCACTGGGCCAGTTGGAGTAGTCGAGGACATGCCCATTAGAGTTGGGAGGTTCTTTATACCATGTGATATCATTTTGATTGATACCGCGGAAGATCCTAGCTGCCCCATTATCTTTGGGTGACCTTTCCTTGCAACTGGCAGGGCGCTCATTGACGTAGAGGCAGGTATGATTACAATTAGGGTTGGAGGAGAGCACATCGACTTCAACATTAGAGATTGTATGAAATCCCCTTCGTTCTTTGAGTCCTCTCATTTCGTTGAAAGCTATGAGAAACTCTGCAATGAGGTAAGGCATGAGAAGGCCATGGTAGACCCACTAATGCGTGCTTTATCTGGTGAGGCACATGAGGTCGAGGATCTGGAGGTCAAGGAACTATTAGCATTTCTGGAAGCAGAAGATCTGTCCAAAGAAGAAGACCCAGTGGAGACAGTGATGTACACTATCCTCTGTAAAGATCCCTCCAATGAGCAAGAGAAGGATACCCCGCCTGAGTTGAATTTTTTTTCTGAGTGGCTTGGAATACCGCTTTCTAGATGAGGAAAAGATGAATCCAGTGATCATTAACTCAGATCTAATAGACAACAAAAAAAAATAGTTGCTTGAGGAGTTGAGGCTACGGAGAAAAGCCCTGGGTTACTCAATTAGAGACCTAAGGGGGATCAATCCTTTTGTGTGTATGCAAAAGATCCACCTGGAAGAAAACTCCAAGCCGTATGGCCAGCCGCAATGTAAGTTGAATGAAAAGCTCAGAGAAGTGGTCAGTAAGGAGGTTGTCAAACTCCAAGATGTAGGAATAATTTATGCCATCAGCGACAACACATGGGTGAGTCCCATTCAAGTAGTTCCAAAGAAGGGAGGCATAACGTTGATAAAGGGAGATAATGGAGTTGAAGTCACTACCAAGACGGTCACCGGTTGGCAGATGTGCATTGATTATCGAAAGCTCAACACCACCACTCATAAGGACCATTTCCTTGTCCCGTTTATCGACCAGATGCTTGAGCACCTGGCCCACCACTCTTACTTTTGCTGGTTGGATGGGTATTTGGGGTTCTATCTGATCCCTATTCACCCTGATGATCAGGAAAAGACCACCTTTACATGCATCTATGGAACGTTTTCTTTCAGAAGAATTCCCTTTGGGCTCTGCAATGCACCTGCAACCTTTCAGCGGTGCATGAATGCCATCTTCATAGATTTTCTAGAGGATAAAATGGAAGTCTTTATGGATGAATTTAGTGTTTATGGCTTCTCCTTTGATGATTGATTGAATAACCTCTCTCTAGTGATGAAGAGATGTGAAGAGCAGAGTCTCACCCTTAATTTGGAAAAATGTCACTTCATGGTGCAAGAAGATATATTCCTGGGACACAAGGTGTCTAGCCGAGGCATTGAGGTTGACCGATCCAAGGTGGAGGTGATAGACAAGCTTCCTACACCCTCATCTATAATACGCATTAGAAGATTCTTGGGCCATGCTGGCTACTATCGACGGTTCATTAAAGACTTTTCAAAGATCGCAAAGCCCCTGTCAAATCTGTTGATGAAAGGCATGAAATTTGATTTCACAGATAAGTGCCTGAAAGCGTTCTCCACTCTGAAGAATGCTTTGGTCTCTGCACCCATCCTCCAGTCCCCCGACTGGAATCTTCCTTTTGAGCTCATGTGTGATGCCAGTGATTTTTCCATAGGCGCAGTCCTTGGCTAGAAGAAAGATAAAAAGAACCACATGATCTTTTATGTAAGTAAAATGCTAGATGAAACACAATTGAATTACACTACCACTGATAATGAGATGCTGGAGATTGTATATGCTTTTGATAAGTTTCGATCCTACCTTGTGGGCTCTAAGGTGATTGTTCACACCGACCACATGGCTATCAAGTATTTAATGCAGAAGAAAGATGTGAAGCCCAAGCTGTTGCGTTGGGCGTTGCTGTTACAAGAGTTTGATCACGAAATAATAGATAAGAAAGGTTATGAGAATGTGGTCGCCGACCACCGTTTGAGGATCTGAGTGGAGGACAACCACCCGCTGCCAATCAACAAAAGTTATGCAGATGAGGTGATTTATGTTTCCCACTTGGCCAACCCTGAAGGGCCATGGTATGCAAACTTCTGTAATTACCTGGCCTGCAAACAACTACCCTCGAAAATGTCCTACCACAACTAAGGTACTCCAGTCAGACATTTATTGGCCGACTCTCTTTAAAGACGCACATGCCTATGTCAAAGCTTGCAATGAATGTCAGAGAACTGGGAATATTTCCCATTGAAGTGAGATGCCGCTGTCAGAATGGATTGAAGTAGAAGTCTTCGATGTGTGGGGGATAGACTATATGGGACCCTTCCCCTCCTCCTATGGTTTCAAATACATCCTTGTTGCAGTAGATTATCTCTCCAAATGGGTAGAAGTCGTACCCACCACCAAATGTGATGCTAAGGCAGTTATAAAGCTCTTTACTAAGATAATCTTTCCAAGGTCTGGAGTGTCGAGAACTGTCATCAGTGATGGTGGATCTCACTTTGAAGAGAGGCAGTTTGAATTGCTTTTGCGTAGATATGGTGTTCGTCACAAAGTCGCCACACCATACCATCCGCAGACATCGAGACAGGTTGAAGTTTCTAACCGATAGATCAAGCAGATCTTAGAGAAAATGGTCGACAAGTCTCACAAGGACTAGTCAACCAAGTTAGATGATGCTCTCTGGGCATACATGACTGCCTATAAGACGCCGCTCGACACTACACCGTATTACCTGATATATGGGAAAGCTTGCCACCTACCTTTCAAGTTAGAGCACAAGGCATTCTGGGCCATCAAATGTCTCAACATGTACCCGTCGTTGGCTGGAAAGAAGAGGTTTCTTCAGCTCTAAGAACTTGAAGAACTTAGACTTCACGCCTACAAAAATGCAAGAATCTACAAGCTGAGAACCAAAGTCTGGCATGATTCCCACCTACGAGCGAAAGACGTCAAGGAAGGTGATATAGTTTTATTGTTTAAATCTTCCATTCGACTTTTTCCAGGAAAATTGCAGACTAGGTGGTCCAGACCGTTCATAGAAGCGAAGATATATCCGTCTGGGATGATGGAGGTATATGATAAGGATGTTCCAGTGAAAGTTTTTCCAGTCAACAGACACTGAGTGAAGAGGTTCTATGAAGACAAAGCCTTTGTGAGGAGATCGGATATGCCCCTGGACGATGTCAAAGTTGACTTACCAAAGAAGCATAGTAGGATTTGAAGATGTCGAGCTAATGACAGAAACCAAAGCGCTCCTTGGGAGGCGGCCCGAGCTTTTACTTTCCTAGAATAGGATGCTATTTTCTTTTCTTACAAAGAACATTATGAACAATCTCATTGTAATAAGGCCCGAGTCTGTGCCTATGCCACGTGCACACACTCTATTTTCATGGGCCACCGACTTAGTTTTATCACCTTGGTGAGTAATACTATCTGAGGCCGAAGTTTACTCTTAGGCCAATGATGTTTTACCCATCAAGTGCCTTCTGATTTTTAGTTTTTCTATCCTTGTTTTTGCTTTCCCTTTAAGCCCTTTGACGGCATATCGGGCATGCATGATACCTTCCTTCTTTGCTTTTCTCAACGTGCCAAGTTCT
Organism: Alisma plantago-aquatica; assembly: GCA_963693085.1. Taxonomy (NCBI): domain Eukaryota; kingdom Viridiplantae; phylum Streptophyta; class Magnoliopsida; order Alismatales; family Alismataceae; genus Alisma; species Alisma plantago-aquatica. The sequence continues at coordinate 1,407,226,165 of OY856412.1, read as the reverse complement.
ATGATAACCATATTGCCCAACCCACCTTGATGAGTATCGGGCAACCACTTGGTTTTATGTTTTGCACGATTTTGTAGAAGTGTTTTGGGCAAGAAAATGCGCCCAGCCATGCCGCGTGATAAGTGTACTGGGCAGGCATATCGCCCGACGCATCGCATAGTGTGTGTGTCACGTAGGACCATGTCGCATAAGGAGTGTGACGGGTGATGTATATCGGGCGACACACCCTTACCGCCTGACACGTATGCCACGCGTTGCACAAGTCTTCTCGAAATCTTCATGACACGATGTGATTAGACTATTTTTACCATGCTTAGAAGACGATTCTCGTGCATGCGCGACACATGTCCCATTTTTTTACCCCTTTTACCCCTCTCGCGACCGGCTATATATAGTAGCCCGAGATTTACCGTGTCGAGTTACTAAATTACCTGCTTTTGCTCCCGTATTGCACACTCTCTTCCCCTCTCAAAGCTCCCTTGCCACCCTTTACCCATCGACCTCCGTGTCGTGTTCAAAGATCTTCTTGCCTGATAAAGGTAAAACCCGTGTCACCTTTCATATCGCTTGACTTTGGGTCGCATGATCCGTATCGACCAACCCTATCACATGCCAACTTGTCACGTGCTGGCCCGTGTTGGGCAGATTCTTTTCAATGTGTATTGAGTTTCTACTTATCACGCAATAAGCGTGTCAGCTTTCCTACCGCTTTATTTTACATCGGTCTTTTTCCTGTGCCGTGCGACACCCATATCGCACGACACGACGACCAACACATCTCATCGGGTAGAGACCTCGGGCTCACGACAATGACTTTATCGCTCAGTCTATTTTGCAACGATTTAATCCATGCTGCGCGACATGAGTATCGCTTGACACGGTGCATCACACATCTCCTTTATTGCGTAAAGACGCTATTGTGTTTTCACCTTTGTCGCGCGACACCCATATCGCATGACACCCTATCGATCATCTATACCACGTAGGATCAGTTTTGAGGAGTCACCCGATACTAGTTTGACACTTAATTCATATCACCTGGACCTTATCGTTTCCCAAATGCCGACCTCACCTGTGTGATGTTTTTACCTTCTACCCGATATCGACTTATGCCTGGTACCACATGAAAAATGTATCGACTTTCTGGTATTGGGCATTCACACATCGTGCGCTAGATATTCTTAAGTGCCTGACCTGATACCAGTTTTAAGCATATTGACCAACCGTATCGGGCGACACTCTTACCTTTGTCCTCTGCCCGATATTGGGTAAACACAAGTTTGAGCGAATAACTCTTTTTGACTTAACCTCTTTATGTAATCGTTACAGGAAATGGCACACACCAAACAGACTATTGTCCAAGTTGACGAGCAAGGCCGGAGGACCAACCCTGAGGCCACAAATGAAGCCACCACTGAGCAAAAATGCCCAAACCCTGAGACGGCTGGGCCCTCTGAGGCTGAGAAGCAACCCAAAATAGAAGCTACCCCAGCCACAACCACGACGGCAGAACTAGAGGTCATGGCCCACTCACCGGGGTGGTTCATGCCCAGGGACGAGGAACACCAACAATGTTACATGGAGTTGGCGACGAAAGTCTACCATCAAGCATCCTTCCACCAGATCGGCATCTTTGACAAACTAGAGAACGTCTTAGAAGCCACCAGACTTTGGAAGATATGCTTCAGCCACTCCACCTCCTACACTGAGCTCAATAGGGAGTTCATTTCCTCCCTCCACTGAGTTCCAAATACCCCAGAAGAGACCAAAATGTTTGGTGGAGCAGACAGACTACAAGGGCACCTCTATAACACCGAGCATGCCATCTCGGAGAGACTGCTCAATGAGATATTATCTTCCAATGAGGCTGAGAGAGAGCTGCTGAATAACGATGCCCGAATCACTGAAGGTGATGGCTTTGACCCAGTCTGTAACATCCTCAATTTCATAGCTAAATTAAGCCTTTAATGTGGGGTTTTCTAGTAAAGGCATGCCATGGGACGTAATGAACATAACCATGGCTAGGTACGTAATTAAGTTCACAAAATGTGTATTTCAAGCCATCTGATCAACCAATACACACATTATGACTTGAATGTGTATGATTATAATCGGTTGTATATGAATATAAATGAATTATTTCTATAGACAATAATGTGACAAATATCTAATATGATGAGTCCAGTTCATGGCTTGAGCCATAGACCTAGCTTAGGTCTTCATGTTATGTAACTAAAGAAATATCGATCACATATGTCATACATGAGCTTCAATTGAGAAATTATATCGGTTGAAGACTTATTTTTCATGATTTGGAATACAATTAAGCTCATGGACCCTTTGCAATACTAAGGGATGGGCCATGTGCCCTAGAGCCCAAATTCCAGCCCTATTGGGCCAATTAAGTTTTACAAATAGGTCCTTGGAGTACAAATTGAAATTTAGTATTTCGTGGTCATAATGAATGCTCAAAATATTTTTAGTAAGATAATAATTAGAATATAAGATGGTGGGAGAAATTTTAGATGGTTTTGTTTTACTTGGAGGCCTAGGTAATTAAATTTATAATTATTCAATAATTAACTAAAAGATATTTTTAGAGTGTCTATCCAATTAATTTAGATCTGATGTCTTTCCTATGAAATGATAATGACAATAAAGTGTATCTCCCAAAATTTTAGATCAAATGGAGCTATGAGGTGAGCTGTATAAATACATCTTTGATTTGGACTTTTATCAAAATAAAACACACAAAATATGATGCAGCCGAGACTCCAGCCTAGTGGACTGGAGAGTCGGCGCCCTGTAAAATAGGGTCCGAACTGAGCCCCTCAAACGGAGGGATCCGCACAACCAACCATAGGCTAAAGGCTATAAAAACTTGATAGATCCCGAGCATAGGACCTCACACACCTAGATCTATAGGGTTTGACACAAATCCATGAGAGAAAGAAGGAGATCGAGGAGGAAGATGACAGGAAAATAGTAGGCAGCGGCTTGAAGTTCTTCAAACCGGTACTTTCAATCATGGCCTCTCTGCAAGCATATACAACGCCACCCATCCAGGTCGGCCAGGCCGTAGCCAAGTAGGGGATTACCTCGCAGAATATGGCACATTGGCCGCCGCCGAGGTTGGCAATGCTGGTGCCATGTTTCAGGCGTGAAACAGGGGAGGCGAAGCTCCTAGTCAGAACCCAGATGCGTCGAGCCTGGGGACCATTGTTCTGTGTGCCTCAGTGCCAATGGGAGTCATGACACTGACATGTCTTATTCTCTCCGCTGGGTCGATCATGGGAGCTGGAGTGCGCTGGAGAGGAGGTGGAGAGTTAGCACCTGTTTCACGGAGAAACAGGGGCACACAATCCCTGAACCACGCCACCACATGCGAAGGAGAGGAGGTCCCTCCTTGCCGGGCCTCCAGCTTGAGCCCAATTATACAAAAAGGGACACAAAAACAAGGTAAACGTATGGTTCAATTTTAATATGTTATGAACTTTAGGGATTCATAGATTTTGATTCGGTGGTTAGAATATGGTGTATAAGGGCTCGTTGGAAACCTTGAGATACAAAGAACATCTTGAAGGAGATTTCAGACTTTGGAAGTATATGGATAAGGTAATCTTATTTTAGAGAAGTTGGATATGTGGATTAAATTCATATATGATGGTGCTTTGTTAAAATAATGTTATAGATATGAACCACATCATTGAACTTCAAGCAAGTGTTACCCCACAATCGTAATAGGTATGATGAAATGATCACTCATGATTTATAGGTTTTGTTGATCCTATATGATGTATTGGGTACGCATGCATGCATGTCATAAGATTTTGTAGGATGTAATTTTAAGATGAAGATGCTGAGTAGACGGATATTTGAGTTTTACAAGAATTGTCTTTAAAGGATTTAGCCCTGACTAGATGAATTCAAGATGAAGATTTTATCCTCTATGACACAGGTAAGTGGTTCATGCCCATGAGTATTCATATCTATCAAACATAGCATATTTTTGTAAGACTTCATACTTTATGTGATCCAATGTTCTAAAATTTGATGTTAAGATATACAAGTATGATTTTTTTATACATTCATGATTACATCCTTACATGTGCCTAATATCTCGAGAAGAGATATGTTATTAAGATTTATAAGAATGATAGGGAAGGTTCATGATAAAACTAAAGGATCATCTTTTTATAAGAACTATTAGTAATGTTCGAAATTAATGGATAAGATTGTAAGATAAGATATGCAAGTAATATAATCATACTTAGTTAATGATTTGGGATAACTTTCTATTGATATTTAAAGTATAATTATGCTATTAGGATTTCTCATATTTATAGAAATAATGTTGTATTTAGATTTCAATTAGAAATATGAGATTAAGATGTCTTATATATGTAGAGAATCTAAGAGCTAATAAGTTAATCAAATTTCTTATAATGAGTAATATCTATAAGTTAACTATAATGTGAAAAATATAAGTTTTGAATATATTATGATATCGTCTAATTTTCAAGATAGAGGTACTATTGGGATCAGAATAAATTGTAAAATGAGTTTAGAATAATATTATAAGATGATGATACATTAAGTTATGATTAGGACGATTCAGAGGGCGCGTTGCGCTAGAGACTATGGGTGTCACAGAGGGCATGTTATGCCAACAGAGGGTGTGTTGCACCATAGAGGACACTTTGGTGCCATCAGAGGGCACGTTGTGCCAACACAGGGTGCATTGAACCATAGAGGACACTTCGGTGTCACAGAGGAGGACTTATTGTATAATGGTGGCCACAAATAGATAAAAATCATAAGTAAAAGATACTTAAGATTAGAGCATGTCTGTAATCTCATCCATGAGTGTGATGAGAGGAATTCAGATAAGATATTTATGATCCAGACACTTTGCCATAGGCCATGAGACCCAGAGTATAGGTCTCCAGAAAAGATACAATAGAAAATAAGAGTTTAAGAAATGAGAGATAATATGTTTCTAGATTTAATCTGAGTTAAATGTTCATTTCATATTGATGATGTTGAAGAATCTTTTGTAATATTTCAGTTCTTTAGCAATGTATATTTTAGAATACTCATGCCACTTACTCTAACTACTATTTTTCCCAATGCATGGCTGGGGATGCGATGCCCGTAGGTTTTGGAGCAATTGAAGAACAAAGGGACCAGCAAAGGCCTAAGAGACTTTCAAGTTTGCCTAGTGGGGTGCCATCTACCTAGATGATCCTGAGTATTGAAATCTTTTTATTATGAACTTATGCATAAACATGATGTAGTTTTATGTTGACAAAAAGCTATGTATGAATCAGTTTTACTAGTTTTGCAAAGTGTTTCATTTACTTTTATTGCAATGGTTATCATGTTTGTGACACTCCCAAAATTTTTTTTTTTGCTTCCGCTCATGTGATATAAAAATCTGGGTGTTACAATATGGTATCAGAGCAATTTGGTAAATGGTCACTAGGCAAACATGATTCTCATAGTCACTCTATAGTGAAGAGGTAAGATTAGGGTTTCGGGATAGATACTATAAGAAGAATACCATAACCTAGAGTGATTATGGGTCTTAACCTTAGAATGGATAGATATATTTGAGGTATAAGTCATCTTTGTTTAGATCTAAATTAGTAACCTAAACCTAGCTAATGAGGTTTCTTGTCCATTCGCAGTGGTTATGGCCAGCCAATTGAGAATTAAAAAGGAATTTCATAAGCGCTAGACTTTTATGCATCTCTCCTTTCTTACTAGCCCATGTGGAATAGGACACATGTGTTAGTTGGTTAGTGAGGGATAGCATGTCAAGATCTCACATCCCTGGGTATGTGCTTAATCACCACATATCTAGCAATGTGGGAGATACCTAGAAGACCTAAGATTAGACGGCCAACTACACCTAACGATTGAAATTCATGAAAGGGTTGAGTCAAATGCCCAAAGTGTAGAGACCAGTTTAGCTTCATAGACCTTAAGTATGAGTTGAGTAGTAGACCAATGTAACAAATAATGCTCACATAATCATTTAGTGAAATACATTACATATCTCTTTTCTTGCAAAAGTTTGAACATAAGTGTGCCTTACAATAAATGAAGAGGTAAGCAGAACCCTTAGGTGGGTAGTAGCCTAGGGAAATTTCGAGGATGAAATTTATTTTAAGGTGGGTAGAATTGTAACATCCTCAATTTCATAGCTAAATTAAGCCTTTATTGTGGGGTTTTCTAGTAAAGGCATGCCATGGGACGTAATGAACATAACCATGGCTAGGTACGTAATTAAGTTCACAAAATGTGTATTTCAAGCCATCTGATCAACCAATACACACATTATGACTTGAATGTGTATGATTATAATCGGTTGTATATGAATATAAATGAATTATTCCTATGTACAATAATGTGACAAATATCTAATATGATGAGTCCTGTTCATGGCTTGAGCCTTAGACCTAGCTTAGGTCTTCATGTTATGTAACTAAAGAAATATCGATCGCATATGTCATACATGAGCTTCAATTGAGAAATTATATTGGTTGAAGACTTATTTTTCATGATTTGGAATACAATTAAGCTCATGGACCCTTTGTAATACTAAGGGATGGGCCATGTGCCCTAGAGCCCAAATTCCAACGCTATTGGGCCAATTAAGTTTTACAAATAGGTCCTTGGAGTACAAATTGAAATTTAGTATTTTGTGGTCATAATGAATGCTCAAAATATTTTTAGTAGGATAATAATTAGAATATAATATGGTGGGAGAAATTTTAGATGATTTTGTTTTACTTGGAGGCCTAGGTAATTAAATTTGTAATTACTTAATAATTAAATAAAAGATATTTTTAGAGTGTCTATCCAATTAATTTGGATCTGATGTCTTTCCTATGAAATGATAATGACAATAAAGTGTATCTCCCAAAATTTTAGATCAAATGGAGCTATGAGGTGAGCTATATACATACATCTTTGATTTGGACTTTTATCAAAATAAAATACACAAAAAAATGATGCAACCGAGACTCCAGCCTAGTGGACTGGAGAGTCGACGCCCTGTAAAATAGGGTCCGAACTGAGCCCCTCAAACAGAGGGATCCGCACAACCAACCATAGGATAAAGGTTATAAAAACTTGATAGATCCCGAGCATCAGACCTCACACACCTAGATCTAGGGTTTGACACAAATCCATGAGAGAAAGAAGGAGATCGAGGAGGAAGATGACATGAAAATAGTAGGTAGTGGCTTGAAGTTCTTAAAACCGGTACTTTCAATCATGGCCTCTTTGCAAGCATCTACAGCGCCGCCCATCTAGGTCGGCCAGGCCGTAGCCAAGGAGGGGATTACCTCATAGAATATGGCACATTGGCCACCGCCGAGGTTGGCAATGTTGGTGCCCTGTTTCGGGCGTGAAATAGGGGAGGCGAAGCTCCTAGTCAGAACCCAGATATGTCGAGCCTGGGGACCATTGTTTTGTGTGCCTTAGCACCAATGGGAGTCACGACACTGACATGTCTTATTCTCGCCACTGGGTCGATCATGGGAGCTGGAGTACACTGGAGAGGAGGTGGAGAGTCAGCGCCTGTTTCACAGAGAAACAGGGGCACACAATCCCTGAACCATGCCTCCGCGTGTGAAGGAGAGGGAGGTTCGGGTCCCTCCTTGCTGGGCCTCCCGCTTGATCCCAATTATACTAAAAGGGACACAAAAACAAGGTAAATGTATGGTTCAATTTTAATATGTTATGAACTTTAGGGATTCATAGATTTTGATTCGGTGGTTAGAATATGGTGTATAAGGGCTCGTTGGAAACCTTGAGATACAAAGAACATCTTAAAGGAGATTCCATACTTTGGAAGTATATGGATAAGGTAATATTATTTTAGATACGTTGGATATGTGGATTAAGTTCATATATGATGGTGCTTTGTTAAAATATTGTTATAGGTATGAACCTCATCATTGAACTTCAAGCAAGTGTTACCCCATAATCGTAATAGGTATGATGAAATGATCACTCATGATTTAGAGGTTTTGTTGATCGTATATGATGTATGGGGTACGCATGCATGCATGCCATAAGATTTTGTAGGATGCAATTTTAAGATCAAGATGCTGAGTAGACGGATATTTGAGTTTTACAAGAATTGTCTTTAAAGGATTTAGCCCTGACTAGATGAATTCAAGATGAAGATTTTATCCTCTATGACACAGGTAAGTGGTTCATGCCCATGAGTATTCATATCTATCAAACATAGCATATTTTTGTAAGACTTCATACTTTATGTGATCCAATGTTCTAAAATTTGATGTTAAGATATACAAGTATGATTTTATTTATACATTCATGATTACATCCTTACATGTGCCTAATATCTCAAGAAGATATATGTTATTAAGATTTATAAGAATGATAGGGAAGGTTCATGAGAAAACTAAAGGATCATCTTTCTATAAGAACTATTAGTAATGTTCGAAATTAATGGATAAGATTGTAAGATAAGATATGCACGTAATATAATCATACTTAGTTAATGATTTGGGATAACTTTCTATTGAGATTTAAAGTATAATTATGCTATTAGGATTTCTCATATTTATATAAATAATGTTGTATTTAGATTTCAATTAGAAATATGAGATTAAGATGACTTATATATGTAGAGAATCTAAGAGCTAATAAGTTAATCAAATTTCTTATAATGAGTAATATCTATAAGTTAACTATAATGTGAAAAATATAAGTTTTGAACATATTAAGATATCGTCCAATTTTCAAGATAGAGGTACTATTGGGATCAAAATAAATTTTAAAATGAGTTTAGAATAATATTATAAGATGATGATACATTAAGTTATGATTAGGTTGCAAAACAAATTTTATAAGATTTCTATTTTGATATTTAAGGTTTAATATGTAAGTTCATATGCAAAGTTTCAGGGTAACATCATATTTTATAAGAAGGATTGAACCATCTTGCCAGAATTGATATTTTTAGATATGTTGTACTTATGATACTTTCATAAGCTTGACTTAAGATACTTTGTATACTTAGTATTTCTATATTCATGTCAGATCCTTTCTCATAAGACATTAGACTCATTTATGATATAATTGGTATAATGAAGTAATCTTATCAAATAAGAGTTTTAGAATAAAATTTACCCAGATAATGAGATACACGTTCAAATCTAGCAATGAATTCAGTTCAGAACTTAAGAATAAGAGAATTAGATTCAGACTTAGACTACTCAGTGTGTGAGTAGTCAGATTTTGAATAAAGATACATGATATGGGTTATAGACCCAATCTCAATTATGTTGTAATTTGAAATACATATACAAATTTCACAATAGATTCAGATTCAAATATAGATTCAGATTCAGATTCAGATTTTAGATTCAGAATTCAGTAAATATTTAGTACTCAGTTTTAGATAAGTTTATATTCAAAGTTTAGTAAAGATAGACTTAAGATAATTAATTTGAAACCTTCACATAATTCATTATATAATAAGTCCTCACCAGAGACTCCCTGGACGATTCAGAGGGCGTGTTGCGCTAGACACTGTGGGTGTCACAGAGGGCATGTTATGCCAACAGAGGGTGCGCTGCACCATATATGACACTTTGGTGTCAACAGAGGGCACGTTGTGCCAATAGAGGGTGTGTTGCACCATAGAGGACACTTCGGTGTCACAGAGGAGGACTTATTGTATAATGGTGGCCACAAATAGATAAATGATTCATCCCTATCTTAGGGCTTTATCTTGTGTCATTTTGCATTTCAGCCACATCTATACTTGTTAGATTACATGTTATTTCCCCCAATATGCTTATTTATATCAAATGCACTTATGGAGGCTTTTTGCATGTTTTATAGGTACTTTGTCCACTACTTGATGGCATGGAAAGAGGATGGTCCAGTCTAGGGTTTCCTCAGGCTTGGAGGAGCTCAAAATGAGGCCAAAACCACTTCCAACCTACCCCAAGTGGTCAAAGAAAGTTTTGAAGCAATACCCTCCATGGATGATCAAGTTCAAGGCTCAAATGCATGGGAGAGACACCACCACGACCGTGGTGAGCCCCCACGGCCGTGGTGGACATGTCCCAAGTACAAAAAATTAGTAAAACTCCCAGAAATTGATGAAAATGGCCAAAACGACCGTGGTTTTCAACATGCCCGTGGCCATAGGTGTCCACCACGACCGTGGTGACCCCCCACGGCCGTGGCCATCCATGCACACCTCCCTGTGATCTCTACATTCTAATAAACCCACGACCGTGCCCATCCACCACGGCCATGGTCTACCCTACCCACCACGACCGTGGTGACCCACCACGGCCGTGCTACTCACAAAATCCACCTAGTTTTCACTGCTTTCCCCATTTTGCCCCTAACTTAACCCTAGAACCCCTAGACTCCTATATATACCTAGGTGGTGGCTGGGGAACGAGGCTAGCTACCTTCTACCCCTTCCTAGCTCCCCAAATCGCCACCCACTCCATTCCACTCCATATCCATTTCAAATCCACTCCATTTCACCATTTCCACCACATAACCCCCCATATCTAAGCCTTCCATCCACTTCCCTCCATCATTCCACACCATTTCATCCAAGGAGAAGAAGGAGGACGTCTCTGCAGCTGCTGGAGAGGAGGACTTCTTCATCTACACCGAGCTCCATGGCTTCTTCTACCTCTTTCTCCTTTCTTTTTGTATTTTCCATTTCTATGAGTAGCTAGGCCCCTTGGGTGGGTTGTTTGGGGGAAAATATGTTACTTTGATACCATGTTGGGGGATAATGACATGTAAATGTTGTAATTCCATTTGTTAATGATTATGTTCTATTTGCATCTCATTCTCCATGGATTGCTTGTTGGTTTGTGTGTGAAATCACCTAGGAATTTAGGCAAATTGCTTATATGTGTGAATTTTGGGATTTGCCCCTAGGTCCAATTCTTGGATCCCTAGGCTGCCTCCCATCTTCCTACATCCTAATAAATCTCCCTAAATCTAAGTGAGAGATCTAAGTAGCTAGATTAGGTAATTCTAATGCAATTAGCATGGAGCCTTCTCAAGGCTAGAATGTGGGGGAATTGGGGTCCAAAACCCTACTTTCACCCCCCATTACTACCCTCGGCCCCTAATTGCCCTAGGAATGTCTAATCTAGAAACCTAGACTTGATTAGACTCTAATTGGATTGAACCTAACCCCTAACCCAATTGAGCCTCGTAAGGGTAGTAGGGACTAGTTCCCCTATACACAACCTAGCATATCCATGGCCAGTTAGTAGCTTAGGTTAATCCATTAGACTCTAACTTGTTGTTTGGTTTGGATGATCTAAATGAAATCATAATGTTCATATGTCACCCCCCAACTTAAGTGATAAGTTCACACCCCTAAACAACCCACACGTCTCTTTACTTCTTAAAACCCTAGTTTTGTGCTCGCTTAGCTTAGTTAGTTCTTTTCTTGCTTAGTTAGCTTCTTGCCTTGCTCTTGCCTTGTTTATGCTAGTTTAGTTCTTTAATTGTTCTTTTTCTTCTCTATTTCCTGCCTTAGTGTAAATTGTCTTTTCCTACCTAGGTTAATCCTTTCTTGCTTGTTTAGCCTTAATCTAACCTAGGGTTAACATAGATTTCATTCTCGCCTTTAATTGCTTGCTTGTTTATCCTTAGTTAACAATCAAAATCAACCTTCAAACCCTTAACCCTAGTCTCCGCAGTAGGAACCTAGCTAAACTAACCTAGTTCTAGTGCCCCCTCTTTTCCCTTTGGATCGACCCTATACTTGCCACCTTCCTATACTACGACACGACCCCGTGCGCTTGCGGGTGTAGTTGTTTTAGTAGACGTAGGTGTGTTAGTTTAGGTCTTATAAATTTTGAAAGCAAACCCCCATCCACCGTGCATTCCGACCTCGTGGGGCACATCTATTCAATCGAGTAGTGTGTTAGCACCACTAGCAGAATCGCACCAAGCGTTCTGGCGCCGTTGCCGGGGATTAGAGGTGCTCGGCCTAGCTACTTAGTTTTGTGTTGACTTTTCTTACTGCCCTCATCATTGCTATTCTTTATTCATTACTCTTTGCATTCTTTGTGTATAATGGTTTGCTAACTTGCTTTCTTTTGTTTGGTTGTGCCTTGTGCATGTGACAAGCCACTCAGAGAAGACAAGATGGAAGGCCAAAATGCACAAACCCATCCATTTCCTCCACCACCCTACCTCCAAGGCTATCCTAAGCCTTGCACACCTCCACCACCTCCAATTCCGCAACCTTCCCACCACTTCACTTTCCAACCTCAATTCCCTCCACTACCCTACCTCTAAGGCTATCCTAAGCCTTACACACTACCACCACCTCCATTGCCACAACCCTCCTACCAGTTCACCTTCCAACCTCAATTCATTCTACCACCTCCATTACCACAACCCTCCCACCAATTCACCTTCCAACCTCAATGCCCTCCTCCACCTAAAGTCCAACGGCCATCAAAACCAATGCCACCACCACAACTATCACATGCTCCCCCTACTTCCCATATGCAAATGGATATGATTGAGACCCCTCTCTTTGGTGCCTATGAAGACCCATTCCTCAAGAGAGAGAAAACCTATGGCATGAGATTTTTGAGGGTCTTAAGGCTAATTAAGATATATGATGATGATCCCCAAGGAGAGAGAATTGCTGAAAAAGACTTACGAAGCTCGCATGACCCTTGGGAGGAAGATCAATCAAGGAAAGCATTTGAGAGGATTGCTTATGATGGGGGTGAAAACATTTTGTTTTTGGACCATGGTTGATGGTGAAAGAACGAGAAGCCTGGCTGAAGGCATGAAACTTAGCGCTTGTGGGAGGCAACCCACATAGGTTTGGGAAATTTTGACCCAACCTTCACTTTTTCATACAATTGCTTTGTTTTTACACTTTCCAAGAAAACACACACACACTTGTGTTTAATAATTTTTGTCTAGTTTTAAGATGTGCAGGTGGTAACAGGGTGAAATGAAGGAAATTTGAGTACAATTGAGAGAAGGATTCAAAGAAAAACCACTTTGGGTTAAGTTTTTGAGTGTTTGATGTTCCTCATTTTGAGAGTAGTAGCTACAGGGACCACCACGGCCGTGGCACATCAATACGACCGTGGTCCTTTGCATGAAAAATACACCAAGTCCCTGGATTCAGAAGCAAAATTGAGAAAAGCTGCCAAAGGACTGCACCACAGCCATGCTAGGCAACACGGCCGGGCAACCTGAAGCCACCACGGCCGTGCTACGCAGCACGGCCGTGCAACAGACCAATTTCAGCCACTCAAGGCAGATTAGTGGGGCAGCTACTATGCATATCCTCCACCACAGGGAGGAACACCGCTAGAGCCTTGAGAGAGCCATGACCATCTACCCTATCATCCTAAACTCTAGGATCATGCTGAGGACATCATGATTCAAAAGTTTGGGGTGGTAGGGCAGGTATGCCCTAGTTTCACTTTGCATTTCACCTGCCACATCCACTTTTGTTTTCTTGCTTTTGCTATCTACCTTAGTCATCTTTACTGATTTTCATATCTGCATGCCATGTAGTTTGCTTTCTTGTCATTTTTGCGTAATTTTCAAAAAATTTGCTCTTTTTGCCATGCATTGCATATCATGTAGATTTTTGGTAATTTCTGCATGTTTTAGCTAGGATTTTCTTGTTTGATATTTTACGTTCAATAATATAGGCTTAGATGTGATTGAAAGCAACTTGGCACTGTTTTGGCCAATTTTGCCCAAATTTGAGATTTCTGGTCTAAAAAGTGTGTTTTGACCCAATCTCTACTATTTTGAGTAAAAATGATGACCTTTGACAAATGCAAGTGACTTATCATTGTTTATTTCTAAATGGTATCAATTATTGACTCTTTATATGTGCATCACCTCTCTTAGGATTGTGATTGATTTGGTTGAATTGTGAAATTGAGCAAGCTTTGAACGCTTAGTGCTTGTGGAATCACTTGTTTGATATATCAATTTCATCTTGTTCATTCATGTGGTGTGATATCTAGGATGAAGTATTGGATTAATTTTCATGCAGGATGTCTTATGTGGAGAATCATACCTATGACCCCCCTTTGACTCGACTTTTCTCTCACCATCTTCTTACCCCTCCGCCTCATTAAAGGATGCCAAAGTGCACATATCAGCCGTGGACACCTCCAAAAGTTTAGGGTGGCCACATATCTACCTCCCCGCTTCACTCTATCCACCATATGCCCTATCTACACCAAGGGCAAGAAAGAAAAGAAAAGAAAAAGAAAAGCAAAAACAAAATAAAAGGATGCTCCTGTTTAAGAGCATTCAAATAAAGAAAAGATGAGTGTGTAGAAGCACTCCAAGAAGCTTACCACAACCCTTTCTTCCACTTTCATACCCATCGAGCTAGGAAACATCAAACCTAGCTCATTTTGCCCTTTTCCGCAACCACGTGGGTCATTTGACATGATTCGAAACATAAGATTAAAAGTATGAAGGTGAAACAACACTGCTAGTCATCTTGGATTAACGCCATTATGAAACGGTCTACCCGGAACTACATGAAAGAAATATGGATAACTTGTGTATTCTAAGAACTATATTTGAAGTTCATATGCTTTGTGCTCTTTTCATGATTGGTTTGTGAAAGTAGGAGAGGAGAGAGGTGGAATGCATGTACTTAGTCATCTTTGAGCCCATTCAGAAATAATCACCTTTTACATTGCATTTGTCATGTCTTGAATGTGAAAAGTTTGTAGAGAGATTGAGTTGGAGTATACTTGAGGACAAGTATGTTTCAAGTTTGGGGTGGTGATTCAGCCCTATCTTAGGGCTTTATCTTGTGTCATTTTGCATTTCAGCCACATCTATACTTGTTAGATTACATGTTATTTCCCCCAATATGTTTATTTATATCAAATGCACTTATGGAGGCTTTTTGCATGTTTTATAGGTACTTTGTCCACTACTTGATGGCATGGAAAGAGGATGGTCCAGTCTAGGGTTTCCTCAGGCTTGGAGGAGCTCAAAATGAGGCCAAAACCACTTCCAACCTACCCCAAGTGGTCAAAGAAAGTTTTGAAGCAATACCCTCCATGGATGATCAAGTTCAAGGCTCAAATGCATGGGAGAGACACCACCACGACCGTGGTGAGCCCCCACGGCCGTGCTGGACATGCCCCAAGTACAAAAAATCAGTAAAACTCCCAGAAATTGATGAAAATGGCCAAAACGACCGTGGTTTTCAACATGCCCATGGCCATAGGTGTCCACCACGACCGTGGTGACCCCCCACGGCCGTGGCCATCCATGCACACCTCCCTGTGATCTCTACATTCTAATAAACCCACAAACGTGCCCATCCACCACGGCCGTGGTCTACCCTACCCACCACGACCGTGGTGACCCACCACGGCCGTGCTACTCACAAAATCCACCCAGTTTTCACTACTTTCCCCATTTTGCCCCTAACTTAACCATAGACCCCCTAAGCTCCTATATATACCTAGGTGGTGGCTGGGGCACGAGGCTAGCTACCTTCTACCCCTTCCTAGCTCCCCAAATCGCCACCCACTCCATTCCACTCCATATCCACCTCAAATCCACTCCATTTCACCATTTCCACCACATAACCCCCCATATCTAAGCCTTCCATCCACTTCCCTCCATCATTCCACACCATTTCATCCAAGGAGAAGAAGGAGGACGTCCCTACAGCTGCTGGAGAGGAGGACTTCTTCATCTACATGAGCTCCATGGCTTCTTCTACCTCTTTCTCCTTTCTTTTTGTATTTTCCATTTCTATGAGTAGCTAGGCCCCTTGGGTGGGTTGTTTGGGGGAAAATATGTTACTTTGATACCATGTTGGGGGATAATGACATGTAAATGTTGTAATTCCATTTGTTAATGATTATGTTCTATTTTCATCTCATTCTCCATGGATTGCTTGTTGGTTTGTGTGTGAAATCACCTAGGAATTTAGGCAAATTGCTTATATGTGTGAATTTTGGGATTTGCCCCTAGGTCCAATTCTTGGATCCCTAGGCTGCCTCCCATCTTCCTACATCCTAATAAATCTCCCTAAATCTAAGTGAGAGATCTAAGTAGCTAGATTAGGTAATTCTAATGCAATTAGCATGGAGCCTTCTCAAGGCTAGAATGTGGGGGAATTGGGGTCTGAAACCCTACTTTCACCCCCATTACTACCCTCGGCCCATAATTGCCCTAGGAATGTCTAATCTAGAAACCTAGACTTGATTAGACTCTAATTGGATTGAACCTAACCCCTAACCCAATTGAGCCTTGTAAGGGTAGTAGGGACTAGTTCCCCTATACACAACCTAGCATATCCATGGCCAGTTAGTAGCTTAGGTTAATCCATTAGACTCTAACTTGTTGTTTGGTTTGGATGATCTAAATGAAATCATAATGTTCATATGTCACCCCCCAACTTAAGTGATAAGTTCATACCCCTAAACAACCCACACGTCTCTTTACTACTTAAAACCTTAGTTTTGTGCTCGCTTAGCTTAGTTAGTTCTTTTCTTGCTTAGTTAGCTTCTTGCCTTGCTCTTGCCTTGTTTATGCTAGTTTAGTTCTTTAATTGTTCTTTTGCTTCTCTATTGCCTGCCTTAGTATAAATTGTCTTTTCCTACCTAGCTTAATCCTTTCTTGCTTGTTTAGCCTTAATCTAACCTAGGGTTAACATAGATTTCATTCTCGCCTTTAATTGCTTGCTTGTTTATCCTTAGTTAACAATCAAAATCAACCTTCAAACCCTTAACCCTAGTCTCCGCAGTAGGAACCTAGCTAAACTAACCTAGTTCTAGTGCCCCCTCTTTTCCCTGTGGATCGACCCTATACTTGCCACCTTCCTATACTACGACACGACCCCGTGCGCTTGCGGGTGTAGTTGTTTTAGTAGACGTAGGTGTGTTAGTTTAGGTCTTATAAATTTTGAAAGCAAACCCCCATCCACCGTGCATTCCGACCTCGTGGGGCGCATCTATTCAATCGAGTAGTGTGTTAGCACCACTAGCGAAATCGCACCAATAAACATCATAAGTAAAAGATACTTAAGATTGGAGCATGTCTGTAATCTCATCCATGAGTGTGATTTGAGGAATTCAGATAAGATATTTATGATCCAGATACTTTGGCATAGGCCATGATACCCAGAGTATAGGTCTCCAGAAAAGATACAATAGAAAATAAGAGTTTAAGATATGAGAGATAATATGTTTCTAGATTTAATCAGAGTTAAATGTTCGTTTCATAGTGATGATGTTCAAGAATCTTTTTTAATATTTCATTTCTTTAGCAATGTATATTTTAGAATACTCATGCCACTTACTCTAACTATTGTTTTTCCCAATGCATGGCTGGGGACGCAATGTCCGCAGGTATTGGAGCAATTGAAGAACAAAGGGACCAACAAAGGCCTAAGAGACTTTCAAGTTTTCCTAGTGGGGTGCCATCTACCTAGACGATCATGAGTATTGACATCTTTTTATTATGAACTTATGCATAAACATGACGTAGTTTTATGTTGACAAAAAGCTATGTATGAATCAGTTTTACTAGTTTTGCAAAGTGTTTCATTTACTTTTATTGCAATGGTTATCATGTTTGTGACGCTCCAAGATTTTTTTTGCTTCCGGTCATGTGATATAAAAATTTGGGTGTTACAATATGGTATCAGAGCAATTTGGTAAATGGCCACTAGGCAAACATGATTCTCATAGTCACCCTATAGTGAAGAGGTAAGATTAGGGTTTAGGGATATATACTCTAAAAAGAATACCATAACCTAGAGTGATTATGGGTCTTAACATTAGAATGGATAGATATCTTCGAGGTAGAAGTCATCTTTGTTTAGATCTAAATTAGTAACCTAAACCTAGCTAATGAGATTTCTTCTCCATTCTCAGTGGTTATGGCCAGCCAATTGAGAATTAAAAAGGAATTTCATAAGCGCTAGACTTTTATGCATCTCTCCTTTCTTACTAGCCCATGTGGAATGGGACACATGTGTTAGTTGGTTAGTGAGGGATAGCATGTCAAGATCTCACATCCCTGGGTATGTGCTTGATCACCACATATCTAGCAATGTGGGAGATACCTAGAAGACCTAAGATTAGATGGACAACTACACCTAATGTTTGAAATTCATGAAAGGGTTGAGTCAAATTCCCTAAGGGTAGAGACCGGTTGAGCTTCATAGAACTTAAGTATGAGTTGAGTAGTAGACCAAGGTAAAAAATAATGCTCACATAATCATTTAGTGAAATAAATTACAGATCTCTTTTCTTGCAAAAGTTTGAACATAAGTGTGCCTTACAATAAATGAAGAGGTAAATAGAACCCTAAGGTGGGTAGTAGCCTAGGGAAATTTCGAGGACGAAATTTATTTTAAGGTGGGTAGAATTATAACATCTTCAATTTCATAGCTAAATTAAGCCTTTAATGTGGGGTTTTCTAGTAAAGGCATGCCATGGGACGTAATGAACATAACCATGGCTAGGTACGTAATTAAGTTCACAAAATGTGTATTTCAAGCCATCTGATCAACCAATACACACATTATGACTTGAATGTGTATGATTATAATCGGTTGTATATGAATATAAATGAATTATTCCTATGGACAATAATGTGACAAATATCTAATATGATGAGTCCAGTTCATGGCTTGAGCCTTAGACCTAGCTTAGGTCTTCATGTTATGTAACTAAAGAAATATCGATCGCATATGTCATACATGAGCTTCAATTGAGAAATTATATTGGTTGAAGACTTATTTTTCATGATTTGGAATACAATTAAGCTCATGGACCCTTTGTAATACTAAGGGATGGGCCATGTGCCCTAAAGCACAAATTCCAGCGCTATTGGGCCAATTACGTTTTACAAATAGGTCCTTGGAGTACAAATTGAAATTTAGTATTTCGTGGTCATAATGAATGCTCAAAATATTTTTAGTAGGATAATAATTAGAATATAAGATGGTGGGAGAAATTTTAGATGATTTTGTTTTACTTGGAGGCCTAGGTAATTAAATTTGTAATTATTCAATAATTAAATAAAAGATATTTTTAGAGTGTCTATCCAATTAATTTGGATCTGATGTCTTTCCTATGAAATTATAATGACAATAAAGTGTATCTCCCAAAATTTTAGATCAAATGGAGCTATGAGGTGAGCTATATAAATACATCTTTGATTTGGACTTTTATCAAAATAAAATACACAAAAAAAAATGATGCAGCCGAGACTCCAGCCTAGTGGACTGGAGAGTCGACGCCCTGTAAAATAGGGTTCGAACTGAGCCCCTCAAATGGAGGGATCCTCACAACCAACCATAGGCTAAAGGCTATAAAACTTGATAGATCCCGAGCATAGGACCTCACACACCTAGATCTAGGGTTTGGCACAAATCCATGAGAGAAAGAAGGAGATCGAGGAGGAAGATGATAGGAAAATAGTAGGCAGTGGCTTGAAGTTCTTCAAACCGGTACTTTCAATCATGGCCTCTCTGCAAGCATCTATAGTGCCGCCCATCCAGGTCTTCCAGGCCGTAGCCAAGGAGGGGATTACCTCGCAAAATATGGCACATTGGCCGTCGCCGAGGTTGGCAATGTTGGTGCCCTATTTCGGGCGTGAAATAGGGGAGGCGAAGCTCCTAGTCAGAACCCAGATGTGTCAAGCTTGGGGACCATTGTTCTGTGTGCCTCAGCGCCAATGGGAGTCACGACAGTGACATGTCTTATTCACGCCACATGGTCGATCATGGGAGCTAGAGTGCGCTGGAGAGGAGGCAGAGAGTCAGCGCCTGTTTCACGGAGAAACAGGGGCACACAATCCCTGAACCACGCCGTCGCATGTGAAGGAGAGGGAGGTCCGGGTCCCTCCTTGCTGGGCATCCAGCTTGATCCCAATTATATTAAAAGGGACACAAAAATGGTAAATGTATGGTTCAATTTTAATATGTTATGAACTTTAGGGATTCATAGATTTTAATTTGGTGGTTATAATATTGTGTATAAGGGATCGTTGGAAACCTTGAGATACAAAGAACATCTTGAAGGAGATTCTAGACTTTGGAAGTATATGGATAAGGTGATCTTAATTTAGAGAAGTTGGATATGTGGATTAAGTTCATATATGATGGTGCTTTTTTAAAATAATGTTATAGGTGTGAACCTCATCATTGAACTTTAAGAAAGTGTTACCCCACAATCGTAATAGGTATGATGATATGATCACTCATGATTTAGAGGTTTTGTTGATCCTATATGATATATTGGGTACGCATGCATGCATGCCATAAGATTTTGTAGGATGAAATTTTAAGATGAAGATGCTGAGTCGACAAATATTTGAGTTTTACAAGAATTGTCTTTAAAGGATTTAGCCCTGACTAGATGAATTCAAGATGAAGATTTTATCCTCTATGACACATGTAAGTGGTTCATGCCCATGAGTATTCATATCTATCAAACATAGCATATTTTTGTAAGACTTCATACTTTATGTGATCCAATGTTCTAAAATTTGATGTTAAGATATACAAGTATGATTTTTTAATACATTCATGATTACATCCTTACATGTGCCTAATATCTCAAGAAGAGATATGTTATTAAGATTTATAAGAATGATAGGTAAGGTTCATGAGAAAACTAAAGGATCATCTTTCTATAAGAACTATTAGTAATGTTCGAAATTAATGGATAAGATTGTAAGATAAGATATGCAGGTAATATAATCATAATTAGTTAATGATTTGGGATAACTTTCTATTGAGATTTAAAGTATAATTATGCTATTAGGATTTCTCATATTTATTGAAATAATGTTGTATTTAGATTTCAATTAGAAATATGAGATTAAGATGTCATATATATATGTAGAGAATCTAAGAGATAATAAGTTAATCAAATTTCTTATAATGAGTAATATCTATAAGTTAACTATAATGTGAAAAATATAAGTTTTGAACATATTAAGACATCATCCAATTTTCAAGATAGAGGTACTATTGGGATCAGAATAAATTGTAAAATAAGTTTATAATAATATTATAAGATGATGATACATTAAGTTATGATTAGGTTGCAATACAATATTTTATAAGATTTCTATTTTGATTTTTAAGGTTTAATATGTAAGTTCATATGCAAAGTTTCAGGGTAACATCATATTTTATAAGATGGATTGAACCATCTTGTCAGAATTGATATTTTTAGATATGTTGTACTTATGATACTTTCATAAGCTTGACTTAAGATACTTTGTATACTTAGTATTTCTATATTCATGTCAGATCCTTTCTCATAAGACATTAGACTCATTTATGATATAATTGGTATAATGAAGTAATCTTATCAAATAAGAGTTTTAGAATAAATTTACCCAGATAATGAGATACATGTTCAAATCTAGTAATGAATTCAGTTCAGAACTTAAGAATAAGAGATTTAGATTTAGATTTAGATTTAGACTACTCAGTGTGTGAGTAGTCAGATTTTGAATAAAGATACATGATATGGGTTATAGAACCAATCTCAATTATGTTGTAATTTGAAATACATTACCAAATTTCACAATAGATTCAGATTCAGATTTCAGATTTCAGATTCAGAATTCAGTACATGTTTAGTACTCAGTTTCAGATAAGTTCAGATTTAGAGTTTATTAAAGATAGACTTAAGATAATTAATTTGAAACCTTCACATAATTCATTATATAATAAGTACTCACCAGAGAGTCCTGAGATGATTCGGAGGGCGTGTTGCGCCTGACACTGTGTGTGTCACAGAGGGCATGTTATGCCTACAGAGGCTGCGTTGCACCATAGAGGATACTTTGGTGTCAAAAGAGGGAATTTTGTGCCAATAGTGGTGCGTTGCACCATAGAGGACACTTCGGTGTCACAGACGAGGACTTATTGTATAATGGTGGCCACAAACAGATAAAAATCATAAGCAAAAGATACTTAAGATTAGAGCATGTCTGTAATCTCATCCACGAGTGTGATGAGAGGAATTCATATATGATATTTATGATCCAGACACTTTGGCATAGGCCATGAGACCCAAAGTATAGGTCTCCAGAAAAGATACAATAGAAAATAAGAGTTTAAGAAATGAGAGATAATATGTTTCTAGATTTAATTAGAGTTAATTGTTCATTTCATATTGATGATGTTCAAGAATCTTTTGTAATATTTCAGTTCTTTATCAATGTATATTTTAGAATACTCATGCCACTTACTCTATCTACTATTTTTCCCAATGCATGGCTGGGGACGCGATGTCCGCATTGAAGAATAAAGGGACCAACAAAGGCCTAAGAGATTTTCAAGTTTGCCTAGTGGGGTGCCATCTACCTAGATGATCCTGAGTATTGACATCTTTTTATTATGAACTTATGCATAAACATGATGTAGTTTTATGTTGACAAAAAGCTATGTATGAATTAGTTTTACTAGTTTTGTGAAGTGTTTCATTTACTTTTATTGCAATGGTTATCATGTTTGTGACACTCCCATAAATTTTTTTTGCTTCCGCTCATGTGATATAAAAATATGGGTGTTACAATATGGCATCAGAGCAATTTGGTAAATGGCCACTAGGCAAACGTGATTCTCATATTCACCCTAGAGTGAAGAGGTAAGATTAGGGTTTAGGGATAGATACTATAAGAAGAATACCATAACCTAGAGTGATTATGGGTCTTAACCTTAGAATGGATAGATATCTTCGAGGTAGAAGTCATCTTTGTTTAGATCTAAATTAGTTACCTAAACCTAGATAATGAGGTTTCTTCTCCATTCTCAGTGGTTATGGCCAACCAATTGAGAATTAAAAAGGAATTTCATCAGAGCTAGACTTTTATGCATCTCTCCTTTCTTACTAGCCCATGTGGAATGGGACACATGTGTTAGTTGGTTAGTGAGGGATATCATGTCAAGATATCACATCCCTGGGTATGTGCTTGATCACCACATATCTAGAAATGTGGGAGATACCTAGAAGACCTAATATTAGACGGCCAACTACACCTAACGTTTGAAATTCATGAAAGGGTTGAGTCAAATGCCCTAAGTGTAGAGACCAGTTTAGCTTCATAGACCTTAAGTATGAGTTGAGTAGTAGACCAAGGTAACAAATAATGCTCACATAATCATTTAGTGAAATACATTACATATCTCTTTTCTTGCAAAAGTTTGAACATAAGTGTGCCTTACAATAAATGAAGAGGTAAGTAGAACCCTAAGGTGGGTAGTAGCCTAGGGAAATTTCGGGGACAAAATTTATTTTAAGGTGGGTAGAATTGTAACATCCTCAATTTCATAGCTAAATTAAGCATGTAATGTGGGGTTTTCTAGTAAAGGCATGCCATGGGACGTAATGAACATAACCATGGCTAGATACGTAATTAAGTTCACAAAATGTGTATTTCAAGCCATCTGATCAACCAATACACACATTATGACTTGAATGTGTACGATTATAATCAGTTGTATATGAATATAAATGAATTATTCCTATGGACAATAATGTGACAAATATCTAATATGATGAGTCCAGTTCATGGCTTGAGCCTTAGACCTAGCTTAGGTCTTCATGTTATGTAACTAAAGAAATATCGATCGCATATGTCATACATGAGCTTCAATTGAGAAATTATATTGGTTGAAGACTTATTTTTCATAATTTGGAATACAATTAAGCTCATGGACCCTTTCTAATACTAAGGGATGGGCCATGTGCCCTAGAGCCCAAATTCTAGCCATATTGGGCCAATTAAGTTTTACAAATAGGTCCTTGGAGTACAAATTGAAATTTAGTATTTCGTGGTCATAATGAATGCTCAAAATATTTTTAGTAAGATAATAATTATAAAATAAGATGGTGGGAGTAATTTTAGATGATTTTGTTTTACTTGGTGGCCTAGGTAATTAAATTTGTAATTATTCAATAATTAACGAAAAGATATTTTTAGAGTGTCTATCCAATTAATTTGGATCTGATGTCTTTCCTATGAAATGATAATGACAATAAAGTGTATCTCCCAAAATTTTAGATCAAATGGAGCTATGTGGTGAGATGTATAAATACATCTTTGATTTGGACTTTTATGAAAATAAAACACACACAAAAAATGATGCAACCGAGACTCCAGCCTAGTGGACAGGAGAGTTGGCACCCTGTAAAATAGGGTCTGAACTGAGCCCCTCAAATGGAGGGATCCGCACAACAAACCATAGGCTAAAGGCTATAAAAACTTGATAGATCCCAAGCATAGGACCTCACACACATAGATCTAGGGTTTGACACAAATCCATGAGAGAAAGAAGGAGATCGAGGAGGAAGATGACATGAAAACAGTAGGCAGCAGCTTGAAGTTCTTCAAACTGATACTTTCAATCATGGCCTCTCTGCAAGCATCTACAGCGCCGCCCATCCAGGTTGGCCAGGCCATTGCCAAGGAGGGGATTACCTCGTAGAATATGGCACATTGGCCGCCACCGAGGTTGGCAATGTTGGTGCCCTATTTCGGGTGTGAAATAGGGGAGGCAAAGCTCCTAGTCAGAACCCAGATGCGTCGAGCCTGGGGACCATTGTTCTGTGTGCCTCAACGCCAATGGGAGTCACGACACTGACATGTCTTATTCTCACCACTGGGTCGATCATGGGAGCTGGTATGCGCTGGAGAGGAGGCGGAGAGTCAGTACCTATTTCACATAGAAATAGGGGCACACAATCCCTGAACCACGCCGCTGCATGCGAAGGAGAGGGAGGTCCTCCTTGCTGGGCCTCCAGCTTGATCCCAATTATACAAAAAGGGACAGAAAAACAAGGTAAATGTATGGTTCAATTTTAATATGTTATGAACTTTAGGGATTCATAGATTTTGATCTGGTGGTTAGAATATGGTGTATAAGGGCTCGTTGGAAACCTTGAGATACAAAGAACATCTTGAAGGATATTCCAGACTTTGGAAGTATATGGATAAGGTAATCTTATTTTAGATAAGTTGGATATGTGGATTATGTTCATATATGATGGTGCTTTGTTAAAATAATGTTATAGGGGTGAACCACATCATTGAACTTCAAGCAAGTGTTACCCCACAATCGTAGTAGGTATGATGAAATGATCACTCATGATTTAGAGGTTTTGTTGATCCTATATGTTGTATTGGGTACACATGCATGCATGTCATAAGATTTTGTAGGATGCAATTTTAAGATGAAGATACTGAGTAGACAGATATTTGAGATTTACAAGAATTGTCTTTAAAGGATTTAGCCCTGACTAGATGAATTCAAGATGAAGATTTTATCCTCTATGACACAGGTAAGTGGTTCATGCCCATGAATATTCATATCTATCAAACATAGCATATTTTTGTAAGACTTCATACTTTATGTGATCCAATGTTCTAAAATTTGATGTTAAGATATGCAAGTATGATTTTTTTTATACATTCATGGATACATCCTTACATGTAACTAATATCTCAAGAAGAGATATGTTGTTAAGATTTATGAGAATGACAGGGAAGGTTCATGAGAAAACTAAAGGATCATCTTTCTATAAGAAAAATTAGTAATGTTCGAAATTAATGGATAAGATTGTAAGATAAGATATGCAAGTAATATAATCATACTTAGTTAATGATTTGGAATAACTTTCTATTGAGATTTAAAGTATAATTATGCTATTAGGATTTCTCATATTTATATAAATAATGTTGTATTTAGATTTCAATTAGAAATATGATATTAAGATGTCTTATATATGTAGAAAATCTAAGAGCTAATAAGTTAATCAAATTTCTTATAATGAGTAATATCTATAAGTTAACTATAATGTAAAAAAATATAAGTTTTGAACATATTAAGATATGGTCCAATTTTTAGGATAGAGGTACTATTGGGATCAGAATAAATTGTAAAATGAGTTTAGAATAATATTATAAGATGATGATACATTAAGTTATGATTAGGTTGCAATACAATATTTTATAAGATTTCTATTTTGATATTTAAGGTTTAATATGTAAGTTCATATGCAAAGTTTCAGGGTAACATCATATTTTATAAGAAGGATTGAACCATCTTGTCAGAATTGATATTTTTAGATATGTTGTACTTATGATACTTTCATAAGCTTGAATTAAGATACTTTGTATACTTAGTATTTCTATATTCATGTCAGATCCTTTCTCATATGACATTAGAATCATTTATGATATAATTGGTATAATGAAGTAATCTTATCAAATAAGAGTTTTAGAATAAAATTTACCCAGATAATGAGATACATGTTCAAATCCAGTAATGAATTCAGTTCAGAACTTAAGAATAAGAGATTTAGATTCAGATTTAGACTACTCACTATGTGAGTAGTCATATTTTGAATAAAGATACATTATATGGGTTATAGACCCAATCTCAATTATGTTGTAATTTGAAATACATATCCAAATTTCACAATAGATTCAGATTCAGATATATATTCAGATTCAGATTCAGATTCAGATTCAGATTTTAGATTCAGAATTCAATACATGTTTATTACTTAGTTTCAGATAAGTCCAGATTCAGAGTTTTAGTAAAGATAGACTTAAGATAATTAATTTGAAACCTTCACATAATGCATTATATAATAAGTCCTCACTAGAGAGTTCTGAGACGATTCAGAGGGTGTGTTGTGCCAGACAATGTGGGTGTCACAGAGGGCATGTTATGCCAACAGAGGGTGTGTTGCACCATATAGGACACTTTGGTGTCAACAGAGGACACGGTGTGCCAACAGAGGGTGCGTTGCACCATAGAGGATTCTTCGATGTCACAGAGGAGGACTTATTGTATAATGGTGGCCACAAACAGATAAAAATAATAAGTAAAAGATACTTAAGATTAGAGCATGTCTGTAATCTCATCCACGAGTGTGATGAGAGGAATTCAGATAAGATATTTATGATCCCGACACTTTGGCATAGGCCATGAGACCCAGAGTATAGGTCTCTAGAAAATATAGAATAGAAAATAAGAGTTTAAGAAATGAGAGATAATATTTTTCTAGATTTAATCAGAGTTAAATGTTCATTTCATATTGATGATGTTCAAGAATCTTTTGTAATATTTCAGTTCTTTATCAATGTATATTTTAGAATACTCATGCCACTTACTCTATCTACTATTTTTCCCAATGCATGGCTGGGGACGCGATGTCCGCATTGAAGAATAAAGGGACCAACAAAGGCCTAAGAGATTTTCAAGTTTGCCTAGTGGGGTGCCATCTACCTAGACGATCCTGAGTATTGAAATCTTTTTATTATGAACTTATGCATAAACATGATGTAGTTTTATGTTGACAAAAAGCTATGTATGAATCAGTTTTACTAGTTTTGCAAAGTGTTTCATTTACTTTTATTGCAATGGTTATCATGTTTGTGACACTCCAAGAATTTTTTTTGCTTCCGCTCATGTGATATAAAAATCTGCATGTTACAATATGGCATCAGAGCAATTTGGTTAATTGCCACTAGGCAAACGTGATTCTCATAGTCACCCTAGAGTGAAGAGGTAAGATTAGGGTTTAGGGATGGATACTATAAGAAGAATACCATAACCTAGAGTGGTTATGGGTCTTAACCTTAGAATGGATATATATCTTCGAGGTAGAAGTCATCTTTGTTTAGATCTAAATTAGTAACCTAAACCTAGATAATGAGGTTTCTTCTCCATTCTTATTGGTTATGGCCAGCCAATTGAGAATTAAAAATGAATTTCATAAGCGCTAGGCTTTTATGCATCTCTCCTTTATTACTAGCCCATGTGGAATGGGACACATGTGCTAGTTGGTTAGTGAGGGATAGCATGTCAAGATCTCACATCCCTGGGTATGTGCTTGAAGACCACATATCTAGAAATGTGGGAGATACCTAGAAGACCTAAGATTAGACGACCAACTACACCTAACGTTTGAAATTCATGAAGGGGTTGAGTCAAATGCCCTAAGTGTAGAGACCAGTTTAGCTTCATAGACCTTAAGTATGAGTTGAGTAGTAGACCAAGGTAACAAATAATTCTCACATAATAATTTAGTGAAATACATTACATATCTCTTTTCTTGCAAAAGTTTGAACATAAGTGTGCCTTACAATAAATGAAGAGGTAAGAAGAACCCTAAGGTGGGTAGTAGCCTAGGGAAATTTCGGGGACGAAATTTATTTTAAGGTGGGTAGAATTGTAACATCCTCAATTTCATAGCTAAATTAAGCCTTTAATGTGGGGTTTTCTAGTAAAGGCATGCCATGGGACGTAATGAACATAATCATGGCTAGGTACGTAATTAAGTTCACAAAATCTGTATTTCAAGCCATCTGATCAACCAATACACACATTATGACTTGAATGTGTATGATTATAATCAGTTGTATATGAATATAAATGAATTATTCCTATGGACACTAATGTGACAAATATCTAATATGATGAGTCCAGTTCATGGCTTGAGCCTTAGACCTAGCTTAGGTCTTCATGTTATGTAACTAAAGAAATATCGATCGCATATGTCATACATGAGCTTCAATTGAGAAATTATATTGGTTGAAGACTTATTTTTCATGATTTGGAATAAAATTAAGCTCATGGACCCTTTCTAATACTAAGGGATGGGCCATGTGCCCTAGAGCCCAAATTCCAGCCCTATTGGGCCAATTAAGTTTTACAAATAGGTCCTTCGAGTACAAATTGAAATTTAGTATTTCGTGGTCATAATGAATGCTCAAAATATTTTTAGTAAGATAATAATTATAATATAAGATGGTGGGAGTAATTTTAGATGATTTTGTTTTACATGGAGGCCTAGGTAATTAAATTTGTAATTATTCAATAATTAACTAAAAGATATTTTTAGAGTGTCTATCCAATTAATTTGGATCTGATGTCTTTCCTATGAAATGATAATGACAATAAAGTGTATCTCCCAAAATTTTAGATCAAATGGAACTATGAGGTGAGCTGTATAAATACATCTTTGATTTGGACTTTTATCAAAATAAAACACACAAAAAAAATGATGCAACCGAGACTCCAGCCTAGTGGACTGGAGAGTCGGCGCCCTATAAAATAGGGTCCGAACTGAGCCCCTCAAACGGAGGGATCCACACAACAATCCATAGGCTAAAGGCTATAAAAACTTGATAGATCCCGAGCATAGGACCTCACACACCTAGATCTAGGGTTGTTGAAAAAATATTTGTGATAGCATCATATAAGTAATGTTGTATTTAAATTTCAATTAGAAATATGAGATTAAGATGTCTTATATATGTAGAGAATCTAAGAGCTAATAAGTTAATCAAATTTCTTATAATGAGTAATATCTATAAGTTAACTATAATGTAAAAAATATAAGTTTTGAACATATTAAGATATGGTCCAATTTTTAGGATAGATGTACTATTGGGATCAGA
This sequence comes from Alisma plantago-aquatica, assembly GCA_963693085.1. Lineage (NCBI taxonomy): Eukaryota > Viridiplantae > Streptophyta > Magnoliopsida > Alismatales > Alismataceae > Alisma > Alisma plantago-aquatica. The sequence goes on along the minus strand of OY856412.1, from coordinate 1,407,196,642 downwards.
ATAAATTGTAAAATGAGTTTAGAATAATATTATAAGATGATGATACATTAAGTTATGATTAGGTTGCAATACAATATTTTATAAGATTTCTATTTTGATATTTAAGGTTTAATATGTAAGTTCATATGCAAAGTTTCAGGGTAACATCATATTTTATAAGAAGGATTGAACCATCTTGTCAGAATTGATATTTTTAGATATGTTGTACTTATGATACTTTCATAAGCTTGACTTAAGATACTTTGTATACTTAGTATTTCTATATTCATGTCAGATCCTTTCTCATAAGACATTAGACTCATTTATGATATAATTGGTATAATGAAGTAATCTTATCAAATAAGAATTTTAGAATTAAATTTACCCATATAATGAGATACATGTTCAAATCCTGTAATGAATTCAGTTCAGAACTTAAGAATAAGAGATTTAGATTCAGATTTAGACTACTCACTATGTGAGTAATCATATTTTGAATAAAGATACATGATATGGGTTATAGACCCAATTTCAATTATGTTGTAATTTGAAATACATATCCAAATTTCACAATAGATTCAGATTCATATATAGATTCGGATTCAGACTCAGATTTCAGATTCAGAATTCAGTACATGTTTAGTACTCAGTTTCAGATAAGTTTTGATTCAGAGTTTAGTAAAGATACACTTAAGATAATTAATTTGAAACCTTCACATCATGCATTATATAATAAGTCCTCACCAGAGAGTCCCAGGACGATTTAGAGGGCGCGTTGCGCCAGACACTGTGGGTGTCTCAGAGGGCATGTTATGCCAACAGAGGGTGCGTTGCACCATAGAGGACACTTTGGTGTCAACAGAAGGCACGTTGTGCCAACAGAGGGTGTGTTGCACCATAGAGGACACTTCGCTGTCATAGAGGAGGACTTATTGTATAATGGTGGCCACAAACAGATAAAAATCATAAGTAAAAGATACTTAAGATTAGAGCATGTCTATAATCTCATCCACGAGTGTGATGAGAGGAATTCAGATAAGATATTTATGATCCAGAAACTTTGGCATAGGCCATGAGACCCAGAGTATAGGTCTCCAGAAAAGATAGAATAGAAAATAAGAGTTTAAGAAATGAGAGATAATATGTTTCTAGATTTAATCAGAGTTAAATGTTCGTTTCATATTGATGATGTTCAAGAATCTTTTGTAATATTTTAGTTCTTCAGCAATGTATATTTTAGAATACTCATGCCACTTACTCTAACTACTATTTTTCCCAATGCATGGCTGGGGACGCGATGTCCGCAGGTTTTGGAGCAATTGAAGAACAAAGGGACCAACAAAGGCCTAAGAGACTTTCAAGTTTGCCTAGTGGGGTGCCATCTACCTAGACGATCCTGAGTATTGACATCTTTTTATATGAACTTATGCATAAACATGATGTAGTTTTATGTTGACAAAAAGCTATGAATGAATCAGTTTTACTAGTTTTGCAAAGTGTTTCATTTAATTTTATTGCAATAGTTATCATGTTTGTGACACTCCCAGAAATTTTTTTTTGCTTTCGCTCATGTGATATAAAAATTTGGGTGTTACAATATGGTATCAGAGCAATTTGGTAAATGGCCACTAGGCAAACGTGATTCTCATAGCCACCCTAGAGTGAAGAGGTAAGATTAGGGTTTAGGGATAGATACTATAAGAAGAATACCATAACCTAGAGTTATTATGGGTCTTAACCTTAGAATTGATAGATATCTTCGAGGTAGAAGTCATCTTTGTTTAGATCTAAATTAGTAACCTAAACCTAGCTAATGAGGTTTCTTCTCCATTCTCAGTGGTTATGGCCTGCCAATTGAGAATTAAAAAGGAATTTCATAAGTGCTAGACTTTTATGCATCTCTCCTTTCTTACTAGCCCATGTAGAATGGTTAGTGAGGGATAGCATGTCAAGATCTCACATCCTTGGGTATGTGCTTGATCACCACATATCTAGAAATGTGGGAGATACCTAGATGACCTAAGATTAGACAACCAACTACACCTAATGTTTGAAATTCATGAAAGGGTTGAGTCAAATGCCCTAAGTGTAGAGACCAGTTTAGCTTCATAGACCTTATGTATTAGTTGAGTAGTAGAACAAGGTAACAAATAATGCTCACATAATCATTTAGTGAAATACATTACAGATCTATTTTCTTGCAAAAGTTTGAACATAAGTGTGCCTTACAATAAATCAAGAGGTAAGTAGAACCCTAAGGTGGGTAGTAGCCTAGGGAAATTTCGAGGATGATATTTATTTTAAGGTGGGTAGAATTGTAACATCCTCAATTTCATAGCTAAATTAAGCCTTTAATGTGGGGTTTTCTAGTAAAGGCATGCCATGGGACGTAATGAACATAACCATGGCTAGGTACGTAATTAAGTTCACAAAATGTGTATTTCAAGCCATCTGATCAACCAATACACACATTATGACTTGAATGTGTATGATTATAATCGGTTGTATATGAATATAAATGAATTATTCCTATGGACAATAATGTGACAAATATCTAATATGATGAGTCCAGTTCATGGCTTGAGCCTTAGACCTAGCTTAGGTCTTCATGTTATGTAACTAAAGAAATATCGATCGCATATGTCATACATGAGCTTCAATTGAGAAATTATATTGGTTGAAGACTTATTTTTCATGATTTGGAATACAATTAAGCTCATGGACCCTTTGTAATACTAAGGGATGGGCCATGTGCCCTAGAGCCCAAATTCCATCCCTATTGGGCCAATTAAGTTTTACAAATAGGTCCTTGGAGTACAAATTGAAATTTAGTATTTTGTGGTCATAATGAATGCTCAAAATATTTTTCGTAGGATAATAATTAGAATATAAGATGGTGGGAGAAATTTTAGATGATTTTGTTTTACTTCGAGGCCTAGGTAATTAAATATGTAATTATTCAATAATTAACTAAAAGATATTTTTAGAGTGTCTATCCAATTAATTTGGATCTGATGTCTTTCCTATGAAATGATAATGACAATAAAGTGTATCTCCCAAAATTTTAGATCAAATGGAGCTATGAGGTGAGCTGTATAAATACATCTTTGATTTGGACTTTTATCAAAATAAAACACACAAAAAAATGATGCAGCCGAGACTCCAACCTAGTGGACTGGAGAGTCGGCGCCCTGTAAAATAGGGTCCGAACTGAGCCCCTCAAACAGAGGGATCCGCACAACCAACCATAGGCTAAAGGCTATAAAAACTTGATAGATCCCGAGCATAGGACCTCACACAGCTAGATCTAGGGTTTGACACAAATCCATGAGAGAAAGAAGGAGATCGAGGAGGAAGATGACAGGAAAATAGTAGGCAGCGGCTTGAAGTTCTTCAAACTGGTACTTTCAATCATGGCCTCTCTACAAACATCTACAGCGCCACCCATCCAGGTTGGCCAGGCCGTAGCCAAGGAGGGGATTACCTCGCAGAATATGGCACATTGGCCGCCGCCGAGGTTGGCAATGTTGGTGCCCTATTTCGGGCATGAAACGGGGGAGGCGAAGCTCCTAGTCAGAACCCAGATGCATCGAGCATGTGGACCATTATTCTATGTGCCTCAACACCAATGGGAGTCATGACACTGACATGTCTTATTCTTGCCACTGGGTCGATCATGGGAGCTGGAGTGCACTGGAGAGGAGGTGGAGAGTCAGTTCCTGTTTCACGGAGAAACAGGGGCACACAATCATTGAACCATGCCGCCGCGTGCGAAGGAGAGGGAGGTCTGGGTCCCTCCTTGCTGGGCCTCCAGCTTGATCCCAATTATACTAAAAGGGACACAAAAACAAGGTAAATGTATGGTTCAATTTTAATATGTTATGAACTTTAGGGATTCATAGATTTTGATTCGATGGTTAGAATATGGTGTATAAGGGCTCATTGGAAACCTTGAGATACAAAGAACATCTTGAAGGAGATTCTAGACTTTAGAAGTATATGAATAAGGTAATCTTATTTTAGAGAAGTTGGATATGTGGATTAAGTTCATATATGATGGTGCTTTGTTAAAATAATGTTATAGGTGTGAACCTCATCATTGAACTTCAAGCAAGTGTTACCCCACAATCGTAATAGGTATGATGAAATGATCACTAATGATTTAGAGGTTTTGTTGATCCTATATGATGTATTGGGTATGCATGCATGCATGCCATAAGATTTTGTAGGATGCAATTTTAAGATGAAGATGCTGAGTAGACGGATATTTGAGATTTACAAGAATTGTCTTTATAGGATTTAGCCCTGACTAGATGAATTGAAGATGAAGATTTTATCCTCTATGACACAAGTAAGTGGTTCATGCCCATGAGTATTCATATCTATCAAACATAGCATATTTTTGTAAGACTTCATACTTTATTTGATCCAATGTTCTAAAATTTGATGTTAAGGTATGCAAGTATGATTTTTTGTATACATTCATGGATACATCCTTACATGTGCCTAATATCTCGAGAAGAGATATGTTATTAAGATTTATAAGAATGATAGGGAAGGTTCATGAGAAAACTAAATGATCATCTTTCAATAAGAACTATTAGTAATGTTCGAAATTAATGGATAAGATTGTAAGATAAGATATGCAAGTAATATAATCATACTTAGTTAATGATTTGGGATAACTTTCTATTGAGATTTAAAGTATAATTATGCTATTAGGATTTCTCATATTTATAGAAATAATGTTTTATTTAGATTTCAATTAGAAATATGAGATTAAGATGTCTTATATATGTAGAGAATTTAAGAGCTAATAAGTTAATCAAATTTCTTATAATGAGTAATATCTATAAGTTAACTATAATGTAAAAAATTAAAGTTTTGAACATATTAAGATATGGCCCAATTTTTAGGATAGAGGTACTATTGGGATCAGAATAAATTGTAAAATTTTTTTAGAATAATATTATAAGATGATGATACATTAAGTTATGATTAGGTTGCAATAAAATATTTTATAAGATATCTATTTTTATATTTAAGGTTTAATATGTAAGTTCATATGAAAAGTTTTAGGTTAACATCATATTTTATAAGAAGGATTGAACCATCTTATCAGAATTGATATTTTTAGATATGTTGTACTTATGATACTTTCATAAGCTTGACTTAAGATACTTTGTATACTTAATATTTCTATATTCATGTCATATCCTATCTCATAAGACATTAGACTCATTTATGATATAATTGGTATATTGAAGTAATCTTATCAAATAAGAGTTTTAGAATAAAATTTACCCAGATAATGAGATACATGTTCAAATCCAGCAATGAATTCAGTTCAGAACTTAAGAATAAGAGATTTAGATTCAGATTTAGAATACTCACTGTGTGAGTAGTCAGATTTTGAATAAAGATACATGATATGGGTTATAGACCCAATTTCAATTATGTTGTAATTTGAAATACATATCCAAATTTCATAATATATTCAGATTTAGATATAGATTTGGATTCAGTTTCAAATTTCAGATCCAGAATTCAGTACATGTTTAGTACTCAGTTTCAGATAAGTTTAGATTCAGAGTTTAGTAAAGATACACTTAAGATAATTAATTTGAAACCTTCACATCATGCATTATATAATAAGTCCTCACTAGAGAGTCCCAGGACGATTCAGAGGGTGCGTTGCGCCAGACACTGTGGGTGTATCAGAGGGCATGTTATGCCAACAGAGGGTGCGTTGCACCATAGAGGACACTTTGGTGTCAACAGAAGGCACGTTGTGCCAACAGAGGGTGCGTTGCACCATAGAGGACACTTCGATGTCACAGAGGAGGACTTATTGTATAATGGTGGCCACAAACAGATAAAAATCATAAGTAAAAGATACTTAAGATTAGAGCATGTCTGTAATCTCATCCACGAGTGTGATGAGAGGAATTTAGATAAGATATTTATGATCCAGACACTTTGGCATAGGCCATGAGACCCAGAGTATAGGTCTCCAGAAAAGATACAATAGAAAATAAGAGTTTAAGAAATGAGAGATAATATGTTTCTAGATTTAATCAGAGTTAAATGTTCGTTTCATATCGATGATGTTCAAGAATCTTTTGTAATATTTCAGTTCTTTAGCAATGTATATTTTAGAATACTCATGCCACTTACTCTAACTACTATTTTTCCCAATGCATGGCTGGGGACACGATGTCCGCAGGTTTTGGAGCAATTGAAGAACAAAGGGACCAACAAAGGCATAAGAGACTTTCAAGTTTTCCTAGTGGGGTGCCATCTACCTAGACGATCTTGAGTATTGACATCTTTTTATTATGAACTTATGCATAAACATGATGTAGTTTTATGTTGACAAAAAGCGATGTATGAATTAGTTTTACTAGTTTTGCAAAGTGTTTCATTTACTTTTATTGCAATGGTTATCATGTTTGTGACACTCCCAGAATTTTTTTTTGCTTCCGCTCATGTGATATAAAAATATGGGTGTTACATAGTCGCACTCTAGAAGAAGCTGACTGGCAAATCCTCCTTCAAGTCGGGGAGCAAAGTGGCGGCCGTCCACTCATGCTTTTGGAGGATCATACATAAGATCGTGGTGAGCCTCCTCTTCAGTAAGTATGAGACAAGCAACTTATATACTGAAGAGCTCCATCTTATCTGGTATATGATGGAGGGAAAGCTGATAAACTTGGGGTGTTTCCTGCTGAACTGGTTGCACCCTATAAAGGATGCCACCAAGGTGTACAACATGGGAGGGGTCATCAACCTGATTGTGGTAGGGCTAGGGTACCCAAAGGAGCTGCTCAGCCTATCGCACACTCGGGGCAATGACAAGATCGACATCAAGTTCCTCACAAGGGCGAACATCATCAAGAAGGAGGGTTACCGCTTCTTCTACAAGTTCATGAGGACAGACATCCTCTTGCCCCTCCCACTCTACATCAACTACGATAGAGAGAAGCTAGTCTTCACAATAGTAGAGATTGAAGCTGTGACTGTCGAAGCTGCTTACGCCGCCACAAGGGCCATCCAGGAAAGGATGGCCGCCACAGGGAGGCCCGCACCCGTCGACACTCGGAGGGACAGTCATCGACAGTTATCATCGAAGACTCACCTATCACCACCACCGTCGATCTGACCACCATCGCCACACAACCAGCAGCTGCCACTCCGATGGTCACTGCTGCTGCCACTGAGCCATCTGTGATAACCACAACTAAGCCTGCCATGACTATAGAAGAAGTGTCAACCATCGGGGAGGTCATCGACACCACCGAGGCCACTACAATGGTTGTCACCTCAGAGGCCGCTGTGGCAGATGAAATAGCCGCAACGCCTAAAGCTTTAGCTCTGCCAGAAATGACAGAGGCATTGTTGCAGCTGGACGCCTCCCACAACAGCAAAGAGGCATTCACTGAGCTCTTAGAGGCGGAGCTCAGGTCCGTACAGCCGACGCTGACACCACCACCATCTACACTAGCGATTGCTATGGAGGAGGAATCCTAGAGCCAGATGGTCGATCAACATCCACCTACTCCGCAACCTTCTCCATGACCCCAAGCTGAGGAGATGGAGGCAGCTGCAAAGGTGCCGACACCTTGCCCAGAAGCCACACCTCACGTACTGTCTTTGTGGACTCGGCTCGATAGATGATGCCTATTCATTGGGCCGCACCACAAACGTGAGGAGTGAAACGCGAAGCTGAAGCCAATTAGTGGCAGTCCCCTCCTCACTAGGACATGCCTTTGACTTTGAATTCGACAACTTGCAGGAGGTAATAAGCAACCACACTACTACATTTGCTTCCCCAACACGCAAGTTTCAGGTCTTTCAGCGGAGGCTGAACGATTAGGAGCGTCAGCTGCTAACTCTAGTTGGTCTCCCCGACCAACTAGAGGTGCTGAATAACACAATGCAGGCGGAAGTCCAACGCCTCGATGCCATCGAGCAAAGACTCGACGAGAGGGATGGCCACCACTACTCAAGGCATCCTAGGAGATCACCATAACCACCAGCCTCTGGCTCTCCACCACCATCATCATCCTCTCCATCCGGTTTGTCATCCTCATCCACCTCTAGTGGGCCCTCCACAACGCCTAAGGAAATGATGACAAACAGAACCGTCGACAGGTCTCCCATAGGTTAGGGGAGCACTCGCGACATTTCCATATCTGCAACCCCTTAGTTGCTAGAGCCAACCAAATCTGAAGAAGAGATATCTAAAGTCCTAGCAGAAGGTTCATCTGAAGAATCTGAGGGAGAAGGGGGCGATCTTTATAGCTCAGTTGTTGATCAACCACCTAGAGTGAGGACTTTGGTAGTAGATGCATTTTCTGCACCGTCAGAGATCCCTTCTTTTGAGATGGTTGATTTTGACAGGTGCGCCATCGGCTACATGACGATCCGAGACCAACAACTACTGAGCATGGTCCTGAGGCCGTAGGAAGAAGAAGAAGCCATTGTATGGAGTGATAGGTACTTCTCAGTACGACGCAGAGCACTCCAAGGCATGTTCCGCTCAGAAGCCATCGTAGGGAAGATACTATTCAGGGTCCTCAAAGGCACGATGCTTGAGAATATCACCCTCAAGACAGACCAGCAGCCAATCTACAATGCCGCCCCATCCTTGGAAAGAAGAATATTGGTAGGAATGTACGATTCAAGGCAGGTGGTTGATATGCTGCAGCACATTGAAGAGCACAACCCCAACCTGGTGCTAGCCCCTTACAAGCTCATAAAGCATTGGTTCCTCTATGTGGAAGACCACAGCAACCACGATGTTACGCTGCTCAACTACTACACCGCAGTGGTCCCCCACAGAGGGCACATCTTCATACGCCCCAAAGATAAGCACGTCAGACTTCTTCCTCTACGCCTTCACCAGGTCATCAAGCAAGGAGTCCAACACCACAACGACGTCTGGAAATTCTATGCCATTAGAGACTTCCCAGTTCAAGAAGACTCGGGGAGTAGAAATAGAGCCTTCATCGTCCTGCATGCCATGGAGCTGCTAAACATCTTCAGATACGTAAGGCAGGTCTAGGACCAAGACTTCTATCGACTGAGAAGTATATATGCACTATTGCTGATCAAGGACAAGCGCTATTTCCAAGACAAAGAGCTTCCAGAAGAGCAGCTGGAGATAGGTGTTGACTCTGATTCTTCTCAACCCAACAACCCTCCAAGGAATGAAGTCGAGGACTTTGTTGACATCTATAGGATAGGCAAGCAGATAGAAACTCTACAAACCGTACTCGCCACTAAAGGTGATTCTACTTTGCCTACCGTCTCCAAATCTCTTATCAGCAATTTCAACCATTCCACGTTCAATTCTCTATCTCAGAAATAGGTCAACGAAATTCTTCTTCGATTAGCTGATTCTAACACTGTAGACGTCATATATGAAAAAGATAATGCAGTGGTTCCCCTCGACAATCTGCAAGACTTAGTCAAGGTAGGAGGGTGTCTAGCAATGACAGTGGCGTCAACTTACATCCCCATCCTACAGAAGAAGATTGGATAGCCTTACATCGCCCATCCGATGTTGTTCCAGGACCTATGCCTTATGGATGAAACAGGAGCATGCCAGCTGTTTCAGCTCAAAGTAAAGAAGTGTCTACAGTGCATCATCTTCCTACCTATGCTGCACAACAACCATTGGATGCTCCTGATGATGTACACCCGTTCACGTGCCAGTTTCTTCTATAACAGCTCTGACACCAACAACGACCATCCGACGAAGTGTACATCCACGCGGGCAACATCCCTCGAGCGGTTAGCAAGGAAATATTATGTCGAGGTGGTGTCTTTGATCCAGCCACATCTTGAAGACCCAGCGGCCAAGTGGCACAAACTCCAATACTACCATCGCAGTCCACAACAAGTTCCCTTATCAAATGACTACAATGTCTACGTGCTGCACCGGATCTATTGCACAGTAGCCCTCAAACAGACGCCAGATAAGCTCCACAACCTTGGCTACCATAGCCAACAGGGAGAATATGTGATGGAGCTCTTATCTGCTGAGGGCACACACATCTACTGAACCCTCACTGGTCTATGTCTATCCTTTCCTACTTATCTCACAACTCTGGGACAGAGTGTGGGGTAAGTTTGGGGGGGGGTACTCCATAGTATCAGTGAGGGAGGTACTAATTTTTTACCCTTTTTACCCTTTTGCTTTTCTTACCATACTCTATATATACATGTATATAAATGATTGATAGAAAGTAATACATACAAAACTGCTTGTTTCTCAAAAACTGTACAAAACATTGTATAGTAAAAATTTGGTACAACTTCTTCCAGTTTGTTCTCTCTGTATCTAAGGCAGTGCACATTTCTGTTATGATCTTTTGAAAATGCAGTCTCAAACGAAAAAGGCTATAACTTTTCTACGCCAGCTTTGAAAAATAATCTCGCAACAACTAAGAGATGTGCATGTGAAGGAAGAGCTGCCGAAACTAGTAAACTCTTTTTATTTTCCCTACCCACCAAAATCCCAAAAAGAAAGGAAAGCCTTACGAGAGTGAATAAAATCATGAGAGTTGTGCCCCCCCCCCAAAAACATGCCCTCCCAAAAGTACCATCTTTAGGCATGGTAGATCCAGGGCAGTGGTACATAGGATGTGAAATCACTACTCTAAAGCCAACTGGCTTGGAATGCAGGGACCACTTTCCCGTTAATGGACCCGTACCTGGATGGACCAATGAGAAGCAAGAAAAACCCAAAAAACCTTAAGCCTTCCCAAAAACCCCACTTTATACCCCCAAGCAGTTTGGTCTGAAAGCTAACTTCAAAATCATGCACCGAAGTCTCGCAAAAGCTGAAGAGAAAATTTTTGCTTAAATAAGGCATGAAAAATAAAGTCCATTGTTCATATTAAGACATAATTTTCCTCAGGACATCTCAAAAATTTACTTAACTCCTTGTCTGAAGACTACATATGGTTTTGAAAAGTACCACAAATAGAGTTTTAAAATAAGTACAGATTGATTGAGGACAATCAAAATGCTAAGTTTGGGGGAGTTGATAACACCCATTTTATGGCTGCTAGAGCTTATATTTTACTATCAAAACTGCCTCCAAACCTGACTTCCTCTCTATTTTATCTGATTTGTTGAATAGAAATAATGCCCACTATGCTCCTGATAACATTTCCTATCTTTTGCAGAGTTCCTCTTATTTTTCCACCCAAAGAGTGTTAATAGGCCCATCCCGGCCCATCAACAATGACTTACCCATCCCAGCCCAATAGGCGCATGACGCGACATGCCCACCTTACCCGTCACGGTCGTTGCCCGATATGGCAACAACCCGACGCGGGTGTGTCGTGTGGGAGCCTTGACATGCTGCAAGCTATTACGTGACAAGGAGCCTTGCCCGCCATGGTCCGTTGGCCGATGGAGTCCATCCTGTGACATGGCCACCCCTCGGTGTAGCAGCCCACCAGAGTCTTTACCCGATACGATCATGCACGATTTACTCACAATCCAGCACACGATGGCCCCCACCAGCCGTGTCGGGCGACAGATGTGTCGACCCTCTTCCAAAGCCACATGAACGGAGTAGACGGCGGATACGTGGCCCAACGAGAGCTGCAACTCCCACTAGCCCACTGCCTATAAATAGCAGCTACATGCCTACGATGGGACGGGTCAGAACCCTACGAGAGCTAACTCTTAGAGTAAAAGGAGATAGTGCGTCAAGTTCCCAGGCCTGTCAGGTGATACTAGGTGAGCACACCCCCAACCCGAGAGGGACAAGAGGAGTTCACTTAGAACTCGACCCAGTAGCAGCAGCAGCACGATACAACCTTCAAGGCTACTTAAAACAAGACGGATCTCTAGTTGGGCACCAACTCGATACGGCTTTCCCTTCTATACCCGACACAAGGAACCGAGAACCTAAGATAAATCTAATCCAACACATGTCCTAACATGACACGATATCGAACCCGATATGGCTTACCCATCACGGCTGCTGCCCAATAGGTCCAGCAGCCCGACACGACCATATCAGGTAGGGAATCCTTTCCCGATACACCCCTTACCCATCACGGTTCACAACCTGACACAGTCAAGCACCCAACACGGTCAAGAACCCGACACACTCATATCCCGATAGGGCTCCTGCCCAGTACTGGGTAGTATTTATCTTAGGGGTCCACTGCTATGTATATCAACCTCCTACATCAAGGAGGCCGATACCTATCTTCCCCATTTCAAGAATTTATTTTCATTTACTATTGCCTTGTAACTAAACCTTTCTATCTCTTTATGCTTATGGAATATGTGGAGTTTATCTCATGTTATTCTGTGTACGGTTCCTTTTTGTTGGATGATTTCTTTATAGCATCTGAGCTCTAGTCTCTTCTGTTTGAATCACACTTTTGACTATCTATCGAATCGTGTTTCTCATTTTGACTCCTTTGAGAGAAGGATGTCGCAAACTCTAGAGTTTGGTTTGATTTGGGTGTACGAGAGTACCTAGGATCATGGTTGCCATGGTGTATCTTTCTACTCTAGTCTATGCCTAGTACCCTTAAGAGAGAGAATTGGTGCATGGTCAGAGGAACCCTCTTTGAGAGAATAGGGTGCATAATGTATTCCGCTGCCGCTTGTTATGTTTAAGTTTTCTTCCTTCGTGCTTTACTCTGAAGATAGTTTTATCCCCTTAGTTTCCAATATACAAAACCTCTATAAAAATTGCTAAACCCTAAAACCTTAATCTTTCTGGTAACTCCTCTTAGAGATAGACTTTTATTTTAATTCTGTATGATTCTTTCTCATCACATCAAAACCTTATCCTTCGACCCTTTTCGATGTTCTTAGGCAACTAAAACTTGAGTTTTGAAGCGCCATTCTTCCTATCTCTGTGTTCGACCTTGAACTACTTCGACCCTGTGATAGTTATAGGAGTCTTAAGCATTCAGGTATTATAAATTTCTAAAGTCTGATAACCTAGACATGTCTCCATTCTTGGACCCACGTTTAAGGCTTGTCAAGAAGATGGCATGTTCTTCTTCCGCTTGTATTAATGTAGGCTCAATATGAAGACTAGGGAAACCAGGGAGAGGTACCTCAGGCGGAGAGAGTCGTCAATGGAGTTACAAATAATGAACATCAAATTTAGCGGATTACATAATAAGTATGGATATTCCCAAGTGCTAGATTTAAATGCATTCTATAAATGTGGTAATGACATCACTTGGATCGTAAAACCTTAAACTATGAAGCCAAATAATTGTGAACTAACTATCTATTTGTATTTTTGTAGCAAAGGCCAAGTATGTAGCTTAGCCAAACTTTACCTTCAATAATATGGCATATCCAACAGAACTAATGTTTATCAATGAGTGTCATAAATTGGATAAAAAAAGAACTCTATTTGAGGGAAGCATTGGCATCGAATCCTAGAAACCATTGTGAAGAGGATGATGATTGGATACTATCTTTTGTTCATGATGAAGACACATACATGTGCCAGGTAAATATGCAGTATACTCCATGGAAAAGTGTTCATTTACATACTCAAGTCACACAATCATTATCTATAGGGAGTCTGGGCTAGTTCTAAAAGAATGAAACCTTTTATGATATCACTCATTGATCTCCATATGCACATATCTTTCTTTTAATAAAGCACTGTTAGTAGTAAACATGTGATGGAAAAGGACTTTCTAAGTCACCCTTATGACTAAGGTCATAGATGACTTGCAATCTAGTTGTTTAGATAACTTCAACACTAATTAATAAATTCCTCTTCAAAATAATTGCATTGATTCACTTGCACCCTAACATGTTCAAATCATCAGTAGTAATAGGTTTTAAAATCAAAACAGTGACCAAGATTAGACTTCTAGCAAGAGTGATAGGTCATTATTCTCTCTTCTTGAGAATTTTTATAATAAACATCTGGGCTTATAACTATGTATTCATTCAAAAAGCTGATGTTAAATGCTACCATGGATTCTATCTTGTTCATGTTATATGTTGATTGTTAAATAAAGTATATACATTACTAGTATTGCTCATGTACTAATTCACTCCAATGCTACACTGATACAATACACAAGAAAAGCTAATATTTCCAAAATTTTCCACAAGAGGTGACATGCGATTGGCTGGCTAGTCTACTGAAGACTAGTTTTTGCCTCCTGGTCAGCCAAAGAAGTGTGTGGTTTATGACAAAGAGGGAGGGGTTTCAAGTGGCATCAACATGGTGGGAGGGCGCAAGGACAAACTTCCCTCCCATAGGAGACAAAGAAGCATGCAAATTACAACAAAGAGGGAGGGGAGGGGTTTCAAGCAGCGTCGGCATGGTAGGAGGGTGCAATGACAAACTTCCCACCCATAGAAGACATGCACAAAAATTCCAAGTGGAGGAGGACCATTTCACAGAGGTAGCATGTTCATTTCAATGATTTATCTCACCCTCCTTGATCTTGCATATGGGGATTTTGCTTGGGTTCTTTGAATACCTAAGTAGGCATGTGTTTGGATTGTATATTGTATAGGTGGAAAAGTACAGGGAGGACCTGACCAAGTGGGATGCAATGTTGATCGCTAATGTACACATTTCATATATACTTTTTGCACAATTTCACAGACAAATTCAGTTCATTTTTCTCTCCTTTGGCCTCTAATCATACTCAATTTTCCATCTCTTTAGTTATTTTACTCATTGCATGATTCTGATCACAAGCACACAATGAAGGTGATGAAATGGTGCTAATCCAACTCAAAACTGACCTTAATTGGATTCCTCAATGATTTGTGTTTGATATAGAGTTGATCTAGAAAAAACTAAAGAAGACACACCACATGTTAATTTAGACACAACTTTTAACTTTCTAGGAAGGATAATACTCAACGACAAAGTTGAAGACACAACGTGTGTTATTTAACATACAACGTGTAAGTTTCTATAGGATTTTGTTTCCAGTTGCAGAACAAAAGACACAGTGTGTTGTTAACCAGACACAGTGTGTTTGCGTAGTCAAAAGACAAGATACTTTCAACTCACATAGTGTCTGTTAATTCACACACGGTGTGTGCCATCTGTCCAAATCAACTTCACTTATAGCTACACAACGTATCTTATCAGTGACACACCATGTACTCTTCACAGAGAGCAGTTTGTGCGACAGTTACATTGTGCGACATGTCATGTCTTTCAAAAGACACGCCGTGTCATTGTTAGTTTTAGCAAATTTTTTAAAATAACCATCCCTCATTTCAAATCGAAGACCAGCCATATGAGGTGGTTATCAATCGTCATTTTGAAAAACTCAATGACTAGATAAAGTTTCAGATAAAGAGAGAGGTGATATTGGGGAAGAAAGAGAGGTTTCTTGGAAAAGAACCTCCATTCTTCATCATTTTCTTCTCCAAGGGTGCAACAGAGCTTCTCTGCTTCTGAAAAGCTTCTTAGGAGGGAAGAAAGTCCAATTTGGAGTATCTACAAGGGTGGAACTTTATCCTCAAGTTGGAGTTTTACTCTTTCCACTTCACTGTTTGGTTTCTCTTAGTTTTTCTTCTCTCTAATCATGGAAAATTCTGAAAATTGTGATTTGTGCTTGTGTTTATGCATAATGTACGAGTAAAACTCATTTTATTAGGCATGCGATAGTAACTCCCATGCTATTACTCACATGAACTCATAATTTATATCTAATCTTAGTTAGTTTGCTTCTCCAAGAGTTTCTACATTGCATCATTTCTTGTAAGCTTGGCTGGCCATCAAACATACATGTTTTATGCTTCATTATACGTTTCAAGAAGATGTATGAGGGAGTATGGAGTAGATCTTCTGGAAACAAACTCTTGACCACCAGAGTGGTTTGGGAATGTTGAGGATTAAAGGTTGCGTTCGAATCTAAACATAGATACATGTGTATTATGTGAAGATGTGAACCATCTCATGTCACCGCAAGGTGTGTGATGATGGAAACCTCCTTTGCAGGTTGATTAACATGTTTAATTTCATAAGTTGCATATGATATAATGGTGTGGAATTGAAATATTATGTTTAAGATCTCCTAAATGTGATCTAAATCCTTTTAAATTAGTTGTTACTCTTGCTAGTTAACTAATCTGAATCAAAACTCAACTTTCTAAGCTGACTTAGATTGTTGAAAGTTAGCAATTTTGTGCCTAGATAATCTAGCTCCTTGTGGTTCGACCTTGACTACAATTGAACCCATATACTTGTTGGTGATTGATGAGTTGAGATTATTATTTAAAACTCACTTGCCTTTGGCAATTAACAAGTTTTTGGCACTGTTTCTGGGGAGTTATGGTACATTTTAGTTAGACTAAAAGCACTAATTAGTATTCGAGACTAAGTCATCATTTTCCAATTTTCATATTGTGATACCTTTTAATCTTGTGATTTTCACTTAAAATTTTCCTTTATAGGTTGTAGGCGTCATTCTAAGAGGGGTCTTGAGACATCCATATTCTTAGTCCTAGAAATTGAGCAAAGATTTTGCAGTCAGAGGAGAGCAAAGAAGAGTGATACATCTTCAAGCTTGGAGGAATCACAACCATCATCACCCCATTCAACACCTTCACCATTGCCTTCTCCCGATCATCATTAGGAATTGGAGGACAACTGTCTGCTTAAGGAATTTTCCGTTCCGACTACCATCAACATATGTGGAGCCATCGATCATCCAACTATTGAGGCAAACACTTTCTCGATCAGCCCCACCATTATGTAGATGATCCACCTTAACCGGTTTGGAGGAACTCCTATGGAAGATCTGAATCTTTGCATAGTTGAGTTTTCATAGTACATGAACACCTTCAAGATAAACATTGTTCCAGCTAAAGGAGTACATCTACTCCTATTCCCATTCACACTACGAGACTGAGCCAAGGCGTGACTCTCATCTTTGCCCAAGCATTCTATCAAGAGTTAGGACAAGCTATTGAATGCTTTTCTTACCAAGCACTTTCCTCCTAGAAAGATAGATCAATTGAGAAGTCAAATCACCAACTTCAAGTGATAAGAAGGTGAAACACTCTATGATGCATGGGAGAGATTTAAGGATCTACAATGCCTTTTTCCTCACCATGGTTTGACCAACTGGTTGTTGTTACAAACCTTCTACAATGGGTTATTCTACAACACTCGTATGTTTGTGGATGTCGCTACTAATGGAGCATTGATGAACAAATACTATAGGGAGGCATATGACATCATAGAAGATATGGTAGTAAATCATTGTAAGTGAACACCTATTAGTGTTTGAAGCATAGTTGAGAAAAAGCGGTGACCCTTCTGCTGGTTAGTTGTGGCGGCGACCTCTCTCCCGCGCGTGGTCCTCTTGGCGGCCTCATGGTGGGGGCGGGCCAGGGAGGGTCGGTTTCCTCCAACCCTTCTGCTACCAACGCCCCCCTGCTTCCCCGCTGTCCATAGCGGTTCCTCTGCCATCCTCTGTGATTGAGGAGTGGGCTGATCCGAAGACTGATGTAACGAAGGGCAGATCCTGGGAGGCGACCTTGGCCAAACCCATGGTGGTGCAGCGGCGGTTCAAACCGTTGCTACTGCCAGAGGACCCCAGGGATCCCACCTTCAAGGAAGGCAACAACAGGCGGTGGCTCATTTTTTCTAAACCTGTGGTGAAAGCGATGGACGAGTATCACCAGTACTCGGTCATTGTTCAGATCCTAGGTAAAGAGGCCACCCTGCAACAACTGTATGGATGGATGATAAGAGCTTGGAAGCCCAATGGCGAACTCCAACTCTCGTCGTTGGTGGGTGGTCTGTTCCTAGCCAGATTCGCCTCAGTAGCTGACATGGAAGTGGCGGTGGAACAGGGCCCATGGTTCTTTGATGAACACATGGTCCTTTCTCGCAGATGGACTCCCGAAGATGATTTGAGACGTGCAACCCTCACCTCCGCTCCCGTCTGGATAACTCTCCCTGAAGTCGGCCAACATTGGACTCGAAGAGCCATCTCTATAATTTCTTGTGGAGTTGGAGAGCCCAAGGTGATTGACTTTATGTCGAGGGGAAAATTCGCTGGTGCTGCACACATTTGTATTGAGATGAAAGCCGACAGACCCCCCCCTAAAGAGGTCATGATAGAAATGCCGGATGGCAAAGCTTTGACAGTAAGGGTGTTATATGAAGCCTTACCGTACAAGTGTGATGAGTGTCTCATCTTCGGTCATGCTACAGGCTGCTGTCCTGGCGAGAGAGTTACTCTAGCGGATATTCTTATGATGAAGGTACCCATCCAGAGTGACACACAACAAAGAAAAGCGAATAGGGGCAGAAGTCGAGGCCCGCCCAAGAACAAAACATCTCGCAACACCACGGGTGGTAGCGCAGCAGCTAGCCGACCCAAAATTGCTGATACAACCCCGGTCGTTCCTGTCTTCATTGCGGCTGCTGCTAACTCTGACAAAGATAAGGGGAAAGTAGTGGTAGAGGTTGATCAGGACATCACACTAATTGAAGAGGGAGAAATCCCAATGGAGATTAATACAGCAGGTCTGAGTCACAGTGTCAAAAACACTGTATCCAGTCCAAATACAGGAGAAGCAGTTAAGAAGGTAGCTGACAAAGAGGGTATCTCAATGGGTAACCAATTCGCAGCACTGGAACATGAGGATAATGGAGACACCCACACCGATGAAGGGGATACTCGTAGCCGGAGCCCAAGACAGACGAGAAGTGCAGCCAACAAGAACAAGGGCCGACCCAAATCCAAGAGTGGAGGAGGGCCATCAAACATCAATAATTAAATGTCAATTATGGCGTGGAATGTCCAGGGGGCATCTCTACCGGAGACACAAAGGAAGCTTAGGAAAATTCTGAAGGAGATAGAAGCGGAGGTCATTTGCTGTTTTGAAACTAGAATAAAAAGAGTAACTGCAGATCGTGTTAATACCATGTTCCCGCCTCAGTGGAATAGTATATCCAACCTTGAAGAAGTCGATGGAGGAAGGATAGTCATAGGGTGGAACCCCCAGTCTTGGCACATTGACCTTATTAGCTCCACAGATCAGATCATCACTGTGAGTTGCTTCAATCAAGGAGGTTTTTCTTGTATTCTCTCAGCAGTATACAGTGAAAATCTGGAAAAAGACCGGGATAGACTTTGGCCTGTGTTGGAAGCTACGGCCCAAAATGAAATCCCCTGGATGGTGTTGGGCGATTTCAACAACACAAGATAGAATAATGAAAAGTATGGAGGCAAGAGGGTCCCGGACAGAATTCTCAACAAGTTCAATAGTTCCATGGACAAATCGTGCTTACACCAAGTCAATATGATAGGTGGCATAATTACTTGGTCCAATAAAAAACACCCCTATGGTCGCATCTCTAGCTGCCTGGACAGAGGTTTCATCAACAATGCCTGGCTTGATGTGTTCCCTAATGTTGCAATCAGATTGGGAGCACATTACTTCAGCGATCACGCATGGATGAAGGTACATATTAACCAATCCCCTAAACCTCCTCGTCCTTTCAGGTTCCTAAATGTGTGGAGTGATTGGCACAGCTTCAACGACTTAGTCAAAGACTGCTGGTCTATCCATATGGGTGGTAATCCTCTTTTCAGAGTTCTTAAAAAACTCCAGCACACTAAAAAAGCTCTCAAAACTTGGGCGAAAGAAAAGGTCAATCTGCCTAACCTTATATGTGAAGCTAAAAGAAACTATGAGGAAGCTGCCAGGAATCTTCATCTTAAACCTATGGACGCTGCTTCCGTAGAGGAGGAAGCCAAATGCAAAGATAAAATCAGGAAACTCGAGAAAGCAGAAGAGGTTTGCTTATGGCAAAAAAGCAGAATGAAGTGGATAGCAGACGACGACCGTAATTCTAAAATATATCATACGGCCGTCAGGAAGAAAGAAATGAGGGATTCTATTTATGAACTCATCAATGAAAAAGGTGAAATAGTTGACAAGAATGAAGAGTTGGCAGAGACAGCAATCCATTACTTTACAAATCTCTACAACAACAACCACATACATCCGATTGATGATAGTGTTCTACCGGATATGAAGGTAACTCAAGAAATGAACAATAATCTCAACAAGGAAGCAACTGAGGAGGAGGTTAAAAAAGCGCTTTTCTCTATACATTACTCTAAAGCCCCAGGGCCAGATGGCTTTAATAGCCAGTTCTTCCATAAAGTTTGGCCTATTGTGAAGCTGGATATTTGCAATGCAGTGAACTGGTTCCTTGCCGGAGGAGCAATGGTCAGAGCAGTTAACCATTCTTTTATCAAGCCGATCCCCAAGAACAAAAATGCAAAATAGATGACAGACTTCAGGCCGATAACTTGCTGCTCAGTGCTCTACAAAACAATCTCCAAACTCCTGGCGAATAGGCTGAAAGAGGTTTTGCCCCACATAATTTCCCCTAATCAGAATGCATTTGTCAAAGGTAGATACATGTCTGATTGTTCCCTGTTGGCCACAGAATTTCTCAGTGATTTTAATATGAAGAATATGAATGCGAAAGCTTGTATGAAAATTGATATTAGTAAGGCCTATGATCATGTAAACTGGGTATATCTTTGGAGGGTGATAGATGCCATGAGATTTGATCATAGATGGATTCATATAGTCAAACAATGTGTGGAAACTTGCTCGTTCTCAATACTCATTAATGGCTGCCCTAATGGTATGTTTAGATCCTCTAACGGTCTGTAGCAAGGGGACCCTTTGTCCCCGGTCCTTTTTACTATGGTGATGGAAGGGTTGACCAAGATGATAGAAACAACGGAAGACAAGTGCCTCATAAGAACCTACAAAGTCAAAGGTGTTAAAGTCATGACCCACATCATCTTTGCAGATGATGTTCTCCTCTTCTCAGCAGGCAATAGTAGAAGACTCAAGGAGTATAAATCCCTCCTCCTTAAGTTCGGTAAACTGACGGGCCTATATGTGAGTGCTATCAAATCCCAAGTTTTTCTCTCTAAATCTTGTGATAGCAGAAGGGGAAGACTCAAGACAGCTATAGGCATGCACGAAGGCACCCTACCTACCAAGTATCTGGGTTTCCCCCTCATTGCGGGTCACATAACCTCGAAAGATTTTAGTGGCTGCCTTGACAGGTTCAGGGAAAAGATTGAACACTGGAGTGGGTTATGTATCTCGATGGCTGGGCGGCTGGTTCTCATCAGATCAGTTCTCCAAAGTCTGCTGCGTTTTTGGACAGCCATGGGTTCCATACCAAATCCTATCTTACACTCTCTCCGGTCTCTCACAACTGGCTTCCTTTGGGCTGGGAAGAATCATGCCATTTCTTGGGAAAAAATTGCTAAACCTTTTCTTGAAGGTGGGCTGCAAATAATAGATACTGAGGTCCTTATGCAGCAAAGTAGTGCTAGCCGGGTTCTCAAATTCATCAACCAACCTTTGAACTGCTGGTCAGTTTGGATGAAATATAGGTACGGCTCCAATCTTGTCTGTGTTCTTAGGAGCAAACCCTCTCGCACCTGGCGACTGATGTGCGCGTATGTGGAAGACAACCTTCATATGTTTAGTGTTGATGTGAATGGTGTTTGGTCCTATAACCAGCCATCAACGATCAACATTGCAGTAGGCCCCTCTACAGGGTTGGTTATCTCTACTTCTCTTTGGGGCCACGCTCACTATCCCAAATGGAGCGTTTTCTTCTATAGGGCCATTCTCAATAGACTCCCTACTTATGACAGGATGGTTGCTTGGGGTATCCCGATGGATGAGACTTGTCTTCTTTGCATGAGTGCAAATGAGACGAACACACACCTTTTATTTAGCTGTACGTGGTCCAAGCAAGTATGGAGTGTGATGTGCCTCAGAAACGGTTGGGGACAGAATGTACCCAACAACCTGTATGAAGCTATCAAGTAGGTTGAAAATGTTTACAAAAATGACAAATACATGAAAAGCTACGCCCTCCTTTGTATTACGGGTCTCAGTTATTATGTGTGGAAAGAGAGGAACAAGAGAAGTCATGAGAAGAAGGAGACCAGCCAACGAGCCATCATTAAATACTTTGATGATGAGCTCAAGTGGCATATGAAGAACAAGAAGGATATTTTGTATAGGCTGAACGCTAACACTCATACTTATTGGGGTTTTTGTATGTAATCCCCACTTTTAGTTTTTGTAGGACCCTGGTTTAGAGTGCCTCATTTTTTAATGTATAGTTTGCCCAAACTATACCCTGTTTTGGTTTAATATATTTACCTTACTCCAAAAAAAAATCATTGTAAGTGGAGTTTAGAAAGAACCAACCAAATTCATTCATCAAGTGGCACAACTAAGAAGTCAGGCGGGAAACACACCATTGATGTAATTGTTATTATTGTAGCCTATCTTGATGAATTGTCACAAAAGTTGAAAAGTTGACTACACACTCCATCCAAGAAGCTGAGCAAGTATGTGAAGCATGTGGAACCCCAAGTCATGAATCTTCTTCTTGTTTTTTCCTACAAACAAATGTTAGAGAGACACGAGAGCAAGACAATGCAGTAGGGAGTTTTCCTAACAAGTAGATCTACAATCCCTATTCTGACACCTATAACCCATGATGGTGAGACCACCCAGATTCCTCTTATAAAAATAACAATCCTCAGAACCAACAATCAAATCAACATCAGCAAAACCAAGGCCAAAATCATCGACAATGAAATAGAAACTGCCAGGCCATGAACAATAACCAATCATCAAGATTCCACAATAGAAACTACAATTAGCCTCAACCTAAGTCAACCTTGGAAACCATGCTTGAGACTTTTGTCAAAGAAAATTTAGAAAAATGATGAGTTTCATGGACATGGTTTACTCTTGAAGGATGCTATGACTCAACTCTCCTCCAAGGTAGATGGCATTGCTACTCATGTGAAGATGTTAGAAAATTAGATTGCCCAACAAAATTTAGCAAATCAAAGAGCCTCTTTCAATACATTTCCAGTAATCCAGAGATGAACCCCCATGAATGTAAGTCTATTACCTTAAGGATTGGGAACATTGTTGAAAGACCCTCTCTGGTAGATAAAAGATAGTTGAAGATGATAAAGAAGTTGATGTTGAGAAAAGTCAAAAGAAGAAAAGTACAAATGAATGGCAACCATCTTACAAGACAACTGCCCTTTTCCTCAAAGGTTTGCATGCTAGAAAGAAGGAGGTAAATTTCATAGGTTCATGGACATTTTTAACAAACTATATGTCAACCTTCTATTAGCAGAAGTCATTGCTGAAATGCTACCTATCCAAAGTTCCTAGTAGATCTCTTGACCAAGAGGAGGAAGATATATCAAGTGGAAGCTGTCATGCTATCTGAAGAATGAGTTCCATCATTCAAAATAGATTTCCAAAGAAAATTGATGATCAAGATGCCTTCACATTGCCATGCAAGATTGGTGACACAACGTTTGATAAGGGTTTAATTGACCTTGGGTCCATCATAATCCTTGTTCCATTTACATTGCGGGAGCAACTTGATATTGGAGATTGAAGCCAACTAAGATGGTCATTCAACTGGCAGATCACACATCAAGTATCCTAGAGGAATTGTTGAAGATGTTCTTGTTCAAGTGGGCAAGTTTTTCATCCTTTGTGATTTCATTGTGATTGATATGAATGAGATTCCATCCAATCCTATTCTCTTTGGAAGACCCTTCCTCCACACAACTAATTGCATAGTTTACATACGGGAGGGCAAGATCACTCTTATAGTAGGAGGGGAGACAATGGAGTTATCTATTCTAGACACAATGAAAGCCCCAAGCAATATGAAGAATATATGCTTAGTAGATTATATTGACAAATTTATGGAGGAAGACGAATATTTTTCTAATTTCCTTCTTGACTATTGTGATGAAACCAAGTTGGACACCGCCATGACCATAGAAAATGTGGATGTTAATTCTAGTACTACATCACCCCATCTCATGAAGATACTTCACTATTGAAAGATGACTCTAGCATGCTCATCAAGGAGAATAAGGTAGAACACAAACCCTTCCATCGGGGCTAAGGTATTATTTTCTTGACCCAAATTCTACTTCTCCTATCATCATAAATGTTTCTTTAATCGATGAACAAGAAGTCAAATTGTTAAATGAGTTGTGTTTACATAAGGAAGCAATTCTATTGATGATTTGAAAGGCATCAATCCCTCCATTTGCATGCACATAATTAATTTAGAGGAAGATGCTAAACTTTGTGTTGAACCTCCTTGGTGTTTAAATCAAAATATTCTTGAGGTTGTTAAGAAAGATATTTTTAAACTAGAAGATGCAGGGATCATTTATCCCATTGGTGACAACTCCTAGGTGAGTGCTATTCACGTAGTACCCAAAGGGGGGGGGTGCAACTATCATAAAAGGAGACAATGATGAACTGATTTAGACCCGTGTTACCACATGACGACGCACATGTATAGACTATAGGAGATTGAACAAAGCAACTCGTAAAGCCCACTTTCCATTACCTTTCATTGATTTAATGCTTGAGAGATTTTTAATTCTATTCTTGATGATTATTTAGGATTTTTCCAAATATCGATTTATTCCCTGGATTAGAAAAAGATGATTTTTACATGCACTTATGGTACATACGCCTGTAGACGCATGCCTTTTGGTCTTTGCAACACACCAATGACTTTTCAACGTTTCTTGATGGCTATCTTCTCAAATTTTATTGTACGAATGATGGAAGTTTTTATGGATGATTTTAGTGTCTATGGGAATTCTTTTGATGATATTCTATCCAATTTATCTAAAGTCCTTGAGTGTTGTAAAAAGGTTAGCCTAGTACGATACTGGGAGAACTGCCATTTCATGGTACAATCTAGAGTATTACTAGGCCATGTGTTTCTAACAAGGGTATTGAAGTCCACCGGGAAAAAGTGGAATCAATTGAGAAGATGTCAACTCCATATAATGTCACAGATGTCAGAAGTTTTCTTGGCCATGCATGTTTCTACATAAGGTTCATCAAAGATTTTTCCAAAATAGAAAAACCTCTATATTCACTGCTCACCAAAGATGTTGAATTTGTTTTTGATGAAGAATATCAAGTCACTTTAGAAAACTCAAGGATGCATGACACACTTTTACCGTACATAGAACGCAAGTGTACGCGTCAATGTAGTATAGGCCCTTGTGAGGCCCGAGTCAAACTCAGGGACACTGAACTATCGGTAGACTACTAGTAACTGCTCGCAATCAGCTAGACCGGTTAAAAAGGTTTTAACATTTGATTAAAAATAAAATAAAAATAAAAGAAAACAAAGCAATAGATTAAATGTTTAGTTTAATCAATTCAAGTGGATATCTTTAGGATTGCGGTTTCACCGCGGGTTTTCATTGTATGAATTTCCATATAGTTACTCAGGTTCAACTCTCAATCCGGGTAGTGGCCTGTAGTCAGAATTTTCCACTGTCGTGGTACAATTCACTACCTATGTCTAGGTCGGTTCCACCATCTTAGTAACCTATACCCTAAACTAGGTGCATTAGAAACAACCTCTGGGTTTCCACCATTAACCTTACATCACCTTGTTCAAGGGATTTGTCAATTAATGTGAATTTCGTCTCTTTTCAACCGTTAATTCTTCTTTCAAAGCAATTAAGGGCATTAGTTTATCATTATGGTGATCAAGCATAACAATATAATTGAGAAAATGAATTCATACCACGGATTTAAGAGACAAATTATGAATTACTATGATAAAAATGTCATACAATGCTTCCCCGGGCTACTCCCGGTCCTAAAGACAAAGGGGATTAGCCCCGCATGGTCATCTCAATGAAATACATAGGAGTATAGAATAAAAACGTGGGAAACATGGAGCAAACTTGTGTAACCCTTGATACAAATGTGTTCCTGGAGATCCTCCTCGAGAAACGTGCGTTTTGTAGTCTTCCGACAGCAAAATCGCCCGTCGGAGGTGCCCAGATTGCTCGGTTGACAGCCTTCGTCTCTCGTCTCCTCTCTCTCCCTATCCTTCTTGGATGTTGTGAAACACAATATGATATTCCCCTCGAGCCTTCCGTGCTCTTCTTAGGTCATAGGACCACTTTACGGCTCCGAAAAAGCTCAACCGTCGGATTAAAACGCTCCGTTTTAGTGCTGAAAATCGCCAGATCCCGACGCTGTCGATAGTATCGACCCCCGGTCGATGGTATCGACCATGATATAGGTTTTTCCTTCCAAAATCACGTTTTGGGGTTGGTTTCTAATGAAATGTCGATACTATCGACACCAGGGTCGATAGTATCAACTCTGGACAATGCAAAAGTGCCTGAAATAGTGTCGAAACATGTGTATAAGTCTGGGGATTATATAAAATCATATAAATATGATAAAAGAAGTATAATTTGATGCAAAAAGAGTTTAAAGGCCAACTATAGTGAATTATGCAAATATAATCAAGAAAATGACATACATGCATAAAACATATATAAAATAAGCCTATAAAAGTGACTCAAAACCCATGCATCAAACTCCCCTAAGCTTAAACCTTGCTCGTCCTCGAGCAACAAAACTTTGGATCTGGTTGAGATAAGTTAGCAACAGGACTTAAATACATGAAATGAATCTACATCATCCCCACTTTCTTTCCACAAACCGGCCCTCATTGACCACTGAACACTAACTGCCATCCAGGCGACCAAAGACCTATGTAAAAGATGTTTGTCCCTCAATCAGTGAAACACTATGAAATACAGTTAATATGATAAACTCATTTGGTCCATACTTGATGCATCTTGTGATCTCCTATCTACGTTGCTCATTTCCTAACTACCATCTAAATGGAAGCAGATCTCCTGATATTAATGAATGAGGAGAAAATCATGGGTGGCCTACCGATTAGAGCAACGAGTGGATGGGATAGGTGGCTGAGAGATGGAAGCACATAACAATCAATTATTCAATACAAAAATTAATGACCTATCATGATGCAAAATGCAAGTGAAAATGTCCTAATGCTATATTTTTGGTGGAATGATGGATGCACTATCCTTCCGTCTCAAGGTGAGATGGAATATCTAAGAAAACTACACCATGTGCTTATTCTTCTTAGTATGTAAGTGAGAACAGGTTCCTTTCTCCCTCTCATTCCTACTTACTTCTCAATTTTTTTTTCTTTTTTCAAATTTTTTCAATTTTTTTTCAAGCCCTTATTTTCATGGATGACAATGAATTATTTGTTTGGCTAACTTCTTGTTACATAACTTATACGTTTGAAACATTCATAAGATATGGAACAAGTTCACCACCTTTAATATTTCAGAAGACATAAGATGCATGATGTACTATATGCACAAAAGATGTGAATGCAGCTACAAAATGATAGTTATGCAATTAAATGACACGCACTTAAGGATAATGTGCATGTATAACTACTCTATCTTTTTTTTCTTTTCATTTTCATGCAAAAATATGTGAAAATAGTTGTAATGCAAGACCTATCTACATGGGATGCAATCAAAGAGTGAAAGACAGTAATGTGCTCCCATTTCTTATGGTGGAGTGTGAATGAAATTGCGGTGGATCAGATCACAAGACTAATTGACAGAACCTTCCGAAAATATCATATGTCCCTCTCTAAAGACCTGTGTACAGGGTAACTGAAGGATTTCTATCTTAAACTTTAGTCTAAGGTCACGTTAGCGTTTGGTCGCTTTGGGATCAAACATCCTTGTCAATCACTTTTCCTTGGACAATAAAGATGGTCATTCATGTCCCCATGTCCTGAAGCTGACTCACCCAAGCACTTCCTCAGTTATGCAACTCAATTACTCACAAGAATAAGCTCAAAAAGTTTTCAATATGCTCATATTTTCATGTGCCCACAACCCAAGAGTAAAACTCCCAATTGAAACCATGCATTTATTACTCCACAGATTACACTAGATAGATGTGGATCCTACAAAAGCAGTAAATCTAGAAATAAAAACAACTAATATTTCAAAAGTAAAATAAATATGAATAAGTAAGTAAAAACTAAGATAGAGGGTTGTTCCAACACCCCCCCTAAGCTTGAATATGACTATGGACTCATAGTCAACATTCTCACTTAAGAGGTGGAACAGCGGTGCCGTTCGCTTTGAAGTGTGGTGAAGAAGGATGGTTAGATGCTCAAGTGGACCAAGTGATGCTTGCTATCTCCCTCTTTTTGGTAGCCCATTTTTGTGTCTTAGTGGTTCTAAGACGTTACTTACTTCATCCATCTTTCCTCTGCAAAAAACGGTCCGAAAAAATCTCGTTTCGATACCTTTTACGGCCTGTTTTATGTAGCTGTCCTGCAGGTGTCGATACTATCGACACAAGGTCGATGGTATCGACCCAGGATCAGAAATTTTGCTGAATTGACGCATCTAAAAGCCTGGGAACTCAAAAGTGTCGATACTATCGACCCTAGGGTCGATGGTATCGACTTTACTGTCACCAATTTTTCTGTAAATCTTCAGGAATCTCGATACTATCGACCTTAGGGTCGATGGTATCGACTTTTCTTCAGCGTTTACTGATCCAAACTCGATATTATCGACATGGGTGTCGATAGTATTGACCTTAACATTCTGCACACTTCAAAACACGAGTTAGGGTACCATTTTTACAAAAATTATCAAAACCTAAGCAAAAACTAAGTACATAAACATAAAAGAACATAACCAAACATAAAAATGAACCTAAAGTTGGGTTGCCTCCCAACAAGCACCCTTGTTTAATGTCCTAGGCTTGACATAAAGATACCTTTAACCTGGGTTGTCAAGAGATGTCTCCAATGAGTCATTTAGTAATTTGAATTTAACTCTATCATCACCAATCCCAAGTGTCAAGTAATCTCGCCCAATGGCAGCGATTACATCAGCCGTAGCTTGGAACGGCCTTCCCAATAGCATCTCACCTCCTTCCAACTCATGCATGTCCATGACCACAAAGTCAACAGGGAAGATGAATTTGTCGACCTTGACTAGCACATCCTCGCATATACCTTGCGGCTTCACAATGGATCCATCCACCAATTCAATTGTCATAGAAGTTTGTGTTGGCTTCTTCAATCCCAGTTTTTGAAAAGTGGCAAATGGCATAAGATTAATGCTTGCCCCTGAGTCACACAATGCTTGTGGAAAATACTGGCCACCTATGGAACATGGGATGTAGAAACATCCTGGATCTTTCCTCTTCTTTGGAAGCCGTCCTTGGATTATAGAACTCGCTTTTTCATCAACAACACAAACGTCAATGTCTTTTATCTGCCTTTTCTTGGTGATTATGTCCTTGATAAACCTTCCATATGTTGAAATTTGTTCTATCACTTCCACTAGTGGAATGTTAATGTGGAGCTTCCGAAACATCTCCAAGAACTTCTTGTAGTGCCTATGCTCTTTCTTCGGCCTCAGACTATCCGGGAAAGGCACATTTGGGTCCTTCGCTCGCTTGTGTGGTGGCACATATGGAACTTTAGGGGTCTCCTCCCCTAAGCTTGCTTCAACGCCACCTTCTAGGATAGGATTTGACACATCATCCGCAGATGGCATGACTTGTGGCTGCTCCCTTCTCTCAGTGACTGTAGCTTCACCATGACACATGGCCTTCACCTGCTCCTCTTGCCTAGGTGCGGGCGCGGCCGCGATGTGCTCTTGGCAGATTTTTCTAAATGGACAACATCCGCCCGGTAGTCCATAATGACTGTGAGGATACAGTATCTTCGGTGTAGCCTCTGTATCAAAAATCATTTTGCTTTTGTCCTGGACCTCCACCACCGGGGGTTTTGCCTCAGTAATCACAGATATATATTTCACTTGATGATGTGCTTGAGAAACTTCTATATTCCCTGCCTGTCTCTGTTGATTGGCATGCTTCATGGCCGCTACTTCATTGGAAATTTGGGTCACAATCGTCTCTAGTGCCCTCATTTGTGCTCCATTACTTTGCAATGTTTGTACAAACTTAGTCAAAATATCACCCTGGGACTGCAGATGCTTGTTAAACATACTCATCATCTCTTGATTTTGTTGCACCACTTGACTAAGCAACTCGGTGCTTTTGTCCTTTGCCCTTGGTTGCGGCTTCGCATCTGGATCTTGGAGGAAGTTGTTTGGATCCTTCCATGAGAATTTCCTATCCTTTCTCCAAGCATAATCATTATTCCTATACCCCTGTTGTTGCATAAATCTGACTTGGGCCTCCTCATCGGATTCTTCCTCTTTCTCCACAAGCTTCTTGGCTATGAGATCCAATTTGTCATTCAATTCTTTGATGGCCTTTGACTCTCCTGCAGCCCGTACATGTTCTACTACGTCTCTATCACCCCAGGATTGCTTCTTTGCCATATTCTTCAAAATTTCCCAGGACCTCGTGCCTTTGTTGTTTAAGAAGAACCCTGAACCTACTGCATCCAAGTTACTTCTATCATGCTCATTGAGAGAAAATTAGAAAATTTTGACATGTTTCTCCTTGTCAAGCCCATGATGTGGGCACCTCCTTAGCATAATCTGAAATCATTCCCAAGTCTCGGAATAAGTCTCCCCGGCCTTTTGGCTGAAATTATGGATCTTCCGGACCAAATCGTTGGTCTTCTCAGGGAGAAAGAACCTCCCGAAGAACACCTCGACCATATGATCCCACGATTCTACATATTCATCATCAAGATTATGTAGCCATTCTCATGCATTGCCCGCCAGAGAGCTGGGAAACAGCTTCAAGTACAACGTCTCTTGTGGAAACTTGTCTATCTTGATCATATCACAGTTCTCCACGAACTGGATTATATGAGTCACCGGATCTTCATTTTTAAGCCCGTGAAATGCATTTGACTTGACCAAGTTGATGAGTGCATGATCAATTTTATAAGTTGGAATATTGATTTCCTGCTTCTTTATTGGCCCCTTTGAAGCGGATGAGGAAGAATCTTTTATTCTCTCCCATATTGTCTGCTCTTCTGCCATGGCTTCTTGTTTAGAATCTGAATCTATATCTTCCAGTTGGGGTTGAACATTGTTCTCCTCTTCGTTTGGTCCCGACAATGGAACCTCTGGTGATTGCTGCGTGTAGTCTGTGCTACACGTACTCACCATGTACCAGTACCTGCAAAAATGATAATTTTCGTTCATTACCGTGCTAGACGATTACAAAAATATGAAAGATAACTATGAATTTCAAAAATGAAAATAAAAAAAATGTGGCCTAGAGTGGCCGCTTGCAGCACTCGTAGTGCCGACAATTGCCGTGTCCCCGACAATGGCGCCAAAAAATTGACACGCTTTTTACGTGCATAGAAACACAAGTGTATGCGTCACTGTAATATAGGCCTTGGTGAGGCCCGAGTCGAACTCAGGGACACGTGAATTATCAGAGACTACTACTAACTACTTGCAATCAGCTAGAACGATTAAATAGTTCGAAGTTGTTGTAAAATTAAAAGAAAAGAAAATAAAACAAAACGAAGCAATCGATTAAATGTTTAGTTTAACCAATTCAAGATGAGATCTTTAGGATTGCGGTTTCACCGCGGGTTTTCATTGTAATAAATTATATATAGTTACTCAGATTTATCTCTCTATCCGGGTAGTGGCCTGAAATCAGAATTGCCCACTGTCGTGGTACAATTCACTACCTATGTCTAGGTCGGTTCCACCGTCGTAGTAACATATACCCTAAACTAGGTGCATTAAAACCACCTCTGGGTTTCCACCATTAACCTTACATCACCTTGTTCAAGGGATTTGTCAATTAATGTGAATTTCATCTCTTTTCAGCCGTTAATTCTTCTTTCAAAGCAATTAAGGGCATTAGTTTATCATTATTGTGATCAAGCATAACAATATAATTGAGAAAACGAATTCATACCATGGATTTAAAAGACAAGTTATGAATTACTATGATAAAAATGTCATACAATGCTTCCCCGGGCTACTCCCGGTCCTAAAGACAAAGGGGATTAGCCCCGCATGGTCATCTCAATGAAAGACATAGGAGTAGAGAAGAAAAACATGGGAAACATGGAGCAAACTCGTGTAACCCTTGATACAAAGGTGTTCCTGGAGATCCTCCTCGAGAAACGTGCGTTTTGCAGTCTTCCAGCAGCAAAATCACCCGTCGGAGGTGCCCAGATCGCTCAGTTGACAGCCTTTGTCTCTCATCTCCTCTCTCCCCCCTCCTTCTTGGATGTTGTGCAACACAATATGAGATTTCCCTCGACCCTTCCGTGCTCTTCTTAGGTCATAGGACCACTTTACGGCTCTGAAAAAGCTCAACCGTCAGATTAAAACGCTCCGTTTTAGTACTGAAAATTGCCAGATCCTGATGCTGTCGATAGTATCGACCCCAGGTCGATGGTATCGACCATGATACAGGTTTTTCCTTCCAAAATCACGTTTTGGGGTTGGTTTCTGATGAAATGTCGATAGTATCGACACCAGGGTCGATAGTATCGACTCTGGACAATGCAAAAGTGCTTGAAAAAGTGCCGAAACATGTGTATAAGTCTGGGGATTATATAAAATCATATAAATATGATAAAAGAAGTATAATTTGATGCAAAAAGAGTTTAAAGGCCAACTATAGTGAATTATGCAAATATAATCAAGAAAATGACAAATACATGCATAAAACATATATAAAATAAGCCTATAAAAGTGACTCACAACAGGCACCAGAGGTTCCACTGTCGGGACCTGACGACGAAGAGTACTACTATCAAGACCACTTGGAAGAAACATATTCCGAATCCAAATAAGAAGAGATAGCAGAGCCACAGACAATATGGGAGAAGATCAAGGCTTCTTCTTCATCTGCTTCAAAAGGGCCAATCAAGAAGCAGACGATCAATATTCCGACTTACAAGATTGATCCTGCATTAATCAATTTGGTCAAGTCAAACGCATTCCATGGGCTCAAGAATGAAGATCCAGTCACGCATATAAGTCAATTCGTGGAAAACTGCGACATGGTCAAAATTGACAGGTTCCCGCAGGATGTGCTCTACCTAAAGTTGTTCCTGAGTTCTCTGGCAGGAACTGCACGTTAATGGTTGCACAATCTAGATGATGAATATGTGGAATCCTGGAACCACATGGTGGAGGTTTTCTTTGAAAGGTTCTTCCCGCCTGAGAATACCAATGACATGATCAAGAAGAACCACAACTTCACTCAGAAAGTAGGAGAGACCTACTCAGATACCTGGGAAAGGTTTCAGATCATGCTTAGGTGGTGCCCGCATCATGGACTTGACAAGGAAACACAGGTCAAAATCTTCTATTTTTCTCTCTCTGAGCATGATAGAAGTAACTTAGATTCCGCAGGCTCAGGATTCTTTTTTAACAACACAAACACGAGGTGTTGGGAATCCTTAAGAACATGGCCAAGAAACAATCGTGGGGCGACAGGGATGCTGTTGAGCATGTTCGAGTAGCAGGGGAGTCAAAAGCAATCAAGGAGCTGAATGAAAAGATGGACCTTCTCGTGATGAAACTGCTTGTAAAGGAGGATACTGAATCCGAGGATGAGGCATAAGTCAAATTCATGCGGCAGCAGCAAGGTTACAGAAATAATGATTACTCATGGAGGAAGGACAAGAAGTTCTCTTGGAAGGATCCAAACAACTTTTTGCAGGACCCCGATGCAAAACCCCAGCCAGTAGCGGAGGACAAGAGCACGGAGTTGCTCAACCAAGTGATAAAGCAAAACCAAGAATTAATGACTACTTTTGGC
Organism: Alisma plantago-aquatica; assembly: GCA_963693085.1. Classification (NCBI taxonomy): domain Eukaryota; kingdom Viridiplantae; phylum Streptophyta; class Magnoliopsida; order Alismatales; family Alismataceae; genus Alisma; species Alisma plantago-aquatica. The sequence continues at coordinate 1,407,162,952 of OY856412.1, read as the reverse complement.
CAGCAGATAAAGCAACATGGGGAATTTATGAACCAGTTCGGGCAGACACTGCAGAGCCACGGGCCTCAGATGAGGACAATAGAGACGTCCATGGTGCAATTGGCAGCTGAGATAGTCAATCTGAAGAAGCCAGCGCAGCAAGGTTTTTCGGGTAACACAAACATTCCAGGAGGAAACCAACAGGCGAAGGCAATCTTGCTAAGGAGTGGCAAAAATCTTTTAAACCCCAGGGTCGATGAACCAAGCAAATCCCAAGCAGAAATTGAAGGTGAGGCCACTGAGGAGCTGCCAATCCCAGTTACAGAACCAGTTAAGGATATAGCAGTGGATGCTACTGAAAATCCTACTGCAGATGAGGAGGAGACGCAAAAAAGGACACCATATGTGCCACCGCATCAAAGGGCACATGCTGTCTTGGTCCCATATCCGAACAGTGCAAAGGCAAGGAAAGTGGATGCCCAGTTTAAAAAGTTTCTAGATAGTTTCAGGAAGCTCTCCGTCAACATCCCATTATTGGAAGCAATTGAGCAAATCCCTTCTTACGGAAAATTTCTGAAAGACATCATTTCCAAGAAGAGGAAAATCCCAGACACGGAGGTTGTAGTGCTTAAGGAGCAGGTGAGTGCCTTCATCATGGGCACAGTGCCACCGAAGAGGCAGGATCCGGGATGCTTCAACATCTCATGTTACATTGGAAAGGTAAAGTTTGGTGAAGCGCTATGTGACTCCGGGGCGAGCATAAACTTGATGCCCCTTTCTACATTCAAGAAACTGGGATTAAAAGAGTCACGGCCGAGCAACATGACCATACAACTGGCAGATAATTCGGTGGTGAAGCCATATGGTATATGTGAAGATGTGTTGGTGAAGGTAGATCGTTTTGTATTTCCAGCAGATTTTGTCGTAATGGAGATGCAAGATGAACAAGGCAATGAGCTACTACTCAGACGACCCTTCCAAGCTACAGCTGACATGATACTTGAGATGGGGAGAGGTCGTTTGACCTTGGGTATTGCTGATGATCAATTTGAGATGGTCATGCCTTCTAGCACCACGTCATCTAAAGCTAAAGAGCAATGCCACATGGTAACGCATTTTGATCACAATATCTCACTTTGTCTAGGGAAGCCATTTTTAGATATGGCTCATGTAATGACCAAGGTGGAAAAAGGGACATTGGCTGCGGACATCATGGAGCAGACTAAGGTGGTATCCCTTAGCAAGGCTGTAGGTTTTCCGAATGATGAGGAGGAGGACATCCCCCCCTCTACTGAAGATGAGGCCATAGCAAATTCGGTTTTTGACGCTTATCCAGAATTACCACTTGAATCTTGCTTAGTCAATATCACACATGATTGGATGAGAAGCAAGTCACTACAGGAGTGTGCCAAGATGCTTCAGATGTTGCCGTGCTTCTATGCGAGGTACTATGAAGACTTAGGCAAACTCCCACCACTGCTTCAATCATCCTTAATGAGCCCGCCATAATTGGAGTTGAAGCCGTTGCCACCGCACCTGAAGTACGCATTTCTGGCTGAGGAAGAAAAGCTGCCTATGATTATATCAGCTTATCTGAGTGCCGAGGAGGAGGACCGGCTACTGATTTTGTTGAAGAACCACCAAGGAGCATTTGGGTGGTCGGTTGCAGACATCAAGGGGATCTCCCCTACTTTGTGCCAGCACAAAATTCGGCTCGAGGAGGGAGCCAAGCCGGTGATTCAGCCACAACGTCGATTAAATCCCAGCATGATGGAGGTTGTCAAAAAGGAGGTGATTAAGCTCCTTTCTGTAGGTATCATCTATGCTATTTCTGACTCGACATGGGTGAGTCCTACACAGGTAGTCCCTAAAAAGGGGGGCATCACTGTTACCCATAATCTTTTAAATGAACCTGTCACCACTCGCTTGGTAACCGGGTGGCGTGTTTGCATAGATTACCGTCGCTTGAATGCCTCTACGCTTAAGGATCACTTTCCTCTTCCATTTATTGATCAAATTTTAGAGCGTTTAGCCGGCCGATCGCATTTTTTTTTCTGGATGGCTATTCGGGTTACAATCAGATTTTGATTGATCCTAAGGACCAAGAGAAGTCCACCTTCACTTGTCCTTATGGAACGTTTGCGTACCGCCGTATGCCTTTTGGGTTATGTAATGCACCGACGACCTTTCAGCGTTGTATGCTCACCATTTTTTCTGATATGGTAGAACGATGTCTAGAGGTTTTTATGGATGATTTCTCTGTTTATGGTGCATCCTTTGATGAATGTCTTTACAATCTGGATAAGGTCTTCCAACGTCGTGAGGACACACATTTTCTCCTCAATTGGGAGAAATGCCACATGATGGTGAGCGAAGGAATAGTGCTAGGACATAAAGTGTCTAGCAAAGGTTTGGAGGTAGACCCGGTAAAAATTGAAGTAATTTCAAAATTGCCCCCACCGAATTCGGTAAAAGGGGTACGAAGTTTCTTAGGTCACGCCAGTTTCTATCGTCGTTTTATAAAAGATTTTTCTAAAATCACTAAACCTTTATCTGATCTTTTAGAAAAGGATGTTGTTTTTGACTTTAATGAAAAATGTCTACATGCGTTCAACGTGCTTAAGGAAAAATTGATTTTCGCACCGGTTGTGCAAACACCGGATTGGACTAAGCCGTTTGAACTAATGTGTGATGCATCCGATTTCGCAGTTGGGGCTGTGTTGGGACAGTGGGTAGACAATAAACCCTCTGTGATTTTTTATGCATCTAAAACTTTGAATGACGCCCAACTCAATTACACGACTACCGAGAAAGAGTTTCTTGTCGTTGTTTTCGCTTTTGAAAAATTTCAGCAATATCTAGTTGGATCAAAAGTCGTGGTATGGACGAACCATGCCGCCATTAAGTATTTGATGGAGAAAAAGGATGCCAAACCTAGATTGATTAGGTGGATCTTGCTTTTACAGGAATTTGATATTGAAATCAAGGATAAGGCGGGCATTGAAAATGTGGTCGCAGACCATTTGTCTAGGTTGGAGAGGGTAGATGAAAAAAAATTACACATACCCATTACTGAGACATTTCCAGACGAACAACTTTTGAAAGTGAATTCAAAAGACCCGTGGTTTTCTTACATTGTTAACTATCTTGCCTGCAAAATCATCCAGGATGATTGGACTTACCAAGAGAAGAAGAAGTTTTTCCATTCTTTACGTTATTATTTCTGGGATGACCCTATTCTCTTGAAGCAATGCAGGGATGGTATCTTACGCAGGTGTGTACCAGAGGAGGAATACGATAGTGTTCTTTGTCATTGTCATACATTACCGACGGGCGGCCACCATGCTAGTTCTCGCACTGCAGCCAAAGTACTGGAAAGTAGCCTATACTGGCCTACCTTGTTTAGGGATGCTTATGAGTTTGTGCGGCAATGTGATTCCTACCAAAGGGCGGGTAACATTTCGAAAAGACAAGAGATGTCCCTTAATGTATTTCAGGAGGTTGAGGTATTTGACTTGTGGGGTATAGATTTTATGGGACCCTTTGTGTCCTCAAATTCTAATTTGTACATTCTTTTGGCTGTTGATTATGTGTTGAAGTGGGTCGAGGAAATACCCACAAGGTTATAATTCCGTTGTAGTGTGCAGGTTTGTCAAGGAATATATTTTCTACAGGTTTGGTGTACCAAGGATGATCATAAGTGATGGAGGTACACACTTCCGGAATCAAAAGTTCACGACATTGTTGAGAAAGTACGGGGTCAAACACAACATCGGTACCCCGTACCACCCGCAAACTCAAGGACAAGTGGAGGTCTCCAATCGAGAGATTAAGAAGATCTTGGAGCGTACTGTGGCTTCCACGAGGAAGAATTGGAGTACTCTACTACCGGATGCGTTGTGGGCATACAGGATGTCGTTCAAGACACCTATAGGCACTATGCCTTTTAGGTTGGCTTATGGTCGGGCCTATCACTTACCGGTGGAACTAGAGCATAAAGCGCATTGGGCGCTGAGGAAGCTAAATTTGAGTTATGATGAAGCAGGAAAGATGAGGTTACTTGAACTCAATGAACTTGACGAGATGCGGATGAATGCATATGAAAGCTCGCGGATCTACAAGGAGCGCACAAAGTTGATTCACGGTCGCCATATTCAAATGCACATTTTTAAGAAAGGAGATCATGTGCTTTTGTTCAATTCCAGGCTGAAGTTGCATCCCGTAAAGTTGAAATCCCGATGGAGTGGACCATTTACCGTAGAGGAGGTGAGGCCACATGGCGCAATCATGGTGCGCGATGGCGAGACAACCTTTCTGGTAAATGGGCAACGTTTGAAGATGTATTTTGGTGAAGATTACACGAGGAAAGTGAATGAGGTCAAACTCATTGCACTTCCTGATGCATGATGAGCTTCATGACGTCTAGCCTAAGACATTAAATAAGGGCACTTGTTGGGAGGCAACCCAGCCATCAGTAGTGTAGTTTAGTTTCTTTCACATTCGTAGTTTGATTTGTTTTGACTTTGTTTTTGTGTAAAAAAGATACCGTGATCGTTTGCTCAATGTGAAGGACTGAGGCAGAGTCGATACCATCAACCCTTGTGTCGATGGTATCGACCTGGGTACAGGTTGGCGATTGCAGAAATCACACTGCGTCAATACCATCGATGGCCTCGTCGATGGTATCGACATACCAACAGGTTGATCGCAAAAACAATGTCGATAGTATCGACAAGGGTGTCGATACTATCGAGATCTCTGGAGATATTCAGACGAAAATTTTCTCAGTGAAGTCGATACCATTGACGGGCCTATCGATGGTATCGACTCAATTACATACAAAAGGAGGCGGCCGACCTCGCGAGGGTGTTGCCCTAATCTGACGTCGATACTATCGACTTGCGTCGATAGTATCGACACGACACGTCACCGATCCGCGAGAGGAGATCAATGGCGATCGCAACAACCAGAGAGTCGATCCGGGGAACGGGTCGATACCATCGACACGTCAGCGATCCAGGCCCCCACATCCAGCCATCGACAACCGTCGATACCAGCGGCTGTACGGATTGTGCTACGCGAGTCGTTACCATCGACCCGCGTCGATGGTATCGACGGGCATACAGCAGCGCCGGCCATGGCTATATATGAGAAGGATTGTCGTTAGATGACGTCACAACTCCAGAGCAATCCTTCTCCACCTGTGCCGAGTGTGTTCCAGAGCAATCTGAGCCCGACGACGAGCATCCAGGAGCACGTTCTTCATCGAGCGGAGATTTTCTTCTCTGACCTACACCGAGCTCCTTCTTCTACTTCTCTTTCTTCTACAATCATGGTGCATGTTGCCGGTGCGTCTTCGTCACACGCCATCCCGATGGACATTCTAGAGTTCGTGCCTCCACCGACTGCATCGATTCCACGCTCGTGGATTGTTCATCCGTCCGCAGAGGTCAAGAAGATCTACGAGGAGATCATGAAGAGGAAAATAGAGCCGACCCGTTATGTTGACCGGGAGATGATCCACAACTTGGGGTTCGAGGCTAATATGGCCTATGTTATCAAGGGGCAAGCACGGCATATAGGCAAGAGGCCCGATGAGATGGAGTACCATGTTGATGGTCAACCGTTCTTCAATGAATGGCCTACTTACAAGGAGCTGGTGGCAGAATTCATGGCATCGCTGGACGTCTGTGTCGTGCCAAATGATATCATCGCCACTGACCGTGAGTGGATCTAGGGCCGGGTGTCTTTCCGGCTGTACAACAATGATTATAATCTCACCCTCAGGTAGTTCAACAAGATCTACAACTGGAACCATGGGCGAAATGACTACCGGCGGCCAGACAACCGGACTGACTACGACGCTATCTTCACCGAGCTTGTGACGGTGCCGCCGGGCAAATCTGTGAGCTACCACAACGCAGCGGTAGAAGACTTCGAGCATCCGTTCGTGCAGATTCTCCACCGGATGCTGTGTTCCACTCTGTTTGCTAGGGGTGATCTGTCCCTTAGCAAATTCCAGGAGACAGACTTGTTTTTCTTGCATAAACTCTTGAAGCGCCAAGAGTGAAACTGGGGAGCTTTCTTTCTACAGCGAGTGTTGGCGGTAAAGCGGAGTACACGAAAGGCTCCAATTCACTTTGGAGGGCTCATCACACCACTGGCCCACTATCTTGGGTTGAATTTCTCTCAGCTGACTCCGCTCTCCAACAAAAGCAAGGTTAATTTGCAGCATCTTCACCGATCAAACTTGATCCTGCCTCAGGATGGTTTACCTTATGCTCATTGCCATGTGAATCATGCTTATCAAGAATGTTCGCTTCCTGATCCTGTCTTCCATATCGAAGGGGCTCAACATTTTCGATGGCCCATCATAGCCATTGCTGACTCCGATGAAGATGGCAGTAACGATGATAACAACAATGATGACGACGAGGCTGAAGAGGAAGAGGAGGCCTACACTCCTCTTCGTGCACGAGTGGCACCTAGGAAGCGTCCTCGCATGCATCTGGGTGCATCTTCATCTTCGCAACCTCCACCACCACCACCGCCCTCACAGAAAAGCGAGGATGTCTACTCAATGCAAGGTATGTATGCCATGCTGTAGGATATACAACAGACGCAGCAACATCATACAACGACATACGCCGGTATTCATGATACAACGAACCGGCTGCTTGACAACCAGAGGGCTATGTTTGAAAATGAGCACCTCCTCCTCGACAACCAACAGTAGATTCATGATAGGTTGAATAGGATGGAGATGCAACAGTAGCCCTTCTATGATCATTACTGGAGCGAGAACTACTTTGGGGGGTATCCACAACCTCTGCCCATGCCCCAGTATGATCCGAGCTTTCAGGGGCAGTACCCATCTTGGGACCCCACGGCCCCACAGTACCCGCCTCCGCCAGAAGAGTAATTGGTATCTCTGTTCCAACCTTTAAGATTTTTTTTGACTATGAGGCCATAGTCGAATTCAAGCTTAGGGGGGGTGTTGGAACAACTCTATCCTTTAGTTTTCTTACTTTTTAGTTTTTATTGTTTTGTTTCTTGTTATTTAGTTTTTTTTTGCAATCTTAGTTTGTTTGTAGGATCCACACCCTATCTAGTGTAATTGCAGATGTCTTAAGTCTTGTGTCACCCCAATTGCTTGTACATGGGAATTAAGGGAAAATTAAGAAAAAAATTAATTAAATATTTTTTTGAGTGTTCACAAGCTTGTGTTGTTCAACTTTGAGCACATAACTTAAGAAAATGATTGGTTTTGTCAACTCTAGAACAGAAAAATCACAACTGTACATTCCTAATGATTCATGAAAAGTGGACGGAATTGGTTGTTTGAGCCTAAACTGACCAAATGATAATGAGACTCTAATTTGAAGCAAGAGAGAGAAACCTCTTAACTACTACACAAGTCAGTAAGGAGGGACATATAATACTTTTCAAAGGTCCAGTCAATTAGTCTTGTGATCTTTCCACCTCATTGTTTTTCACAATCCACCATAAGAATTGGAAGTACTTTACGGTTTTAATCTTTTTGATTGCATATCATGTAGATAGGTCTTGCATTGCAACCACTTTCATATGTTTTGCATAAAAAAAATAGAATAGTTATACATGCACATTACCCTTAGGTGCGTGTCATTTAGTTGCATTCATAATTTTTATACATAGAGTACATCATGTATCTGATTTCTTCTTTAATGGTGATTAAATTGTTCCATACCTTCTAAATAATTCAAATCTTTGAACTATGCAGAAAAAGTAAGCCCAACAAATTATTCATTGTCATTAATGGATATAAAGGGCCCTAAAAAAAGAAAAAAAAATGAAAAAAATGAAAAAAAGCAAGTAGAATAAGAGGGAGAAAGGAACATAGTCTCACCTGCATTTGAAGATGGTACATGATGTAGCTCGGTTAGATATTCCATCTCATTTTGGGACGGGATGTTAGTGCATGCATCATTCCACCCAATTATAGGCATTATGGCATGTTCATGTGCAAATGCATAATTTAGGGCATTTTTGTTTTATGCATGTTGAAACCGTATGATGCTTCCATTTCTTCCATTAGCCACCCATTCTATCCACCCGTTGCTCGAATTGGTAGGCCACCGTGAATTTCTCCTCACTTATGAACATCAGGAGAGCTGCTTCCATGTAGATGGTAGTTAGGGCGAGCAACGTAGTATAGGAGATCACAAGATGCACCGAGTCTGGACCGGTGAATTTTATTATGTTAACTGCCTTATGTGATAGTGTTCATCAATTTTGAGGTGGATATCTTTTATGGATGATTACTGTTGCCTTAGGGTAATTATCATTCTGTGGTTAGTGAGGGCCGGAATGTGAATGTCCGGTGGGGATCATATGGTGATGTTTGTTGTGATGATTTGTTCTTTAGTTGACTCTGGAAATTCTATTCTAAGGTTTTGTTGCTCGAGGGTGAGCAATGTTCAAGCTTAGGGGAGTTTGATGCGATGATTTTGAGTCGCATTTATAGACTTGTTTTATTTGTGTTTTATGCATTTATTTGTCATTTTGGTGGTTAATATTGCATAATCCATCTACTTTGGTCTATGATCCTTCTCTATGTCAAATCTCCCTTATTTCCATATTTTTGAGCATAAATTATTACAAGAATATGTTTTGTTTCGGCTCATGTGGTTTCGTGTTGTAATTTCAGGAAAAACAAGTATATGTTGCTGTCGATACTATCGACAGTGGTCGATACCATCGACATGACCACGGGCTGCCAGCCGCAAGGAGTATCGTAGAGTCGATACTATCGACATAGAAGTCGATGGTATCGATTTACCATCAGGTTGCTGGAGAGAAGACAGTCGATATAATCGACCCTAAAGTTGATACTTCGACCCTAAAGTCGATACTATCGACACGAGGAGCTTCATTGACGGAAAAAGATAAAAGCGACGCCTAAGAGAGTCGATACCATCGACCCGCATCGATGGTATCGAGATAACATCAGGTGCAACGAAAAAGAAAAGAAAAGGAGACCAGCTGATACAGTGCAGAGTCGATACTATCGACCCGCATCGATAGTATCGACACCGTCAGATACAAGTTTGCTTCAGATTGATCCAAATCCAATGGTTGTGATATTTTGGCGACCTAACTCGGTAATTATACCTAATGACGACGGCCAAGATCAATCCATCATGTCATTATCCATTGCACACGTCCCGAGAAGGTGTGGAGAGAAGAACGGAGCCCAGAAGCACGCCCCAGCCGTTCCAGACGCCGAAGAAGACGTTTTCCACCACCGAAAGGCAGGAGAACGTGTATTCTATGCCAAGGAGTGCTTGGATCTTCTCCGTTCAGGGGTTTCACCACTCAATCACGTTTTTCCCCATGTTTCCCTTTTTCTCTACCATGTTCTGCTTTGAGATGAACATGCAGGGCTAATCCCCTTTATCTTTAGGACCAGGAGTAGCCCGAGGATTCATTGTATGACAATTTTATCATAGTAATTCATCTTTTATCTCTTAAATCCATGGTATGAATTCGTTTTCTCAATTATATTATTATGCTTGATCACCATAATAATAGTCTAATTCCCTTAATTACTTTGAAAGAAGAATTAACGGTTGAAAAGAGACAAATTTCACATTAATTGACAAATCCCTTGAATAAGGTGGTGTAAGGTTAATGGTGGATACTGAGAGATCGATTTTAATGCATCTAGTTTAGGGTATAGGTTACTACGACGGTGGAACCGACCTAGACATAGGTAGTGAGTTGTACCACGACAGTGGGCAATTCTAATTTCAGGCCACTACCCGGATAGAGAGATAAATCTGAGTAACTATATAGAATTTATTACAATGAAAACCCGCGGTGAAACCACAATCCTAAAGATCTCATCTTGAATTGGTTAAAGTAAACATTTAATTGATTGCTTCATTTTGTTTTATTTTCTTTTCTTTTAATTTTACAACAACTTCGAACTATTTAATTGGTCTAGCAGATTGCAAGTAGTTAGTAGTAGTCTCCAATAATTCACGTGTCCCTGAGTTCGACTCGGGCCTCACAAAGGCCTATATTACAGTGACGCCTACACTTGCGTTTCTACGCACGTAAAAAACATGTCAAGTTTTTGCCCACTGTTGTGGTACAATTCACTACCTATGTCTAGGTCGGTTCCACCGTCGTAGTAACCTATACCCTAAACTAGGTGCATTAAAACCGATCTCTCGGTATCCACCATTAACCTTACACCACCTTGTTCAAAGGATTTGTTAATTAATGTGAAATTTGTCTCTCTATCCGGCAACGGCGCCAAAAACTAGGTGCCTACTGTAATAAAACCGATCTTCTGGTTTCACCGCGGGTTTTCATTGTAATAAATTCTATATAGTTACTCAGATTTATCTCTCTATCTAGGTAGTGGCCTAAAATCAGAATTGCCCACTGTCGTGGTACAATTCACTACCTATGTCTAGGTCGGTTCCACCGTTGTAGTAACCTATACCCTAAACTAGGTGCATTAAAACCGATCTCTCAGTATCCACCATTAACCTTACACCACCTTGTTCAAGGGATTTGTCAATTAATGTGAAATTCGTCTCTTTTCAACCGTTAATTCTTCTTTCAAAGTAATTAAGGGCATTAGACTATTATTATGGTGATCAAGCATAACAATATAATTGAGAAAACGAATTCATTCCATGGATTTAAGAGATAAAAGATGAATTACTATGATAAAATTGTCATACAATGAATCCCCGGGCTACTCCCGGTCCTAAAGATAAAGGGGATTAGCCCCGCATGTTCATCTCAAAGCATAACATGGTAGAGAAAAGGGGAAACATGGGGAAAAACGTGATTGAGTGGTGAAACCCCTGAACGGAGAAGATCCAAGTGCTCCTTGGCGTAGAATACGCGTTCTCCCGCCTTTCGGTGGTGGAAAATGTCTTCTTTAGCGTCCGGAATGGCTAGGGTGTGCTTCTGGGCTCCGTTCTTCTCTCCACACCTTCTCGGGACGTGTGTAGCAGCTAATGACATGATGGATTGCTCTTAGCCGTCGTCATTAGGTATAATTACCGAGTTAGGTTGCCAAAATATCACAACCATCGGATTTGGATCGATCTGAAGCAAACTTGTATCTGACAATGTCGATACTATCAACGCGGGTCGATAGTATCGACTTTGCACTGTATCGGCTGGTCTCCTTTTCTTTTCTTTGTCACTGCGCCTAATGTTATCTCGATACCATCGATGCGGGTCGATGGTATCGACTCTCTTAGGCGTCACTTTTATCTTTTTCTGTCGCTGAAGCTCCTCGTGTCGATAGTATCGACTTTAGGGTCGATAATATCGACTGTCTTCTCTCCAGCAACCTGATGGTAAATCGATACCATCGACTTCTATGTTGATAGTATCGACTCTACGATACTCCTTGCGGCTGGCAGCCTGTGGTCATGTCGATGGTATCGACCACTGTCGATAGTATCGACAGTAACAGATACTTGTTTTTCCTGAAATTACAACACAAAACCACATGAGCCGAAACAAAACATATTCTTGTAATAATTTATGCTAAAAAATACGGAAATAAGGGAGATTTGACATAGAGAAGGATCATAGACCAAAGTAGATGGATTATGCAATATTAACCACCAAAATGACTAATAAATGCATAAAACACAAATAAAACAAGTCTATAAATGCGACTCAAAATCATCGCATCAATGCATTAATATCAACTCCCATAATTCAACCACTGGATTGGGATGCATCGTTCTTACTGACGTGTGATGTGAGTGACTACTCTATAGGAGCAGTCCTTGACTAAAGAAAGGACAACAAGTTGCATGCCATGCACTATGCCAACAAGACACTCAATGGGGCCCAAGTAAACTATGTCACGACCAAGAAGGAGATGCTAGCCATAGTTTATGCCTTCAACAAATTTCATCAGTATCTAGTGGGCCCCAAAGTTGTAGTCTACACTGACCATGCAACCATGAAGTACTTGTTGAATAAGAAATATTCCAAGCCACATCTAATTCGTTGGATATTGCTGCTCTAAGAATCAGATTTTGAGATAAAGGATAAGAAAGGAGATGAGAAAAATGTCATTGATCATCTATCTAGAGTGACGAAAGATGCAAATGACATAATGCCAATTGATAATTACCTTCCCCTTGAAAGACTCTAAACCATTAATGCAAAGCAAGCACCTTGGTTTTCTGATATAGCAAAGTTTTCTTTCCACATGATACCTCCCACCTGACCTTACCTACCAGCAAAAGAAGAAATTTATGCATGAAGTTAAATTCTACTATTGGGATGATCTAATGTTGTTTAAACAATGAATTGATGGACGGTCAGTGTTGTGTAGCTGAAGATGAGATACAAAGTATCATTTATGGATTCCATTCTTCTTCCTATGGAGGTCACTTTGTCGGAGAGAAGACAACTACCAAGATCCTTCAAGTTGGTTTCTATTGTCCTACCTTGTTTTGAGATGTTCATGCTTATGCCAAAGTATGTGACCAATGTCAAAGGGCATGTGCGATATCAAAGTGAGACGAGATGCCTCTTAACTCCATCTTGGAGATTGAAGTGTTCGATGTGTGGGGTGTCGATTATATGGTCCGTTTTCCATCCTCCTATGGTTACAAGTACATATTGGTTGCTTGTGATTATGTCTCAAAATGGGTAGAGGCTATTCCAACCCAATTCCCTGATGCAAAGTCTGTACTCAGGTTGTTCCAAAAGATCATATTTCCCTACGTTGGAGTTCCAAGGAATGTTATCTCAGATGGATGGATACATTTTAATGAGAAACAATTCAATGATCTTCTTTCAAAGTATGGGGTGACACATAAAATCTCTACTCCCTACCACCACCAAATAGTTGGATAGGTTGAAGTGTCAAATAGACAACTGAAAAATATCATAGTGAAGATGGTTTCAAGCTCAAGGAAGGATTGGGTACTCAAGCTATATGATGATCTTTGGGCATTATGTACAACCTCTAATACTACAATTGGGACTACACCATTCCGGATTATCTATGGTAAGTCTTTCCATCTTCCCTTGGAGCTTGAGCATAAAGCTCTATGGGCAATCAAATTTCTAAATTTTGACATGAAGAAAGTACATGAGAAATGGTTGTTGCAACTCCACGAGATCGAGGAACTCAGACTAGATGCATATGAGAATGTAAATATCTATAAATATAGGACAAAGGCATGCCATGATAAGAAGATTAGGAAGAAATATTCTGTTGAAGGAGATCAAGTGCTTTTGTTCAACTCAAGACTAAAACTCTTCCCAAGGAATCTTAGATCCAAGTGGTCTGGACCCTTCTTAGTCTTAAAGGTTTTTTGATATGGAGCAATAGAATTACAGGGCAAGCAATCCATCTTCAAAGTCAACGAACAACTATGCAAGATACATACAGACGAAGAGAAGATTAATCAGGGAGCCTCTTGCTCCCTCTCAGATGTATGCTTTCATAAGTTGAAGAGTCTCACTCCACACTCTAAATGAAGGACCTTGTGGGAGTTTGCCCCACATCTTGGATAGATTTCTTTATTAACATTCACTCAAGAACATTTCCATTCCCTAAAATAAATTTGTCATGGATGAATGTAATAATTTAAACCCTCATAGACACATATCATCATCTTTTTATGTGCTAAGAAATGAAACACAAGTCCTGCAAAAATTCAAGAAGACATGACGTGTTCAACATGAAACACAACGTGTACAATTCTAGAAACAAGTCTCTGCAATGTTACACACTATGTCCATAAAAGCCATGATGTGCTTTATCAACTTAAACATGCTTGGAGCTTCAATGGAAAAGAACACGGCATGTCTCTAAAAGAACACGGTGTGTCAGATGGTTCATTCATGAGACAAACATTTTCTATCAAAACACACACTGTGTCTTTATTTATACACGATGTGTCCTTGTCAGGTTGAGAGAACCAAAATTCCATTGGAATCTTACATGACGTGTCTACACAACAACACGTTGTGTTGTTATCATATCAGAAATGTCAACTAACTCTTGGGAAATATACATGACATGTCTTTATTTGTACATGCCGTGTCTTCATTAAGAAAGGAAAATATCAAAGAGAGCAGATGAATTGTACTTTGTAACACTATATGTGCTTTGAAAGACACACTGTGTTCGCAAGATAAGAATTAGGGTTTAAACCCTAATCCCCACCCTTCGACCTCACTTCCACATTTGCCTCCATCCATGTTCAACTATTTCCTACTGTGTGTGAGATTTCTCTCAGCCATGTCCTCTAGATTTTCTTCCACCATCACCTTCCCCTCCATCACCTCCTCTTGTCATCACAAGACTTGATATCAAGATGAGCCGCCACACTTATGGAGTTAGTCTAGAGCTCCACCACCATCTGTGTGATTCATCTCCACTGCCATCTTTATCGAGATCAACATCCATGCAAGCTCCTTCGTTGACATCACCAAGCTCGATGCCTCCATGCTCCGTTTGACCTTTGATGTTCACCAAGCAAGAAAGAAATGCCATCAAGTCCGAAGCCCACCTCAGATCTGTCATCATTGCTGATATGGAGTTCATCACCAGTCTGCGTACACACCATGAGCAATCAAGAATATGTCGTGCAACATCGTCTTCCCTAACCCTCAGATTCACCCAATCTCTAGAAGTCATGTCGTGTGTTTTTCAGAACGCACCATGTTCAGTGGTTCATTTCCTTTGATCTCTCCATCCAAAAGACACACTGTGTTCCTAAAGAGACATGTTGTGTCTCCAACTACAGAAGCCAAATCTCAAACATCAATGACACCTATAAAGCAGGCATCAAAGCGCTGACATGGGGAGAGCTCTTCCTCATCCCCACACTACATCTCCACCACACAATTTAGGGTGATAGAAGCAGATGACACCACCTATAAAACATTGATCACCCGTAGGGTTCTCCCTACACAATTTACTTATAAGAAAACCATGGAGACATTAGGATTCAAGGACGAAGTCCTTGGATTTCTAAAGGAGTTGGGATTGAAGTATACCTACTTCACAATGAGCAACACCTACCCTAGGCTCACTTATGAATTTTTAACTACCTTGAAGGTTGAAAATGATCCAAAGAAGCCCTTTGAGCCATTTTCCTTCGTCCATTTCCATCTTTTGGGTCAAACTTTCAAGTTGACCTTCAAGGAACTTTGTGAATCATTTAAATGTCACTATGGTGGTGATGAATGCATATTCATCATGGTTTCAGTCGCCATCTTTGGCCCAATTTTTCCTAGTATATTCACTTTTATTTCTGAAATCTTATGATACATGACCTTACTTAATTCGTGGGTTATCAAGGCTTATTGACTAGGGTTTATATTGTTTCCATGCAGATCGAGTAGGGCCCATCCGCTTATTGTGGGCCCCTCTTTATTCAAGCCCAGTCACGCTGGTTCTCAAGTCAAAGACTGCGATCTACATCTGCACTTCCCACCCGATCGCGATCATCACCTTCAAGTGCATCGTGGTTCACACCTTCCAACCACCTGATCGTGATCTACACTTTCTCCCTCTAACCCTAACTAGACCACAATCAACAACTCCTTCACATCGCGACAGTTCTCCCACCAACATCACACCCACGGTCCTTTCCCCCTCATCACACCCCCTGCCTTACACTGTGACATCATCATCTCTACATCGCAATTGTAGTGCCCTTCTCCACCAACCGCGGTCATCTCCCCTCTGCATCCAACCATCGACCGTGATCAACAACTCCACCACATCGCGACCTACCTTCACCATCACCACATGGGGTCCTCGACAACATCGTCAATCGCACCAGGTCGCAACCTCCTCCAATCAGCGACGTTTGCACCTTCCCCCTTTAACTTCCTGCTACATTGTGATCAACACCCTCACCTCCAACCGTGACCTCAAGATTGTGACTCCCGCCATCCTACTGAACCGTGATCTCCCTTCCACGTACATCACCAGTCGCGGTCTCCCTCAGGACCAGCAGACAGCCACGGACAACACCTCTGCATCGTGACTCCATCCCTCAGCAGACTGCGATCATCCTCTCAACTCTTCCCTCTTTGACCTCCTGTTGGGCCACAACCTCCTTCCTCAACAACACCGCGACCTAGCAACTCCTGCCGCGGTCAAGAGAAATGACACCTGCACCCTACAACCGTAGATGGTAGTGACCCAAGATCGCAACACCTCCACCCAATGTCAACCAACCATGACGCCTCCCCTGCACCTCGACCTGGGGTCTGTTCAACACCACCTCCACTCACGGTCACTACCGATCATAGCAAGGCTGCGACCCAGCACTCAAGACCTCGACCGAGGTGATAACAATAGAAGCACCCGCACATGAGTCACTCTCCACCTTTATAAATATCCACCTACCCCAACCTCGCAAGGGATCGACTCCAACCACCACCAGGCTGTGCCTAGGAAGCACTCGACCACTGGGGAGTCTGATCCACAACCAAGAGCCTCTGCTGCGGTGTTCTTGTGCCTCTATTCATTCAGATATGAGGTGGAAACCCATATCTACAACCATCCATCTACATCTCCAATGCTTGCATACGACACCATGTCCATGAGCTGCTCCTCCTACTGTGAGCAAAGAGCACGAGAAGAGAAGGAAGGTGGAGAGAGAAGATATGCCCCGTCTGCCGTGGTGTTCTTCCCTCCTCGTCCAGATCTACCCCGATGTTGTGTAGAAGACCATCTCTCCGCCGAGATGCGATCATCTTCTTCACCATGCCCATGGTAGAATCTCACCCCTCTCTTGTTCTTTTTGTTTCTCTCACCATGAGCGAGTAGTTTCCTTTCATTGGGATGTGGGGACTATCCCCACTGCCCATGCTTACATGTCCTTTTATTAAACATTCCATGGCTTGTATATAACTTTTCATTTCATTGTTAATCGATTGATGTATGCTTGTGGATTGATCACCTGCTTGCATGATCTATTTTGTTCCTATGTTGCGAGAACTTCAATACGTAGGTTTTGAATGTCGATTAACGCGGTTGACTCCCTGATGAGAACTTCTGATGGGATTCCCTGAATGCATAAGTGTGTGATTTGTGAGGTGATGAGACATCTAGCCCACGGCGACACTTCTGTGTGCCTAACGCCCGTATGGGGGCCCCACAACTTCAGTTGTATATCTGTATCTTTAGAGCCGTAAGTGTGTGATCTAGATGGCAACGAGACATCTAATACCTAAGGTGATGCTTACGCAAACCTAACGTCCGTATGGAGGATTTGCAACAGTTCCACTTGGATGGTTATATCTAGCCTGGATGTGCGTGTTTGGATATGTTTGCATGTGTAATGGTGGGGAAACCTGGGTCCATCCTAGCGATTCCCATCATTAATCTTTAATCAACTTTTAATCCTACTCTTTAATTTCCTTGCAACTAGTTTAACTAAACTCAACCCAACCTTTGTTCTAAATATTAGTCTTGATTGAGCTAGATCCGACTAGCAAAGATTCTTAAATATGTTGTCCCTTGGGATTCAATCCTCAACTATACTGCGATAAGACACGTCTGCTTGCGGGTGGTATTATTGCACAAGGTTTTGGTAAAAATGTAGGGATCTCAACCCTGGGTGAGTTTGTTAGTGCAGTAAGAACCATGTCAAATTCTTGCACCGTCATCGGGGACAACAGAATCATCTAGTTAAATCTAGTTCAATTGAGATTAATATAGGATTTTACTTTTACTTTTGATACTATCAATCATCTACTTGAATTTGACTCTACTCTGTCTGCCTAACTCCAAAAAGATCTTTCCATCCTAGGTACCCCCAAAGACTAGTGCATGCACTGCTTGAACAGTTCTGGCCTTACTGCTAGCTTTGACCCAGAGATAGAAAGAACCTTTCATC
The DNA here is from genome assembly GCA_963693085.1 of Alisma plantago-aquatica. Taxonomy (NCBI): domain Eukaryota; kingdom Viridiplantae; phylum Streptophyta; class Magnoliopsida; order Alismatales; family Alismataceae; genus Alisma; species Alisma plantago-aquatica. Next base: position 1,407,145,064 of record OY856412.1, on the reverse strand, counting down.
GTCAGAGTAGAGAGAACCAAGCTAGAATGGCACAAGAGGAGGAAATTTCCCAAAGGGTGGCTCAAGCCCTTAACGCACAAAGAGATAGGCTTATGCAAGAAGGAAGAGCTACAGTTCAAGAAGAAATCCAAGCAGCTCAAGCAGCAGAATTACAAAATGACCTTAGAGAATTCTCAATCCCTAAGGCTTCTGACGTTCATCACCCAGTACAACCTCTTACCATCAACGCTCCAAATTTTGAGATAAGAGCACATTGGGTTACACTACTTCAGAACATCCCTTTCTATGGTAAACAAGGAGAAGATAGTCAAGAACATCTTCTAAGGTTTATAGACCCATGTGCTATGACAAAGAAAAATGGAGTCACAGATGATGCCATCAGACTCTGTCTCTTCAAATATTCTATTGCCAATAGAGCCATGGGTTGGTATAACTCCTTGCAGTGTGAACCCATCACCACCTGGGAACAACTTCAAAATGTTTTTCTGGAAAAATTCTATCCTCCTTCCCTCACCTATGAAATTAGGGGCCAGATAACACAATTCGTTCAGATCCCTTCCAAAACCCTTGTGGAAGCATGGGAAAGATACAAGGAGCTCCTACGCAAGGGTCCACACCATGGCATTCCTAAGAATCAGCTCATCGAAATCTTTTATAGGGGTGTGGATGATGATATCAAGAAATTTTTAGACTCCTCATCTGGAGGAAACTTCATGCGTCAAAGCTATGATAGCGCATGGAAGGTTGTCACCCTTGGAGCTGAAAATCAAGCCAATTGGGGTAGACCTGTAGGTAAAGGAGTGTTGAAGGTAGCCATGGCAGAAGCTACTCCTTATTACAAGTCTATCGCCAAGTCTCTAAAGCTTCTGGTTGCCAAGCAAGACTATGACGCACCGTTCGAACAAAATGTTATTAACTAAGCGGAAGCTATCATTAACAGCGGATTACTGAAAATCACTAAAAATGAAAACCTTTTTCAAAGAGATCCAAATCCAGAAAACTCTTATAACAAGAACCAAAGTATTACATATATATTCTAGTTCACAAGTACATACCATGTACCATCTCTTCTCGAGGATTACATACAACAGTTGCTTTGCCAGAACTGTACATAAGCAACATAAAACCTCGATGCATCAAGCCAAAATCTCAGATCGATGAATTAAAAGTACTAACTACTAACTCCAAGGACCTGAGAGTACAGAGATGACACATAGGACTCTCTCTATACAAAATATGACATCTAGAGCCTCCACCTAGAGTATTGCAGCTGTCCCTGATGTTGCTGCTGCTCTCCCCCTGCTATAGGGTTTTTGCCTCTTCTTCTGCGTCTACCTAAAAAGTTGGATCCCACAGGGGTGAGACAATTGAAAATTGTCCCAGCGAGAGATATAACTCTCCTCCAGAAACATTTTTATTGCAGATTGATAGAATAAAACTGAGAAGGAGTTCTTTTATATTAACAACAGTATTAATCATTGTATGAACAGAATAGGATAATCTCCTTTCTTAAGGAGAACATTGCATATACCCATGATAGAATTATACATCATCTATCTACTTTTCCAGGAATGCAAGGAATCATAAATATATCATCTATCAACTAAAGATGCATAAAGAAATGTAACATCAGCTAATGATTTTCGTATTCAATTCTTAAACAAACATGCTATACGGTTGATTACATTTTACAATCACACTTATTGTAAGGACCCTGACCTTTGTTTTTTTTATCATTAAGTGTGCTTCTCATTCCATCATCACAAATTTACAAGTGGGGGAACAAAGCTCAGTAAATCTATCTATGCAAGATAAACAAGGCAAACTATCTATGCAAGCTTCTATAGTCATTTGAAATACAACGCCAAACAAGCATTGAGTTGCATCTCTCTCCTTAAAAAATAATGTGATTCCTATGAATCCATATGTGATAAATGATTAAGATGGCCAGCAGAGCTTCATTTTTTCTTTTTAGCATGTGCAGCTCCTCCTTGCATCCCGAGACAAAAGATAGCACCACTGCTACTCTTCTCCATGTTTCATAGGCCACTTCACAACCCCACATGATGTGGTTACTAGTCTCCATTTCTTTGCAGCACAGACTGCATCTAGATGCAAGGTTGAAACCTCTTCTTTGAAGCATATCTTCTGTAATGAGCTTGCCCAACAGGAGTTTCCAGCTGCAAAGGATCGCCCTTTTAGGGGCCCTTGATTTCTACAACCACCTGGCCCAATCCGGTTCATTGTGCTTGGTTCTGCAGAAGTTCCAGGCTTCTTTCAGTGAGATGTGTGTACTTCCTTCCAGCAAGCACGCATCCTCACCCTCTCCCACCCGATAATCACTACAAATAGCTATCAGAATTTCAGTTCCTCTAGCCACAGGTATGTCCCACTTTCTATCTTTTATAATGTTTCTCAGGTAGATGTTAGATCCAAGGTTTGATCTCAGTTTAAGGTAGCATGCATCATCAAGACACTCGTCCAAGAACTTCCCATCAACCCAAGGATCCTTCCATATTTTAACTATTGTCCCCTATCCAATGTTTAACCAAACAGCCGACAAACATTTGTCTCTGGTCTTCAAGATGTTCTTCCACATCCAGCTACATGTTTGCTTCGATTTGTAGGACCATAGGGTCTCATCCTTGATGTACTTGTTGTGGATCCACCAAATCCATAACGAATTCTTCTTGTTGGCAATGTCCCATATAGTTCAAACTAGCCCAGCCACAGTCCAATCTTCCACTCTTCTTATGCCTAGCCCCCCTTCAGCTTTAGGCCTGCATATGATGTCCCAAGACACCGAGTGAATATGCTTTCTTTCTTCTTTATCCCCCCACAAGATGTTACGACATAAGGCTTCAATCTCCTCCATCATGGCTCTTGGTAAGGGAAAAACCCCTATCCAATACAGGTGATACGCAGTCAGGGTCGATATGACCAGTTCCAATATCCCTACCATTGACAGGAGCTTGGCTTTCCACACTTCTAGTTTTGTTTTGATTTTGTCAACAAGAGGGTGCACATCCTCTTAGTGAGCCTACCTGCAAACAAGGGCACACCAAGGTACTTCACAGGAAAGTCGCACACTTCAACACCCACCAAGGAGCTAATCTGACTAGGCGCATTTCTGCTTAGGAAGAGTTGGCTTTTCTGTGGATTTAGCTCCAAACCTGAAGCTTCCTTGAAATGCTGCAAGCACTGCTGAATGTCGGTGATATTATCCTCAGTTTCTTTGGTGAAGACTAAAAGATCATCTGCAAACAGCAAATGGGAAACATTAGTGTCACCTACCTTCAAAGGCACCACCTTGTTTTCATTAACTACCTCATCAAAGATAGAGGTTAAGCATTACATCCCTATGACGAATAGATAAGGAACCAAGGGGTCACCCTGCCTTATGCCACTCGAGGATTGAATAATGTATGTGGGCACTCCATTAATTAGTATTTGGAATGAAGAAGTGTTCAAACACTCTCCGATCCAATGAATCCAGCAATCAGGAAATTCCATTAGTTTAAGAATATTAAGCAAATATCCTCTATCAATGGAATCATACGCCTTGCTCAGATCAGCTTTCAAACAAAGTTTACCGCTAACATTACCTTTTTTGAAGTCATGCACCAGATCATTTGCAAGGAGAATTGCATTCGCAATCCTTCTGCCTTTAACAAAGGCGCACTGGTTTGAGCTTATCAGGTCAGGTAGAATATTCCTCAGCCAATTTGCCATAATTTTTGATATCACTTTGGTGACAAAGTTACACAGTGAAATTGACCTCCAATCACCAACTCGCTGTCGTTGTTTGACTTTGGGAATCAAAGCCACATAGGATTGGTTCATCTCCTTCAACATCCTCCCTTTCAAAAAGAAGTCCTTGATGGCATAGCATACATCATCCCCCACTATATCCCAAGTGGATTTGAAGAAGTGTGCATTCATCCCGTCGGGTCCAGGAGATTTGTCATCATCATAGTTCTTCACTATGTTGTATATTTCATCATCAGTGACCAATTCACACATAGCTCTCCTCTGATTCTCTGTAAGTTTAGGCAATTTGACTCCATTAAACACATAGCTTCTGCCAGGAGCATTGAAAATTTTTTTGTAGTGATCAATGAAGGTATTAGTAATAACTTCCATGTCATTTGTTTACCCACCTTGCACATCAAGAATATGAATTTGTTCCTCATTCTCCTTGTTTTCAACGATGCATGAAAGAACTTTGTATTTGAATCACCATTCTTGAGCCAGAAAATGCGAGATTTTTGTCTCACGATGGATTCCTCAATGTCCCTAGCAGCAATAGCTTCCTCTTTAAGGGTCCTAGCAATATCCCACAGAAGCTCATTGTAAGGATCTTTATCAGCCTCATCTTGGTCCCTTAGAGCCTCTTTTTCCTTATTTTTAGCCGAGTTAACCAAGTGACCAACATTCTCCCAGTTCCAAGTTTGCAAGCTTTTTTTGTGATTTTTAGCCTTTGGCAGAGTCTGTACATAGGGTTTCCATCTACTCTTGCTTTCCACGCTTTAGAGACGACCTCCTTGAACCCAGGAAGGCTGGCCCAAGCATTGAAATAGCGAATAGGGTAGCTGCACTTCTGAACTACATCATCCAGGTGGATAATCTGTGCATGATGGTCACTATATATGGAGGAGAAAATCTCCACCCATAATTTCGGAAACTCACCCAACCCTTGGGAATTGTATAAGGTTCTGTCTATTTTGCTTCAGGTATTATTGTTACCACTATGATGATTGTTCCATGTAAATAAGGAGCCTTTTGCCTCTGCTTCTATCACATTCAGATTATGCATAGCCTCATTGAAATCCCTCATCGACTTCACTGATGGTGTTGCTCATCCTTTTCTTTCCTCCACCTTTCTCACCGCATTGAAATCTCCTGTAATGAGCCATGATCTATTCACTGAGGTACTGATTTTCATCAAATCATCCCAGAGGCATTCCCTCTTGGTGTCTTCATTGTCGCCATAGACCACAGATATCTCAAAGCTTCTTCCTCCAAAGCTCAAGCATAGGTGTAAGACCTTCCTGGATTGTGATAACACTGTGATTTGGATGTCATTTCTCTCCCAAATCACCAGAATTCTAGTTTTCTTACATGAGAAGGAGTTATCAACCCACTTTGCATCTGGCCAAGTTCGATGCATTGCTTTTGCTATTTTACTTCTTTTGATTTTCACCTCAGTAAGAAGAGCCACATCTATCTTAGCTCTTCTCAATTCGGCTCGGACAATGTCCTGCTTCTCCCAGCTGGAAAGGCCATGGACATTCCAAGCCATCAATTTAGGTGTTTCAACCATTAGCCCTTGAGACTGGCCTGCCGCCAGTCGAGGTTGTGTCTTCTATCTCATTGTCTGGTTCATCCAGGGTTTGGAATCTATTCCCCTCCTATTCTTTCCTGGCTGGTGTTTTCTGCCTTCTTGTTCTCCTTGGTCTTACTGTCTTTTTCAGTCTCTCATATCCATCCTTTTCACCAGAGCCCCCACTCTGATTCTCCTTTTTAGGCCTATCCCCAGCAGAACTGGCCTCAGGCATGGTTCCACTCTCAGGAACGTTCTAACGAACATCATCAGACTCCCTAGCTTTAGTCTGTAGGGCACTCTTAGGGTCATTCTGACGAACATATTGTGTTTGTCCTATGCTTTGCATTGATTGAGGTTCCTTGGATTGAGCAATCATCTTCTGCGCTGGAGAAACACCTTGCTCTTCCGTCTTCTCTGTTGGAACAACAACTTTGCATAGCTCCTTATCATGGACGAAGCTTTCACAATGAGGGCACTTATTAGGTAACCCCTCATACGCAATGCTCACAGTGTAGTCATCCCCTTTATCCATCCTCAGCTTCACTGCCTTCGGAAAGGCGGACTTGACGCTCATCAGCACATTCACCCGAGCATAGTCGATTCTTGTTTTCTCCTTCATTTGATGATCCAAGCACTGCGACTTTCCCAGAAAGGACACAATGCGTGTGATCATGGATTCACTCCAAAGTTCAAGCGGAAGGTTAAGGATCAGAGGTAAATCTCTCATGTTCCAAGGGCTCTCCTTTCTCCCACTTCTTCAAGACCAATGGCTTGCCTTTCACCTGCATAGGGCCTTCCTCCATAGCATTAGCAAGGTATGTATCCTCCTAGAATTTTATGATAAAACTTCCGCTTCCTCACCCCAACACCTCCATGGCGTCGGCCGGTCACCACAGTCTGAGCAGGTAATCTTGTAGTGTCGGTATATGTGGCTTGAACCCGATGACATACCCCGCGAGAGTATTTCTCCAGAGAGTGGCGTTCTCATCCACCTCCCTTTGTGGAATGATGATCGTGTCTCCTTCCACCGTCAGATCGGTCTGTGGTAGTCTGGTGTCGATGTCTCCGACTGATTTTTGGAACATTGCAGCGCAATCCTTGGCCACGCTAGCCACCATGATCTCCTCCGTAGCACTAATCCTTCGTTGGGTTCACTTTCCTCCTTGGGTTGGAGGCTGTCGATGGCCATCGCCCCCGGCACTGCCAACACCGCCAGAGTGCGATCCCATTGCAATTCCCAATAGTGACCCTGACCTTCGTTTTGGGCTTACCTTGTTTGTTTTGCCTAAACCTTGTGCTTGGTTGCTTGCTAATCACCTTTAGTGGTGATTAGGGTTTGCTTGTGTTGGAGGTGCTACTTGCAAAATAGCCTAAGTTAGGGTTGAAGAGCAAGTTTGTCACCTAGAGAGATGTCTTTCTCTCTCTTTGCTTCCTCTAGAGTTGAGAGGAAGGTTTGGGCTCGGGCCTTGAGTTATCTTGGGCTTTGTTGAAGCTCTTTTGGGCTTGGTTGAGCCTTGTTGGGCCTTGCCTTGCTTTGAGGAGCCCTGTATCGGGCAAGGATGCCTTGTTTCGGCCATGGGGTATCGCCCATGGGTGTGTCGGCCAAGGTGGTGGTGGTGTGTTGGCCTTTGACTTTGTTGATCTTCTTACTTTGGTTATGTCACCCTAGCTTGGACATGTGGCCGATCCTTGGTTGAGTGGTGGCATGGCATGTGCATGTGTTTTGCAAGGTGGCAAAATGTGTGGGCAAGTGTCCCTTGGTAAGGTGACACCTTGCCTTGGTTTAACCTTGACCCTCATCTATATATGCCTTACCTTTCTCTTCCTTGGGAACCCTTTAGCTCTTTTGTTTCTCTTCCCTCCTTGTGAGCACGACACACCTTCCTTGGAGAGCTTGGTGGATGATCCTTTCCCATTGGTGGAGATCTCTTCTTCTTCCTCTAGCTTGGTGGCTGAACCCTAGGTGGGTCTTGTTCTTTGGTAAGCATCTTCCCTCTCTCCTTAGCATCTTCTTCTCCATCTTGCCTACCCTTCGGCCATTGTGGTTATGATCCTTGTTCCTTTTCTTGAGGTGGCTGAACGTGGTGTGCTTGGAGCTAGAAGCTTAAAGCTTGGATCTTTGGAGCTTGAAGAGTTTTCATAAGGTGGGTTATATAACTTCTAACCCTAGCTATATTACCTTCTCTATGTTGCATGATTCATATATGTGGATGATCGACCATTGCATGTTATGTTTCTTACTCTAGTACATGTTGTTGATCTTATAAATATAGTGAGCATGATGTTGTTGATCTTGTTGATGGTTTATATACCTTTGGATCTAGTTGGCCGAACCATAGTTTAGGGTTTCTTGTGGGGCAATACCCCTTTCTCTCCTTGGTTTTTGAGAAGTGAGTTTGATCTCTAGTGATGTGGGAAATACCCCTCTTGTTTAAGTTGGGAGGTGAGCCTATAATCTAGTTGCTTGGGCAACACCCTCCTCTCACCATGGATTTGAGAGGTGAGCTCTTGGATATGTGATGACCTAAGTTGAGTTTGATCCTTGTGGTTGCCCGATTTGTGATAGAGGTTGTGCAAACCCCCTCTCTCTTGGTTGTTGAGAGGTGAACCGATCTTCTTGATCAATTAGGGTTTGGTGCCCTTGTGCTTGAGGTTGAAGATGACCGTGTTGGGTTGTTCCTTGCACGATATGACCTTGGAGTAGTGCTGCCCAATAGCCTTGTCTTAGGTTGTACCTTTGGCCGATATGCCTAGTTGAGCTTGGCCAATACCCTTTTTGGAGTTGGAGCTTGGGCGATACACCTTGATGTGCGTTCTACATGGCACACCTTGTGATAACTCTTAGCTGATATGAAGTAGTCTTGTGGTGCCCGTTATGGCCCTCTTGACCTTGATGATGACCTTGGGCGATGTGCCTTGACCTTATAGATGTTGCTCCTTGGCCGATAGAGTGCCTAAGTGGATATCCCTGGTTGAGAGCCTTGGGTGATACATGTTAGGATGGTCTCTTGAACGGTATGGGGTGAGTGGTGCACCTTAGTGAGTATCTTAGTGGTGACCAATATGATGTGTTTGATCTTGTTGGGCGATGAGCCTTCTCGGGGTGCCTTGGTATCAGTTGTTGTCATGAGCATGGTGGGCGCTACAAGGATGAGCTTGAGTTACATCATTATGGCTTTGAGTGTTATGAGGTTGGTGGCTGCCCGACATGAAACCCTAACCCTAACCCTAGCTCATGTGCACGAGAGGCCTTTGGCTGATAGCCCCTACTGATGATGCACGATTCATCCTTAGATCTGGTTGCCTGACACCATGTGAGCTGATGGGTTCTTGTTGCACGATAGGTGAAGTGATGGGGTTGGCCGATATGGTGGTGAGCTTGCTTAGGGTTGGGAAACCCTAGCCGATACATCTTTTGGTGAGGGTTGGCGCTGCCTGCCATATCTATAGTGAGGGTTATAGGAGCTTTGGTGAGGGTTCTGATAACTCAGAATATATATGCTAATAATGATAACACAAGTGATATGGTGTAATCACCTTGAATCATGTAAATATGATAATGAGATAAAATGATAGGTTGGGAACCAAGAAGTTTGGAAGGATATGATGTTGCTAAACATGATAATGTGACACATGCATATGATCACAAGTATGGGGCATGACACATGCTTATGATTGATAATAAAACTATGCTTTCTACAGCTTATGTGTAATATACTCATGGATGTTGCTTTATACTTGATAGTATAATAATCATGTTAATCCATGATGGCTTCAGTTATCTCTATGGATGTGTATACTAACCATGCATGTATTTCATGTGGATTCATGGCCTGGTAAGAGCTATGAGATGTATGTTCTTGAATAGCATCATGTGGTAATGAGACAACAAGTTGATAGGTCTGAAGACCTGATATAAGGTTGAGTGCCTGTTTGAGGTGTTACCCTCTGATGATGAGATAAGGGATGTGTTCCCAGAATGCTATTGCATGAGTATGATGCTTTAAGAGGCAGTGGTTGATATCATGAGGGATTGAGGTCCCATGACAGTATGATGATGGCAATAACGATGTAATTATATAAGGCTATGTTTATGCTTTGGTTGCCTCAACAATTGGCTTAAAATATACGAATTAATTATAGATGAGCATATCATGTAGTTTTCCCTGGCCATAGATCCATGATCGTCAGTATTTGGTGATGGTGAAATAGGTTTATCCTGTGGGATTACCTGGACCACATATTGTTGAATATGAGAGGTTTCCCCTAGCCTAAAATAGGAGGATTTGAGTGCAACTGTGGTTGCAGACTCAGGATATGTTGGATTTGAGAAGGGAAGGGCTCACTTCCTCAGGGCATAATAAAATGTAATCCAGCCGAATAGTATATCTTTCTTAGAGTGAAATACAGAACATTGATTGAGGCCTTGCTTATATAGCTGATCTAGTTGTACTATGCAGTTGTGTGTATGATCCTTATATCTTGTGATAAGTTCTTATAAAGCTTATCTTGTCAATCATGTTCCATTAAGAAATACTTGGTTATATGCCTCCTGGATATCTTGGTAGGCTTGATGGTAATAATAGCCTTGCTCAGTATGCTGCTCTTGTTATACACTTTATTAGTTATCTATTGTTATTTGCTTTAACCTTCTGAGGTTTTATAGTTTCAACGGGGAGTTATGTTTCTCGCGGGGACTGTGTGTCTCACCCCGCTGGTTTACACCCTTTTTAGGTGATCGCTCTAGACGTGGTGGTGGTCATGAGGTTGCGGCCGAGCAACAAGAAGAGAAGTAGAATGCAAGAGACGGACATGTTGCTATTTTGGTGGTTTTGTAGTAGAGTCCTAGAGTCATCCCTGTACTCTCAGATCCTCGAAGGTGTTTGACAAAGTTTCACGATGTCTAGCTATTATAATTTTGGTTTATCCTACTGTTGGTCGTATGTGGCCCGTTATGTATATATAAACATGTGATGAACTCTGGTGCTGACGATATAGCTGGCTCTGATAAGTGATGAACATATATCAAAGCATGTAAATATTTTTATAACATGTTTTCTCTATAGGATTTGGATGCAAAAGTTCCCTTGAGTATGCTTTCCACAATCGGTTTTAATTAACCCGTGTTTTGGGTAAGATGAGGTTTTGCACATTTTCACGTGTCATCTCATTGTCTGGGTGATGGCGGGGTGTCACAGTTAGTTTGGTATCAGAGCTCTAGGTTCGCTGAGTCTACAGGGATCTAGGACTAGGTTTGTGTTTGTTCTTGTGAGTTTTCTAGATTTTCTTACAATAACCTTCTACCCTCAGCGAAAGATAAAGCTTAAAGATGTTTGGAAACTATGAAGAACATGTTGTCGAGAGCAGCGATGTTGCATCAGTTGGAGTAGGAGGGAAGGCACATGAACATCGGGTTCCTGAGGTCCCCCAACTTGACCCAGCCATTCTTGAAAACCCTGCCTACCAGCAGCTTATGGTGTAGTTGATGGCTATGATGAATCACATGGTGGAAAGGATGCTAGTGCCTCTGCCAAGAGCACAGGCTCCCCATTGTGAAACATCGGGTATTGGGAAGACCTTTGAGCGGCTTCACCGAGTCAGAGCTTCAGACTATGCTGGAACGGCTGATCCAGTGGATGCAGATCTATGCTCACAGGTCTCAAGAAGGCCTTCCAGATCCTCGACATCCCCGAAGCAAACAAAGTCAAGCACGTTGTCTAACTTCTGAAGGGTAGTACTGGCCACTGGTGGGCCATCGAGGAGGAAAAGCTACCCGGTGAGGAGATCGGTCGGGAGGTTTTCTGGCGAGAGTTTGTCAACAGATACTTCCTGAAGACGTATCTAGATGAGAAGATCAACCAGTTTGAGCATCTATGCCAAGGATCGATGAGCATCACCGAGTATGAAGCCAAGTTCATGGACTTGCTGGGGTTTTGTCCTCACATGGCGGCGACAGATGATGAGCGGATCAGGTGGTTTGAGAAAGGTTTGAGTGCTGAGCTGTCAACACCTGCTGCTGCTTTGGAAAATCGGGAGCAGTTTGCCACATTCATGGAGTCTATCTACAGGATTGAACAATCTGTCAGGGAGAAAAGGGACTCCGTGATCAGGATAAGGCCTGCTCAGTTCTAGGGACTAAGATCTGGTGGCTTCAAGAAGTTAAGGTTTTCAGCACCTTCTGTAATGAAGAATTCTCGTACACCATCTCAGTGGTCTCTGAGTAAGGGAAGAGGTTATGTTTCTTCACCATCGAAGGCACATAGTACAGCTTCTGTGGCAGTGACAGGGTCGTCTAGGCCACAGTTGGAAGGCAGGTCATGTTATCACTGTGGACAGACTGGACACTTGAGGTCAAATTTCCCAAAGAGAGATGTCAAAGTAACACAACAGTTGAGACAGAATCTACAAGGGTCAGACAGCCAGTAGCCCAGTGGTAGCAGAGGGTGAAGATGCGGTCAAGTGTCGCAAGCAGGATCGTCTGCTCAAGGAAGAAGAGGATGTGGACAACAAGCAACAACTCGATTCTATGTTGTGAGTCAGCCGGAGGCAATAGTCAACCCGTGAGTGGTGATAGGTCAGATGGAGTTATTTCATTCTGATTTGTCTTCTTCTTTCTTTATATCTGTTTTGGTTGACCCGGGTTCTACGCACTCTTTTATCGCACGTAATCTACTTGCTAGCTGTCCTTTACTTGTTAGTTGTAAGAAAGATAGCCTGTTGTTAGAAACCCCTCTTGATGGTTCCTCGATGCTTCGAGAGGAGTGTCCATCTTGTGTCTTATCTTTTTCGGGACACAATATACAAGTGGATCTTATACCACTTGATATGCATGGATTTTATGTGATCCTTGGGATGGATACCCTAGAGAAGTATAAGGTTGTGTTGGATTGTGGTTCCAAGCAGGTAGTGTTTGATGACGGTAGGGAAAAGTGGATCTTCCAAGGAGATAGGAAGATTATTCCGACATGTCTAGTATCAGCGATGGTGGTATAGAAGTTGTTGCAGCAAGGTTGTAAGGCATTCTTAGATCACATTGTGGATACCAAGGCAAAAGGTCCTAGCCTTGAGGAGGTGACGGTTGTCCGAGAGTTTGCGGATGTATTTCCTGATGAGTTCCCCGGTGTTCCCCCACCTCGAGATATTGATTTTGAGATCAATCTGGTACTAGGAACACAGCCAGTTGCACAAACACCGTATAGGATGGCTCCAGCAGAGATGGCAGAGTTGAAGAAGCAGTTACATGAGTTGTTGGAGAAAGGTTTCATCCGATCGAGCACTTCACCTTGGGGTTCTCCAGTGTTGTTTGTTAAGAAGAAGGACAGATCGATGCGGCTATGTATAGATTACCGACAGTTGAACAAGGTCATGATCAAGAATAAGTACCCGTTGCTAAGGATCGATGATCTGTTCGATCAGTTGTTGTTGGCTAAATGGACATCAGTAAATCCCTTTGTTTTGATAATGACAAACATTTCATTCTTGTCGATCTAACGTGCTACTTGAGTGTTGCAGGAATAAGGTGGATGACAAATATTATGGAAGATCTATATGCTAAATTGCTTTAATTTCATGAATGTAATCAATTGAAAAAAAACTTGTACAAGTATATAATGTACAAGTACTTAGACATCATGTAAATCAAGCGTTAGATCTTCCCTAGCCAATCACTACACTTAGATAGGTCATCCCCTTCAATAGTGTCATATATGCACACTTAGTACTTTAATTGAAACATTGAAACAGGGTCAATCTCGGTCGACAAAATCCTCGACCGAGACACTCTCGGTCGACAAACTTCTCGACCGAGAAAGACCCAGGTAGCCGTTAGACACAACTGACAAGGTAGTTGGTAGTTGGAGATGAACATTGCAAACACTTGATCCAGAGAGCCAGTCGGTCAACAAAACCTCGACCGAGTAGGTATCTCGGTCGACAATTTCTCGACCGAGATAGACTCTGACAGCAACTGCAGAATTAATTAACTAGCCATTGCTAATGCAACTAACTTATACCTAACGGCTATTTAAGCACTTAGAAACCCCTAGAAAGTGTCTAGAACGTCCTTAAGCACTTGTAGGTCATTCCTATAAATAGGACATGCCTTAGGACACCTAAACTCACTTATTCTACACTTGAGCAATCTTTAAGCATACACTTGCATTATCAACCTGTTTTTGAGCAATTGAGCAATACTTGCAATTGGCTATTCTTCACCTTGCTCTAAATTCGTGTCCTATAGGCTAGTATCTCCTATCCACAGAAATCACACTTCCATATACATTGGTTAGGAGATCTACATGCTTGATATAGGCAAATCAAGCCTTGTGCTTCAAAGGATAAGTTGTAATTTCCATTTTCCTTTCTTGTTCACTTTCATTGCTTGTACTCTCCTTGCTACTCCTAGGTTGGAGGCTGCGGATTGGAGAGGGTTGTGATCTTCTTAGTGAAGAAGGAGACTTTGAACTACTTCAAGAAGGCTGGTGCAACGGGAGGTTACTTCTAAGAGGAAGGCTACTTCAAGGGGGAGCTTGGAGTTACTTCAAGAAGGCTACCTCGAGTTGGTGCATCTACTTCAAAGTGAAGGCTGTTCAAAGGGGTGTAAGAAAGTATTGTATTTTGTGTAATTCCTTGTGAAGGTAATAAAATTAATACTTTCAAAATCCCGGTTGGGTAAGCAACCGGGTAGTGGACTGACTGCCTTAGTATTTACTAAGGTAGGAACCACTCTAAATCCCTTGTCTCCTTCTTACTTTTTCATTTGTGGTTGTTTGAGTTAAATAATTGTTAAATTAACTTTAAAATCCTATTCACCCCCCCTCTAGTGGTTTTTCAATTGGTATTAGAGCAGGCTTCAAGGAACTCTAACCAAGTCTTGAAGAATGGGTGACGGATTGCTCAACAACCTCAACATTGAAGGGACACTTGTGGCTAGACCTCCGACATTCGATGGAACTAACTACACCTACTGGAAAAGAAGAATGCAATTTTATTTCCAAGGGATTAGTTGGTATCTATGGAGGATGGTGTCAACCCCCTATGAACTTCCTCAAGTGGAATATGCAGCTTGGGACACCAATACGGTAAAGTCGGATCAAATGAATGCAAAGGCTGTAACTATTCTCTATTGTTCAATTTCAGTAGGAGAATTTAATAGGATATCAAATTGTGAAACAGCCTATGAAATTTGGCATAGACTTTCCATAACTTATGAAGAGACTGTTCAAGTTAAGAATTCTAAAATTGGAATGCTTAAACAAAAGTTTGAACAATTCCGTATGGATCCGAATGAATCTATTAGTGAAATGTATGCAAAATTCTCTTCGATTGTAAATGGTTTGAATGCTTTAGGTAAAGTTATTAGTGAGGAAGACCAGGTGTCAAAGATCCTTAGATCACTTCCTCCCAAATACAAGCCCAAGGTGACGGCCATTGAAGAAGCAAATGACCTCACCCGACTGAGGATGGAACAACTCATTGGAAACCTAGAAGCTCATGAAGCAACCCTAGAAGAAGTAGAAAGAAGAGAACGTGAACTACAACAAGGGAAAAAGAAGGATGTGGCTCTAAAAGCTTCAAAAAACACTACACCGGAGAGTGATGAGTCAAGTGAAGAAGAAGGAGAAGAAGCCTTGATTGTCAATGGTAAGAAATATAAAAGATTTAGATCTAACAAAATTTCTAGCTCTTCTTCATCTCCTCCTAGGTGTTTTGAGTGTGGAAAGAAAGGACATCTCAAAAATGAATGCCCTAAAGCAAAGAAAGGAAAGAAAATCTCACACAAAAAGAAGGGAGAAAAAGCTTATAAAGCTGCATGGGACGAGTCAAGTGAGAGTGAAAGTGGAGAAGAAAAGGTGGAATGTCTAATGGCAAGAGAAGATGATGAAGACTCTCAAGAGGTAAGCCTTCTTGATCTTCCTAAAGAAGAGTTAATTACTAGTCTGCAAGAAACTCATGATAAGTATGTTGATTGCAAAAAGAAACTAAAGAAGGTTACCAAAACAAATGATGAGTTATATGCTAGATTAAATGATCTCTCTTCTGAAAAGAACAACATTGATCTTGAGAATCTATCTTTAAAAACATCTTTAAATGACTACACTAGAAAGTTACTTACTCTAGAAACAAATGTTGATCTTCTTTCTCAAGAAAAGACTGATTTTTTAGCTAAACTAAATGATTTTTAGTCCCAACCAATTTTATGTAACCATCTAGACTATGACAATGTTGTAAAAGAAAGAGACTCTCTATTATCTGATTTAGATCAAGCAAGAAAAGACTTACACAAGAAGATGGATGACATTGCTAAGCTACAAAGAAACCTAAATGACTTAAGAGGAAAAGACATCCTTAATAACATTATGAAAACTTCCTCTAGTTTCAATGGAAGAAGAGGTTTGGGATATGCTCCAAAGAAAAATCAACCCAAAAGAACTAAAGCATCCAAGACTCAGACTATGTTTGTACCTAAGAACACAATTCCTAGAAAGAGGAATGAAGTTGATTCTATTACTTGTCATTTTTGTCTACGTCTTGGACATTATTTATTTTCATGCCCTTATAAGACCAAGGATTCCGACTTAGTTTGGGTCCCAAAACCCCAAACTTAGTAGACTTGAATGAAATTAAGTTGAGATATGATCCAATGCTCATTTTTGCAAATTATATTGTCTTATCTCAACTTAATGAAAGGTCTCATGCATTATGGTAATTTTCTGAACTGCTGTACTGAAACAGAAACTTATTCGGTCGAAGTATTGTCGACCGAAAATATAATCGGTCGAACTTTTGTCGACCGACCAGATGCCTGTAACAAATTAAAATCTACAGCAACAACCTGAGTAACACAGCAACCATTTCGGTCGAAAATTGGTCGACCGAGCAGAACTTCTGTTTTTCTTCAGTTTTTAATCTGCAATACAACAACTTTCTTGATCGACGATTGGTCGACCGAGAGAGTTGTCGGTCAAACTTTTGTCGACCGACTGAAGTTCTGAGTCATATTTTTTATTCAGTCTGTAATTAAATGCTTCTAACCATACCAGACCATCACATGGGTACCAAAACCTACATTTTAATGCAGAATTGGGTGGTTGACAGTGGATGTTCCAAACACATGACCAGAAACAAGGATGTGTTTCAAACTTTTGAAGAAAAGAAGAGTGGAACAGTCACCTTTGGAGATAATGGTAAAGGTAAAATCGTTGGAATAGGTAACATTGGTACAAACCTCGAAATAAAGAATGTTTTACTCGTTGATGGTTTGCACCATAATTTAATAAGTGTTCGTCAATTATGCGATAGTGGATATGATTTTTTATTTAAAAAATATTGCTGCAAGTTATTAATAGAAAACACTACAAATGTTGTTTATGAAGGAAAACGAGTTGGAAACCTTTATCTTCTTAGACCTAACTGTATGAAATCTGTAGTAGGAAAATGCTTACTTGCAAATGAAAATACTTTCCAACTATGGCATAAAAAGTTAGGACATGCTAGTTCACATGTTATCAAAAAGTTAGTTAAATATGATCTTGTTCGTGGTTTGCCTAATTTATCTTTTGATCAAGTTGAAAATTGTGAACCATGTACCTTGGGTAAGCAAACAAAAACCTTATTTAAACCCAAACATGTACTTAGCACCTGTAGATCTTTAGAATTGATTCATATGGACTTATTTGGACCTATGAGGACACAATCTATTGGTGGCAAAATATATTGTTTTGTTATTGTTGATGATTATAGTAGATATACATGGGTACATTTTCTTGCAACCAAAGATGACACTATTCATGTCTTTATAAAATTTTGTTCCAAGGTTGAAAATCTATTACAAAACAAAATATGTACCATTAGAATTGATCATGGTGGAGAATTTGAGAATCATTTATTTGAAGAATTTTGCACATCTCAAGGATACACTCACAACTTTTTTGCTCCACACACTCCACAACAAAATGGTATAGTTGAAAGGAAAAATCGATCAGTACAAGAAATGGCTAGGACTATGTTGCTCGAACATGACACACCTAAAACTTTTTGGGCTGAAGCTATAAACACCGCATGCTATGTGTTAAATAGAGTAACTGTTCACTCCTATTTGAAGAAAACACCATATGAAATAATACATACTAAGAAACCTAGAGTTGACTATTTTCATACCTTTGGATCCACATGCTATATCTTAAACATTAAAGAGGATAGAGATAAGTTTGATTCTAAATCACATAAAGCATTCTTCTTGGGATATTCTACCTCTAGCAAAGCATTTAGAGTCTACAACACTATTTCTAGAAAAGTTGAGGAATCTATTCATATTTCTTTTCATGAAGAGCTAAAATCAGAAAATCCTGAAATAGTTGATCTCACTCATCAATTCGAAAACTTATCCATACCCAATGATAGTGAGAAAAATACTACAAGCAATGAAAACGCTGAAACACAACCTATACCTAGACTCATTAAGGATCATCCTCAAGAATTAATTATTGGGAATCCCAATGATAAAGTCAAAACTCGTTCTTCTTTTAAGGATGTTGCAAACATGGCCTTTGTTTCTATTATTGAACCTAAGAAGGTATCTGAAGCTCTTAAATATGACTATTGGATAATAGCAATGCAAGAAGAATTAAATCAATTCACTAAAAATGATGTATGAGATTTAGTTCCTAAACCACAAGATAAAACCATCATTGGAACTAAATGGGTTTTTAGGAATAAGCTAAATGAGGCAGGGGAAGTAATAAGGAATAAAGCTTGGTTAGTAGCACAAGGATATAATCAACAAGAAGGAATAGAATTTGATGAAACGTATGCACCAGTAGCAAGACTTGAAGCTATTAGAATGTTACTAGCTATTGCTGCACATAAAAACATCAAACTCTACCAAATGGATGTAAAAAGTGCATTTCTAAACGGAATCATTCAAGAAGAAGTATATGTTGCCCAACCACCTGGTTTTGAAATACCGGAAAAAGGTGACCATGTTTATAAACTTAAGAAAGCACTTTATGGTTTAAAACAAGCACCTAGAAACTGGTATGAAAGGCTCAAGACATATCTTTTTGATAATGGTTTTTCTATTGGAAATTCAGATTCTACTTTATTTTTCAAAACATATACATCTGATTTTCTAGTTGTTCAAATATATGTTGATGATATTATTTTTGGAGCTTCAAATGAATCGTTGTGCACACAATTCAGTGACATTATGCAAAAAGAATTTGAAATGAGCCTCATGGGTGAACTAACTTTCTTTCTTGGTTTCCAAATTAAACAAACGCCTGCCGGGATTTTTATAAGCCAAGAAAAGTATACTAAAGAACTCTTAAAACATTTTGGGATGGATGAGTGCAAACATGCTACTACTCCTATGGCTACCTCTATTAAAATTGATAAGGATGAAAATGGGGAACCTATTGATGATTCCTTATATAGAGCCATGATTGGTAGTTTGCTTTATTTAACCGCTTTTAGACCGGACATCATGTTTTCCGTTGGTCTTTGTGCTCGATTTCAATCACAACCCATGCACTCTCATTTTCAAGCAGTTAAACGGATTCTTCGATACTTAGCCGGCACCACATGTTTTGGCTTATGGTACCCAAAAGGACAATCCTTGGATTTTAAAGCTTATACTTATGCTGATTATGCTAGTTGTTGACTTGACCGCAAGAGCACTAGTGGTGGTTGTTTCTTGTTAGGAAGAGCTTTAGTATCTTGGTTTAGCAAGAAACAAAACACGGTTGCCCTCTCTACAACTGAAGCTGAATATATGGCAGCCGGATCTTGTTGTGCTCAAGTGCTTTATATGCAACAAGTGTTAAACGATTATGGTTTTACTCTTTCATCTACGCCTATCTTTTGTGATAACACAAGCGCTATAAACTTAGAACACAATCCTATTTTACACAGCCGAGCTAAACATATTGAAATCCGTCATCACTTTTTAAGGGATCATATCTCTAAGAATCATGTTTCCCTTCATCATGTTGATACGGAAGATCAATTGGCTGATATTTTTACAAAACCGCTTCCACTAGACCAATTCAACAAAATAAGGAAGCAACTGCTTATCACTCCTTTAGAAGATGTTTTCTTTGATATTTGTGCTTCTTGAAAATGTTTTTATTTGCATCATTTTTGGTTTTTTAAATGGACATCTTTTTCATTGGATTTGATGGGACATCTAATTAAGGGGGAGTTTTCTTGTTTTTAATAGATATCTTTTTGAAATGACAAAGGGGGAGAAATAAAAATAAATCTTAAAACTTAGTAATTGTGGAAAACTCAATCAATGAGTTTCATAAACTCTTGGCTTTACATTGAAAGTTGCTATATTCCCTAAAGAATTGGATTTCATGTTCTATAATTCATGGGGAATAATAAGCACACATTTTATAAACAAGAGAAGAAATTCAAAAAGGTAATCTTCAGGTATGAAACTCACATGTTTTATATTTCCTTAATTTATATTTTGGAAATGTTTGTCATCTTCAAAAAGGGGGAGATTGTTGGCTAAATGGACATCAGTAAATCCCTTTGTTTTGATAATGACAAACATTTCATTCTTGTCGATCTAACGTGCTACTTGAGTGTTGCAGGAATAAGGTGGATGACAAATATCATGGAAGATCTATATGCTAAATTGCTTTAATTTCATGAATGTAATCAATTGGAAAAAACTTGTACAAGTATATAATGTACAAATACTTAGACATCATGTAAATCAAGCGTTAGATCTTCCCTAGCCAATCACTACACTTAGATAGGTCATCCCCTTCAATAGTGTCATATATGCACACTTAGTACTTTAATTGAAACATTGAAATAGGGTCAATCTCGGTCGACAAAATCCTCGACCGAGACACTCTCGGTCGACAAGCTTCTCGACCGAGAAAGACCTAGGTAGCCGTTAGACACAGCTGACAAGGTAGTTGGCAGTTGGAGATGAACGTTGCAAACACTTGATCCAGAGAGTCTGTCGGTCGACAAAACCTCGACCGAGTAGGTATCTCGGTCGACAATTTCTCGACCGAGATGGACTCTGACAGCAACTGCAGAATTAATTAACTAGTCGTTGCTAATGCAACTAACTTATACCTAACGGCTAGTTAAGCACTTAGAAACCCCTAGAAAGTGTCTAGAACGTCCTTAAGCACTTGTAGTTCATTCCTATAAATAGGACATGCCTTAGGACACCTAAACTCACTTATTATACACTTGAGCAATCTTTAAGCATACACTTGCATTAGCAACCTGTTTTTGAGCAATTGAGCAATACTTGCAATTGGCTATTCTTCACCTTGCTCTAAATTCGTGTCCTATAGGCTAGTATCTCCTATCCACAACAATCACACTTCCATATACATTGGTTAGGAGATCTACATGCTTGATATAGGCAAATCAAGCCTTGTGCTTCAAAGGATAAGTTGTAATTTCCATTTTCCTTTCTTGTTCACTTTCATTGCTTGTACTCTCCTTGCTACTCCTAGGTTGGAGGCTGCGGATTGGAGAGGGTTGTGATCTTCTTGGTGAAGGAGAATTTGAACTACTTCAAGAAGGCTGGTGCAATGGGATGTTACTTCTAAGAGGAAGGCTACTTCAAGGGGGAGCTTGGAGTTACTTCAAGAAGGCTACCTCGAGTTGGTGCATCTACTTCAAAGTGAAGGCTGTTCAAAGGGGTGTAAGAAAGTATTGTATTTTGTGTAATTCCTTGTGAAGGTAATAAAATTAATACTTTCAAAATCCCAGTTGGGTAAGCAACCGAGTAGTGGACTTCCTGCCTTAGTATTTACTAAGGTAGGAACCACTCTAAATCCCTTGTCTCCTTCTTACTTTTTCATTTGTGGTTGTTTGAGTTAAATAATTGTTAAATTAACTTTAAAACCATATTCACCCCCCCTCTAGTGGTTTTTCAGTTGTGTGGTGCTACAGTGTTCTCAAAGATTGATCTATGGTCCGTATATCATTAGTTAAGGATTAAGGCGGATGACATACCAAAGTCAGCGTTTAGGATGAGGTATGGTCACTTTGAGTTTGTGGTTATGTCGTTTGGGCTAACCAATGCACCTGCTACTTTCATGGATCTGATGAACTGAGTGTTCCTTCTATTTCTAGATCAATTTGTTGTAGTATTCATAGATGACATTTTGATCTATAGCTGGGACAGGCAAGAGCATGAACAACATCTTCAACAAGCATTGACTCTTCTTCGCCAACATCAGTTGTATGCCAAGTTCAGTAAGTGTGAGTTTTGGTTGAAAGAAGTGACTTTCTTGGGTCATGTGATATCTGCAGAAGGAGTCAGAGTGGACCCCAAGAAAGTGGAATCAGTGGCAGATTGGGAACAACCAAAGACACCGACCGAAGTTTGTAGTTTTCTGGGTTTGGCAGGATACTACCAGAGGTTTATCAAGGACTTCAGTGAAATCACATTGCCGATCACAAAGTTGACCAGGAAGGATGTACCTTTTGTCTAGGATGATCGTTGTCAGCAGGCTTTCCAAAGTTTGAAGGAGAAGCTGACTAGTGCTCCAGTGCTAGTGCTGCCAGAGCCTGGGAAGGGCTATGTTGTTTTCTGCGATGCTTCCAAGAAAGGCTTAGGTTGCGTATTGATGCAGGAGGATCATGTGGTTTCTTTTGCTTCGCGACAACTTAAGAAACATGAGGAGAACTAACCGACACATGATTTAGAGTTGGCAGTGGTGGTCCATGTATTAAAGATTTAGAGACACTATCTTTATGGGGAAGTGTGTCAGATCTTTACAAATCATAAGAACTTGAAGTACATCTTTTCGCAGAATGAACTGAACATGCGACATCATCGTTGGATGGAGCTAATCAATGATTATGATTGCACCATTGAGTATCGTCCTGGTAAGGCAAATGTGGTAGCTGATGCGCTTAGTAGAAAGTCTTCTTCTCTCCCCACGAAGAAGTCATAGTTGAGTTCCTTGGTATGCCATAGGCGAGATATGTTTGTCTCCTTGCGGCAGATGAATGTGCAGTTGGAAGTTTCCTTGTTGGCAGGATTGTTGGGACAAATGCAAGTCAAGCCTACGCTGAGATAGAAGATCAAAGACACACAACAGCCAGATGATACCGTGTAGTTGATCAGGTCAGAGCTCAGCAGCGAAAAGTGTGATGGGTTCCATGAGTCTGAGGATGGACTAGTTTGCTATCATGGTAGGATGGTGGTCCTCGATGTTGATAATATAAGGAAGTTAGTGCTCGAGGAAGCACACACATCGATGTATGCTATGCATCCAGGAGTCACCAAGATGTATCGTAATATGAAAGACCTGTATTGGTGGTCTGGCTTGAAGAAGGATGTAGTAGAGTTTGTGGCTAAGTGTGCAATATGTCAGCAAGTTAAAGCTGAGCATTAGAAGCTGGAAGGTACGTTGCAACCCATGCCGATACCACAATGGAAATGGGATCACATAGCCATGTATTTTGTAGTTGGTCTACCTAAGACAACTAGGAACCATGATTCCATTTGGGTAATAGTGGACATGCTGACAAAATCTGCTCATTTCATACCTGTAAAGACAACGTATACAATAGAGAATCTTGCTCAGGTGTATGTAGACGAGATAGTGCATTTACACGGTGTACCAGCAATGATAGTTTCCGACAGAGGCCCTCAGTTCATGAGTCGTTTCTGGGAATAGTTGCACAAAGCGTTGGGAATGCAGTTGAGGTTTAGCACTGCCTTCCACCCACGGACGGATGGACAGTCTGAAATTAAGGACTATTTAGACCTTGGAGGATCTTCTCTGAGCTTGTGTCTTGTAGTTCCTAGGTGGTTGGGACGTGCATCTCAGTCTGATAGAGTTCTCTTACAATAATAGTTACCAGCGGATCATTGACATGGCTCCTTATGAGGCTCTATATGGAAGGAAATGCATATCTCCTTTATGCTGGTATGAGTCTGGTGAATATCAACTTTTGGGTCCTGAGCTAGTACAACAGACAACAGAAAAGATCAAAGTGATACAACAACAGTTGAAAGCGGCACATGATAGATAGAAGTCTTATGCAGACAATCATTGATGACCTTTAGAGTTCCAAGTGGGAGACAAAGTGTATCTCAAGGTCTCACCTTGGAAAGACGTGCTAAGATTTGGCCGGAAAGGCAAACTGGCACCCAGGTATATGGGGTCATACCCGGTAATAGCACATGTTGGCAAGGTAGCTTACAAGTTAGAGCTGCCACCAGAGTTGTACAGGTTACATCCAGTGTTCGATATCAGCATGTTGAAGAAAAGTCATCCAGACACCAGGACAGTGATACATCTAGTTGAGGTTGAGCTTGATGAAGACGTGACCTATAAGTAAGGTCCGGTGGCGATCCTTGACAGGAGGGTAAAAACGTTGTAGAGGAAGGACTTGGTTCTTGTGAAAGTTCTTTGGCATCATCATGGTGTTGATGAAGCCACGTGGGAGCCTGAGGAAGAGATGAGGCGGAAGTATCCCTCGCTTTTCTCTTCGGATTTTGGGGACAAAATCCCTTTGTAGAGGTTTATGGCTTGTAAGGACCCTGACCTTCGTTTTGGGCTTACCCTGTTTGTTTTACCTAAACCTTATGCTTGGTTTCTTGCTAATCACCTTTAGTGGTATTAGGGTGTGCTTGTGTTGGAGGTTCTACTTGCAAAATAACATAAGTTAGGGTTGAAGAGAAAGTTTGTCACCTATAGAAATGTCTTTCTCTCTCTTTGCTTCATCTAGAGTTGAGAGGAAGGTTTGGGCTCATGCCTTGAGTTGTCTTGGGCTTTGTTGAAGCTCTATTGGGCTTGGTTGAGCCTTGTTGGCCCTTGCCTTGCTTTGAGGAGCCCTATATCGGGCAAGGATGCCTTGTGTTGGCCACAGGGTATCGCCCATGGGTGTGTCAGCCAAGGTGGTGGTGGTGTGTCGGCCTTTGACTTTGTTGACCTTCTTGCTTTGGTTATGTCACCCTAGCTTGGACATGTGGCCGATCCTTGGTTGAGTGGTGGCATGGCATTTGCATGTGTTTTGCAAGGTGGCAAAACGTGTGGGCAAGTGTCCCTTGGTAAGGTGACACCTTGCCTTGGTTTAACCTTGACCCTCATCTATATATGCCTTACCTTTCACTTCCTTGGGAACTCTTTAGCTCTTTTGTTGCTCTTCCCTCCTTGTGTGCACGACACACCTTCCTTGGAGAGCTTGGTGGACGATCCTTTCCCCTTGGTGGAGATCTCTTCTTCTTCCTCTAGCTTGGTGGTCGAACCCTAGGTGGGTCTTGTTCTTTGGTAAGCATCTTCCCTCTCTCCTTAGCATCTTCTTCTCCATCTTTCCTACCCTTCGACCATGGTGGTTATGATCCTTGCTCCTTTTCTTGAGGTGGCCGAAAGTGGTGTGCTTGGAGCTAGAAGCTTAAAGCTTGGAGCTTTGGAGCTTGAAGAGTTTGCTTAAGGCAGGTTACATAACTTCTAACCCTAGCTATACTACCTTCTCTATGTTGCATGATTCATATATGTGAATGATCGGCCATTGCATGTTATGTTTCTTGATCTAGTACATATTGTTGATCTTATAAATATAGTGAGCATGATGTTGTTGATGGTTTATATACCTTTGGATCTAGTTGGACGAACCATAGTTTAGGGTTTCTTTTGGGGCAATACCCCTTTCTCTCCTTGGATTTTGAGAAGTGGGTTTGAGCTCTAGTGATGTGGGCAATACCCCTCTCTCATTTAAGTTGAGAGGTGAGCCTATATTCTAGTTGCTTGGGAAACACCCTCCTCTCACCATGGATTTGAGAGGTGAGCTCTTGGATATGTGATGACCTAAGTTGAGTTTGATCCTTGTGGTTGCCCGATTTGTGATAGAGGTTGTGCAAAACCCCTCTCACTTGGTTATTGAGAGGTGAGCCGATCTTCTTGATCAATTAGGGTTTGGTGCCCTTGTGCTTGAGGTTGAAGATGACCATGTTGGGTTGTGCCTTGCACGATATGACCTTGGAGCAGTACTTCCTGATAGCCTTGTCTTGGGTTGTACCTTTGGCCGATATGCCTAGTTGAGCTTGGCCAATACCCTTTGTGGAGTTGGAGCTTGGGCGATACACCTTGATGTGCGTTCTGCACAGCACACCTTGTGATAACTCTTGGCCGATACGAAGTAGTCTTGTGGTTCCCATTATGGCCCTCTTGACCTTGATGATGACCTTGGGCGATGTGCCTTGACCTTATAGATGTTTCTCCTTGGCCGATAGAGTGCCTAAGTGGATATCCCTGGTTGAGAGCCTTGGGTGATACATGTTAGGATGGTCTCTTGAATGGTATGGGGTGAGTGGTGAACCTTAGTGAGTATCTTAGTGGTGACCAATATGATGTAATTGATCTTGTTGGGCGATGAGCCTTCTCGGGGTGCCTTGGTATCGGTTGTTGTCATGAGCATGGTGGGCGCTACAAGGCTGAGCTTGAGTTCCATGCCGCTGGCCGATACCAGCGTTGAACGCTAGGGAAGTTGCTGCCCGTTACAAACCCTAAACTCTAGTTGAACGATAGGCTCTCTTGTAAAACCTTAGTGGCCATCTTGCCCATGGACGACATGATGCCTTGGCCGTCATAAGGGTCCTCTGGATGACATGGTTTGGTGGTTGGACGATAGGATCCTTGGGCGTAATTACCTTGATCTTTATGGCTTTGAGCGTTATGAGGTTGGTGGCTGCCCAACATGAAACCCTAACCCTAACCCTAGCTCGTGTGCGCGAGAGGCCTACGGCCGACAGCCCCTGCTGATGATGGATGATTCATCCTTGGATCTGGTTGCCCGATACCATGTGAGCTGATGGGTTCTTGTTGCATGAAATGTGAAGTGATGGGGTTGGCCGATATGGTGGTGAGCTTGCTTAGGGTTGGGAAACCCTAGCCGATACATCTTTTGGTGAGGGTTGGCGTTGCCCGCCATATCTATAGTGAGGGTTACAGGAGCTTTGGTGAGGGTTTTGATAACTAGGAATGTATATGGCTAATAATGATAACACAGGTGATATGGTTTAATCACCTTGAATCATGTAAATATGATAATGAGATAAAATGATAGGTTGTGAACCAAGAAGTTTGGAAGGATATGATGTTGCTACACATGATAATGTGACACATGCATATGATCACAAGTATGGGGCATGACACATGCTTATGATTGATAATAAAACTATGCTTTCTACTGCTTATGTGTAATATACTTATGGATGCTGCTTTATAATTGATAGTATAATAATCATGTTAATCCATGATGGCTTCAGTTATCTCTATGGATGTGTATACTAACCATGCAGGTATTTCATGTGGATTCATGGTCTGGTAAGGGCTATGAGATGTATGTTCTTGAATAGCTCCATGTGGTAATGAGACAACAAGTTGATAGGTCTGAAGACCTGATATAAGGCCGAGTGCCTGTTTGAGGTGTTACCCTCTGATGATGAGATAATTGATGCGTTCCCAGAATGTTGTTGCATGAGTATGATGCTTTAAGAGGCAGTGGTTGATATCATGAGGGATTGAGGTCCCAGGATAGTATGATGATGGCAATAATGATGTAATTCTATAAGGCTATGTTTATGCTTTGGTTGCCTCAACAATTGGCTTAAAATATACTAATTAATTATAGATGAACATATCATGTAGTTTGCCCTGGCCATAGATCCATCATCGTCAATATTTGGTGATGGTGAAATAGGTTTATCCTGCGGGATTACTTGGAGCACATATTGTTGAATATGCGAGGTTTCCCCTAGCCTAAAATAGGAGGATTTGAGTGCAACTATGGTTGCAGACTCAGGATATATGGAGCATGGTGAACAGACCCATGGCTCAGGATATGTGATGATGAGCATGATGTGTTCATGGCTCGGATGTATATATGGGTATCTTGCAGAGCTGACCCAGAGGCTGAGGCCCTATAAGCATAAGATTGTGGTCTTGCTTGATGATTCATGAACTAACCACAAGAAGGTGAGGTCATGGAGTCCGGATCTCCTTAGACCTTGTATGGCACCGGATTGGGCTTCACAGCCAATGGTTGGATTTGAGTAGGGAAGGGCTCACTTCCTCAGGGCATAATAAAACATAATCCAGCCGAATAGTATATCTTGCTTAGAGAAAAATACGGAACATTGATTGAGGCCTTGCTTATATAGCTGATCTAGTTATACTATGCAGTTGTGTGTATGATCCTTATATCTTGTGATAAGTTCTTATAAAGCTTATCTTGTCAATCATGTTCCATTAAGAAATACTTGGGTATATGCCTCCCGGATATCTTGGTAGGCTTGATGGTAATAATAGCCTTACTCAGTATGCTACTCTTGTTATACACTTTATCAGTTATCTATTGTTATTTGCTTTAACCTTCTGAGGTTTTATAGTTTTGACGGGGAGTTAGGTTTCTCGTGGGGACTGTGTGTCTCACCCTGTTGGTTTACACCCTTTTTAGGTGATCGCTCTAGACGTGGTGGTGGTCGTGAGGTTGCGTCCGAGCAGTAAGAAGAGAAGTAGAAGGCAAGAGACGAACATGCTACTATTTTGGTGGTTTTGTAGTAGAGTCCTAGAGTCATCCATGTACTCTCAGGTCCTCAGAGGTGTTTGACAACGTTTCACGATGTCTAGCTGTTGTAATTTTGGTTTATCTTGCTGTTGGTCGTATGTGGCCCATTATATATATATATATATAAATAGGTGATGAACTCTGGTGTTGATGGTACAGCTGGCTCCGATAAACGATGAACATATATCAAAGCCTATAAATATTTTTATAACATGTTTTCTCTACATGATATGGATGCAAAAGTTCCCTTGAGTATGCTTTCCACAATCAGTTTTAATTAACCTGTGTTTTGGGTAAGATGAGGTTCCGCACGTTTTTGCGTGTCATCTCGTTGTCTAGGTGATGGCGTGGTGTCACACTTATGCCCTGAGGAGATGAGGTATACCACTCATACTCCAACCGACCACGACGGCGTAAAGCATCAGTTCCATACCTTGGTCAATGGAAGAGTCAGACTCCAGGACCTCATTTGTCTCGGTCAGTGCAAGACTATATGCAGGACATCTTGTGTCTCTGCTAAATAGCTTTCTAGGGTATACTAGAAACTTTGCTATAGAGTTATAGCCCGTAGCATATACTCTTTTCAGGATATGGCCCGTAGCCAATGTCGGGTATTGTGGAGTTATGGCCCGCAGCCATAATCTTATTGGGATATGGTCCATAACCATTCTTGGGCATAGGATTTGGCCCGCAGACATTCCTATGAGGCATAAGGATATATTCGCCCATTACCCCCACATACTCAAAAGTATGCATTCCAGGTTATGTCGCGGAGCAACCCGTTTCACCATTTAGCAAATTTTGACACTGATGGATCTACGGCCAGGGTACTACATGATAAGATTCCACTTGATTAATTAAGTACATTACTGTATTCTTTTAACATCAGTCCAGTTTTCAAACATGAAATATTATGACAAATTCTACAAAGAAAAGTATAATAAATCTATCAAGTACTTTTTAAAACTTTATAAAACATTGGAATCTCAATCCCTTATCTAATTTCTAGGAATTCACATCCCTCAACATCATCATCATGTTTACTGGATCTGGGTATTCAAACCCTTAGTTCCTTACTGAACATGATTACCACTTATCGGGTAACTATTACCTCCAGGTCATCTGACCAAGGTATTCAGGATACTTGTTACACAAGCATCTCACATGGCTCACAAGGCCCATTAAGTATCTTGTCACCTCTCACTAGGCAACAATCTTATTTACATGACTCACAAGGCCATTGCACATCTTGTCACCTCTCTCTAGGTAACAACTTATTTACATGGCTCACAAGGACATTGCAAATTATACTTTTATTCAAGTATTTAACATGTCTTACAAGGTTTATATAACAAAAGAATTATAACCTTCCCATCATTAAGGTTAAGGTTTCCCTTCCTTATTGATTAGGGTTTCTCTTACATATCATCACCCTTCATTAGGTTTAGGGTTTTCCTTTATTAACCATTTAGGTTCTCATGATCATATTATTAATGATCAAGCCCTAATTCATTGCTCCACACAGCTGGGAGCCAATATTGATAACATAAGTATTCAATCATGCTTATTTATTCTCATCATTTATCATTAAATGAATTATCAACACAAGATATGAGTTTTTCTCTCAACTTTGCCAGAATATGATTACATCATACTTTATTAACTTGGCTTAACCTGTTCATAAGGTATGTTAGCCTACACTTATCAAAGTGCATTACATCTCAATGTAACAATTGACATGACACACTTCATGTGTTACTCATCCAAGTATATTGGATTTAGAATACATCAAGGTGTATCAATCTTGAGGTACTGGAAGTAATATCTATCATGTCTTGATGTATCACTTCTCTCATCACCTTTATCTTAAGTTCATCAACTTATCTTGTATTAGGGTATCTCCCATCCTAATATTTTATGCACCAGTTCATCACATTTATCATGTAATGTATTGGTCATAAGTCACTTATTTGAAACATGCAACCATTATCAATGATATGGACTCATCTCGAATTAAGGAATTATTGATATAAAGATATCCATTATCAACCTCTTTAGGTGTTTCACTTATCAATATATTAGTCACTATTCCATTATTAGGAATAGGGTTTTCCATCTTTATAAATTAGGGTTCACATAACATCTCCCCATATGTGGGTTTCACATAGCATTACCTGAAATTAGGGTTTCTCAACTCAACCCAAAGTTAGGGTTATGGTTTATCATCATATTGCCCAAGATTAGGGTTTCATGCTCTATAACCCAAAATTAGGGCTTCACATACCTTTACCCTATATCAGGGTTAAGATTTCATATTAGGGTTTCATATAGCATTATATAGCATCACCCTGGGATTAGAGTTCATATCACATCTATGTATTAGGGTTTCACTTGACATCACCCTTGATTAGGGTTTCACATGACTTCACCCTTGATTAGGGTTTCACATGACATCACCCTTAATTAGGGTTTCATGAAGCATCCTCTTAAATTAGGGTTTCTCATTATATTATCCTGAATTGGGATTTCTTATATCATTACCCTAGATTAGGGTTTCATGTAGCATTGCTCTAAATTAGGGTTAGGACTCATCAACCTTCTCAATTAGGGTTTCATGGTCACTTTATCAAGAATCATACCCTAATTACATATTTTATTCATGTTGAGAGTGTTGAGGTTTAACCACACTAGTACATGAATGGTCTGTAGTGTCGATTTTTTTAAGCCTGCAGCGTCACTTTCTAACCGACGCCTAAGTGGTCGTCGCTATAGAATTTTCTCTATAGCGTCGGTTTATTTGACCAAATAAAATCGACCTTACAGAGTAAACACTGACGCAAAAGGTTGTAAAAAATCTGACCCAGGCGAGAAAAAAGGAGCCTGTAAGGTCAGTTATTAAAAAAAACTGACCCTATAAAACTCCCTCGGTTGAGAAAATTGTCGACTAAAAACATTTCGGTCGACAATTTTCTCGACTGAGGATCACACTGAAGTGGTTATTCAATCTTTAGGGTCGGTTATTTAAAAAACCGACGCTAAAAATTACGATTTTTTTTTAATTTCTGCAGAAAATGAAATAGAATAGAAGAACAAGAAGATTCATATATTCTGGGAGAGTGGAGCATTGATGCTCAACCGTCACCATTCAAAACCAAACATTCATGAAAAAAATGATTCATAATCACATAAAAATTTACAAAATGATAGATTGCAAGTCTGAGATGATATTAATCAGATACAAAAGTAAATATGAAAGAGTACTCAAACTACATACATAAATGGAGCTGACATATTTAATCCAATGCTATATTGACTTCATTTAGAAAATAATCTGACCACTCTTCTCGGAATTCATTCAAGTCCACAAGTGTGTAAGGCTGAGTTGTAAAGATCTGTAATAGAAAATGCACATGCTAATATTTTATAAAAATGACTACAATCACTTGTAAATTTATGATGTTATTCTTTATTACCTGACTTATAGTCTGAATGTCATGTGATGCTTGTTTGACAATAGCTTGCATATATTTCATTACATAGTAGCCACAAGCCCAGTCATTATTTTCCATAAGACACTACAAATAACGAATTATACTTAATGTTAGTAAACTACTATAAACAGCAGTTGAGATAAGACTATAAGAGTTGACATATTAGAATTGAAAAATTAATACATATAAGACTAAGCAGTTGTCAAAGTAGCTACCTTGACATTTTTCAAAGTCAATGTCTTTAATTTTGTGGGTATTTGTCCTCCAGCATCACGAAAAGCCTTTATACCCCTATCAATTATATAATAGTTGGTAAAATAGAAATTCTAAATAGAAATATCATGTTGAAGCATTGACTAAATTTATACTTACTCCATAGCTGGCAATTTCAGTTTGTGACTCCTTGTTGTTTTACCCATTGGGTCAAGATAATAAAGAGTCATCAATTTAGGGGCAATCACCACTAATTCCCAATGTCTAGCTCTGAATAAGAATAAAACAAACATTAAAATAAATAATTTTATTCATTATTAAAATTATATTGAATAATAATACTTACTGCACGTTAAAAAGAATTAGGATAATTTCCTTCCCTTCACTAGCAAAATATTTGAATGCAGTAGAGAAGTACTCATTCACATCCTCAAAATTTGTCTCCACTTGACTAGTGATTGAAGGAACTAAGAATCCAACATTCCTTATATCAAGGTTTGTGATCTCAGTATATAAATGGTTTTAAAACATTTGTAATTATTTCCATATATAGAACTAAGCTAAAAATGTGTATTGGAATTTGATATATATATATATATATATATATATATATATATATATATATATATATATATATTGATAGATTCCTTACCTTATCCATACTTCTATTATCGAAGTATTTAGCCAATCATACCGGAACAACTCTATAATATCATCAAGAAAAATAAAATTCTCAAAGTCCCTCCCAGCTGCATCTTCTGTTAAATTGACCAACATATGTGATCTTGAGCTTTGGTTGGCTAAGTATCGACACAAACATTTACATTTGCTTCCCAATTCGTCGAATGTAGCTTCAGGAATGAAAGATGTCTTGGGCATAAGAGGATGACTAGTAAAATTTTTACTTTTTGGTTTACAAACTTGTTAATTAAATTACATACTTATATTACACGAGTTCATATATGCAGTCAAATATGAAAAATATGGTAGAAATAAGGTATACCTTGTCATTGATAACCAAGTGTCTAGGCCAACCCACCATAGCACCCTCAGCTTCTTCAACTGTACTATATTCAGGATTAGGTATGGGTAGTGGTTTGTTCCCCATTCCGTCATACACAAGATGGATGGACACACGGAAAATGTCATCAGTAATTTGTTGGCAATGCAATGTACCACCAAGGTTGTACATCTTGCCCGCTGCCACAACATTATATTATGGAACCTCCACTGCAAGTTTACAGTTCATACCAACCTAGATTGAAATAATATAAGTTATATAAGAAGTAGTAGAACATATACATGTTACAACTATATATATTATCATATAATATCATACTAATAACACAACATATAGAACAAAAACTTACTACAGATTGTTGTGGTGGGTCATTGGGAGTGCTCCCATGACCTTCTACAACTGGAGCATGGGCTTGTACCTCATCACTTGAGAGACACACAGTATGAATAGGTTGAGAAGGTTGAGTAGGCTGAAATGAAGACATTAATTCTTTTACTTTCTGCGCTACTAATGCTTCAACCTCCTCTTGTGTAAGACCTCCTGAACGACCTCTTTTAGATTGCGAAGGGCCAAAATAAGACTTGAATCCTATGTCGGCTCCTAATCCCCTAACACGGCTAGGATGCTCCTTCGTACCAAGAGCAACTGATAGTTCATCCATGTGGCCAGTTGGGATGAACTTTCCTTCCTTCCTTTGCTCGTGGAGATCAATCTATTCATAGTTAATAAAAATATTAAATCACAATATCAATTAGATATAAATAAATCTAAGTTTGTGGGAGTTACTCCTTACTTAGTTGGGATAAACCTACCATCTTTTGTGCCACCTCCTTAGTTGCAGGGTTGACAATTTCACCTGCTCGATTCTTTCTAGCATCAATCCATGTCAAGTATCGGGGTGGACGCTCAACTTGAGTTGTACTAGATTCTTCTCCAGAAGAGGATTGCTTCTCTTGTAGTTGGCGGCGGAAGGCATAACCACCGGGCCCCAAGCGATGGTCATGCACATTTTTGGCCCGTCTTTCCTTTTGAGACTGGTGGATAGCCTGATCATTTAAAATGAGGTATTGCAATTTAGACTTGGCAAACATGTATAAAAAGATTCACCTCCTTAATTATATAAAATTAAAGATTCATACAATACATCACAATTTAGCCTCCATTCCCATTGGGCACATTATTTTCTTTGCTTGATATGTTGAAATTGGAAGCTCGTTGCCTTCAGGAAGAATTTCCTTTAACAAAGACAATAGTGAAGTGAAACTCTTATCGCTCCACCGGTTTTGAGCTTTAAGAGTATATAATCGCATCACAGCACTCAACCTCGTGAACTTAGTACAACCCTTATATAATGGTTTTTCAGCATCATGGACAATGTTTGCAAATAAAGAAGGTGGATCAATGACATTGTCCCGACAATTACGTAGCATCTCATCAACCATATCATCCTGAATCTGGTCATCTTGAATCAGATCATCATTAACATTATCATCATTATCTATATCTTCTATGCCACAACTATTAGTATCGAAATTTTCTGATCCATAATTCAATTTCTCTCCATGCCAATACCATTCATTATAACCTTGTATGATCCCATTGCATATGACATGATTCTTAATTTCCTCACCAGTATCAAATTTCAAATTGTTACAACAATTTCTACATGGACAATATAGCCTACATGTAGGTAGTTTCCTATGTTCCTCAGCAAATCTGATAAATTCATCAAGACCTTTGGCAAACTCTGGACTGCAACGGTTCTTGATAGACATCCAACTTCGATCCATTTTCTATATCACATTAAAATTAATTATAAAACTAACTATTTAATATTGATACTATAATAATATGTAAGTTTTTATTGATAGGAAGTTAATTACTTATATACCAAAGTGTACCACCTATCCCATTTTTGAATATTTAATCTCACTAGTAACTGTATAATGTATGTTTAGTTTTGAAGAAAATTTCAGCAGCATTTCCCCTAAGTTCTCCAAGTACACCGATGTAAATGGCAAATAACCACTCACATATGTACCCAGAGAACAAATGAAGAAATCCTACTGAAATTTTCTACAAAACTAAACATACATTATACAGGTACATCCTAAGTGAGATTAAATATCCAAAAATAGTCCCAAACCGGGGACTATCCAAAGTTTACTCCTAATGAGTAAATTTTGAACGAGTTTCTAAGTTAATATATAAATGCATTATTTTCATATTTATATATTAAGTTAAACATCATGCATCAACCCTAAAGTGTCAATCTAGGAGTACACATGTCTAATCTAGTATTAATTTCTAGAATTTATATAATGATTACATATGAAAAAAGACATGTTTTTATTATTGGGTTATCAAATCATATAAAATGGAAAATACTTGTACAAATTAGCAAAGTACGTCTGTTTCCAACAGTCCAAAGATTGAAATCATTATAATATTCAGAACTATTTATGAACATTACAGCAAATATGATTAAAACATTTATATCTCCCACATAAATAAGGAGCAGGTCCACTCTCAGTCGACAATTAGTCGACCGAGAGCCCACCTACGTGCAGCGTCCAGGTCCACTCTCGGTCGACGAATTCGTCGACCGAGAGTTGACCTGGACGCTGTGCGCAGGTGGGCTCTCGGTCAACTAATTGTCGACCGAGAGTGGACCTGGACGATGCAATGGTGGCGGGTGGGAATGAAGGAAGGCGGGAACGAAGGAAGCGGCGAACTTACTTGGAAATGGCGATGACCTTCGTGGAGGATGAGACGACCTTCACAGAGAGGCGGCAACGACGAGCTCTTTTCGCAGAGAGGAGGCAAAGCTTTGGCGGCACGGAGAGGTGGCAACATCTTCACGTACGGACACCATGATCCTCTTGGCGGTGTGGAGAGGTGGCACGGCTTCACGACAACGGCTTCACGGAGAGGAGGCAAGGCATTCGCGGCGGAATGACACAAGAAAAAGCAAGGGCTTCGTGGCGCCGCGGGAGAGAAAAAATAGAACAGAAAAGGTTTTTGCTGGAGGAAGAAAGACTAGGTTTCGGCTTTTTCATGGAGAGAAAGACCTGTAGCATCGGTTAACACCAAAAAAATGACGCTAAAGATAAACGATGCCCGTGTCGGGTTATTTAAAAACACTCAAACGCATTCTCGATCGACGAATTTGTCGACCGAATGGTTATCGGTCGACAATATTGTCGACCGAAGAGACCTCTAGGGTCGGTTTTAAGGAATATCCGATGCTACAGGTGTTTATACGAAGGAAATCTGGCTCCCTCTCGGTCAACGATTTGTCGACCGAGTGGTTATCGGTCGACAAATTCGTTGACCGAGAAGGAGCAAGATTTCCTTCGTATAAGCACCTCTAGGGTCGGTTTTTTCCTTATAACCGACCCTAGAGGTGCTTATACATGTGTGAAAAAATAAATTGGATCCTAAGTTTATCTCGGTCGACAATATTGTCGACCGAGGAGGACTTTAGGGTCGGTTATAAAGAAAAAACCAACCCTAGAGGTTCTTCTACGAAGGAAATCTGGCTCCTTTCGGTCGACGAATTTGTCGACCGAATGGTTATCGGTCGAGAAATTCGTCGACCAAGGATGCGTGAACTAAACTGGATCGAAAATTCATGTCGGTCGACAATATTGTCGACCGAGGAGCGCTTTAGGGTCGGTTATAAAGAAAAAATCGACCCTAGAGGTGCTTATACACGTGGAATCTGGCTCTTTCTCAGTCGATGAATTTGTCGACCGAGAGGTTATCAGTCGACAAATTCGTCGACCGAGGGAGCTCTAAGGTGCTTACACAACCCTAATAATGATGTTATGTGAAACCCTAATATATGGTGATGTCGTATGAAACCCTAATATGGGATAATGTTATGTGAAACCCTAATATGGGATGATGTTATGTGAAACCCTAATATGGGATGATGTTATGTGAAACCCTAATATAGGGTGATGTTGTGTAAAAACCCTAATATGGGATGATGTTATGTGAAACTTCAATATGGGATGATGATATGTGAAACCCTAATTGATAAAGATGGGAAACTCTAACCCTAATGAGGGAATAGTGATGTTATTTTTGTATTGCATGATGTTGATATGAAATTGATATGGTTGATATGAAATTGAGAAGCTTGTGTAACAAGTATCCTGAATACCTTGGTCAGATGACCTGAAGGTAATAGTTACCTGATAAGTGATAACCATGTTTAGTGATGAACTAAGGGTTTGAATACCCATATCCAACAAATGTGATGATGGTGGTATTGAGGGATGTGAATTCCCAACAATGAGACAAAGGATTGAGATCCCAATGCTTTATAAAAAATTTGCAAAGTACTAAACTCGATCCAAAATTTATGTCGGTCGACAATATTGTCGATCGAGGAGCCCTTTAGGGTCGGTTATAAGGAAAAATCGAGCCTAGAGGTGCTTATACACATGAAATCGGGCTCCTTCTCGGTCGACAAATTTGTCAACTGAGAGCTTATCGATCGACAAATGTGTCGACCGAGAAGAGCTCTAGGGTCGGTTAAAAGTACAAAACCAACGCTAAAGATGCTTATACATGTGTGAACTAAACTGGAACCAAAATTCATGTCGGTCGACAATATTGTCGACCGACATGCCCTTTAGGGTCGGTTATAAGGAAAAAACCGACCCTAGAGGTTCTTATACACGTGAAATCTGGCTCCTTCTCGGTCGACGAATTTGTCGACCGGGAGGTTATCGGTCGACAAATTTGTCGACAGAGAAGAGCTCTAGGGTCGGTTATAAGGAAAAAAACCGACCCTAGAGGTGCTTATACACGTGAAATCTGGCTCTTATTTGGTCGACGAATTTGTCGACCGAGGAGCCATTTAGGGTCGATTATAAGCAAAAAACCGACCCTAGAGGTGCTTATACACGTTAAATGTGGCTCTTATTCGGTCGACAAATTTGTTGACCGAGGTGCCTTTTAGGGTCGGTTAAAAGTTAAAAACTGACGTTAGAGGTGCTGAACTAAACTGGATCCAAAATTGATATCGGTCGACAATATTGTCGACCGAGGAGCCCTTTAGGGTTGGTTATAATGGAATAACCGACCCTAGAGGTGCTTATACACGTGAAATCTGGCTCTTATTTGGTCGACGAATTTGTCGACCGAGGAGCCCTTTAGGGTCGGTTATAAGAGAAAAACCGACCGTAGAGGTGCTTATACGTGTGTGAAGGCAAACTGGATTCAAGATGTCTAATTACCCGCATTTTTTGTAGACATATAAGGTCGGTTATTTGGAAAAACCGACCCTATAGATTGAGGCGAGAAGCCAAAATCAAGAAAATTTTTGCCGCGGGAAACTGTAATTGACTTTCTAATCCAATTGTCTATAAAGTCGCTTATTTTATGAAAACCGACCCTATAGAGATGTACTACAAGGTCGATTATTTTAAGAAAAGAGACCCAAGAGGTCTTAAGTGGTGCCCGCATTTTTATAGACAAATAAGGTCGGTTATTTGGAAAACTGACCCTATAGAGATATACTACAAGGTCGGTTATTGTAAGAAAAGCGACCCAAGAGGTCTTAAGTGGTGCCCGTGTTTTTTATAGACATATAAGGTCGGTTATTTGGAAAACCGACCCTATAGAGTTACACTACAAGGTCGGGTTTTTTAAGAAAACCGACCCAAGAGGTCTTAAGTAGTGCCCACATTTTTTTAGACATATAAGGTCAGTTATTTGGAGAAACCGACCCTACAGGTAGTGACGTTATAACCCATTTCTGTACTAGTGCCACTACATGATTATTATACATGTATGGATTCCTCTCTTTCTCATCCTCTCTAGGATATTAGTTATTTCAAACTTGATTAGATTAGGTTAACCTTTCATTCAAGTGCATACATTTAGGGTTAGCATAGTGTATTGAGGCATTGCTTCCATAAGCATCAAAGGTTAACCACTCAAAGGGTACTAATCACTTAAGTACCTTGAAGGTACAACCATGGTAATTACCTTTGATAAACATCATCAACAATCATGGAATTAATTGTACTTACATGGTTTGAATCAATTAGACTTTCAAATGGTTTTGAGGTATTAGACCTTCAAATGGTCTTGAAGTATTTTGACCTTCAATCGGCCTTGAAGTTCTTTGAACTTCAAATGGTTTATATCCACACCTTCAATCGGTCTTAAGACCGTTAGACCATCATACGGTCTTGGTCTCAAAGTCCCTAAATGGTTTGAGACCGTTTGAATAAAATATAATTAATTCCAAACATTTTTGAAACCGAATTAGCAACTTATCCTTGAAACCGATTGAACATCAAACGGTTTGAGACCGTTTTCCCTCCAAATGGTCTGAAGACTATTTGATCCCAAATGGTCTCAAGACCATTTGGACTCAAACAGTCTCAAGACCATTTGGTCCAAAACATCTTGAAACCGATTGGATCAATTAGGGTTTCCTCCAACCAATCTATTGATTTTAGGGTTTGCTTTATTGAATCGATCATCAATTGAACCATTGAGAGTACATCCAATTACAGCCCTTGGATCTCCAACCATCTATCACAGCCCTTGAACTCCAAATGGTCTTGAGACCGTTTGCTCTCTAACGGTCTTGAGACCGTTTGAGTCATTCAACTTAGAAATTGACTCAATCGATTTAGGGTTTCAACCATTCAATCGATTTAGGGTTAGTAATCAATGGATTACTCTTCCTTGAATCCATTAAATCAATTTGAGCCATTGGATCTTCATCATTCACATCAGCAATTAACCCCAAATGGTTTTGAAGTTCAATTTACCCATTCGATCTTGAGATCCATTACCCATTCGGTTTTGAACTCAATTACCCATTCGATCTTGAAGTCAATTACCCATTCGGTCTTGTACTAAATTACCCATTTGGTTTGAATTAAATTGCCCATTCAGTCTTGGTTTCAACTACCCATTCGGACTTGGGTTCAACTACCCATTCGGTCTTGAATTCAACTACCCATTGAGTCTTGAACTCAATTGTCCATTCAGTTTTGAAACTGAATCAATTCAATCGGTTTTGAAAATTGTTTACCCTTTCCTTGTTAAGGTGTGTGCTTAAGATGACATCATCATCTTCAAGCTTCAAACCTTCAAAATCAGTTGTGATTCTTATGGTGATTTCAACAACTAATCAAAAGGAAATCGAGAAAGAAAAAAAGTTCAACACATGATGAATAAATAGCAA
This sequence comes from Alisma plantago-aquatica, assembly GCA_963693085.1. Classification (NCBI taxonomy): domain Eukaryota; kingdom Viridiplantae; phylum Streptophyta; class Magnoliopsida; order Alismatales; family Alismataceae; genus Alisma; species Alisma plantago-aquatica. Next base: position 1,407,105,222 of record OY856412.1, on the reverse strand, counting down.
GCAATAATGACATTTAAGGGTTCAAGTTATATAACCCGCCTTCAAAATTGAATCCAAGATTCAAGGTTCATGTCTTTAATGGTGAATTAAGCTTTCTCAACCATCCAAGGCTCATCCTCAAGTCTTTGAGTGAAATGATTGGCTAAGGTTGAAGATTGAATGAAGAAAAGAAGAAATTAAGCATTGAATTTCGATTTCCACCATGAAATCAAGGTTGAAGATGAGTATGGAGATTACCTACAGGTTGGGGCACGTACTCTTATTTCTCCTAAGCTCCATTGTGCACGGCCAAAGCAAGGAAAGAAAAAGGGATCGAAAAAGCCTTTCATGTGGGTTGAAAATGGGATGTATATAAGGGAATTTCATTGAAAGAGAAAGTGATAAATAATTCCTTCAACTCCCAAAATTGGTGCCACATACTCCCCTACATCCCTTGCATACGAAGCCATCTCCACCACCTTGTAATTCCTCTTCATTATTCATGAATTAAAAGAAAACAAATTAAGCACCTTAACCATTATAATAATAATATCCAAAATTGAGTGGATATTACTTTTTCTTTAACTAATGTGAGTGGGCTCTCCACTCACTTTAGATATTTCGTGGCCTTTGCAAGTCAAAAGGACGTCCACACTTATACAAATTCGACCATCACATTTTTGGTTGAAGGGCACTCCCATTAATATAATTATTTTTGCATCAAATTGAATCAGGGTTTCAATTATGCTTAAATCCTAATTATTTTAATATCAAGATTCTCTCTCCTCCAAAGAGATTCAAATGAGATCCCCCTCTGATTTTATTGTCTCTAATTAATACCAAGAAACATTAGGGACTCTCTAGAAGTGGTATTTTGCATATTTAACCCTAGGTTTTGGGTAAATTGCGCATTACACCAAAACTAGGTTTTAATGCACAAACATTGCTTAATAAGCTCTTTCTTGGTGCTCAGGCTTTCACAAGCCATACCTCTGTATCATTCTCATTCTTATGATGCTTCAACACTTGAGGAACATTTTATTATGTAAAATTTTCAAGTTAACCCCTCAACTTGGGTAATTTGCACTTTAGTCCAAAACAAGTAAAACATTGTTTCAACATTATTAAAAAAGGACTAAAATTGAAACATAAGTTCCTCTTGAGCTTTAATTACTTTTCAAAAGATAAAGACAAGAATATAAATGACTTACTTAAGAAAAACTTCTAGGGTTAAGGCATAACCCAGGTCAATGATATTACAATTATAAACCCCTAACAAGGATTTCGTCCCCGAAATCCCAGGTAAAGGGAGACAAATATTATTCATTGATTATATCATCAGGTCTCCACATAACATCTTAGTGTCATGCAGATGCCATAGAACTTGTCACATAGGATACATACTCTACTATTTCTTTTCATTATTAACTGTAGAGTCAACTCTGTGTCAGGTAGCATTTTTCTTTGTCAGGGATACATTATATGTGCCTCATTCTATTCAAGTCTCAAACCTCACTGATTTATCACCTTTCTCAATTTATAACTTTATGTGACATGATTCTTGGTTCTGGGGAGTCTCCCATACTCCTTATTCAGTTTAGTATTTCACTTCCAAGGAAAGACCAGAGTTACATTTTGTCACCCACTTGTGACTACAAGTATTATCATATATCTGTTGTGCCATCCAATCTAATGACACAACACTAAACTTTCTTATTACTTGTACCAACTATCTCATTAGTTGTACATACTTTTTTCATAAGGGGAGGTTACCTATCAATTAGTGCATCCTTATCGATGTTATGTTTATGCGGAGCATAAACTCCTAACATGTGATGTTCATACTATTTTATGTAACTAGACTGATTTCACAGTTGGCCAGTCCACGTAACCAACATAAGTTATCTAATTAGGAGTTATGCTTTTACTTTTCCATACCACCTGATATTTCTTAGATACCAGAATTTCTTACCTTGGTTACCATCACATGTATCAAAAACACATCACATCCTCATCATTTCCATTTCTCTGTTGTTTTTACCAAAGTCACACATATAAGAAGATCTTTCTTTCACCTTTGGAACATTATTTGTTACATTTATCTTTATCTTGGAACCAAAGTCCAAGATGAACTAATACTTTTCTAAGTATCCATCATTGGGTTATTTCTAATCCATGCACATCAAGTGTTATAGTACTCACTTGATTGCTATGTTCCAAAAAGAAGAGAACACAAAGAAACACATTTATCTTATCACCCCATTATCATCCAGGGTTGTTTATCAAAGAGAAAAGATTATCATCTCCTCTAATTATTGTATTAACTCTCAACTGTTCATGAGTCATTTGCTCTTATTTCATCCTAGGTTCCGTGCCATTAGCAAAGGAATTATAAGGATGATTACATGTCATTACTCATTCCTTTGTTATTGTCAAATACATTTATGAACATTTTGTGATTTTATCACATTTCCCATTTCCACATCATGGGAAAAGATCTTTACTATTCACACAGGCTTTATCAGACAGGGATCACCTCCCTTGTCTCATTTTCTTTATCATGAGGATTATACTTTTACTTCCTCATACACACAGATGGATCTGAGATCATTTCAGATTCCATTTTATTGTACTAAGGATGTGATACAAATATCCATGCCATATTTCTAGTTTCTTTATTCTCACTAGATTGTTTCATAATGACTACTTGATCAGAGTAATCAGAAAGATAACAATATAAGAGTCCCATACTTACCCTATCTCCAATATTTATATACTTGGACAGGGTATACAAGTACTGAGATTAGGTAGTATGCACTTTATTTACTATCATGTTTCTCACTTTTCATATCATCATAAGCACATGATTTAACATTCCTGGATTTTCTTCAAGAATTACTTCTGTATCTCATACTTTATCACCCAGATAAGAGAAATTATAAAGCATTTAAAGGAATACTGAGTAAAATATGAGTCCCCATCTTCCTTGTGTCCTCATATGACTAGTCAAAGGAAGCTAAAAAACAACTACTTTCTTATATTTAACACATGAAATCATGAAATAATATATCAGAATAAAACTATTTCATCTGACCTGTCTCATATCGTAGTTTGTTTACTACCTCAGGCTGATTCTTTTCATGGAATCTTGTCTGGGACGTCTTTCCACGTCCTCGAGTGCCACTAGAAAACTATTTCCCATGATGACCTTGATGTCTCTGCCTCGGTGGTTGGGTTACCATTGTGTTTCCAACTAGACAATCCCTTACTAGATGTCCTACTTGTCCACACTGGTGACAGGTTCTAAACTCTTGATATGGCCTAAAAGGTCCCTTACTCTTTCCGAGTAGCCCTTTCCCTAGTGCACTAGACCTTAGTTGTATCGGGGGTACCAAGAACTTCCCCTTTTTGGAACTACTAGGCCTCTGATCCTGAGTTTGGATAGGCCTTTTCTTAATTCTTTTCTCATTATCCTTTTCTGGAAAGTCTTTTATGATATGTCCAGGCTGCCTACACTTGTGGAAAATCCTAATTTCAGGTTGTAACCCATTCCTTTCATCATTATTCATTTCTCCAACATGTTGATGTTGAGCAAGAATCCTATTGGAATCCAAAACTTCATCATTGGGGCCTGGTAATCTAGGTTGTATTGCTAATATATGGTCCACTATATGCATCATTGTTGTCCTAGCTTGCCCAACAGTGATGTGATATTAAAAGAAGGATTCCTTATCATAGTTGGATCATCTTGGGGGTTCTTAGGCAGTCATTCTTCTCTTACCTGGTCCCTTACACCTTCTGTTGGTGCAACATTGCTGCTCTCAGTAGCATGTTCTTCGTGTGATCCAGACATCTTTAAGTTCTTCTTCTCCTATATGAGTACAAGACACTAACAGATAAACTGGGAGACACTAGAACAGACTCAACAACCTTAATCCTATGTCTCTGTAGACTCAGTGAACCTAGAGCTCTGATACCACTAAATTGTGACGCACTGTTCGAACAAAACATTATTAACTAAGCGGAAGCGATCATTAACAGCGGATTACTGAAAATCACTAAAATATAAAACCTTTTTCAAAGAGATCCAATTCCAAAAAACTCTTATAACAAGAACCAAAGTATTACATATACATTCTGGTTCACAAGTACATACCATGTACCATCTCTTCTCGAGGATTACATACAACAATTACTTTGCCAGAACTGTACATAAGCAACATAAAACCTCGAGGCATCAAGCCAAAATCTCAGATCGATGCATTAAAAGTACTAACTACTAACACCAAGGACCTGAGAGTACATAGACGAAACATAGGACTCTCTCTATACAAAATATGACATCTAGAGCCTCCACCTGGAGTATTACAGCTGTCCCTGATGATGCTGATGCTCTCCCCCTGCTATAGGGTTTCTGCCTCTTCTTCTGCATCTACCTAAAAAGTTGGATCCCACAGAGGTGAGACAATTGAAAATTGTCCCAACGAGAGATATAACTCTCGCCACATAAGCACAACCATTGGCACTTGTGATAGCTTTACAAGCTCTCGCCACATAAGCACAACCAAAACATGCTATGACATACTCTTCATAGGTCTTCTACCCATGCAACATCTTACCCAAACTTTCTTATATACACCACTAGATTCCTATGTGGGAAACCACCAACCTGAGCATGAGGCTTCATAGAAACTAACATAGCTACCTCCTCCAGGGTCTTGGGACTCTCTCTCTCCCTCACCCAGATGGTAGGTTCTCATATTCATATTCACATGTTCATATAACCAGCCTCTCTTTGACTCTAGGGTTTGGTCTTCCCAAGGACATCTAGGGTTCAACAAACTATAGGGATCATGCATAAAGCAACTCAACTCAATCACTAAGGAGTACTCTAGTTTAGGACATATCATATCACATATTTCTCATCATCTCATATCATGGAGTCTAGGTTCTCTAACCTTCTCCCTGTGGGTCTCACTCTCTCTTGAGCTAACCCCAAAACTGGTCCTAACACTAGAGGTCCTCCTTTGTAAAAGAGCTTGAGGCTCATGCTGACTCACAACCTTGTCTTAACTTAGCTTATCTTATCTCATAAAAGTCTACTTACTTGCATCATCAAAACTTATCTCAAAACCTCAAAACTGAACTTAATTCCTCGAAGACAAGCATAGATCATCATAACCATATTATATCATCCATATAAGACTTACAACATATCATCAGAGCTTATATCATCTATTCCAACTATCATATATATTCCAACAAGGCTCTAAACATCTAATCTATAACTACTCTCTCTCTCTAGACTGATGTCAGCACTTTCACTTAGGTTGCATGACCACCTCCTACTCGTACATGTGTGGGGACACATTTTTGTAATACATATACATATTAAAATATTATATAGTTTTTCTCTGATAAAACAAGCATCAGAGAAAACTATCGAGGTTCGATCCGTTTGGAATCAAAAACCAAATCCTAAAAATGAGTGTCCCACAAATAGTAGAGAGTCCAGTGTCATGAAAACTAGTGAAAAGGGTGAGAACATGGTGTAGACTAGTGTAGCTACTCTAGACAACGTGCACCATAAGTCTAGGGTTTCTCTTCCTTTGATGCACGTCATTTCCAAATAGTGCAATGTCCCATACCGCTGCACTGCAAGGAAAGAACGACATCTAAGGACTTGCTACTCAACAAGTACCAGTCTAGACCTAGTTCTCGGACATCTAGGTGCTAACCTAGAGGCTAGGTCAGATCTAGTCTCTAAAAGATGACTAATCTAACCCTAAAGATTATTAAGTTCAAGGTTCTTTAGTTTTGAGTTGCATAATGAGCAAATGTCAGGCTTTGCTATTGTTCATGCTCTGATACCACCTGTGACGTCCCCGGATTTTCTAAAACTTAATCTGATGTGTGACGTCCAAATTGAAACCCTCACCTCAGTGAGAGTCCCAATTTAAACATCTCACACTGGGCTAAGAAGAAGAAAATCAAGGGAGTCAGAAGGAAACAATCAGTAGCACATGTACATGAACAATAATAAAACCATACACACATGTTCACCATTCAACATATAATTACAACATGAATTGTTACAACATTTGATATTACATATTGAACAGCAAACTATACATATACATGTACTACCACAAAACTACAGGATCTTAAGACAACATGTCCACCTGTACATCAGCTCACCAAACAACTCTCAACTATCTTGGATCTTCAAGCATAACCACAACCTAAACAAAAGATTACATGCGGTACACGTCAGCACAATATTTCAAGAATATTGTACTGAGTATGCCTACGTGTCTTTTTATATACCTCTCATCATATCTTGGCAATAAGATAAAACTAATGTACTGGGCAGTAACAGAAGAATATAAGAAAAGCGTATACTTGCACAAAGATATTCATTAACAAAAGAGAACACATATTTAATCTTATTTCCATCATATATCTCGTGCATCTGCCCCTAGGGCTTTGATGTCTTTAGGCCTTGTCATATAAATCGTACATCTGCCCCTAGGGCTTTGATGTTTGTCAATGCACTGTACTACCAAAGAGTTTAGTGCTATCATATGATGGATCAGATATTTTATGTTTTATGTGTTCATAGACATAGGTATGGAAAATCAAGCAACATATCATGCAAGAACAATCATATCATCCAATATCATATGCCAAGTATTTTACTACACATATAACACAAGCATATTGTATAATAAGCCAAGTAAGAGGTAATGGCATACCTTAGATCAAGATATCCTAATCACATATTCCTGATGTCAACTCTAATATTGGTCAAACCTGATCAAGATAAGATTACATACTATCATCAGGTTCTCATCATCTTACATCTCATCTTAACCCTAGTTGTGTTCATTAGGGTTTATCTTATTTCATTAGGATATTCCCATCATTATTTATTGTCTATCTCTTCTTGTTATCTAGAATTGATGTTACTGATGTTATATTCTAGATTACGATCAATAATCTGATTATATGATTTCATATGATTATGTGCACATATTAACCCTAGATCATATTCATTAAGCATATTAGGGCTTATATTACATTAAGAGCAAACATCATCATATAACACGGATTATGTATATCATCCTGATATAATATTTAAATCTGAGGTTCCAGATACTGATATGAGATTACTCTGTAAACTTTCATCAATTATTGATCATCTATGTATTTATTACATTTTATTTAGGATTAGAAGCCCTAATTAGCCATATGGGGTAAATTATGTGATTTTATGCATCAACATCATAATTACTGATATCAAATGGATTATATGCATGAATATAGATTTACTGTAATTTTCTCATAATTTTAGGCCATCGTTTGATAAATATTATCCTTAAAACAAGTATTACATATCTTACATGATATCACTGATATTAATGTATCAAAAGCCTGATAATATCATTCTACTGTGTTCTACTCATTTTTCTGAGAATGTCGATATATTACTTGTATTTTTCTTATTCTCGAGCTAATTACTAGGAATTAAAGAAGATCTGAGCAATTTGTGAGATAAATACCTAATGGGCCAAACGGAGGCCGACACGTGTAGGCGCTTCTCTTCTTATCCCATACGGAGCCGGTCTGGTTCTTGGTTGTGGACCCGGTCCACTTCTTCCCCGCTTTCCCAGATCACGAAGCCTCTGTTTCCTCTGTGAAACAGAGTCCGCCTCAAGCAGCCTCTCCGTGAGGTTTCCATGGTGATCCTGCCTCATGGAACAAGCAATCGATCAGTCTGCGTCACCTATATAGTACGGAAGGCATGATCCTCTTTATTTCTTTTCTTTTCTTCACATTCTCCCCCGTTTTTCAGTCCCTGTAGAATTGGGCTCTACTCTTCCACCCAAGCTGCCGTCAGCGCCGCCGAGAGGTTCTACACCGATGAGAAATCATAGTGTAGAAGAACTCCTCATCACCCCATAAGGAGACCATCAGTTTCATATTCAAGTTCCAAGCTCCCTCAGCTTCAAGCACCCTCTTTTGTGCCTCCGAAGCTCCATCCGGGTTGGCTTGTCGGCAACAACCACTGCAGCACAACGGATGAAAAGAGGTGTCTTCCCTTTTTCCTCCACGGATCTCTGATCTAATGCTACAACAAGTGGCACACGACCTCCAGCGAATCATATGACCTCGGTTTTCATTTCTTGCCTACTCATCTTCCTCGGATTCCCCTCTATATCTCCAAGAACACCTTCCGCTACCACCTGTTCTCCGTAGTGGAGAAGCAGTGAGGGACAATGGTTGGTTCTCTCCACTGAAGTGTTTGTGCATCTCGTTTAAGGGGTCTCATCACTCCTCTGCTCGAGCCGAATGCAACTGTCCACTTCATTTCCCCCCTTCGGTCCACGATCACGACGTGTAGTAGCTGGGAGCTCACGGTGTCTGACTGCCCCACGACCCCGGTTGGTCCGGAGGTAGAGGATGGCGGCTGGGCCGTCAGATCTCATTTAAGGGCTCGAAATAGCCCCCCTCACTAAGTGAATCCGTGGCTTTCCCTTCTCACAGGTCGCAGCCACTAGATCGGAGATCCAGGGCCATAAAACTCCACGCAGCCCATCCCAAAACTAAAGGGCACATGAGCTGGCTGCAAATCAGAACTTAGACTAATTACTCAGAACTTTGGTTCATCATTCATAAATATTCACATTATTTCATACATTTCAAACCTAAATAACTCCCTCTAGGATACTCCAAATGCCACCAAATTTTAACCAGATCTTCCTCACTACTCAAGGTACGCTGTACATGAATTTTGGTGTCAAAACTCAACTATTTGACCATTCAATTAAATTCCTCAAAAGACATAAACTTATGGATCCAAATCATTATATAATCCTCAATCAACACTCTAACTTTACTAACACACTTGGGATTCTCAATACAACTCAGCATACATATCTTCACTTGTGTCATTGGACATTTAGAGATTTCAAAAGTCCACTCCATCACATCCTACACACCTTAAAAGAAATTCCATCCTCGGAATTAAGCCAGAAACCACTTTGTCACACCCACATACTCAAAAGTATGCATTCCAGGTTATGCCGCGGAGCAACCCATTTCACCATTCAGCAAATTCTGACGCTGATGGATCTATGGCCAGGGCACTACATGATAAGATTCCACTTGATTAATTAATTACATTACTGTATTCTTTTAACATCAGTCCAATTTTCAAACATGAATTATTATAACAAATGCTACAAAGAAAAGTATAATACATCTATCAAGTACTTTTCAAAACTTTATAAAACATTGGAATCTCAATCCCTTATCTTATTTCTGGGAATTCACATCGCTCAACATCATCATCATGTTTATTGGATCTGGGTATTCAAACCCTTAGTTCCTTACTGAACATGATTACCACTTATCAGGTAACTATTACCTCCAGGTCATCTGACCAAGGTATTCAGGATACTTGTTACACAAGCACCTCACATGGCTCATAAGGCCCATTAAGTATCTTGTCACCTCTCACTAGGCAACAATCTTATTTACATGGCTCACAAGGCCATTGCACATCTTGTCACCTCTCTCTAGGTAACAACTTATTTACATGGCTCACAAGACCATTGCACATTATACTTTTATTCAAGTATTTAACATGTCTTACAAGGTTTATATAAAAAAAGAATTATAACCTTCCCATCAATAGGGTTAAGGTTTCCCTTCCTTATTGATTAGGGTTTCTCTTACATATCATCACCCTTCATTAGGTTTGGGTTTTCCATTATTAACCATTTAGGTTTTCAAGATCATATTATTAATGATCAAGCCCTAATTCATTGCTCCACATAGTTGGGAGCCAATATTGATAACATAAGTATTCAATCATGCTTATTTATTCTCATCATTTATCATTAAATGATATATCAACACAAGATATGAGTTTTTCTCTCAACTTTGCCAGAATTTGATTACATCATACTTTATTAACTTGGCTTAACCTTTTCATAAGGTATGTTAGCCTACACTTATCAAAGTTCATTACATCTCAATGTAATAATTGACATGACACACTTCATGTGTTACTCATCCAAGTATATTGGATTTAGAATACATCAAGGTGTATCAATCTTGAGGTGTTGGAAGTGATATATATCATGTCTTATGTATCACTTCCCTCATCAACTTTATCTTAAGTTCATCAACTTATCTTGTATTAGGGTATCTCCCATCCTAATATTTTATGCACCAGTTCATCACATTTATCATGTAATGTATTGGTCATAAGTCACTTATTTGAAACATGAAACCATTATCAATGATATGGACTCATCTCAAATTAAGGAATTATTGATATAAAGATATCCATTATCAACCTATTTAGGTGTTTCAATTATCAATATATTAGTCACTATTCCATTATTAGGAATAGGGTTTTCCATCTTTATAAATTAGGGTTCACATAACATCTCCCCATATATGGGTTTCACATAGCATTACCTGAAATTAGGGTTTCTCAACTCAACCCAAAGTTAGTGTTATGGTTTATCATCATACTGCCCAAGATTAGGGTTTCATGCTCTATAACCCAAAATTAGGGCTTCACATACCTTTACCCTATATCAGGGTTAAGATTTCATATTAGGGTTTCATATACCATTATATAGCATCACCCTGGGATTAGAGTTCACATCACATCTTTGTATTAGGGTTTCACTTGACATCACCCTTTATTAGGGTTTCACATGACTTCACCCTTATTTAGGGTTTTACATGGCATCACCCTTAATTAGGGTTTCATGAAGCATCCTCTTAAATTAGGGTTTCTCATTATATTACCCTGAATTGGGATTTCTTATATCATTACCCTATATTAGGGTTGCATTATTACCCTAGATTAGGGTTTCATGTATTATTGCCCTAAATTAGGGTTAGGACTCATCAAACTTCTCAATTAGGGTTTAATGGTCACTTTATCAAGAATCATACCCTAATTACATATTTTATTCATGTTGAGAGTGTTGAGGTTTAACCACTACATGATTATTATACATGTATGGATTCCTCTCTCTCTCTCATCCTCTCTAGGATATTAGTTATTTCAAACTTGATTAGATTAGGTTAACCTTTCATTCAAGTGCATACATTTAGGGTTAGCATAGTGTATTGAGGCATTGCTTCCATAAGCATCACATGTTAACCACTCAAAGGGTACTACTAATCACTTAAGTACCTTGAAGGTACAACCATGGTAATAACCTTTGATAAACATCATCAATAATCATGGAATTTATTGTACTTACATGGTTTGAATCAATTAGACTTTCAAACGGTTTTGAGGTATTAGACCTTCAAATGGTCTTGAAGTATTTTGACCTTCAATCGGTCTTGAAGTTCTTTGAACTTCAAACGGTTTTAATCCACACCTTCAATCGGTCTTAAGACCGATAGACCATCATACGGTCTTGGTCTCAAAGTCCCTAAATGGATTGAGACCGTTTGAATAAAATATAATTAATTCCAAATGGTTTTGAAACCGAATTAGCAACTTATCCTTGAAACCGATTGAACATCAAACTGTTTGAGACCGTTTGCCCTCCAAACGGTCTGAAGACCATTTGATCCCAAATGGTCTCAAGTCCGTTTGGACTCAAACGGTCTCAAGACCGTTTGGTCCAAAACATCTTGAAACTGATTGGATCAATTAGGGTTTCCTCCAACCAATCTATTGATTTTAGGGTTTGCTTTATTGAATCGATCATCAATTGAACCATTGAGAGTACATCCAATTACATCCCTTGGATCTCTAACCATTTATCACAGCCCTTGAACTACAAATGGTCTTGAGACCATTTGGTCTCAAACGGTCTTGAGACCGTTTGCCCTCTAACGGTCTTGAGATCGTTTGAGTCATTCAACTTAGAAATTGACTCAATCGATTTAGGGTTTCAACCATTCAATTGATTTAGGGTTAGTACCCTTCCTTGAATCCATTAAATCAATTTGAGCCATTGGATCTTCATCATTCGCATCAGCAATTAACCCCAAACGCTTTTGATGTTCAATTTACCCATTCGATCTTGAGATCCATTACCTATTCAATTTTGAACTCAATTACCCATTCGGTTTTGAACTCAATTACCCATTTGGTCTTGTACTAAATTACCCATTCGATTTGAAGTAAATTACCCATTCAGTCTTGGGTTCAGCTACCCATTCGGTCTTGGGTTCAACTACCCATTCGGTCTTGGATTCAACTACCCATTCGGTCTTGAACTCAATTGTCCATTCAGTTTTGAAACTGAATCAATTCAATCAGTTTTGAAAACCATTTGCCCTTTCCTTTGTTAAGGTGTGTGCTTAAGATGACATCATCATCTTCAAGCTTCAAACATTGGAAATCAGTTGTGATTCTTATGGTGATTTCAACAACTAATCAAAAGGAAATCGAGAAAGAAGAAAAGTTCAACACATGATGAATAAATTGCAAGCAATAATGACATTTAAGGGTTCAAGTTATATAACCCGCCTTCAAAATTGAATCCAAGCTTCAAGCTTCACGTCTTCAATGGTGAATGAAGCTTTCTCAACTATCCAAGGCTCATTCTCAAGTCTTTGAGTGAAATGAATGGCTAAGATTGAAGATTGAATGAAGAAAAGAAGAAATTAAGCATTGAATTTCGATTTCCACCATGAAATCAAGGTTGAAGATGACTATGGAACTTAACTGCAGGTTGGGGCACGTCCTACTATTGCTCCTAAGCTCCTTTGTGCACGGCCAAATCAAGGAAAGAAAAGGGATTGAAAAAGCCTTTCGTGTGGGTTGAAAATGGGATGTATATAAGGGAATTTCAATGAGAGAGAAAGTGATAAATAATTCCTTCAACTCCCAAAATCGGTGCCACATACTCCCCTCCATCCCTTGCATATGAATCCATCTCCCCCACCTTGTAATTCCTCTTCATTATCCATGAATTAAAAGAAAACAAATTAAGCACCTTAACCGTCATAATAATTATATCCAAAATTGAGTGGATATTACTTTTTCTTTAACTAATGTGAGTGGGCTCTCCACTCACTTTAGATATTTCGTGGCCTTTTCAAGGCACAAGGACGTCCACACTTATAAAAATTCAACCATCACATTTTTGGTTGAAGGTCACTCCCATTAATATAATTATTTTTGCATCAAATTGAATCATGGTTTCAATTATGCTTAAATCTTGATTATTTTAATACCAAGATTCTCTCTCTTCTAAAGAGATTCAAATGAGACGCCCCTCTAATTTTCTTGTATCTAATTAATACCAAGAAACATTAGGGACTCTCTAGAAATGGTATTTTGCATATTGAACCCTAGGTTTTGGGTAAATTGCACATTACACCAAAACTAGGTTTTAATGCACAAACATTGCTTAATAAGCTCTTTCTTGGTGCTCAGGCTTTCACAAGCCATACCTCTACATCATTTTCATTCTTATGATGCTTCAACACTTATGAAAGAATATAACAAAGACAGTCTTGAATCATCTTTTTCCACTTATGAAAGAAGGTGCTCACTCCCTCGACAACAAGAATAAGTAAAGGCAGCTTCACTGTTCTGTGAAGCATGTAAAGGCACCGATCATTCTACGTTACCCTACAATATTCTCTATGATGTTATGTTGGGCAATGCCTGTGGCCAAGGAGATAATGGTCAAATGGAAAATCTAAATGCTGTCAATAGTATCCCTGGTGAAGGATTTTATAACCCAATTCAAAACATGAACCATCCGGGTTTTCAATATGGAAATCCTTTAGGAGCGGAAAACTCGTGACAACCTGGTTCAAATAATCAACAACGAGGCCCGCCGGGATATCAATATAACCAACAACAAAATTTCAGGAATCAAGGGAACTTTAGAGGTAACTTCCAGAGTAGAAACTACAACAATTATTAGAACAATTCTCAGTTCTAGAATCCCAACCAAGTCCCCTATCAACATCAACAACAAGGGCAACAACCTGGCCCCATCTCTTCTGATGACAAACTGTCAGCCATTGAGAAGATGTTATAGTCGCAACAAACTATGATAGCGAATCAGCAAGCCCATCGGAAGGCTATCGAATCTCAACTTGCTCAACTTTTAGCTAGCCTCAAGCCACCTGCTGGAGCTTTGGTGGGCCAACCAGAAGACAATCCAAGGCACGTAGAGAAACTTAAAGTCATGACAACCCGTTCTGGCTTTGTTTTACCAGAACCCACAACTCCTATCACTATAAAAATGTCCAAAGTGGTGAGCATAGTGCAATTGAAACTCAGAAAGAAAAGACAACACAACCAGAAGATTCCCGTCCTACCCCTCTACAACCCAAAATTCCAGTGTATAAACCTCGTGTGCCATTTCCAAACCGACTAAACTTTACCCAGCTCGATACTAGGTTCAACAAGTTTAAGGAAGTTTTGAGAAAGGTGTATGTCAATGTCCCACTCCTGGATGCCATGGCTGAGATGCACCAATGGTCTAAGTTCTTCAAACTCCTGCTCAGTAGAAATTACAAAACTGAAGAACATCAGACAGTGCAACTGGAAAGAACATCATCGGATTTAGTTATGGATAGGATGCCTCGCAAACGTAAGGATCCTAGATCTTTCGGGATTTCTTGCTTGATAAGTGATTCCATCAACCGACCAGGTCTAGCTAATCTTGGAGCTAGCATTTCTATCATACCTCTTAACCTATGCAACAAACTGGGCCTTACTAACTTCTTACCAACTAGAATGTCAATCGAGCTTGCTGACTCCTCCATAACTAGGCCAGTTGGCATGATAGAGGATATCCCCGTAAGGCTTAGGAATCTATATGTACCATGTGATTTCATAGTTATGGACATCAAGGAGAATCCACGCTACCCCCTCATTTTTAGAAGACCTTTCCTCTCCACTGCTAGAGCTCTAATTGATGTTGAAGCTAGAATTTTGACCCTAAGAACGGGAAACCAATCTTTTGATTTCTATGCATCCAATAGTGCAAAGGAACACACTGCAGAAGAAGAGGCATATTTTGTTGACTATGTTAATCAATTTACTAAAATGAAACAATGAGTCCTTTCCTCAAAATCTGATATTCCCTCAAAAGAGGACCATGATGAAAAGGAGACTGAGAGTGAACCAGTCTATGTAGAGACAAAAGAAATACCAAAAACTATGGAGGAGAGACCTCCCGGCCCTGTTGTTACACACACCGATCCTTCTTCAGGTACCCATGAGCCTTCTCATCTAGAAACAACTATCCTCTTGAATGTACCAGCAGCCCAACAGACAGAAACTACTCATTTCATCTTTCCCCCTCAACAAGGTCTCGATTGTAGTTTCTACCAAGAACAACCCCCACATCCATATCTGATGGACACTAGTCACCAGCATTGCTATGATGAAGTGATAGTGCATCAGCAAATGAACTTTTCTTCTGCGCCTCAACAACACTACACCATCAATGATGTCACTAAGATCCCCTACAACTATTCTCCACCTCGAAATGAGCAACAAAGAACAATTCAACATAACTTATGTTGTTTCCTAATATGTTCTGATAATGGTCACTCCATATGGGGAAGAATACAAGAAGCTAGAATCTAATTGAGGATAAAGGAATGGTTGAAAAAGAAACCACCAAAAGAATATGTCAATCCAGCCCAAGCTCCAATTAGAGCCCCACCATGGTGATGATATCAGCATGTCGAGTCAGCGACATAAAACAAAAGTGCTTGCCGGGAGGCAACCCGATCCTTACCTTAGATTTTTACTTTGAGTTTTAGTTTTAGACAATGCATCACAAGATGCAATCTTAAGTTCTGATAATTTTCTTTTTTTGAGATTTAAGATGGGGGACACGTCGCTGAAAGGAATGCAACCACATCTGGTGGTCCAACTGGAAAGAGTTTTCCCCTCCATCTCAGATCTAGAGTTTGCTTGAGATGGGAAAATTTCTAACTTTGGGGTGGAGGGTGGGTGGTACGTACTTTACATTCCACCTACACCCATCTGTTTCAGACTTAAGATTCCATCGTTGCAATTTTGAAACATTTTTTTAGCAAAATTTTCGCAATTTTGAAACATTTTTTAGCAAAATTTTCTAAATTTTGAAATTTTCAAAGTGGTTTTGTATAGAAACTTGTGAAGTTTTGAAGCTCCTTTTTCAATCAAAGCCTTTACCTTGCCGGCTAGTTTCTTTTTCTATGAAATTTTGAATCATTATACCCTCCTTATTCGAAGCAAAGCCTCAAGAGGGACGATTTCTAAAACTAGTTGATGGTTAAAAATCACCATGTGAAGCTTATGAATCCTAACATCATTATCCTTCAGTAAAAATGGCAAGTATCTATCGAACTGAGAGGGATCAAACACATCATGCTTCCTAACTGACTAGTGGAACAATAGCATGGAATCTCCACTGGATCCCCATCAAGTCATTATTTGAGCAGAGTAAGATAAAGAGAACAACTCGGTGCACTGAATTGTAAATCAAGTTGCATTATGATCTGAACTCTCTTCTACGCTTCTTCTACCATCTTCTTATCCCTCCATCCATCAAAAAGAAACAAAAAGAGCCAAAATAGTGCCAAACCCTAAGTTCGGGGTGGCATGTCACCCTCCTCTATATCTGCTTCTTCCATACCCCTCTCTATGTAATAGGGGTGTACCACCAAAAAGAAAAGATGCCAATGCGCACACAAAAAATGCAATCTCGAGTCGAATAGAGGAGAGATTTGCACAAAAAATGCAATCAATATAATTGCAACCATATAATAAAAATCTTGAGTCGAATAGAGGAGAGATTTATTTCTTCCTTCCATACCACCCTTCACTCCCTTTTCCACCCAAAGGCATAATGAATGCCTCCCTTATCTTGAAAAACACCAGTGTCAGATCAGATGCACACTTGTTGTTCTGCGGGTATCTCTGGACTCTTACGAAACTCTTAGAAATGCATATTGTTGGAAAAAAGTGGGGAGGAAGTGATGTTGGAAAACAAACTCAGGAACGAAGATATTGTAAGATGTGTTCGGTGGTCTCAGGAAGTTGAGATACTTAGTCATACAAATCAGAGAAGAAACGATCGTGATGTGAAGATGAAGCAATCACACGAGTTGAAATTATTCATTTGGCGACTGTTTCAGATTTTGCTTTACTCGAGGACAAGCAGCATTTAAGTTTAGGGTGAATTGATGAATGCATGTTCATGATGGTTTCAGTCGCCATCTTTGGCCCAATTTTGCCTAGTATATTTGCTTTTATTTCCAAAATCTTATGATATACGACCTTAATTCGTGGGTTATCAAGACTTATAGATTAGGGTTTATATTGTTTCCATGCAGATCAAGTAGGGCCCATCCACTTATTGTGGGCCCCTCTTTATTCAAGCCCAGTCACGCTGGTTCTCAAGTCAGAGACCGCAATCGACATCTGCACGTCCCACCCGATCGTGATCATCACCTTCAAGTGCATCATGGCTCAGGCCTTCCAACTGCTTGATCGCGATCTACACTTTCTCCCTCTAACCCTAACCAAACTGCGATTAGCAACTCCTTCGCATTGTGACAGTGCTTCCACCAACACCGTGCTTACGGTCCTTTCCTCCTCAACACTCCCTCCTACCTCACATCGCGACATCATCATCTCTACACCGTGATTGTGGTACCCTTCTCCACCAACCACGATTGTCTCCCCTCTACATCCAACCATCGACCGCGATCAGCAACTCCACCACATCGTGACCTACATTCACCATCGCGACCTGGGGTCCTCGACAGCGCCATCAACCGCACCAGGTCGCAACCTCCTCTGATCAACGACGTCTACACCTGCCCCCTTTGACTTCCTGCTAGATCACGATCAACGCCCTAACCTCCAATCATGACCTCAAGATTGTGACTCTCGCCATCCTACTTAACTGCGATCTCCCTTCCACGTACATCACTGGTCGCAGTCTCCCTCAGGACCAGCAGATTATCGTGGATGGCGCCTCTGCATTGCGACTCCATCCCTCAGCAGACCACAATCATCCTCTCAACTCTACCCTCTTCGACCTCCTGCTGGGTTGCAACCTCCTTCCTCAAAAACACCACGACCTAGTGACACCTGTCGCGGTCAAGAGCAATGGCACATGCACCCTACAGTCGCGGATGGAAGTGACCCAAGACCGCGACACCTCCGCCCAACGTCAACCAACTGTGACGCCTCCCCTGCACCTCGACCTGGGGTCTGTTTAGCACCACTTGCGCCCGTGGTCACTTTTGATCACAGCAAGCCTACGGACCAACACTCAAGACCTCAACCGAGTTGCTAACAACAGAACCACCCGCACAGGAGTCACTCTCCACCTCTATAAATAGCCACCTACCCCAACCTCTCAAGGGATCAACTCCAACCGCCGCCAGGCTGTGCCTAGGAAGCGCTCAACCCCTGGGGAGTCTGATCCACGGCCAAGAGCCTCCGATGCGGTGTTCTTGCACCTCCTTTCATTCAATTCTGAGGTGGAAACCCAGATCTATAGCCATCCATCTACATCTCCAACGCTTGCATACGCCATCACGTCCACGAGCTACTCCTCCTGCTATGAGCAAGGAGCACAAGAAGAGAAGGAAGGTGGAGAGAGAAGATTTACCCCTCTACCATGGTGTTCTTCCCTCCTTGTCCAGATCTGCCCCGACGTTGTGTAGAAGACCATCTCTCTGCCGAGTTGTGGTCGTCTTCTTCACCATGCCCATGGCAGAATCTTCCCCCTCTCTTGTTCTTTTTGTTTATCTCACCATGAGCGAGTAGTTTCCTTTCGCTGGGATGCGGGGACTAGCCCTGTTGCCCGTGCTTACATGTCCTTTTATTAAACATTCCATGGATTATATATAACTTTTCATTTTGTTGTTAATCGATTGATGTATGCTTGTGGATTGATCACCTACTTGCATGATCTATTTCGTTCCTATGTTGTGAGAACTTCAATACGTAGGTTTTGAATG
The DNA here is from genome assembly GCA_963693085.1 of Alisma plantago-aquatica. Classification (NCBI taxonomy): domain Eukaryota; kingdom Viridiplantae; phylum Streptophyta; class Magnoliopsida; order Alismatales; family Alismataceae; genus Alisma; species Alisma plantago-aquatica. Next base: position 1,407,086,253 of record OY856412.1, on the reverse strand, counting down.
TCGATTAATGCGGTTGACTCCCAGGTGAGAACTTCTGATGGGATTACCTGAAGTCGTAAGTGTGTGACCCGTGAGGTGACGAGACATCTAGCCCAAGGTGATGCTTTTGTGTGCCTAACGCCCGTATGGGGGGCCCGCAACTTCAGTTGGATATCTGTATCTTTGGAGCCGTAAGTGCGTGATCTGGATGGTGACTAGACATTTGATGCCTAAGATGATGCTTACACAAACCTAACATCTGTATGGAGGGTTCGCAACAGTTCCACTCGGATGGTTATATCTAGCCTGGATGTGCATGTTTGGATATGTTTTCATGTGTAGCGATGGTGAAACCCGGGTCCATCCCAACGATTCCCATCATTAATCTTTAATCAACTTTTAATCTTGCTCTTTACTTTCCTTGCAACTAGTTCAATTAAACTCAACCCAACCTTTATTCTAAATATTAGTCTTTATTGATCTAGATCCGACTAGAAAAGATTCTTAAAAACATTGTCCCTTGGGATTCGATCCTCAACTATACTGCGATAAGTCTCGTCCACTTGTGGGTGGTATTATTGCATAAGGTTTTGGTAAAAACTCAAGGATCTCAGCCCTAGGTGAGTTTGTCAGTGCAGTAAGAACCATGTCAGGTGGTGGCCTAGCATACCCTCCTCAGTTCAATAGTGATGAGTTTTGGAGTTAAATCACTAATGGTACAAGGCACGAAGCTAAGAAGGCCATGGAAACAAGCAGCCATAATCCAATTTTTAGATATGTCCAACGGTTCCTTAGCACATGTGTTTTTGCTAACAAAGAAACTCAAGGTGTATACTGGAAGCTAGATCTGTTCTTTTTATGGGAAATGGTCAAGAACTATAAAATCAATGTTGGATGCTTCATCCTGAATATGTGTGACAAAGTGGATTTTTACCAATCTTTTCTCAAATTACTATTTTTCCCTCATTATACCTACTAATGGTCCCAAATTATTTTTCTTGTCTTCATAATCATTATTGAGACTCAAATCTAAGATATAGTGACCAATGTAGTTTTTATACACATTATAACACTTCAAATTGGATGCATTCATCACTTTATCCAAGAATCAAATTGGTCAATAAAACTTTGTCTTTTGATTCTCAAACATTTTCTAGATATTTTCCACATTATTTTTAAGCTTTAATCCAAATTTGAGGTCATTTGGACATTCCTACGATTTTCTATGAATTTTTGAAGTTCTCCCTTTGTTTGCCATTTTCATTGGTTTTTCCACATCAGCTATCCAGGGCAAGGCACCGGGGCTGCGTTTTGGCCCTTGGATCTGTCTCCTGCAGATCCAGTCCTGATCTAATGTCCAATGTGTCATCTTCAACCTCTCGCAATCAGCGGGGAGGTGTTAATGCAGCCAGAACGACAGATCTATCACTCGTGACCCCGATTCAAATTTCTAATCGAGAGGGAATGTTCACCTCACGATTTCGCGCTCACCCAAACCTACTTTGACTGGGTTTCTCACCTTGTTGCACCGCCAAAATGACCCCCTTGCCTTCCATTCTCTTTTCGGTGAACAAGGGCTGCTACCTATCTCCCTTTAACCCTAAATCTACCCCCTAGACACTATAAAAGGACCCCCCCAAGGTCCGCAACAAACACATACTGCTTAGAGCCATGTCCTTGCTCACTCCCTCGACCTTGAATGGCCCAATTTCTCATCGCCACCTCCTACTGCCATGGCGGTGCCGCCGCTTAGCCCAGCTTGGGCATCCTTCCTCCATGACCTCTCTCCCCATTTAACCACCCCCTGCTGCTTCACAAGGGAGAAACAAGCATGGGCGGCACCTTTACTGCCCGTGCGGACGTATGCTTCCCCGGGAACCCACACGCCAGTGAGCATCCCTCTGCCTGGTTCCCAGGCTTGTGAGGGAGTGTTGAGCGAGGAAAAACAGAGCCGAGAACCGCTGGTCCAAGCTGAACGAGCCAGCCCAAACGACCCAACCAAACCGCTAATCAATTAACAAATTGAAGTTTTGAACCAGACCCTGAACCAAGCAAGGCTCCTCGCCTATGTGGCTAAATCCTCACCATCCATCATGAATAGTATGGCCACCCTTTTTCGCAATTAAGGTATTTATATCCCCTCTCTGCTCAGAAATTCGCTTAAATGATCAGAACTTGTTTTAATTGTAGAAAATACATCCTAGCTCCAAATATTACGAATAAATAGTCAATCTTGATCAGAAAAATCCAGTGAAATAATTAAAATTACTTTTCAAACCTGATTCCAAATGTTTCTCACTAATATCCCTATATATTTGATCATTTACATATTTAAATTGTCAAATGACTCATAATCATGATTAATCTTTGGAAACCTTATATTTGGACTCTAATGATTATCTTGTAACCTAGATCTGATATATTTGAATCATCTACTCTTGAAAATGAATCATTAGTGGTCTAGATCTTTTTATTTGATTCAATCTTGATTATTACGAATAATGAGTAATCTTGATATTGATCTAAATCTTGCATAACCTTGGTATATTCTTGAACCATCAATATGATCCTGAATTCCAAATATACGAAGTATCATGATGATGATTTAGAAATTTGATGATGACTTGGATAATGATCATAAATTAGGGTTAACACATATGATCCTATAAAACCTAGGTAAGTCATTCACACTCGAATATATTGTATACTTCAAATAATGTTGGACATATTGAAATATTGATTATAAGTGAATGACCCAACCCTAAGGTTGACATAGGAAAAGTGTAACCCTAATCTCAAATATTAAAACATGATTTTTCGAACATCATGATCTTGACCTTTGATCCAATCTTGATGATTTAGGATCTGACTCGAAGGGTTGACATATTGATTCAAATATTGATCATACTCAAAATCTTTGGTGAAAGGTACACTATTATATAACTCCTCCTTGATTGTATTGAAGATACTTTTATGTATCTCTTGAATATATACTTGGCTACTTACTTGGATGGTCTATTATTCCCTATGAATAGTCTTTTATTTTTCTATACTATATTTTGAAAAACATGAAAACATAAATTGCATGCCCATTATGACTGTCCGTATATTGATAATGATGATGATATTGATAATGTTGATAATGTTGATATTGAGTACAACAACCCCCTCATTTGGAGGTGGGACTTGTACATTGGCTTCCTATGTTCCTATGGGGAGAAGGAGCCTAGTGACCTTCCCCATTGCGTTGGGGTAATAGAGTCACACAAAATATATAAGCATGCTTCTCGAATTACAACATAATGGGAACTCGTAATAAAAGTCTAATTGCTTGAAAAACTTGTCGAATAAATGTTGGTTTTGCAAATTGCTTGTTATTTCTTTTGAATATAAGTCCTGCCAAGTATATTATTTTGTTATAAATCGCTTTGCTTGATTTTGATAACGTACCATGCAATTGCATGATTGTGTCTTGATTTTATTGATTTTAGGCAATACAAATGGAATATTGAATAAAATTTCTTCCACACTCATACACTCTAATGACAAGGATAAATTGGATATATCTCCATATTGGGTTAGTATGTTCTTTAATTATCTAGTTTTTGAGTTATTTATATCTTATTGTATATGCCAATGTGATTGATCTTATTGGGCCACTCAGGGACGGGCGCTTCAATCCTTTTTCTACTGTTTAGGCAGTGGGATTGGGATTGGGGTAAGAACAGTTCCGTGGCAGTTGGTATCAAAGCTTTCACACTCCCATATATTTTAAGTAAATAATTTCGCAAGTCTCTTACACCCAAGAAACCCTAAATTCCATAATGGTGAAAATTGAGGTGTCTAGGCTCGGGGTCCTGACATAATTTCTCCTATCCGTCTTCACGGTGGCTGAGATCCCCCACTCTATCTGGCCTCAATTGATCCAGAACTGGACCTAAAGGTTCTCTTGTGAAACCTTAGAGAGTCTTCTAGCATCTCATCTCTTCTTTAAGGACAATCCTAATCCACCCATATATATGAAGATTAGGTAGTCTTATCATCCCCTCATGTGGTCCTTCTTGTGACCTTTTACCACATGATGTCTCGATTACCAAATGAATATCGTTAAATTTTGAAATTTGATACCATGATTTGACCATAAATTGAAAAACTCGATTTTGATCAATTAGAACTTTGAAATCAAATACTCATGCTTGACCCTTCATGAAAACTTGATTTAACCAAAACCCGACTACTTGTTTTCTATGTTTGAGGTAAATCTTAATTTGGTGAAATAAGAAAGATTTATACCTTGTTGTTGATAAGGTCCCTATTTGATCAAATCTGTGTTTCCCTATTATTTTGACTAAACCTCAAACATAGTTAAGCAAACTCTTATCCTATTTGATGCACATCCTGACTATGCTATCAAGTATCTAAGTCTTGGACTAACATAACCATGATGTAAGACTATGATGCAAAAAGCAGTTTCCCTATTGACTATTGATGCCTTTTGCAATCTCGATTTTGATATGATGATTATGGACCTAGATTTTGCACCATTATGCTCTGATTCCTTGAATGCCAAATTCAAATCCTCGATTTATTATATCATTACCTTGATCATGAAAGGAAAGAATTGCAAATTTTGACATTATTGCCCTATTATCTTGAATTTTGATCTCATGACCTTATGGAATATTATTTAATCATGCATACTATCCCTATTTGAATAAGCTCAATTGATAATGACCTTGACATATGACAATATTGACTATAGCTTGTGGTTGACTTCATAAATAGACCTAGGTCTAGATCATTCATCAACCTTGGATACAATGATAATGAAATCTTGATATGTTGCTCAAATACTGCTTGAATATTGTTGCTCAAAATTGAATATAGATGAGTGATCTCTCCCAAGGTCTAAATAGGAATATAAACCCGAGCTTTGAAATATATATACATATGACCAAATTTGGATCTATGTCTTTTGGGTGTCTAAAAACTCGACTCTTAATATTGATTATAGAATTGTGACTCACGATTATCAATATCAATAATGATACGAATCCTATGTTCACACCATTTGGATCTATAGATCATACGAGATATATGACTAATGACTTCAAAATCCCAAATCTCAAAATTTTGAAATGATGACTATTTTACCTCTCTCGATTTATAACTCAGGGTTGAGCTCTCATTAGGACTAGGGTGGGACCTCCCATTGATTTTGAGCTCAAAAATGATGATATTGAAAGTATGATGTTGTCTTGAAATGTTGAAATATGAAATCTCAAATCATGGATGTATAACCCCACCTAGTCCAACGTAGAAGCTAGGACCCTGAGATATTGAGATTGAAAGACACCTTGTACACTTGATTCAAGATCTCTACTTTCTTGACCTAAAATATGATATGTCCAAATTTGTGGACGATAGGATGCTTTCCATATTTATGACTCATATAATGACTTTGGACAATATATGTGCTGATTTTGATACTCAATTGCTCGATGATGAAATAATGTTAGTACCAAGTTGATTATGATATGGAACATTGAATCTCAATTGCAATTTTTGGGACTAATTAAAGTTTGAGGACATGATTTTGATTTCATAGTTGAGGATGTTCTAGTAATTGAGGATATGATCTGGATTTGAATAATTCTAATTTTGAGGATATTTTGAATTTTGGGGACAAAATTCTTTTTAAGGAGGGAAGGATGTGACAAAGTGGATTTTCACCAATCTTTGCTCAAATTACTATTTTGCCCTCATTATACCTACTAATGGTCCCAAATTATTTTTATTGTCTTCATAATCATTATTGAGACTCAAATATAAGATATGGTGACCAATGTAGTTTTTATACACATTATAACACTTCAAATTGGATTCATTCATCACTTTGTCCAAAGAATCAAATTGGTCAATCAAACTTTGTCTTTTTATTCTCAAACATTTTCTAGATATTCTCCACACTATTTTGAAGCTTTGATACAAATTTGAGGTCTTTTGAACATTCCTATTATTTTCTATAAATTTTTGAAGTTCTGTGCTAAAAATCCCTTTGTTTGCCATTTTAATTGGTTTTTCCACATCAGCTATCCAGGGCAAGGCACCGGGGGTGCGTTTTGGCCCTTGGATCTATCTACCGCAGATCTAGTATGGATCTAATGGCCAATGTGTCATTTTCAACCTCCCGCAATCAGCGGGGAGGTGTTAATGCATCCAGAACGGCAGATATATCATTTGTGACCCCGATTCAAATTTCTAATCGAGAGGGAATGTTCACCTCACGATTTCATGCTCACCCATCCCTACTTTGACTGGGTTTCTCACCTTGTTGCACTACCAAAACGACCCCCTTGCCTTCCATTCTCTTTCCAGTGAACAAGGGCTGCTACCTATCTCCCTTTAACCCTAAATCTACCCCCTAGACACTATAAAAGGACCCCCCAAGGTCCGCAGCAAACACATAGTGCTTAGAGCCATGTCCTTGCTCACTCCCTTGAACCTGAATGGCCCAATTTCTCCTCGCCACCTCCTGCTTCCATGGCGGTGCCACCGCATAGCCCAGCTTGGGCGTCCTTCCTCCATGACCTCTCTCCCCATTTAACCACCCCCTTCTACCTCGCAAGGGAGAAACAAGCACGGGTGGCACCTTTACTGCCTGTGCAGACGTTTGCTTCCCCGGGAACCCACACGTCGGTGAGAATCCCTCCGCCTGGTTCCCAGGCTCATGAGGGAGTGCTGAGCGAGGAGAAATAGAGCCGAGAATCGCTGGTCCAAGCCGAACCAGGCAGCCCAAACGACCCAGCCAAACCACTAATCAATTGACAAATTGAAGTTTTAAACCAGACCCTGAACCAAGCAAGCCACCTCGCCAATGCGGCTAAATCTTGGCCATCGATCATGAATCGTATGGCAACCCTTTTTCGCAATTAAGGTATTTATATCCCCTCTCTTCTAAAAAATGCACTTAAATGATCAGATCTTGTTTTAATTGTAGAAAATACATCCTAGCTCCAAATATTACGAATAAATAGTCAATCTTGATTAGAAAAATCTAGTGAAACAATTAAAATTACTTTTGAAACCTGATTCCAAATGTTTCTCACTAATATCTATAGATCGTTGATCCTTTACATATTTAAATTGTCAAATGACTCATAATCATGATTAATCTTCGGAAACCTTATATTTGGACTCTAATGATTATCTTGTAACCTAGATATGATATATTTGAATCATCTACTCTTGAAAATGAATCATTAGTGATCTAGATCTTTTTATTTGATTCAATCTTGATTATTATGAATAATGAGTAATCTTGATATTGATCTAAATCTTGCAAAACCTTGGTATATTCTTGAACCATCAATATGATCCTGAATTCCAACTATACTAAGTATCATGATGATGATTTAGAAATTTGATGATGACTTGGATAATGATCATAAATTAGGGTTAACACATATGATCCTATAAAACCTAGGTAAGTCATTCACACTTGAATATATTGTATACTTGAAATAATGTTGGACATATTGAAATATTGATTATAAGTGAATGACCCGACCCTAAGGTTGACATAGGAAAAGTGTAACCCTAATCTCAAATATTAAAACATGGTTTTTTGAACATCATGATCTTGACCTTTTATCCAATCTTGATGATTTAGGATCTGACTCGAAGGGTTGACATATTGATTCAAATATTGATCATATTCGAAATCTTTGGTGAAAGGTACGCTATTATATAACTCCTCCTTGATTTTATTGAAGATACTTTTATGTATCTCTTGATTATATACTTGGATACTTACTTGGATGAGCTATTGTTCCCTATGATTAGTCTTCTATTTTTTTATACTATATTTTGAAAAACATGAAAACATAAATTGCATGCCCATTATGACTGCCCGTATATTGATAATGATGATGAAATTGATAATGTTGATAATGTTGATATTGAGTAGAACAACCCCCTCATTTGGATGTGGGACTTGTACATTGGCTTCCTATGTTCCTATGGTGAGAAGGAGCCTTGTGACCTTCCCCATCGCGTTGGGGTAATAGAGTCACACAAAATATATAAGCATGCTTCTCGAATTACAGCATAATGGGAACTCATAATAAAAGTCGAATTGCTTGAAAAACTTTTCGAATAAATGTTGGTTTTGCAAATTGCTTGTTATTTCTTTTGAATATAAGTCCTACCAAGTATATTATTTTGTTATAAATCGCTTTGCTTGATTTTGATAGAGTACCGTGCAATTTCATGATTGTGTCTTGATTTTATTGATTTTAGGCAATACAAATGGAATACTGAATAAAATTGCTTCCGCACTCATACACTCTGATGACAAGGATAAATCGGATATATCTCCATATTGGGTTAGTTTGTTCTTTAATTATCCAGTTTTTGAGTTATTTATTTCTTATTATATATGCCAGTGTGATTGATCTTATTGGGCCACTCAGGGATGGGTGCTTCAATCCTTTTTCTACTGTTTAGGTAGTGGGATTGGGATTGGGGTAAGATCAGTTCCGTGACAATAGGCTCTGACATCAAGAATAAGTCTTCTGGAGGTATTAGGATTGGTGTTTGATTACATGCGTTGCTCACAAAGTTGTTCCCAACTTCACTGGTCTAGAAGCTACCTGGGATGAACTCGGTGGACATTCAATAGATCATCTCTTCTGGTCTACTTGTTCATGTTGCCAATGATGACTCCAAATTTAGACAATATTTTAATAATGAGCATTATATTGACTTGCCTGATTTGGAAGCAATGACTCTAACAAACAAAGACAACTGGAAATGGATTCTTTCTGATTCTAATGAGCACGAGAATGCACCAAATGCATCTACTTCATTTTCCTCTGTTCCACTGCCTCCCTCTACCAGCCCACAGATAGACTACACCTGGTCCATGCCTGATGTGCAGCACCTATACAACTATGTCCAATAGAGGTTTGACCATCAGTACAACCACTTTGATCTTATGAGTCAGCAATATTCTAGTATACACGACATGATCCAACAGATAGACATGTGGCACATTTCTCAAGGCCACTATGCCATGCCTAATCGCAGCCTCTACAACCCACACCTCCACTGCCTCCACCTCAAGCAGAGCCCACCCTTTAGAGACAATAATAGTTGACATTCCTGACGATGATGATTTGTTGAACCAGTACTTCTCAGCTGGTATGAGGGCACTAGCCCTTCATCTTGATCTTCTCCATGAAAAGTAGTCGGTTGCTATCACTCTGAGTTTGATTGATGTAGTGAGGACATTGGAGATTTCAAGCTTTGGGGGTGCAACTGACTAGTAATATTGTTGTAGTTTCTTTAGTTTATTTTTATCATTTTTTCTTTAGTACTAGTTTTAATTTATGTTCTTCTTATGGTAAATCTAGTATGATATAAGGCCTATCTAATGTAATGGATTGATTTCCTTCTGTGTTGAACTATCTTGTCCTCACTCTTGAAAAATGTAATTTGTGGAAATTGTTAAAGACTTGCATTAATCAAATGAAACTTCATGTCCACCAACATGTGTTTAATTTTGAGTTTATACTTTTAGCATGAACTTTCATCTTTCACATCCTTAATTTCCTAATACATGTAAATGTCATAATTTTTTGAATAAATAAACTTTGCAACACTACTTTGAACATGGGATGCCCTTGCCAAACTCATAGTGCTTTTTCAACCACCCTTTTTTAGTGAATATTTCAAATCAAATAAATGGAATCTAGCTAATGTTTCAATTTAGTTAACTCTTCTATGTTTTAGAGAAAACAAGTGAAACCCAATCTCATCTAAAAATCTCTTTTGGTTCACTTCACCTTAATTATCCCATGAAAAGATGCCTCAACTGCCCACTTATCATACTAGCCTAGTGTAAGTCTGATCTGGACATGACAGTTAGGTGGTATGTCTTAAAAGAGGGTAAAATATCCCAACTAGCTCTCCAAGTGTGCATAAGGCTACATTAGCAGCCGAGTGTCGGAACCCAAAGTCTATTGTCATGCCTTTTTTAAAAAAAATAGAGAGAAAGCTAAAATTTTGTTAACATTAACTAAGATTCCATCATTTGCATCTTTAGTAGCTGAGAATTTTGGCTGTAGACTCACTAATTGTTTGGCTTCGTCATCCAAGCTCCATTTAGTGTTTCCTAGTTGATAGTTTCATTAGTTGATAGTTGAAATCAAGGTTATGAGTATAAACATATTGATTATGGTTGGTTTGGTCTCATACTCATCTTTCATTTCATTTGAACCATGAATGAACCTGACAATTCCTTCATTTGTGTTTATATGCTCTTTTTGCTTGAGGACAAGCAATTATTCAATCTTAGGGGGATTTGATGTGAATATTTCATACATATTTTTTTGCACATTTTTGCACACAAATTCAGTTCATTTTTCTCTCATTTGTCCTTTAATCATAATCAATTTGCCATCCCTTTAGTTATTTTACTCGTTGCATGATTTTGATCTCATACACAATGAAGATGATGAAATGGGGCTAATCAAACCCAAATATGATCTTAGTTGGGTTCCTCGATGATTTGTATTTGATATAGAGTTGATCCTGAAGAAACTGAAGAAGACACACCGTGCGTTAATTTAAACACATTGTGTAAATTTTCAGGAAGGATAATCCTCAACGAAAAAGAAAAACACAGGATGTGTGTTATTTAACACATGGCGTGTAAGTTTCTAGAGGGTTTCATCTCTAGCTGTAAAATAGAAGACACAGCGTGTCATTAACTGAACATGGTGTGTCTATGCGTTCAAAGGCCAAGATTCAAAATTCTATCAACTCACATGATGTGTGTTATTTCACACATGGTATGTGCCATCCGCCCAGATAGAATTCAGTTAAAACTACACGACGTGTCTTATTAGTTAAACGACATGTACTCTTTGTGGAGAGAAGTTCGCCCGATAGTTACATTGAGTGACACATTGTGTCTTTGTCGGTTTCTATAGATTTTTGAAAACAACCACTCCTCATTTTATAGATAAGACCAGCCATATGGGGCAGTTATCACTCATCATTTTGAAACACTTGATGATTAGAGAAAGTTGTTGAGCAAGAGAAAGACAATTTTGGGGAAGGAGAGGTTTCTTGGGAAAGAACCGTTGTAACATACCAGAACTAGAACCCTGCCTTAGTAGTTTGACCCTTTTTACTTAGCCAAACAAGGATAAGCTAATACATGTAATTAAACCAATAACGAAATCTAAAATGTGTAACAAGAAGTGTAACATAACAAATCATGTTTAATAATCATATATGACACATATGGAGATAATAAGAATATAATTGGTTGAATATTGGATTATTGGGCCACTAATGGTCCATATGACATAACTCATAAAAATAAATCCCAAAAGTAAAATCTAAGTTAAAAATTGTGTTCTTTGGGTCCCAATTGCCTTGGGAATCAAGTTTCACATTATTCACATAATAATAACTCATTTAATTCAAATTGGAAAAGAAGATGTGTGTTTTCCCCAAAATATCAAATAAAATAAGAAATGACTCCAAAAGAGGAAAATAATCTTAGATTCGTAATCTACATAATAAATATACCCTTTGGGTGAATTTTCATCCAATTTGGAGAAAGTTTGCTTAAAAAGTGAAATCATGAGAGTGAAAGTGTGTAGAACCTTTAAATGTTAAATAAAGGCTCAAACAACTCCAACATGTAATATTGATGCAAATTTGTATCGAACACATTAAATATGACTTGTGGGTCAAGTTTCATCAAATTTGGATAATCCTAAAGCCATTAATGGAGGAGGAAAGAGAAAATAAGATTTGATTTATTTAACCCATTAAAAGTTTCCAAAAAGCAAAACTAAATGCATAATCAGAATCTACATGCCTTAATTAGCATCTGTGCAAAATTGTACTTAATTTTGATAGTGTTTGGACCTTAAAATGAAGAAATATAAAAAGGAAATTATTTCAATGTCACAATATTGAATTATATCGATTTTGTCACACATTGGTTTCCTATTCTAATTAAACGCACGATCTGAGCCACTGAATTTTTGATCTAACGATTGGGGTGTCGTATCCTACCTTGAGTAGGAGAGAGACCCGCCTTGTACAGTAAAAGTTGAGTTTCTTTTTCCTTCTATCTTCCTCGCTTCTCGGTCGTTCTTCACTTTTTTTCCTCCATTGGACTCCTTGTCAAATTCTGTACGTATCGATCCCTAGATTGACCCAAAAAACCCTATAGATAAGAAACCTCTAAATCTGCCCTCTCCACCATTTTTTGCAAATGCTTGTACCCTACCCCTTCTTCCCATGCGGAAGCCCAGAAACTATCCTTAGCCCTTCTCCTCTTCTCCTCTAGTCTCAATTAGACCAGGCAACGCATGTGGTAGTCAGGCATGTTCAGTGTCTTCTCTGACAATCTCGATGGAACTATGGCCTTCTCTATTGCCTTTAGCCCAATTGACCCACCGATAAGCAACCCTGGACCTCCCTCTGCCTTTCCCTTCTTGCACTTTGGTATGTGATTCGCCCTACCTCCCGGTCAACAAGCGCAGTTTTAGTTTGGATTTTGGTCACTTCCGACGAGCTTCCTGCTTGCTCCCTTCATGTGTTTGACCTTGTTCTAGCTTGGTTAGCTTCGGTCGTGTCTTTTCTTTGTTTTCATAGCTTCTTTTTCGGCCCCTTGTGGTCTCCCTAAGATCATCGCAATTTGTTGTAGTGTTGCGGTTTGTGTTTTGCTCACAGTAGAACCAGTCATGGTGTTCTCTTAGCGTGTACAGATCTTCTTGGTTCCCCGCCTTCATGATGCTTTGGCAAAGCTAGAGGATTTGAGATCATGGCCTTTTGGACGATCCTACTCTCTGTGGCTTCATACCTAGAGATGCTCAACGCCATGGCGCGAGGCTGCAGGAGGTCAAGATGCCCAGTTGTGATCTCCCTCTCTTACCCCTCCGATCTCCTCACTTTTTGACTTTCGTTTAGGGGTATATTGGTCTTTTTGCCCCATTTCCTTTCTTTTGCTTGCATGAGTTTTGGTTGAGATGGATGAGTTCCAACTAACTTGGGCGGCTTTGAGTGGCCGACCTAAGCTAGCTAGGCCTCTCCCTCTCTCCTCTTTTGCAAATCGGTTCACTGATATGTAATTATCTGATTGGCTGGTGATTGAAAATTAATAACTAATTAATGGATGATCAAAAAAATATGGAAAAATATTCGTTAGAATAAAAAAAATAAGATCTAACTAATGGTATATGTTTTGCTAACTAAAACTAAATATTAAGAACATGTGTTTTCAATGGATTTAATTAATGATGAATTAACTTGTAAAAATCATAACTAATTATCTATAAGTTAGAAAATATAATAAAATATGTTTTGGAGTCCTAATAACCTAGTCTATAATGTGGCATGGATTTCATAACCAAATTCACATAATGATAAAAATGTGGTTTTTGGGTTTGGTTAACATGTATCAAATTGACATAAAATCTGTATATGTGTTTAATGGGCTCTTTGGTGACTTAGACTTGGATCTAGAAGTGCTTTGGACTTTAGACTCTGATATTAAGGTATGTTGTATCCCCTATTCCTCTATATTGAGAAATTCACCTATCTTTTCATCCTCTTGAATTTGGCCTACACAATATGTCTATTCTCTTGATATCATGGTTCATGTGAACTATCTTAATTGTTATGGACATGGATATTCTCTTGATATCTTATTTTATGCTATGGTGCATGATAGACTTGTTGATGGTATCTGCCCACTGTGATGTGGATGTTTATTTGTGGATGCATGAGTTGTCCATTGTGTGATATGGTGACATTGTATAATTTCTAATCCTACCTTGTACTTGCCTCTACATTTACCTCCTATGCAATTCAGTAGCCCTAGAGAGTATAATTGCATTGGTTTTGTCTCATTGTGATTTATGGCAATAGTGAGATGTTTTGGATGGTGGATGTGTGATTCCCCATGCCAGGGCATGATGTGTGATTCCTAGACCATGTTATATATGTTTGGGTGGTGGATGCATGATTCCCCATACCAGGGCAGGATGTGTGATACTTAGCCCATGTCTTACCAAGTTCAAGATGTGTGATTCTTGTTTACCTTTATCTTTTATAATGTTCTAGTGTTATGCTTATCTCACATGCATGACGGATGATGGTTATGACATGTGCTTATGTGGCACTACTTTATTATTTTAATTATGGAAAGTATCTTCTTTTATGATGATGATGAATCTTATCTTTTATGCCTGTGTGGGTAGTCCTTACCTCTTGCATGGGAAGCATTTACTCTTGTTGTCCTCAATACTTATATTGCTCAAAGTTTCCTTTAGTATACACATACCAGCTTTTTGCTGATGTTTTTCTTTTCTTCTTTTGTGGGGTATGATTCCAACCCCAGGTTAGATCAAGGAGAGGTGAACTTCGATATCAACCTTGTAGTTGAGCTTTTGGGAGACTTGAAGAGGTGGTTAGATGACCCTCGGCTTGATCTTTGGCTTATATGTTTAATTTTCCTTTTGGACACCCATGTGCGGTGAAGTGATGTACTATGTTATCAAGCTTTGTAAATTGTTAGATAATGATCTTTTTTACTGCTACTTATTGTGTAATGATACATACATATTGAATGAATTGGTCTACATCCCTTTAGCAAAAAAATTATGTAGTGTTTGGTTCAAGGGATGTTGCCTTTTTATTTCTAGTAGGGAGTGGTTCCCCTCTGGGATCCCACTCCTTACAACCTCCATTCTTCATCATTTTCTTGTCCTTTTCTTATCCAAGGGTGCAATAGAGCTTCTCTACTTCGACAAAGCTTCTCGGGAGAGAAAAAAGTCTAAGTTTGAGCAGTTGTAAGGGTGGAACTTCATCTTCAAGCTGGATTTTTACTCCTTCCACTTCACTCTTTGGTTTCTCTTAGCATTCTCTCTAATCATGGAAAATTCTTAAAATTGTGATTTGTTCTTGTGTTTCTGCATAATGTGTGAGTAAAACTCTTTTTCTTAGGCATAGGAGAGTATCACCCATGCTATTACTCATTTGAACTCATAATATATATCTAATTTTAGTTAAATTACTTCTCCAAGAGTTTTTATAGTGGTTAATTGCTTCTAAGCTTGACTTGCCATCAAATATGCATGTTATATGCTTCTTTATACAATTCAAGAGGATGTATAAGGGAGTGTGGAGTAGATATCTTGGCAACGAACTCTTTTCCACGGGAGTGTCTTGGGAATGTTGAGGATTCAATGTTGCATTCGACTCTGAACTTAGATAGGGGAGTGTTATGTGAGGATGAGAACCATCTCATGTCACTGGGAGGTGTGTGATGATGGCAACCTCCTTTGCAGGTTAACTAACATGTTTAATTTCGTAAGTTGCACATGATGTAATGGTATGGAAGTGAAATATTATGTCTAATATCTCCTAAATTTGATCTTAATCATTTTAGATTGGTTCTTGATTTTGCTAGTTAACTAATCTTAATCAAAACTCAACTTTGTAATCCGACTTAGATTGTTGAATTTAACAATTTTTGCGCCTCTCTAACCTAGATCCTTGTGGTTTGGTCTCGACTATAATTTATCATGTATACTTATGGGTGATTGATGAGTTGAGATTATTATTTAAAACTCACTTGCCTTTGGAAATCAACAATCCTAATGCCAGACAATGATGTGTTACACAAGCAGAAAACACAAGTCCTGCTTGAGATTGGGGATGTTTGGGGCACCATCATAGCTGCCACCAGTGAGTATCCTCCCAATTGTATGTTTCTCAATGGATGGTTTTGGCTTATGATTAATGTTTTATTGAATTCTACTTTTGAGATGACAGACACAATAACAAACATGTTTGATTTCAACTTGCTAATGTTATAGAAAAATGCAACTAACATTCTTCTAGTAACTAGTAGAATTTTAGACTTGTGGTGGAAGGAAGACACCTAAAAGTTAGTGATGTTGTTGTTGGTTCTTTCATGTTTAAGACTAAACTCTCTCCGCACCATTGTACTTGCACAGTCTAATCCTTAGTTACTGTCCTAGTTTGTTTTCTAATATATCATCATGTTTTGGATGACATTTTTTTACCTCTAGATATTAGTATTGCATCTTGTGAATGTTGTCTCTATTATCATCGAGATCATGTTCCCTTTAAGATGTAAGGAATTATGTTTTTTGCTTACGTGGACCTTTGTTTTCCAATCATCCTCCCATTTAGGTTGTACTCCCATGAAGAGGTATTGAATTCTGATGTTGTATGGTAGTGTTACCCAAGTTACTTACATCTACCTCTTCCCCACTCACTTTATTTAAACATCTTTGATTCATTGCTAATTAGATATAGTTTCCTTGATTCCTCTTGTGGGTTACATTATGGCATCATCAATAAGTATATTTTGTCATATGGTAATTGACTCTGGATAAGTACATAATATACTGATTAAGAGGGGAATTGTAGTTCTAGATAGCTCCCTGCTAGTTCTATGGTAGTAAACTTTCAAATCTTGATTAGGGAAGAAGATTACCAGCCACTTACTAAACCTACTAATACTTCATAGAGAAATATTAATGCAATTTTAAAAACAATTTCATTTGAATCTTAACTTGTATGGAGTTATTCAGTAGATAACCTTGAACAATAATTCTCTCTTTTCAGACCATATTCCAGTCATTTCCTCAAAATTAATTGGGCATATTATCATTCTAGTAGATTAGTTTCTTAGGCTGAAGAAATGGAACAAAAATAAAGAAAAATTTGTATCTTGTAGTATATGCTTGACTAGAGAGAATTGAGTGAACAAAAATAAAGAGGAACACATGTTTTGTTCATTGACGTAGGAAAGATACTAAAACCAATTTTGTGAAGAATATTTTTAGTTACTGAATGCACACTCAATTTTCTTGGATAAACCACTATATCCTTAACCCTACATGTATTAGTTTCCTTAGCAGAATTTAGCTTGTAATATTTGCTCTAATTGAATGTGATCCATAAAACACTACATGTGAAGTAATAGTTTAGTATAGGGTCGTTTGCTTATGGATTAGTGGTCAATTTTCACACAAGCAAGTGGTTTATGATTCTCTTGGTATTAACAACATTAAAAAAAATTAGGGGGTTCTCAAATGACCATAAATGACCATTGTATGGTCACCAACAGGAAGACCATTAATCTTTTATATTATAAAAATAATATTTTCTTGATGTGCTCTGTCAAATTCTACCATCAGATATATTTTTCATTCTTCATAAATAGCCACTTCTACTCTTTAAGTTGTTGGATTAATCTCCCTTCAGTTATCAAGTGTAAATTTGTGGAACTTCTCTCCATGTTGGTTTTCCTGACGACACATTTCAGTTGTGTCATTGGGGTGGTCTATATCTTGCCCTTCATCAATAATAGCAACATCATGTTGTGAACTGATTGTGGCATGTGACTTCTTCTAATGTCATCTACTTCGACAATAAGAGAAAAATCCTATTATGCAGATGTGTTAACAAGTATTACATTGTTGTTTTCCAAGTATATTCACTTCTTTTACTTATGAAATATATATGTCATTTTCTTATGTTGAAATTATTATAGTCAAATGTGTCTCATTTGTCTCAATATGGTTGGTAAGTATATCTATCT
Source organism: Alisma plantago-aquatica (assembly GCA_963693085.1). Lineage (NCBI taxonomy): Eukaryota > Viridiplantae > Streptophyta > Magnoliopsida > Alismatales > Alismataceae > Alisma > Alisma plantago-aquatica. The sequence continues at coordinate 1,407,068,606 of OY856412.1, read as the reverse complement.
AGGGTCAGAATATCTGGTTATGCATTTTATAAGATTTTGATATATCTCTATAGGATATTGAGGTTCCATGTGTGTTACTTTTTTGTTGTGTGAGGTGAGGGTGGGAGAGAATGTAGGCTTAACTGTGTTCTGAGTACTTTGATTTCTTCCATCAAAGGATCTATAATAGGTTGCCATCATAGATGTAATTACCCATTATTACCAAGATGGGTACGGTACACTGATGGATGCAAACATAATTAAAATAACTTGAATTTCATAAAGAAATGCATGCGAGTGCACATGTTGATATATATGGTGTTAAATTGTAACTAGGCACACCTAAGAATCATGCCAATATAGAGGCAAAATAATAACGCAACCATTACAAAGAAAATAAAAAAATGACACTGAGATGCCATTACCAGTCCTTCTAGCTCTTGGTACAGAGAGAAGTACATAGGACATCAAAGACAATAGCAAGGTGATCAAGGATGAAGGTCTCAGTGAAGTCCAACACAATGATCTAAACCCAAAACCAAGAAGCAACATCCAAGGGAATTAGATGAGACACCATCAAACAAAAGTATATAGAAAAGGTTTTTAGTTAGCCTATTTATGAGAGCTTGATGTAGGAGTTAGTTTTGTAACGAGCTCTCCACAACACCTGTCTGTAGATCTTTATTTAAAAAATGTTGTGCTACTATAAATTGATTGATTATGTTTATTGTACATAACATTGTTAAACAATCTCCAAATAAATGTACCCAGTTTGTGTTTTCTACTATATGTAATCTTCAAGCTTGTGTTTTTTGTGAATCTTTGAGCTTATGTACATCAACCAACTAGAATAGTTGGTTTGTTAAAGTGTTAGGAACTCTAATTATGTACAGAATAAATATAATAATGAACACAAAATAGGAGGTGTCCTTTATTTATAAAATTTGAAGAAATTGTATTAGTTTGTGGTCATCATTGATGCCAAAAGCTGGAAACATCCATTTATCCACCCTTTTAGAGTGGACAACAACTTCCTGCCAAATAAACAACTAAACTTGGAGCCAACTAGCTATCCATGTGTAGGACACAATGACTTCAACCTGTCTCCCTGGACTGTCGCTCTGGCGATTAGGTTTCAGGCGTAGACGTCCACCTCCCTTAGATTAGGGCTCTCCCTTGCAGGTTCAAGCGTGACGGTTAGTGCTTTGGGTCTCGTCTCTGGTATGGCAACGGAAATGGCAGAGCGATATATGGGGCTTAGGCTTACGGAGGAGGAAGAGGAACCAATCGATGTCCAACCGATTGGCAGCGAAGATGAAGAGGAGGACCACACTGAGTTGGCACTGGTGGGGAGGCTCTGACGAACCGGACTTTCAACTTCAGGGCTATGGAAAGAACCCTGGCACAAGCATGGAGTCTATGAGAGACGTTGGAGTTCAAGCAACTAGAGGGTGATGCATTTGTGATGCAGTTCACGCATTGGCGGGACAAGCAACGGGTCGTCGAGGGTGCCCCGTGGAATTTTGATGGCCGTCTTCTACTCTTCAAGGAGGTGGAGAAGGAGGATCAACCTGGAAGACTGACCATTAATCGGTCTCCCTTCTGGGTGTGCCTCTATGGAGTACTGTTGGGGTATCGGGCGGAGACGACTGTCAGGGAGATTGTCGGTCGAATAGGGGAAGTCCTCTTCACGGACAGAGACGGGATGGGATGGGACTCTTCGTTAAGAGTCAGGGTGCTTCTGGACATCACAAAGCCATTGAAGAGGATGCTGAGAATAAGGGTTAAGAGAGGCACTGTCGTTGACGTTCAGATCAAGTATGAGCACCTGTCAACCTTTTGCTTCATGTGTGGCAAGATCGGACACGTTGATCGGGACTGTCAAAACTATGATGAAGACGGCGAGCACCAACATCGATGGGGAGTCTGGATGAGGGCTTCACCGTGGAAGCAAAGGAGACAGGAGGATGATAAGGAGGGGGGTAAAGGGGTGGTAAGACGGAAACTCACCTTCAAGGCGAGCGTGGGTATGGGAACATCAAGCAGGAAGGAAGAGGAGGGGGATAGTAGCAACGTAGCAGAGGGGAAACGAGAGTGGGAGAGGTGTCTCAGTGAAGGGGATGATCCACAGGACCAGCGGGAGGGTGGGCGGAGGAGTGGCGTCATAGGGGAGCGGGATATGGACAGGGGGGGAAATTTCAGAGGAGGACGGGAGCCTAGTCTTTCTGACCACGAGCGTGGGATGCCAGAGGCGGGTAGCGTGGAAGGAAGGGAGGGAGAAGCATCGTCGAAACAACAACCGTTGTAGATGACAGAGCAGGGTGGTCGAGGGCCAAAAGCGGGGAAGACAAAGACCCGTTTCTCGAGGGCGGAACTCATGACGCTCCACGGTAGAATCCAGATTGATGAGGTGGCTCTGGACGGGGGGTCGATCGAGCTAGAGGGAGAATTGGGGTTCATGATAGGAAGCAAGGAACGCTACCATCGGTAGCAATGGCCAGAAGCAGACAACATTGTGTGGCCCGAACTGTAGATAGGTGAGCAACGTTGGAGAAGTGGGACGTCCAATATGCATGCACAGGAGACAACAGAACATCCCAGGCAGATGGAAATGGGTACTGTTGATCAAGATAACAACGCACATCATGAAACAAACCAGCAAGAAGAAGGCAACACGATGTTGAGTAAGGGAGAAAAGAGAGCGGTTACTCGGGTGCAAAGGAAGAAGGAAGCAGGCACAAAAATGAAGCAGGGTAATAAACCAATTCGGGGGAAAAAGAAACACCATCCATGGCTGTACAAGATGAGCAGGGGGCAAGGTTGGGTATCCCAGAAGAGGAGGTGGTATAGGAGAAAGCAACAGGGAAAAGGGGCAGAGGCGTGGAGGTGTGTGATATGGACCTCGACGAACAGCAAACATAAGCAGCGGGAGAGAAAAGATACAGGAGAACTAGTGAGGGCACAACAGACAGTGAAGGGGTCATCATGACTCAAGTAGCGGATATTGGTGGAGTCCAATCCCGCGAAGAACAATGAAAATTTTCAGCTGAAACTGTCAGGGATTGGGCGACCTTGACACGTGCAAGGCTCTCCGGTCCTGGGTCTGGAGAGAGCGCCCAAACATAGTTTTTGTTATGGAAACTATGATTGCTGAGCGGAAGTTAGAAGATGTCAAAATGAGATGTTGTTTTACTGAGGGACTGTGTATATCAAGCACGGGGAGGGCAGGTGGCATTGGGTTCGGGTGGAAGGATACTAAGGTAGAGATACTCAGCTACTCGATCAGGCACGTATCCACTATGGTCAAGGACGAGGTCAATGGCACTAGATGGAGAGCGGTGGGGATCTATGGGTGGGCGGACCAGTCAAGCAAAACCAAAACATGGGAGCTCATGAGGAGGTTAAACAGCAAGACAGAGGATCCAGTCATTTTCTTTGGGGATTTTAATGAGATTGTGTCAAACACTGAGAAGAAATGGGGACCTCCTAAAGATGAAAAGTTCATTTAGAACTTATGAGATGTCATAGACGATTGCGATCTGATAGATGTGGGCTTTGAAGGAAATCCTTTCACATGGAGAAGGGGGCTGACCAAAAGAACTTTGGTATAAGAGAGGCTCGATAGATTCCTACCTGACCTAGAATGGAGAAACAACTACAACTTTTGTAAGGTTTTCCATCTACCCATTTATGAGTCAGATCATGCACCTATTATCCTAAAGATGGACAACAGGGACGGCAGGAAAAGGAAGAAGGGCCATTTTGCCTGTGAGCCCATGTGGGTGGGTGAAGAGGGGTACACAAATATCATCAAGGAGGCATGGGATTCTATAGGAGGGGATGATTTGAATACTAAGCTTTCGAGATGTAAATATAACCTTAAAGTGTGGGCTGCGGAAAAGTTTGGTGAAAGACGAAGAAAGATAAACGAACTGGAAAGTGACCTGAAGAGACTACAATCTTTTCCCCGTGATCAAAATAACCTTGATAAGGTGGAGGAGAAATCAAAGGAGTTTCAATTCTGGTTACAAAAGAATGAGGAATACTGGTTGTCTGGGCACGGGTTAAAGAGTTAAAAGAGGGAGACCGTAACACCGCATACTTTCATCAAAAAGCAACAAACATGATGTGTAGAAATCGGATTGATGAATTAGAAGATGGGCAAGGAGTTATGAGATTGAAGGAGGGGGAGATCAAGGACATTATTTTGAGATACTTTACACAGTTGTTCCAGTCTGGTGATCTAAGGGGCTTTGAGGAGGCAACAAAGGGGCTTCGGGAAATGATCTCAGAGTCACAACCGGAGGAGCTTGAGAGGGACATCGTTGATGAGGAAATCTGGTTAGCGTTGGAGCAGATGCACCCCAACAAAGCACCTAGACCAGACGGTATGAAGGCTATGTTTTATCAAAAATATTGGGGTATTGTGGGGAAGGATGTGGCGAGCTATATTAAAGGATGGTGGAAAGGGGAAAATAATATAAAGGTTGTAAATGATACTCTAGTTGTGCTCATCCCGAAGACTGAAAAGCCAAAAATTATGGGAGAATTTAGACCCATTAGTCTTTGCAATGTGGTGTATAAGATTGCTTCCAAGGTGTTGACAAACCGATTAAAGCCTCTCATGAATAACATTGTGTCTGAAAATCAAAGTTCCTTTATCCTGGGGAGAATGATCACGGACAATGCCCTTATAGCCTATGAACTTTTCCATTCTATGAAGAGATACAAGGGGAAGAAAAAAGACAGTCTTTCTCTGAAGTTGGACATGTCCAAAGCCTATGACAGAGTGGAGTGGAACTTCTTGACTGTTGTTATGGAGAAATTGGGGTTTGGGAGGAAGTGGATAAGTAAAGTCCAAGATTGCATTTTGACTATCCAACACATCTTTTCCATCAATGGAGACCATACCAAAAGCACAAAGCCTGCACGCGGACTCTGCCAGGGTGACCCCCTCTCCCCTTATCTTTTCATTTTATGCGCTGAAGCTTTCTCTACTTTGCTTTCCAATGCTGCCCGCGACAATCTCATACACGGCATAAAGCCGAGTAGGGGAGCGCCATGTATCTCACATCTTTTCTTTGCAGATGATAGTATTCTTTTTGCTAGAGCAACCAATGCAGAGTGCCTGAAAATAGCTGAAATAATCAGCCAGTATGAACAGGCATCCAGTCAAAAGATAAATTTCTCTAAGACAGAGGTTGTCTTCAGTAAAGGGATTGAGGCCGCGAAACATGTACAACTGTGAAGTCTCTTGGGCGTAAAAGAAGTGGATCATCATGCCTGGTACCTAGGACTCCCCACAGCAATGGGAAGGTCTAAGAAACAGGTGTTCAACTTCATTAAAGATAAAATATGGAGGAAACTACAGGGCTGGTCGAAAAAGCTGTTGTCAAAGCTTGGGAGGGAGGTCCTCATCAAAGTGGTAGCACAGGCTATTCCCACATATGTCATGAGCATTTTTCAGTTGCCAGCAGGTACCATAGAGGAGATCCAAAGAATAATAGCCAGATTCTGGTGGGGAGCGAAGGATAAAGAGCGGAAAATTTCATGGATGAGCTGGGACAGATTGTGCAAACCAAAATGGCAGGGGGGACTTGGCTTTAGAGATTTCACCATCTTTAACCAAGCCCTCTTAGAGAGACAGCTTTGGCGGATGGCCGACCACCCAGAGGCCCTTGTGCCTAAAGGGCTAAAAGCTAGATATTTCCCCAGGATGACTATTTGGGAGGCCAGGAGGGGACATGACCCTAGCTACACATGGAGGAGTCTATGGGGGGATAAGGCCCTCCTAAAAGAAGGAACGAAGTGGAGAGTGGGAGACGGGACAGATGTAAACATATGGCATGACAATTGGCTGCCTAGAGAGGATGACACGCTTGCTTGTTTCAAACATGAGAACATCCCGAACTACAGCAAAGTCAGAGAACTCATGACGGAGGATGGAACTAAATGGGATGAGGACAAAGTGAAGGAGTGTTTCCCAGACATCTATGTTAGGAGTATATGTTCGATACAACTCAGTCTCAGGAGCCCCAATGATACATGGATGTGGTGGCCTTCAAAGAATGGGGAGTACTCGGTCTGATCATCATATTGGCTGGGGATGGTAGAAAAAGAGGAAACTAGAAACTATAACTCCCAACAAGGAGACAAGTTGTGGAGAATGATATGGCAAGGCGGTTGGAGTCCCAAAACAGTCCACTTCCTATGGAGGATATGCATGGGGGGTTTAGCAACAAGAGGTCGTCTATTTGATAGACACTGCATAGAAGACGGCTCATGCATGCTATGTAAGACGGAGAAGGAATCTATACCCCCACATGCTTTTCCAGTGCCTGAATGCCACAGAAGTATGGGACCAAACGTCTAAAGATGTGCAAGATTGGGTGGACGACATTAAAGATGTGGACATAACCTTGTCAATGAGGGTTGCTCTGGAAAGGTCATCCTAATAGGAGGCGAATGTTATGGTTGCTCCAATGTGGGTGATTTGGAGGGGAAGGTGTCTGAGGGTTTTCCAAAGCGGTGAGGTTCACAATGGATATTTGCTCTGAGGTGCCTTGTCCATGATTAGGTCAGACAACATGCAGCGTCACCAAGAGGGAGGAGTTGCCGAGCAGGTTGGTAATGACCAACGGCACAGGGGCATGGAGGACGGCGACATGGCATCAAGTAGGGTGCAGCGAGGGTGGTTGACTCTGGCTGGGGGAAGGATTAAACTAAATGTGGATGGATCTCGTGGAGAGGATGGGGGTGGGGAAAGGTTGGGTGGTGAGAGATGATGTGGGTAGGTTGGTGGGAGTGGCGGGAGAGAAAGTGAGCACTGGTTTGGGTGTCACTATGGATGAAGCGCTAGCTGTGCGGGCAGCACTAGTTTGGGCAAGAAAGAAGGGGTTTGATCAAGTGGAGGTGGAGTCCGACTCCATGGAGGTTATACTAGCATGCATAAAGAAGAAACTGAGGAGGGATTATCTAGGAGTCATTGCTGAAGACATTTCCTTTTTACAACAATTGTTCTTAGTTTGTAGCTTGAGTCATGTGAGTCGTAGGAGTAATTTGGCATCCCATGAGGCAGCCAACTATGCCCGTAGGGGCCAAGTAGATAGTTTCCTTTATGCTCATAATTTCCCCTCAAACTTTATGAGGATTGTAAACCTCGATTTATCATGTTAATAGATAATGGGGAGCCCCAATCATAGGGTTTCCCGTCTTTCCCTAAAAAAGAACTAGCTATCCATGTTAAATAGCGTGGATCACTAACCATGCACACAAAAAAATCAATGATAGAATACTACACAAAATAGAGTGGACAAGTGGTTGCATTAATTTTTGACACCCTTTTAGTTTGCATGGCTATCATATTTGTCCATGCTTTAATGTGTGAAAAAATTACATTTTTTGCATGGATAAACACATGTATTTTTGGTAGTGAATTGCCACAACTGTGAGAAGACAACAATTGTTGGAGTTCATTGTCGTGTCTTCTAAAAGCCTTGACTATCCCACTATTTATAGGAGGGTCAGGGTCAGAGTTTCCAGATCAAGTTGGAGTTGAAGAGACAAAATTTCATGAATTTTCTAGAACCTACAAACCATGAATTAGTCGATTCACACCTGAACCAATCACGAGTCGATCGGTTCAACACTCAAATCGGCTGGTTCACCATGTTTCCTATTCGCAATCATATTGTCTTTTTGTTATTTGATTAATGCATAACATAGAATCATCGTCAGTCCTTGATCCAATCTTATTGATCATCCAACCAGTCAGTTCACAACCTAAACTGGTCGGTTCATACATATGAACCTATCGGTTCACTTACGGAACCAGTTGTTTCAGACTTGTAACAACCAGTCTTGTTTAAAATGAATACCTAAACACTTTAATCATCAAGTATAAACCACATTATGGTTAAACTCCTATTCCATGAAAATCTTATGTGTGTGACCCTATAGGTCCCAAATTACTTTCGCGGTGAATGTTCATAATCAATTTATGTTATCACAAACAATGAGAATTATCTAGCTACACATCCTTTCCACCCAAGTAATTGGAAAGTTGGAGAACAAATTCAACCTACAATCTATGATTAGTGTTAAAGTTATCGTATAGTTCCTTTGTCACTGGTATCTAGATTGAACTCGAGGCATGGAATCGTCATCTCTTTTGACGTTCTATCCATGTTACTTGAACTAGAGAAGACTGTCTGAGATGCATGTGAGCTTACATATCATATATTGATTCACATGAGTATGGACATACATTTCTCAACCTTGCTTATCAAGTGTCCAATGTATCAACTCTGGAAGGAAGGACAATCACATCTACATCACTCACAATCAGTCCCCATGTTTCATAATCTAACTACGAATCACCTTTATGGTAACCCTTATTCAAAGTCATGTTGGCTGATGTCAAAGTACATCAAATGACATGTGACGAGTGTAGTGATTTTAGGTCTAACAACCACAATCACCACCATCACTACGAGAGTTGATTCTGACTACCATTCAATGCTTTCCATGCATCACTGTCAAGGAGGGTATGTATGATACATTGTTATCTAACAAGTATCTATCTTTGATTTGATATCATATATCATAACTAATGAGATTCTATAATCAACTAAAACACACTCTAGTCTTATGTGTTGTTGGTGTCTATTAGCTTCCACAATAACAACTGACTAGGGACATAGCAACAATGTATGTACTCTTATCATTTGTATGATATCACTATTTTAGGTCCTCAACCTAAAGACATATGTCATCGAGGAAAATCATTCTTTAGACATCTATTGTGTCGTATCATTATCTCATAATTGAATAACATATCAAATGAAGAATACTTTTATTATTAATCAAATAGTTTACAAGATATTTTATTACAATCATAATATGATTAGATCTCTGGGCATACATACCAACATTGTCGACATAGTAGAACTATACTTTGACAACAATGGGGCTCGTGAAAGACAACGAACCCTGATCACACTAACATTCCAAACATATTATTCAGCACATCCATCTAGGGATTGCAATGGTGTTGCAATAAAAACATATCCATGAATAAATGCACCACATTTTAACCGCATAAATGCACCAAATGGTTATGGTACTAATATGTTCTTATATTTTTAAATTCACCACAGTGTCATGCAGTTATGGTTTTAGAGAAAAATCTTATGAATAAAACCTACTCCACTACTAATTTATTTAAATGTAGATTTATATATGTACAATAATATTCTAATAATAATGTCTATTGTTGTTGTCACACAATTACCAAATCTTTTTTTAAAAGGCATTTAATGTATAAATAAATAGGAAATTTCATTTTTTTTTCAAATATTGCACATATATTTTTTCCTCTTTGTACAATTACTTCACATGTATGTGCCCATATCACATGAAATATTACCATTCATAATTTACTTTTATATATATTACACTTCATATTAATTTTCCTTTTAAAAAATTTATAGAGTCATATGTATAATGGTTGTAGATAGTTGTTGTAGTTGGTGGAATCATTTATTGTATTATGTATACATTTATTGACGTGTTTCATATCAATCTTGAATAGAAACATGCAACAGTTAGAAAATGAGAAATAGATAATTCAGATGAGAACTTGATTTGTTACTATAAGTGAACTATTATGTATTGATTTATGGATGTAGTTACTAGTAGAGATAGAATAAAGCTAAGAAAAATAAAATAGGTGACATAAATGGAAAGGCATAAAAGAGATAAAGAAAGATTCAAGAAGAGATGACTACATCCTTTAGGGCCTCATGTGCAAGTGACATACTTGAAGTCCCATAGCCTTGAACAAACTCATTCTAAGGAAGTTGTGAACTTCTTGATCAAAATAGCTTCCTTTGTTGTGTTGAAGGAAGCTATGTACTTGGTCTCTATTGTAGAATCAAGCACTATCTCTTTCTTGGAACTTTTCTAGCTCATAGCTCCAATGTTGATGCAAAACATAAAACCTAACTGTGGTCAATAACTGTCTTTATCAGTTTGAAAGCTTATGTCGGTAACCTTTTACAACCCGCTCTTCCACACACCCATAAATAAGGATTTGATCCTTAGTTCTTCTCAAGTACTTAAGGATGTTTTATACATCAATACATGTTACACCCACATCTCATAATAACTATTAATCATGAGATTAGGGCATAAATTGAGGCTCAAACATAGTATAAAGATCACTCTTAACATTTTCCCGGTTTCAAGCTCTTTGTTTTTTCTCACTTTCAATCACATAAACTAAATTTACAAGGGAATTTAAACCTTGATTCATCTAACTTGATTTCAACAATAAAGATACATATCTAAAGATTTATTTTGTTTCTCACACTTCCATGTACATACAACCTGATAATTGGATACATACTCTATCAATAAGGAAACAAAGTTAACATCATCCTTTACAACTCTCTTATTTCTTTACAAGGACCTAAAGTGACAAGGACCCGCTGAACTTTACTAATATGATATTTAGCTCTTATGGTAGATTTACTCTGGCAGTGACATTTTTCAATTTACATGAGTTCACTAAAAATTTGTGAGTTGAGGGGTGAACCTACTCGCTCAATGAATGAGTACTTCAAGAACACAATTCAAAGTACTTAAATAGTCAAAAGATATATTATTGAACAATTGAATTTGAAGTATAATAGTAACAAGCTATAAAGGAATTGAACATTCACAAACATATAATTGGTAGGATTGCTCTAGATATCTACAAGGAATAATCAATAAATAAACATGCTTGATTAATCCCAAGGGAACTAGTCATTTGGAAATATTCAAATAGCAGGTTACTCTAGATAACTACAAAGAATAATTGAATAACTGCACACACTAAGTTAATCTCTTATTCATCTTATTATGCCCTAAACCCACATGATGTTTACAACAACATGTGAAAGCATCATAGGAAGCTACTATCTCACTGTAAAATACTTAAAATAATGCCTAGGATCCTAAGTCTATAATTTCAAACGATCCCATATGTGGTGGGTCTTAGCACTTCTGGCTAGAAACAACTAATGAGAGAGGCCAGATGTCTTGACTCCTCCAAACTTGGGTAGTCAGGCAGAGAGTCAAATCACTCTGCTCCTTATTCTGCATTAGTGGTCCTACTAAAGATTACCATTGATCTATGACACAACTACCACCATCTCCCCACTTGATGTTTGATACCTAACAATCATAAGGAGTCTCCCTCATTGTCCTTGACCCCCACACCCTACAGGTATGTTCCATATTACCTTGATCTGGACTAGCTCCAGTCGAGAAGCAAGTTTCCTCCTCATAGTACATGCCTCCTGTGAAGAATTATATAGTGTTCAGAGTATCTAATGTCTAATTCACTCTTCAAATCCACAGTTTGATCATCAAATCAACATTTCTTAGCTTAACCTTATAATCATAGATTATCTATAATGTGTACTACAAATTGAGCTACTATGCAGCACCACTTATCATATTAAGAAACATTGAAATGAAAATACTTGATTTACTAAATGCCCTATCCTTAGCATTTCGTTTGCCTCATTCACATATAACATCACTCACATAAGGATTCATTGCATCATATACTTTAAATGGTAGGAAGACGCTTTCCATAGTTCACATACAACCAAACATGTAAATGAAATCATGGTATGGAATTTAACTGGGGTTTCCATGCCATTCACTAAAATATCATGCATCAAGAATAATCTTGAATAAATAAGTCTATAATGTTAAACAGAATCACTTATATTGGATTTCATGATGTCTATTCACAAACTTCCAACTTACTACTTATCTAGGGTTTCACCCTCTGTACTAAGATATTAAGAAAACAATGATAACTTCAAATCAATTCGTGGGAAATATCAAACATATATGTACTAAACATTCAGATAAAGTAATTGCTTAATAAAAGGAAGAATCAATAGGCAAAGTTCTTCACTTAGTTACACAATATTTTTAGACATAACCAAAAAAGCCTAGATTTTGTGTACACTTATAAGTTCTGCAATAACTTCAAGAATTATATTCTATAATTTCATCATATTAGGAAAAAAATCATTTCTAAATCATCATGTAAAAGCTAGAAGTGAAGGAAGATGTAAGGTCTATTGTCGCATATGGAAAGAACTGAAGATATTATCAGATCTGATCCAGTTTAGTGCAATCTACTATTAAATGGAATTATCCACTCAACTAAAATGTAAAACACCTTAAATTTTGTAGCCCAAAAACTAAAATTCTTGAATCCATTTCAAACCTCAAGCAATTTACTATTTTCTTCCTACTTTCAACTTGAAAACCCTGGGAATGGATAATTGTAGACAAATAATGAATAAAGATGGTGGTTTACTGTCGTTTTGAATCAAATAAGAGGAGGGACAAAATCTAGACATGTGCATGAATAATTACCAATAAAAGATGTCTAATTACTATTAAGTTACTTGATTTCATCAACTCTCGGAAGAGAAAATCCTAGATTGCCTTCTTTTCTCTTTATCCATCCAAGCCCTAACTCTCTCCCTCTAGGATTTTTTTTTGGACGGAATCATGAAATGTTAGAGCTATTATTGTGTTAGTTTACTCACACAGAGAAATGAAGGTGCTTGGGACAATTACAAATTATCATTTATTATATTTTCTTTTATTTCAATAATTTCTTTTATCATAAACTTTATTGACAAATGTTTATTGCATAGGTCAAAACTATTCCAAAATGATAATTAGAATGTTTTCTAATATAATGTTTTAGAGCTCCAATAAAACATTTAGGTTATTCAGAGTTACCAATAAATAATCAAAAATAAAAAATACACTACTATACCGTGGTATGTGACATGGTCGGTCCAATTACAAATTAACTGACCAACAGACTCAAAGAATATTCAAATATTCTGAAAATTTTCATTAACAGACATAATTTAGTTATCCAAATCATATCCAAATTTCAAGTAAATCCAAGTTACCCAGAAATTACTAAAAATAATTGGACATGGGAGTGCATGTCTTCAGCATTGTTTTCAAACAGTATATGATAGGGAGAGCCATTGGGCCCCTATCTATTTGTCATTGTCATGTAGGGTCTCACTTCTATTCTAGAAGTGGTAACAACCAAAGGTAAGATAAGTCCCCTTATAATAGGATACACTAAGATATCACATCTCATTTTTTTAGATGATCTACTACTCTTCTATAAGGATGATGAAGCTAATGCAAAGGGTATCTTAGACATCCTAAATGAATTTTCCTTAATCTCAGGATTCACACTGAATCTAGATAAAAGCCAACTCTTTCTTGGTGCCCAAGCCACACCCAGTAACCAGGATACTCTTGCAATACTAAGGATTGAATTCCCAATTAGCTACCTTGGAGTCCCTCTGTTCACTGGTCACATGACAATTGTACATTGCTTGCCCCTTATTGAAAAAATCAAACTAAAGCTGGAATCCTGGAAAGCTCAACTTCTCTCTATGGTAGCTAGGATGGAGCAGATTATCTCTACACTTACTACTTACCACCTCTTCTGGAAAGGTGTATTTCCACTACCCAAGGTAGTTGTTGATGAGATTGAGTGTCTTTGTCATAAATTTCTTTGGGGGATAGAGAGGATGAATGCCACTTCCATACTATCACTTGGGATGTTGTGTGTCACCCCAAGGATGAAGATAGATTGGGCATTCACAAAGTGGAGGATTGTATCACTTCAGGGATGATCTGCAACATATAGGATATTCCAAATTGTAAGGATCCCTCTGGGTAGTATGGGTGCATATTAAATACCTTCTTGGTGGCTCTATTTGGTCCCGCCCCTGTACATAGGACCATAGTTGGTTCTGAAAAAACCTTGTGAGGTATAAAGACTTTCTTCTACCCATGGCTCGATTCCATATTGGAAGTTTTTCATAAATTTCCTTATGGCATGACCGTTGGGTGGATGGAGAGTTCCTTAGCAATGTGTTTGGAAATATCCTTATGGTGAAATTTTGGTTTCGGTGTAAACCACAAGATTGACACCTCCAACAACTCCAAATGGTGCTTTGCATGGTTTGGGGTACTTAGTCTCTGGATTTGATAAGCAATAAGATTAATTTGTAGAAAAAAGATTGTTGTCATTTTCTAAATATTCCAAAAATCTCCATACGCAAAGCATGACACCCAAGGTTGAGTGGGATACATGGTTTTAGAAATATAACACCCTCCATAGATTCATTACTGATGTATAGAAAGCTTTCCATGGGAGGCTTACTACTAAAGATTCCTTAAAAAAAGGATTTTGTTTAGTGTCTAGATGCTCCTTTGAATAGACTATAGAGGAGAACACTGACCATATTTTGTAGAGTTCATCTTTTACAAAGGAACTTTGGTGCCTTGCAACCCCTTCTTTGAATATCATACCTCCAAAGATAGATGACCTCTCAAGTTTGGAAACTAGGAGGCAGTCACTAGTAGCCATAACTAACTTGTTCCATATTTGGAACACCAGAAAGAAATCCATTTATGAAGACAAAAATTTCTCAGTCAGTAACATCCTGAGGTGAATAAATCATGATGCAAATGATCTATACATATATAGGTAGGTCTTTTTTGTCTTCTATTCCAAATTTTAAATTTCTTTAATTTGAGTTAATGAGAAGGAGACCCATGCTTACTGATAAAAAAACTAAAAATAATTTACTACACCATTGTTTTTATCAATTTATCTATTCATATACCATCAAATCCCTAATTCTATCCAACTATGGTTTATACTTATCAAATCCTAATTGTTCAAAATGAAACAATTCTTAGAGTTTTATTAGGTTTAAAATATCATAATTGGGATTCCATCATTAATTAGGTTTAAGAAATGATCGATCTTATTAAACATGTAATCATTCACATAAATCCTAATTTACCAATCAAGCTCAGACATGGTTATAACAATCTTGGCCACTTAAAAGGTTTTGTCCTCGAAAAATAAATATGCAAGGAAATTACATTCAATGTTTCTTTTAAACTTTTGGAATCTTATGTATCGCGCATTGTTGTACTTTTTTTTTGAAAAATGACTTCGACATGGAGTCCTTTATTTCTCTTCTAAACACAACAAAATTGAAACAAGGCCTCTCATTGACAAAAAGAATTTTCTAAGCCACTATCAATTATTATGAAATAGAAAGAGAAATCAACCATTTACAATCTGATCATACTCTCATGAGGTGTTACCTTAGTACTGGTGATCCGATCCAAATATCTCAATTTATATTGTTCAATCTATATTATTATTATATATCAAATCTGAATTACTAAAGAGATTTCACCTTGTTGTTTTGAAGTTTACTATTGTGTTACTCCAATAGCAAAGTACTCATAAGTTGTAAAACTAGATCTAACAACTATTATACAGTATTGAGTGGGATTACTGGTATGAATGCATAAAACCATAACAACCTTTTCAATTTGATATATTTTTGCACATGTACAACTAAAATCATATGTAAAATATATTTCACCCCTTGATATACCTACAACAGATTATACTTCTAAAAAAATTCATGGATTACTAAAAGCCACTTGTATTCTCTAATTTCTTTCTTATTCAATGTTTCTTACTTCTTATTACTTATTATTATCATTTTAATCATATAGAATAAACATATTTAACATTATTATATTTTAAGTAAGAATGGATTATTCATCATTCTTGATAATTACTGCAAGAATTTATTTCGGATCACACTTTGCTCATGTTGCACTTCTTCTTTTGTTCAAATCACACTTCTTACATTTCATATATATTTCTTATCCTCTATTCTTAGTCATTTCCATGTCATTTATGTATCTTTCTCATTTTCTACCTTTAAACCTTGGATTACTATCATTGCTAGTTTACTTCTCATATTGCTCATCTCAGGATCTTATTTTATATTATGTCAGCACTCAAGGTCAAATCACTAGTGACATCCTTCAAACTATTACAACCCTAAATATACCAACATGTGATCCTTATTCAATAGCATGATCTTATTGGAGGACATGATTTTACTCCCTTAATCCAAATTCAAACTTCATCTCTCTTGAAGCTCTACTAAAAATGCCTTATCTTTAACATGTGAATTTCTTTTCTCTTGTTTGACATTTCTACTATGTTACTTTCTTTATTTACCTTGTCGGGGTTTCATCATCATATTATGTGTTATCAGTAATTCAATACATGTGTTTATCATCGTGGTTATTCATCATTTAAAATCATTCTCTTTTCACTTCACCACAAATTACTCTCATTAAAGAAGATACAAAAGGGATGATTCTAAGATTTGGAATTCTATTTTTTTCAATTATTCACTTAGCACATTTCTCAGATCTAGGCTTAATTAGTCATCACCAATGAAACTTGATTAATTAGAAATTTCTTAAATCTCATAATCTATTTATCCCTCTATTTTTTCCATCTATACTACTTCTTAATATTTCAAAATCGTTCTTTAATATTTGTCATTCTTTCCCCATATTATACTCTTCCATATATTACTTTTATTCTCTTATGAACATGTTACACATTCATGTGTATGATTATGTATTCAATGCCTTATATATTTATTATTATCCTTTTACAAATATGAAATTGAAATTTGAAATCAATATTTTTCCTACTAGCTGCATATTATGCTTAATACATTACATAATGGCTCATGCAGGGGTCAAAGATAGTTCTCTTTCAATCAAGCTATTATGTTCTAATATAATTTACCTTTATATGACATGTTCATTTGTTTATCTAGACCTTTTTCTTCTAAAAACTAGTTCCATTTCTTCACAAGGAACTTATTGAGCATATGTGATGGAAACTAGGTAATTATTGTATAGTGACTTTAAATCAAAAGTTAGTAAGGATGAATGCATCAAAGTTCATAGTATAATGACACATTCCATGCTCTCTTTATATCATGTAACCCTTTTTCTTTAATCATACTCATTATTTTCAACATTTCTCTTAGTTTCAACTGATTTTCTTATCGTGATCTTATAATCTACATGCTCATCTAGTTCTCTTCACTTTAATTTTTGAATTTTTTTTTTCTTCTATGGATGTATTGTATACTTAACTCTTTTCTCCAATATCATTTTTTTGGTGTACATAAATGCATTTTACTCAATTATATGATCCATTCCTCATAATTGATTTAGTCTATCCTGGCCTACTATATAGTTTTCTCTTATCTTTTTTGTATTTCATATTTAGAGACTTCATTCCTGATCATTAAGCTTAATCCCAAACTTATATCATTTTATTTTTATTTCTTCTATTTTTTCTCTTTGTTTAACATATCTTATAGTCATGAGGTACAATTGATTCATTTCATATGTGCCTTGAATATATGTTAACCCCTTTCTTCTTTACTTTCCTTTATTTTAAATTGAATAAAATGCTTCAATTAATTATATGATCTTATTCTCTTTATCCATTCTTTCTTCTTCATTTTGTATGCTATATATGAATTTGTGTCTTCAATATATAACCCTCTTTACTTTATCCTCAAATTAGGGCTTCATGTCTAATCCCTAACCCTTGAACTTAGTTATTAGTTCCAACATATTCTTACCCACTCGAGTCTTACCCTTATATATCAATATCTTAGTACATGTACATTTTCATTACATTCTAGGTTTACCTCTCCATAGTTTACTCATATAGATTATTAATAGGAATCATTAAATCCCAGTAACGCATCCTGCTTACCGGACCAGGCCGAACCTACAGTCCTGAAACCAAGAGCTACTCAAGATTAACCAACTCTTATTTATCTCAATTATTATAAAGAATATACACTTAGGGAAAACTCATTTAAAGATTATTTTTGGTGTACTTGATGCAAGGAATATAAATCATAATGAAACTAACACATAGTGTACAACAATATTAAAGAATTGTATATATCTAGAAATTAAATACCCAAATTCATATCAAAAAGAGCATTTGTATTCATCTCAAATCAAAGAAACACATATAGCAAAAGTTATATCACATTCTAACCTTATTCTCTATATCATTGTTACTTTCTGGTCTTCTAGCCCTTATACTTCTAGAGTTTCTCTCTAGCCCATCCTCCCTCTGCATACATGGCTCAGGCACCCAGAGAAGAATAGATAGAGTAGCTTGATATTGGTCAACCTAAGTATTTAGATACCAAACTAGGGTATCCAAATAATCATATAGCAACATCACCTCCTAACTTCTGCGCTTATGACACTAACTTACTATTTTAACGGTCCCTGACAACTCAGACTAAGCTCAAAGACCTAGTTGTTACATTGCGATCTCACAATAACTACTAATCATGAGATTAGTACATAAATTTATGATTAAACATAATACAAAGATTACTCTTAACCTTGTTCTAATTTCAAGATCTTTGTTTTCTCACTTTCAATCACATAAATGAACTTTACATGGGAATTAAACTTTGATTCCACTAATATGATTTCAACAATAAACATACATATCTAAACATTCATTATGTTTATTGCACTTCCATGTACATATGACTTGATAATTGGATACATACTTATTATAAACAACAAATTTACACATAATTGTTTAAAACTCTCTTATTTATTTAAAATGGCCTAGAATGACAGTGACTAACTGAACTTGACTAATCTAATACTTAGATATTGTAGCATATCTATTTTGGCATTGACATTCTTCAATGCACATGGTTTCCCTAAGAATTTGTGAGTATAGGGGTGAGCCTACTCGCTCAGTGAATGAGTACTTCAAAGAAATTATTCAAAGCACTTAAATAGTCAAAATATATATTATTGAGCAACTTAATTTGAAATAGAACAATAAGGATATATAAAGGAGCTAATTATTCACAAACATATAATTGGAAGGAATGCTCTTGATGACTACAAAGAGTAAATCAATAACTAAAGATGCTTGATTAGTCTCAAGGGAACTTGCCATTAGGAAACATACAAATAGCTAGTCTAGATAACCACAAAGAATAAATGAATAACTATATACACTTGGTTAATCTCTTATTCATCTTATTATGCCATGTACCCACATGAGGATAGCATGACGTGAAAGAATCAAAGAAAGCTACAATCTCACTCTAGAAGACTTAGAAGAATGCCCGGGATCCTAAGTATGTAATCTCAAATTACCCCATCTGTAGTGGGCCTATCTGAGTATGATTCTCAGTAGCTAATGTGAGCGGCTGGATATATGGACTCCTCCACTAAACTTGGATACTCAAGTGTAGAATCAAAGCAATTTTCTTTATTCTGCATCAGTGGTCCTATAGGAGATGACCACTGATTTGTAACACATGTACCACTGAATCTCCAGTAGATGTTGGATACCTCACAATCATAAGGACTCTCCATCACTGGCCTTGACCCCCCACACCCTACTGGTACATTTGGAATTTCCTGGATCTAGACTAGATCCACTTGGCAAGAAGTTTCCTCCTCACAGTGCATGCCTATGATGAAGGATTCCATAATGTCCAGGGCATCTAAAGTCTAACTCACTCTTTAAACCCATAGTTTTATCATTAAATCAATTTGCCATTATTTTCATAGATTATCTATAATATGTACTCTAAATTGAGATGTTGATAAGCACCACTTATCATATTGAGAAACATTGACATGAAAATACTTGATTTACTGAATGCTCTATCCTTAGGGTTTCATTTTCCTCATTCACATATAACATGACTCGCATAAGGATTTACTACATCATATACTTTAATTGGTAAAAATGCTTCCAAAAGTTCACATACAACCAGACATGTATATAAATTCCCAATATGGAATTGAACTAGGGTTTCTGTGACATTCACTAAAATATCATGCATCAAGAATAACTATGAATCAATACATCTATAATGTCAAAAAGAATCACTTCTTCTAGATTTCATGATGTATATTCACAAACTTACAACTTTCCACTCATCTAGGATTTCACACTCTTTACTGAGATATTAAGAAAACAATGATAACTTCAAACAAATCTCTATATATAATCTGACATATATGTATTAAACATTCAGATAAAGTAATCACTTAATAAATAAGAAGATTCAAAATGCAAAGTTCTTCACTTAGTTATATACCAATGTCAGGCATAATTGAAACCCTAGATTTTGATATGTTCTTCTAACTTCTGTAATAAGTTTTAGAATCCTATTCTATATTATTTGTATCCAATTATAATATGATTTCATCATCTAAAATTCATCACATCTGTAAAATAATCCATTTCTAGATCATCTTGTAAAAGCTAGAGCTGAAGGGATTTAGGGTTCGTTGTCAAATATAGAACCTAAGATTTTAGAATTCAATCTATTTTAGTGCAATCTGTTGTTAATGGAAGTACCCACTCACCTAAGGTGTTAAACACCTTTAATTTTATATTCAAACATAATCAAGAAATTTATTATTTTCATCTTCCTTGTTTTCCTCTTCCTTCCAACTTGGAAACCCCTGGAATGGAGAATTGTAGAGAAATATTAAAAAAATATGGTGATTTAATGAAATTTTGAATCAAATCAGAGGAGGGATGAATCTAGACGTGAGTAAAGAATCAACAAGAAAAGCTATATAATGATTATTAACTCACTTGACTTCATCTACTCAAGGAAAAGAAAACCCTAGATTGCCATCTTTGTCTCTTTCTCCATCCAAACCCTAAATCTCCCCTTCTCTCTGGGATTTTGTTTCTCTAGAATTAATCATGAAATATAGGAGATACTAGTGTTAGGCTACTCATATAGAGAAATTAATGTACTTAGGACAATCATAATTAGACCCTTTCTTACATTTTCTTTTATTTCAACGGAAATGTCTATTGTAAAATGTTACCGAAAAATGTTTATTGAATAGGTAAAACCTCCTCCAAAAATTATGAAAAATTAGTATGTTGTCTGATATGAAGTTTTAGAGATCCAATAAAAGTTTTTGGTCATTCATAGTTACCATTAAATAAATAAAAATCAAACACTCACTACTATACTGCAGTCTGCAACATGGTTGGTCAAACTACAACTCAACTGACCAATAGACTCAAAGAACATACGATATTTTGAAATTTTTTATTAACACATAGTTGATTTATACAAATCATATCCAAATTTCAAGTAAATATAAGTTACTTATACAAAACTAAAGATAACTTACTATACCATTGTCTTTACAAAATTATCTATTCATGTACCATCAAAACTCTAATTCTATCCAATATAAGGTTTATACTTCTCAAATCACAATTATTAAAAAATCAAGAACTCTTAGAGTTTTTATTAGGTTTAAAACACCATAATTGTACTACTATCATTAATCGAGTTTTAGAAATGATCAATCTAATTAAACATGTAATAATCCAAGTAAACAAATTTACCAATTAAGCTCAAACGTGGTCATAACATGACATGTACTTACATGTCATGCTCCAAGTATACAAGATGTCAAGACGTGTACATAACATGTTATACATGATAGATTCAATTGCATATGCATATGGAACCTTATTTATGTGTTTCCTCTCTTTTAAAGAGTTGGATATTGAGCTCTAGAGATACTTGTTCCATGAGACATGGGTAAACTTCCTCTCTTAGAATCTGGCATGTTGAACTTTTCAAGACTTTGCCAATGTAGGTACTTTAGCTTAGACCAAGAAGCCTTCTAGATCTATCTATATATATATTGATTCCTAGTATGTAGGATACTTCTCCAAAGTCCTTCACGGAGTATGTATTTCCAAACCATGGCTTAACCAATTGTAGAGTAGATATCACATCCCCCATCAATAGTATGTCATCAACATACAATATGAGGATCAAAATTGCTCTCCCACTAACCTTCTTGCAAACACAAAGTTCATATTAATTTTGAATAAATCCAAACTATTTGACTGACCCATCAAAATAAAGATTGCATATTTATGATGCATGCTTCAATCCATATATTGACATTTTTAGCTTATAGAAGTTTTGGGATTCATTTGGAGCAATAAAACCTTCGATTTGTGTCATATACACATACCTCAAGAACAATCACATTAAGAAATGTGATTTTACGGTCCATTTAACATAGTTTGTAGTCATGATAAGCTACAATGGAAAGCTTGACCTTCATGAATTTCACCAATGCAACTAGTGAAAATGTTTCATCATACTCAACACCTTGAACTTGTTTGAAATCTTTTTCTACCAATCAACCTTTGTAGGTTTGTACATTACCATCCAAATATGTCATCTTCTTGAAGACCCATTTGCAGTGTATGGGTTTTACCCCTTCAGGTGGATCCATCAAGATCCAAAACTTGTTGGTATACATGGAGTTCATCTTAGATCTTCTGGATTCAAGACATTTCTCACAATTTAGTCCCTCAATAGCTTTATTGTAGGTTGTTGGTTCATCGTCATCAGTGACCAACACATCATTTTTTTTAGTTACGAGAAATACATATCTCTATGGCTCAAGGTGTGTCCTACTAGACCCTTGAGATTTTTATGTTATTGGAGGAATTCAGGATTCCACAACATGTCATAATTCTTCTTATTACTTATTGACTTCCATAGATTTGATCTTATCTAGGATAACTCAAAATTCTTTGAGTTCTCTTTACTCCCATTGGTTCCTCTGGATATAAATTCTTTTTTGAGGAATACAACAGTTCTGGAAACAAACACTTTGCTATCATACGCAATATAGAAGTAACATCCTTTTGTTTTCTTAGGATATCCAAAAAATAGTACTTGTCATATTTTGGTCCAAACTTTTCAAAAAATTGTTTCTTGACATAATCTTTACATCTCAAAATATTCGTAAAAGACATATTGAGACGTTTTTAATCCATATATCATATGGTGCCTCTTGAACCAATTTAGAAGGTACACATTTAAGTGTGAATGTTGTGGCTTTTAGAATATAGCCCTAGAACAAAGTTGGAAGAACAAAAAAATCATCATAGATTATACCATGTACAATAGGGTATGATTCCTTGTTTTTGATACACCATTATGTGGCAGTGTTTTAGGTGGAGTCCATTGCGATAGAATACCACAATCCCTCAAATCAACCTCAAATTCTTGGCTTAAGTATTCACAACCTCAATCTAATCAAAGTAATTTAATTCTTTTACCAAGTTTATTATGTACTTCATTCATGAATTCCTTGAACTATTTAATGGATTTTTACTTGTGTTTAATTAGATACACATAAATCTATTGAGGACGTCAATAAATGTCATGAAGTGTTAATACGCACCCCTAAAATTTGTGCTAAACGGTCCACATGCATCAGTACGTATGAGTCCTAATAAGTCACTTGCCCTATCAATGTTTCCAGTAAAGGGTGCTTTAGTCACCTTGCCTAATAAACAAGATTTTCATGTCTTAATTGATTCAAAATCAAATGAGTTTAGATATCCATTTTTGTGGAGTCTAGAAATACACTTATCATTTATGTGGCCTAGGCAACAATGCCACAGATAAATTTTGCTTGAGTCATCAAGATTAAGATTCTTAGCATTATTTCATAGATATTTGACTCAAGATATAACAAATAAAGACCATAAAACATAAAGGTACTACCATAAAAGATCTCATTTTTAAAAATAGAACATCAGCCATTCAAAATATCAAATTCAAGACCATTAGTGTCCAAACATGAAACATAAATGATGTTCCTATTTATGGCAGGTACATAATAGTAGTTCTCTAACTCTATTACAAGTCCATTGGTCATAGATAAATAGTAGGTGCCTACAACATTGGTGGAAACTCTTGATCCATTTGCAACATGTAGAACCACCTCTCCTTTCTTCAAGGATATATTTTGTTTCATATCTTGCAAATTTGGAGTATGTGAGATCCACATTCATTATCTAAAGCTCATGTTGAAGAATTAGATAATTTTATCTCTATAACATATATACATAAAGTAGAGATCTATATCACATTGTTCTTGTTATTCAATTCCTCTAGGTAGAGAGGACAAGTTCTATTCCAATGTCTAGCCTGGTGAAAGTGGTGACAAATTACCTTCTTTACCCACTCCTTTATTTGCCTAAAGTGTAAAAGACTTAGATTTTTTTTCTATATGTAGAACCATTCTTGGTTTGTATTTTCCCTTGTACTTTCCATTTTCTTTGATGACCATCAACACAAAATTGGGCTTGCCTTTCATTTTATTCTCAGTCGTTATCAATATTGTAATAGGTTTATCAAAAAAATTCATGTTGTAATTTATGAAAAATTGTTTGTATGAATTTGGCAACAAGTTTAGGATCACATCCATGTCCAACTCTTGGCCTAAAGGAAATCTCAATCTAGCTACACTTTATATATGCACAACTAACTTGAGTAGATGGGGTCCAAGTGGGTCACCTTCCTCCATCTTGCACTTAACTAATGCTTCAGACACATAATACCTATATTTTTTAGTGACCAATAGAACCTACCCCAGGCTAGCCTGGTATAGAAAACTCTCAAGGAATGAGAGGGTGTGGTCCGGTCACCCCCTCTCACACCAAATCAGTTTGTTTTGCCTTTTGTAGAGTGTCTTCAGTGTGGTTCAAACCCGGGTCCTTCATTGGGACTTACCGAGCTCTTACCACCTAGGTTACTCTGGTCGGGCATAATGCCTATCTTTCATTTCCATTCCTATGATGTGATTATCATCTCAGTAACACTGATATTACCATGTTGCTTGTGAAGCTTGTGATTGATGCAGCATAGCATAAGGCACTTCATGTTCATGGAGACATCATGATGCTTATTATAAGTTTTCCTTTCTGTCTTAGTTGTATTCAGAGCTAGTTCATTTGGTATTAGAGTATCCAGGATATAGAGTTTGTGCTCATGTGTGAGAATAATTCTCAGTATCCTAAACCAATCATTGAAATCATTCTCATTTAGTTTTGTTCTCCAAGGACCAATCTTAGTGAAAAGTTGTTACTGTTGTTGGTTGACATTTGATCTACAACAATGATTTGCATGAAATACCATTTGATTTGAAAGGTTTTATTGATATTAATTTGGCCTTCAATTAAATATCACTCCCACTATATTATTTTAAATGAATAACCCTCACTGTTAATTTTGGAAGATTTACATTGTACAATATTCTAGCGGGACAACACATGTATTTCATCAAATCATGAGTCAACTTTGGTTGATCACCCACAACTTGACTATTTAGGTAGGAAACATTTGTCAATGTCATCTAATGTAACTTTTGATAGATGGATGCAAAACCATTTTTCATATTCTTATATGTGCCTCTAGGTGCTTAATCATATTAAGGTCACCTAGTTAAGTATGACTCAAAGGGCAACACAACAAAATATCTACCCTAGTTCGGAATAACTAGATATCTATCCTCACACTTTCATGAGATAGATAGTAAACCATGCTTTGGCCTGTCCACACTTTGTCAATCAAGTGATACATGTGTTTTGTACATTGGAACACATCTAAGATTTGATATTTTATTTGAGGGTTTTATATATATGTATATATATACATATACAAACACCACATACTTACAATATGTATCATATACTCATTATACCAAGAATCTAAAAATACAATACCAAGCATAAAACATTGGTTGTTGCTATACTAATGTGATCATTTTGAGTCAAGATTACTATTCACCTATATAAGGTCCATTGCATCGTATGAATTATCACATGTTATCCTACATTTTTTTCATTGCATCAATGGCTTCATGGATGCTCCTCAGATCTTCATGGTTTCCATCTCATGCCAAGTCCACGAAAACTTATTGTATTCCTATATAATATTTCCATGATACACAGAAACCTTGACTATGTTTGAGGGGACTGAAAAGAAATATATGTCATTACATATGGAATAAAAGATGAGGTTTGGTATCAAGTCGAATACCTATCCACCAAAAGGATCCATTCACATCCACATAATGCATACACAAGGGGGTATTTGTCCCTAACAATGCACAGATCCACCAAACAAATTATATTTTCTATGGTTATACATATGATTTGTAGATAAATCATATCTTAAACATACATACATATATCAAACATTTCATCCTTTTCATATGGGAAAATCCTAATGACACATTTTTGATATGCATTCAAACAACACCGGGAATACAGGGTTAGTTCCCCTGCATGGGAATCATGTTGCCCGATCAGTGGGTGGGAGTCAAGCATATAATGCTTCTTGCAAGATCTCACGGGAAACACCCCTGAAAAGGTCTATGGGATTTTATTATGCGTACTACAAAAAAATCACATTTCTTCATAGTAGACCTCGTCAACAATACGAAATCTAGATTTAGGTGTATGTGGAATTATACAAGATATGCATTTTTTTATCATTGACATCACATGTATAGTACAAAGTTATATATAAAAAATTCTACAATATTGACTATAAATGTAAAATATCATAGATTGACATGACTTTGTTACCACTATTGAATTCTATTGAAGCAAGTAGTATAGCAAAAGAAACAAAAAATTTATATAATTCACATTTCCATAAGTAGACCTCATCAGAAACTACATACCAAGAAGGAAATGTGAGGTATACCTTTTTTGATGAGTAGATCCAGTGACGGGAAAACAGGAATATTAACAGAGGTATGTCATTTACGTTCTCCCAACATAGTCACCAATGTGTCTATGTCTCTATATCGTCCATGCAAATGAGGGGAACTCCACATCATGCTCTAAGAATTGGTGGGAGAGTAGTCTTCTTGTTGGTAACATCCTAGCATTGCACAATCTAACCTTCTCTCTCTTTCCTTATGGGTAATGATGTCTAGGCCAAAGGTGTACCCAAAACCCTAGTTGTCATGCCCCTTTTTATATAAGAGACAAGGAAGTAGGAATAAACCCTAGGAAACAAAAAGATAGCAAATGTTTCTAGAAGCCCACTCGTTGATAGTCAATAAATTGTTTGACTTAGTCCAGTTGATCAACTAGATCAGTCATGACACTTTTTACAGGCCCATCTAGAGTTCTAGTGAGGTGACAAGCCAGTTCATTTAATATATTGGATTAGGTCACAACATTTTGGATCGATCCAATGATATAGTCCAGTAAGGCAACTAGGCCAACTAGTCATCTGATTGTATGTCCTAGTCAAAAAGGCAACTAGGCTAACCAATTAACCGACAGAGCATATCTCACTGTGCTAAATCAAGTGGACCTTCTAGTCAATCAATGAGTCTCTCTAGTTAGTGAATGTACTTTCAAATCGATCAAATTGTCTTCCAATTAGTTGATTAATGATTCAGTTGATTTCCTAAACCTTTTAGGAACCAATAAATCATGTGTCCATCACAATACTCCTCTTCCCTATGCATCATGTGTGTGACCTTGTAGGATTCAAGTAACGTTGGTAGTGGTATCAAAAATTATATTATTATTTCACAGACAATGATCGATATCTAGAAAGACCCATTGACACCCAAGTAATTAAAGAAGTTGTAGAACAACTTCAGCCTAGTATTGAGACTAGTGTTACAATGGTTGTATAATGCCTTTGTATTTGATATCTAGATTGAATATGTGACATGAAAATGACATCCTCTTAATGTTCAATCTTTGTTCCTTGATCTAAAGAATACTATTTTGGGATACATATGAGCTCAACTTCACATGTTGGATCACATGAGTGTAGCCATGCATTTCATAGTCTCACACATCATATTGATGGGATATTACTCCAATTGGAGGGACAAATTCTATCTACATCACTCACATAATCCATGTTTTTCATATTCACCCAAGCACTACATGTATGGAACACCTTATGCAAGATCATGTTGAGTAATTTTACACCAAACAACATGTGTTCATTGTAGTGAATTTGTATTTAAGGACAATCATCAGTGTCACATGATATATGATTTTGACTTCCATTAATGGCTTCCATGTATCATACTCAAGGTGGGCCTATCTAATACACTCATTCATAACATGTAATTATTTGTTTGACTTGATATGTAATATCATGATGAATGAGACAATGTCATCAATCAATACACATACTAGAGTTAATGTATTATCATTATTCTAATTTCCACAACAATATATGACTAGGGATTTAGATAGGAATGGATACTTTTAGAATACACATGATCTCATATTCAAATCCTCAACCCAAAATTACATGTCATTGAGTTATTCATTTGTATGACATTATTATGTTTATTCATTATCTATATTGAAACAAACATAACAATTGGAATTACTTTTTTAATAACTGAATAATTACAAAGTGTGTTATTACAATCATTGTATGATTGCCTATCAGGGAATACTATGAACAGTTGAGTTGTCTCAAACTCCATGTCTCTATGACTTTGATGGAGATACTCTTTCCCATTATGACAGTCATAGAGCTTGAGAAAGGGATCCCTAGCTTTGTCTTGATCGTGTAAAGCTAATGGGGCTTTTCCTCTCTTGTGTGGAACTAAGACTAAGGAGCTAAATTTTGGAGTTGAATCTCTACTGGAGTATCCATGGCACGAGGTGTGGACAATCCCCTAGAGGAAATTCCCCCTCTTACCTTCAACATCTCTTTGGTTCATTGTTGATTGCAATGATAGTTCCATCTTTTGGCAAGTTTATCTCACCCAAACTACATTTCCTCTAATTGTGCAAATGTTAGATTTTCCATGCCAGGCCCTATTGTTTAAGAATAGAATGTGGAGACAAATTAGTACTTATGCAATCCCTTCAAACAACTTATTCAAAAAATGATGTAGCTCGTAAAAGATGATAATTAATTGTGGATCGTCTAAAAATTATAAAGATATTTCTATTTGAAATCATAAAAATTTGTTCGGTTTAATGGCAATATTTTAAGAGCCTAATATGAGTTTACAATAAGGTCAATTTTAGGGTTAGTCAATTGCATGAAATAAATTATAACAAATACATATAATTTGTGTTTAGATGATTGAAAAGCATTGAACCCTAACCTTAGAGTATTATTGGACAGTTAAGTCTTGCTTTAAGGCATGTTCAACTTAAATTTATATTTGGGCATTCATAAGAGTGACAAACCAATTTCCCTATAATGAAGCATCTTCTTGATATTTCTTCTTCCTATCTAAGTTGCAATTCTATGTTGCTTAGATTGCAACCATCCAAAATTGTGTGAAATCTTGAATTTTCCTAGTGTTGAGTTTGTAAACCATCACGCAGTGAAATTTGATCATTTGGTTGTGATTGATTACTAAATAGATGTATTTCCACTCTACTGCACAATTTTTTATTATACGACTCAACATTATACAATTCTGAGCTCCCTTTAGATTACTCGTTTGACTATCTATAAAGTTTTGACACTCAGATAGTTCTACAGTCACACGGCGCTACACGATTATGGTTACACTTGATTAGTTAAGCCAAAAACCTTTTATTGCATCAATCAAGTTACATACAAGTTCTAAAATGAATATTGTAAAATAAATCATAGGTTGCAATCAGAAGATATAAATGTAAATCGGCTCCACATTGCTCAATCGTGGTATATTCAACCATCCTTGGCCATATAGGAAGCCAAACCTTAGGGCTTATAAGAGCTTAATTTGTCACTAAGACCAAAACAATAATAAATTCTTGTAGGAATCTCTTTAGCATCTAAATTTTTTACAGAGAGATTAACAAATCATAAAATACGTAGTATCCAAAATTTTAGCTTAAGAATACTAAAGGATGTAAAAAGTATGCTATTTCTGAGAATTAGGTAATCATTTGCTCAAAACTTAGCATGGATGAGCTACCTTCATTAATAGAGTTTCATCTAATGATCATTGCATCACCATAACATTAAATAAAAATTCCTATTATTTCCATAGGGTAATAACCATATAGTGAGGATTAGCATGTGGATCAAAATTTCCGTTATTGGGTACTTAAACACCATAAACATGATATTATTAAGAGTTTTTACACTTGTGTTCCAAATTTTAGTTCTTGCATGCTCAAAGAAATATTCACAATACAGGAAAAAAAATGTGCAAGGTGCTTGAGAAAGACTTGAGGATTCGCATTGTCATTTTACACATGTAAAATAGTGCATAAAAATCCATGTTTTAGCAAATTGCGGACTTTCAAAACAAGATTAATATTAAGCATGTCATAGGTAGGCAAGAAAATGCATGAAAAATTATACCACTTGCCTTAGGTATGAAGAAAACAACGTCCAAGATGAGAACCACGAAAATCACCAACAAATATCTGATCTTTGTCTGCCGATGGTTCCAGAATGCTCTTACTTTCCAAGATCTAAGTGTATCTAGAGCAAAGCAAAAAGAAAAGAGGATTCTTAAACTAAATGCACAAATTTCCAACTTATAACACTATACATCTCGATCAAGGTAGAAGAGATGAAGAGAAACATTAAGAATTTTTTTTAGAAAAAGAGATCTTACTTGTAGGGAGCAAGAAACAAGTCTAAAAGGCTTAGATTTGTTTAATGGATGCTTGAACTAAGACATGCATCCAAGCACAACAGCTTAAATGGTCCTTCGTTGGTCTCTGAATTATAGCAAAAAATCTCACTAAAATTTGTTACAGAAGAATTGAAGGGGTATTTATAAGTAGGATGGTAGTCAAGGAGTCTAAAGTTGTATTTTTTTTTTCATCAATGAAAGACAGAAAACCCGTCGACCTCCATGGCCGGAAATCCCGGTGAAGCATGCCTAGCCGTCATTCTCCAATCTCCCAGCCTCCCAGCCCGCTCGTCAATTCATATGCCTAGAGGTCTCATTGATCCCCATCAGTGGCGGAGGTACCGGTAGGCACAAGCCCTACCTGTGGCCTGCCAAATACACAGATTAATTGATATGTCAATTACTAATCACAGGTTAGCTGAAAAATCGGAATGTCTCGTTCCCTACCTCATTTTTCAGAATGTCTCGTGCCATACTTCTTTACCAAAAATAAGGTATCGCTTCACCGGTTTCCAGCAAAAACGTTTCATTACCTTTCAATAATCTTCTCTTTAGCCATTTCATTGCTCGAATATTTCAGTTATCTTTTTAAAGGCAGACCGTGTTCGTTTCATATCGGATTTAAACCTCCAAACCATACCCCTAAGGCTATATGCATAATTTTTGTAATGACTCTCTCTCCATTAATATCTTTGGTGTTATTTCTTTAAATAAGATGTCAAATAGCCACGCGACCAATATAAAGTGTCATTATCTTATACTAAATTTGCTATTCTTTTAGGCAAGAAACAATGAACTCCAATTCGTTTGTTGTTGACAGGCAAGAAATAAAAGAAGAAAGATAATGCCAAACATATTTTTCTAACAATAATTGCATTAGCTCAAACATTGGGTCATGATACCAATCAATTTTTCTGAAATTGTGTTCCTAATTAACTCCGCAATTCTTGAGCAATCATATTATTTTGACTTCTTCATTTCCTTGTTAGGAAAGAAAACATGGTGAACACTATATATATAAACATAACGTGAATAATTCTCACAATTGCAATGTTTCACATGTTCTATTGTATTTAATGTTCTACTATGATCAACGTTTACTCATAATGTATACAAAATATTTTTTTTTTGTTAAGCCAGGGGTCACTTTTATTCATCCCACACCCCTCTTGTGGGCTAAATCACAGCAAAAAATTACATCTCCCGCACTTATAACTCGGGTAATATCCCATTATCCCACAACAAGTTCACCCTCAATATGGAAAAAAATGAAGGACTCACTCTAATATCTCTCATCATCACCTCCAACAGCTGTTTTCTTTAGGACCACGTAGGGAGTACTTCTTTTTTCCATCAGTGCCATGCCCCTAATTCTCAGCGGCATATTAGAAATATCCGAAGAGACTAATACCTCCTGCGTTCTACTCCCCCACCTTCCTAATTCATGAGGTATCGAGTTGATAACCTTATGAACTAGCGAACCAGAAATCATGGAAGATGCAATCTCTTCTCTGAGCTCCCTAACAAAAGATGTTGTCCGCCATGGCTCTCTACCTCCATGCCAAAGTACCTCATATGTAAAGGAGTCGTCAACCTCAATGCTCGAGATGTTCAAAGCGTGGTCACCTGCTAGCTTCAAACCAATGGCGCATGCTTGCATATACGCAAGGAAGTAGTCAGAGCTCTTGATCCAAGCTCGGAACACAAGACAGATATTTGCATTGTGATTACGAATGACTCCAGCTGCCCATTTTCTATATGTACCGTTGGCATCTTTGTCCCTCCCAATCGTGATGTTTAGTTTGAGATTATGTAGATCTGGCTTCTCCCATCGCAGCAATACAATTTCCTTCATAGCTGTCCTTGGTTCCTTCACGCCCAACAATTTCATTCTGTCATATATTCCATTCTCCATAGCAATAGGAAACACATACCTCTTCATGTGGTGGTTTAGGATTCTCAAGATATATTCCCATTCATGGCTGAGCGATATCATCTTACCATCATATTTAGCTCCACATCTAATGCGCCATATGCTATGTGGTATTAAGATTGCTAGATTACCTGCCAACCATTCAACTATGCTCTTCTTTGTTGCCAACGCACACCTGTCAAGAAGAGATCTCATATCAAAAGGTGCCTCCATATCAATCAGCTTGTCGAATTTCCTCCAAAAGAACTTGGCGGTCTGCCCCTAGAATAGCAAATGATCTGTATCTTCCTCCTGGGGTTCAAAATAGCAATAACATCTAGATGCAAGCGGGATACCACATCTGAGCCTTATGTTATCGTCTGTGGGAATTGCTCCTCTAGCCGCTTTCCATAGAAACACTGCCTCTTTTGGATACCCGGCTTTCCATATCCTCCCAAGGCCGTATGGACCTTCCTTTTCATTATGTATCATCATCCGCTTGGCTGAACTCATAGAAAATCTGACACTCTTCTCTGGACTCCACACTAGCTTGTTTTCATCGTTGGATATCCATATATCTGCATCCCATATCAACTGTAAACCTTCTTCATCCAAGATCAGTCTAAGCGAATCCCAATCCCATCCATATCTTTCTATCCAAAAGTCTTTCACCAAGAACGGGTGTCTTCTGTCACTGGGTATGATCGCATGATCAGCCAGGCGTTTCTCGCACCACCATGAATCCCAGAAGGATATCTCTCCATTCCCAACCACCCATCTACACAAAGGAAACATGCGAGGAAACATGTCCCACAATCTCTTCCAAAAAGGTGAAGGTAATAATCCTCTCCTCAAGGTACCAGGATATAGATTGTCTCGTCCTCCTGCCACATTTGTGTATTTGCTTCTGTAGAAAGATGCCCAGATAGAATCCTTTGTTAGAACCTCCCAGCATGCTTTTGTAACAAAGGCCTCATTGATCGACTGTAGTGAGGGAATCCCCAACCCGCCCAAAGAGAAAGGCCTAGCCACCCTGTTCCATCCAATCCACGCCTTCCTGTGATGATCCTCCCTATCACTCCACAGGAATCTGGATAGTTTATCTTCAATCCGCGCTACTATCCCAGTAGGAATACCCACCGCCGCTGCCGTGTACACTGGTATGGATGCTAGAACATGTGCAATCAACATCCTCCTCCCCACAAAGGATAATAGTCTAGACTTCCACGTAGCAATCTTTTCATTTATCTTGTTCATGAGGAACTCAAAGTCGGATAGTCTCATCGAACCTTTCTTGATCGGTATGCCCAGATATTTCAAAGATTCTGTAGCAGCACTCACTCCCAGGGACACAGCTACATCATGAGCTAGCATCAGGTCCTTGCCTCCTACCACGCATGTAGATTTAGATTTGTTTATTCTCTGACTAGTTGCTCTTTCATATGCATCAAAGGTATTACTAACCACATCCAAAGATCCTTGGTCAGCTGTGAAAAAGACCACAATATCATCTGCATAGAGAAGGATGACTGGAGGCACCGCCTCCCCACGCACCTGGAATTTTGATATGGCCCCTTCTTCATATAACCTCAGGAATCTTCTACATAGCATTTCCTCAAACAGTATGAAAAGGAATGGAGAAATCGCACTTCCTTGCTTCAATCCTCTGCTCATCTGAAAGAATCCGGCTGTTTCCTCGCCTATAGTCACCGTTGCCCACGTATTTGCAAAGAAGCTAAGACATAACTTGATAACCTCCTCTGTAAGGTTGAACTTCTCCAAGACTTTCCCCAGCGTAGACCAAGTTACTCTATTGTATGCCCTCGACATATCATATTTTAAGATTACATTAGGAGCGTCTCTGCCTCTATTGATATCATGCATAAGTTCCTTAGCTAACCGGATGTGATGAGATATATCCGTGCCTTTCACAAAGGCTCCTTGGTTCTTGGAAATCAGGCGTGGCATAATAGGAGCGAATCTCTCACTGAGTATTCTAGCAAGGATGCGAAGAGCGACATTCTCAATGGATATTGGTCTGAAATCCTCCGGTATTCTTCTAGACTCATCATTCTTTGGAATAAGTAGAATTCTGCAGCAGAAGAGACCCCTGAAGCAATCCTGTCCGCTGAAGAAGCTTTTTACCAAGTCCATGAAGTCATTTCTAATGATAGACCATGCCGCTGTAAAGAAAGGGAGGGTGAACCCATCCGGTCCCGGGGCTGCTGTTGCGTCCATCTTTAACATCACCTCTTTGATCTCCTCTTCCTGTGGAGTCGCTGTGAATGTGAAATTTTCATCAAGTGAGACCATCTCTGGGATCGAATCTATGAAACCATCCATCTCATTTGCATCTGTATCTGTTACCTCATTGTAAAAATGCCTGTAATGATCAGCTGCCATCTTCGCCATTTGCTTAGGATCTGTAACCTGAGTGTCGTCTTGTAATAACACCTGATTGATCCTTCTTCTTTTCCTTCTCACCTTAATAGTTGCATGATAAAACTTGGTGTTTCTCTCCCCATCTTGAAGCCAGTCTATTCAAGCTTTCTCCTTCCATGTCTTCTCCTCCTAGTCCAGAAGATATTGTAGCTCACTTTCCGCCTCTCTCAAGTTTAGCTCATTAATAGCAGTCGGATTTTCATCAAAAGCCATTTGTGTTGTGAAAACCACGTCCTCCAAATCAAGAATGCGTTGTCTGTTAGCACTAAAGGTGTCCTTGCTCCATCTACGAAGAGCCTCTCGAACCCTTTTGAGCTTAAGGTAGAAAACCACAGAAGGATGACCGCATATTGGATCATTCCAAGCTTGCTCGACAATATTCATGCAATCCTCATGCTCGAGCCAGGTCTTCATAAAAGAGAAGTGAGTCTTCTTTTTTTCCATTGTCCAAGAACCGGGAATCATCATAACTGGGTAGTGGTCTGAAACCCTCGCTCTAGTAAGATGAATAGATCTAGTCGCAGGCCTCTTCATCATCCATGCTCCATTGACAAGAACTCTATCAATTATCTGCCACATTGTCGGTGTGAGAACCTGCTTGTTCACCCATGTATATTGACTGCCTTCAAAAGGTATTTCTTCCAGGGCTGCATCTGATATCAAAGAATTAAAATCCATCATGTCTTGAAACCCAGGTTGGTTTCCACCTCTTCTCTCCCTAGGGTGCCTCACCACATTGAAGTCCCCTGCAATAGTCCATCCCTCATCCCCTATAATTTCAGCCATCATCAAAAGATCATTCCATAGCGTTCTTCTCTCTGTGCTATCATAGCTAGCATAGATTGTCGTAACAAATATTTTCAAACCTTCATCAGTGTCCATACTGACCGTCAAGTGTTGTCTATGTCTTCTGAAAATGCTAGGATTCAGAGCTTTATCAGCATAGAACCATATTTTCCCATCTACATCTTGATTATCGGCAGCCCAATCAAGTTTAACAATATCCAACAACTCCACTGCTTGTTCAGCATGAAGAAAAGGCTCAAATAAACATACCACTCCAGGTTTGTACCGGCCGCATAGTCTGCTCAGAACCCTCCTTGTAGGATTATTGGATGCCCCTCTAATATTCCAGAATAGTGACTTACAATCCATAAAAGTATTTTGCACGCCTGTCCCTCTCTAACCAGCTAAGTCAGTGACTGTATCCTCCCTCATGCTCTGACCAGTACATATCAAATGTATCCCTGTCCCAATCAGATTGCCTTCCTCTTGAAAAATTCCTTCTATGAAGACGAGGTTCACCTGTACGTCTCCCCGATCTAGGCTGACTTCTGCCTTCCCTTCTTCTGTATGCATTGTATCTCTCGTCCTCCATGAGAATGAAATCTTCAAGGCGCCTATTGGATAGGTATCTTCTACTTCCTTCTCTGTCTATCACCATTCTTCTTTGTTCTCGGGTTTTATGAATCTGTGGATTTTGATCCCCTCGTTGTTGCTGTCTTTCAGTAGGTACTGAAGGCCCCGGGTTTGCAAGCACCATAGCTGATGAATCTGTCCGTGCCTCCGGTAATCTAAGAGCCTCCAAAGGAATCCCAGAATCAACACCGACTTCAGTAAGTTGTGTAGTACCTGCACGCACCAGCCCCCTAGCCAGCATACGGAAATAAACAGATGTTCTTCTTTTCCCGTACGTGAGCGATACGAACTGAGAGATGTCTTCACTAAAAGCCTCCACCAAAATAAGGAGCCCAGACAGGTCATCTTTTTCCTTCTTCCAATCAGAAATATGCACAAAATCTCCGAACTTCGATACTATCCTTTTCAGCGTTTCATCATCCCGACAAGTAAGCGGTAGATCAGCTATCCAGAACCAAAACTCCTCCTTACTTTGATGACTTTCCCCTTCAATCATATGCCTCATCTTCATTTGACGGCCACCTAAATTTTGGAGACCTTTCATCACCATCTCCTTGGCCTCCTGCTCGCACGAGAAGAATGCTATGGCTTTCCTTTCTTCGAACCTGTAGATATCCGCTGCACTGGGCCAACTGTGGTGCAAGAAAGGACCGACCTCTTTCCAAGCTACTCCATGCTGCCAAGAAATCTCTACTGCTCTCTCTAGGGCAGAGATCTTACTCTTCCTCATCTCATCATCCGGTCCAACATCGACCGAGATCCTCTTCGGAACATGTTGAGGGGCACCCCTCACCGGAATCCCCGTGGGCAGCGGTGGGAAGACATTCCTAGAATGGATATCTGGTGGTGGCCTGGTTTGCATGGCCTGTTGATTGCACCTCGTGGCAAGGTGACCAGGTCTCCTGCACCTATAACAAACTTTGCTCCTTCTACACTGCGATTGCCCGTGTCCACGTCCCATACAGCGGAAGCATGTGTCGTGTGGAATATTATACAGCGGCATCTTTCTAGTTGCGTTCTCCGGTCCCGACCTAGGGGTAGGACCCCGATTTCCCGCCACTTCTGTAGTTTTCTCCACCGCCGTCTGCGACGTGTTGTCTCCCTCCCCCGGAGATGACCTTGGACTCGCCTGCTGATCCGGAGATGGTATTGGATTGCTCGCATGCTTCTCAGTTGCCCTAGCCGACGTCTGGTCCTCCGCCCTCGCTGGATCATGCACGTCCGGTCCTCCGTTATTCTTCCCTGCCTCCGTCAAAACCCTAGGCGACTGCAGGTTGGAATGATCTTCTTCGTCGGTATTGCCCAGCACAACCCTAACGTCGGGTAGGACTTCCTCCGTCGGGACGGCAGTCGCCAGCATATTGTTTCTCCTCTCCGCAATCGCCTGTTGCGCTTGCGCTCCCCTCACGCTTTGCCTGGTCACCCTACGCAGCAGCGGTGATGGCAGCATCTTCCTCCAGGGCTTAGAGACGGACAAGGGGTGGCCCCCGGTAGGCGGGGTGCCTGGCCGGGGTGAGTTGGCGGCGGCGCGCCGCCAAGGGCCTCCGATCGCCTAGGGGACCCGATCGCCCAACCGATCGCCTTCCAAGCGCCGCCCAACCTCCAGTATAAATTCAAAACCATGTATACAAAATATTGACTTTGTATAATAATTAGAATACCACATTATGTACTCAAGTGTAAACCTAACATATCATGACATATATTTTTTTTGAAAAGAAACAAAAAACAAATTAAATGAAAAAAAACACTAATTAAATGCAACTTGCGTATTTAATTGGAGTAATTTCCTTTTCAGAAATTGTCCGCGTAAATTTAAATATTGAAAATATAAGTTACGATGTTGGGTTGATGTTATGTATATCAAGTTTCAATTTCTTTATTGACCTGCGATTGAGAAATCTCCTACATCCTTTTTAGGCATAGATACCATTGATTTAATCATTGATATCATATGTTTCCAAAAAAATTATAATATTATAGATTTTAAGAAAAATTGCACAGACACATTCTATGGTGCCTTATTTTGAGAAAACGTCTGGCTTCGCCACTAATCCCCATAATATAAGGGAAACCGTCAGGCAGGACCCGTTCGTCGGTCAACCCCCAATTTCCATGTCGTCGGTTTGATGGAAAAGAGAGCATAGCTGATTCAAGAGTTCCTGTTCTAGCAGCCATACAAGGCATGCACGTACTTTTAATTCACTCTGACGGAAGAGTCATCATCGGTCCTTTTGCTGCCGGTTCGGCTGTCAGTTCATCAGCTCGCAATGGGTTAAAAACCCCAGCGGTCCTCAAGTTTCACGCCAACGACAACAAGTCCGACGGAAGTATCAGTCTTCGTCGGTCTATAGAATAAAAACCCGGCATCGGAGCTCCTCTGACGGCTCCCCAGAAAAGAAAACATGCTCACTAAAAAGCTTTCCACAGGAGCAAAGTTAAAGGAAGGGGTCCCATGGATTTCTCTAAAGCCATTGACCCCAAGGTATTAACCCATCGGATGAGGAAAACGTAAGGCTTTACTACCCACTAAATTATTGTCTCTATGCAACAAAGTAAACATCCAAATAGAATCGAAGAATACAAGGTAAAAAAATTATGCATGTGTTAAATTACAGTTGTACCACCAAAATGGACAAGTTACAGGATTTGAGGCCTCAGATATAATGATCTTAAAAAAATGATTGGACTACCCATATCATCAAGGTGCACGTCCTTTTCTGTGAGTTCATCACTAAAGAACTTCATAGTTTAGCGTGCTCAACTAGGAGTAGTACTAGGATGGGTGACCAGTCGGGAAGTTGACATCGGCTTACGCGTGAGTGAGGACAAAGTACGCAGTTAAGGCTAGTGGTGATTTGTGGGGCCATTCGTCATTCCTAAAACTCTACTAGAGCCTAGGGTAGTGGACCCACGAGCTTTACAAATGGTATCAAAGTCAATTCCCCTCTAGTAGGTGGGGCCCATATAGGCATGTGACATGCCAATCTTGAGCCGTACGGTCTAGACATGTAGGAAAGGGCTATCTATGGTGACGTAGCCACCCTTGCGTTGGTATTCCGTGATCGGGAGCTGGGTATCCATGGACAATTCTGGGTCTGCACTGAAATGGAGAAATATTATGAGGTCATATAGTTGAGCCTTGACGAGGACGTCAAGAGTCTAAGTGGGAGAGATTGTAACATCCCAGGATTTGAGGCCTCAGATATAATGATCTAAAAAGGAATGATTGGACTACCCATATTATCAATGTGCACATCTTTTTTTGGGAGCCCATCACTAAAAAACTCCATAGTTAAGTGTGCTCAGCTTGGAATAGTACTAGGATGGGTGATTAGTCGGGAAGTTAACCTCGGCTTGCGCATGAGTGAGGACAAAGCATGCAGTCTAGGCTAGTGGTGATTTGTGGGACCAGTCGTCATTCCTAAAACTCTACTAGAGCCTAGGGCAGTGGGCCCACAGGCATTACAAATTATATGTAAGTTTACATAGTACATAAAATTACATAACTTGAACAAACAAGTCGGAATTCACTCAAATTTCAAACATAGTTTTGTCAACTGATAATAAATCATATCTAAAATTTGATTAAGAAATTAAGCATCCAAGTGAGACAAATAATTATGTTTGGGTATTAATCAAGGTTAGGGGTCTTACAACAACAAATTGAGATGGTAAGGCTTTTTGTATGGCAAAACTTATAGATTTACTTATAAAATTATTAGTAGATGAAGAAAACATAAAATTACCTATTCTTATATGTTGAATGCGTGAAAAAGGACAAGTTACATCGTCACCAAGATCCCCAAAGGTATCAAAAGTAAAAGGTAGGAAATGATGATAGTTTACCTCACAAGCTGCTTGGTGCTTATGAACCTTTCTTAAGGTTGTGTCAGAGGTTTATTACCATGCTTTAAAGATAAATGAAAGGACGCCTGTCAATGGGAAAACTCCAATTAAGTCAAGATGTGTGTCTATTATATGTCCAACCAAATAATAAAATATCAAAAGGTCATTGGGAGTGAATGTTGGTATGTATGCCAGCAAAGCCAATAATATGATGATTGTAATGGAATGTCTTGTAAATGATTTGATTAATAATAAGGTAATCTTCTATTTATTCTGTTTTATTTAATTATGAGATAATGTCGTAACATAATGAATGTCTAAAGAATGATATTACTCAATGATGTATGTCTTCAGGTTGATGACCTAAACAATGAGATCATACAGTTGTCAAGAGTAGATGCATTCTTATTATGTCCCTAGTCGATTGTTATTATGAAAGGTTGTTAGACAGTAATAACACATAAGACTCAAGTGTGTTGATTGATGATAGAATCCCATTAAGTTATCATATGTGATGTCAAACCAAACACATAGATACTTATTAGAGAACAGTGTATCGAACAAACCCACCTCGAGAGTGATACGTGGAAACTATAATTGGTAGTTAGAATCATCTCTCGTAGTGATGTTGGAGACTCTGGTTCTTATACTTGAAATCACAACACTCATCACATGTTGTTTGATGTACTTTGTCATCATCAAATGTGACCTTGAATAAGGGTTGTCATAAAGGTGATGCTCAAATATATTCTATCATACGGGAATCGAGTGTGAGTGATGTAGATGGGACTCGTCCCTCCTATAAGAGATTGATATTTGTGCCACTTGATAAGCGAGACTGATATGGCCATACTCATGTGAATCAATATATATATATATATATATATATATATATATATATATATATATATGATATGTGAACTCACATGCATCTCATACAGTCTTCTCTAGTTCAAGGAACATGGATTGAACATTGAAGAGGATGGTGATTTCATGACTCAAGTTCAATCTGAATATCAGTGACAAATGAACTATACAATCAATGTAACACTAATCACATATTGTAGGTTGAAGTTGTTCTCCAACTTTCTGCTTAATTGGGTAACAATTATGTCTTGCTAGACACCGCTCATTGGTTGTCATATCATAAATTAGTTATGGACATTCACTGCCAATGTAATTTGGAACCTATAATGTCGCACACTTAGGATACACTTGGAATAGGAGTTTATTCATGAATATAGTTTAAGCTTTATTATTAAGATGTTAGGTATTTAATTTAAACAACAATGGTTGAAAGTTGAATGACTGGTCTATGAACTGATCAGTTCTAGTGTTGAACCTACCAGTTCAAATGCTAAATTGATCGATTCAAGTGTCTGGTCAATTGAACAAAAATTGACAACCAAAACTATGAGGCGACCAGTTCAGAAAGTGAACCAATTGGCTCAGGTCTGTGAACTGACTAATTTAGGTTATAAATCGATAGGTTGGTTGATCAATTTGATTAGATCAAGGATTAATATTGATGTCATGTTGTGTAGTAATCGAATATTAATTGCCAATATAATTGTGATTGGGAAACATAGTGAAATAACCAGTTCAAGGATTGAATTGATTGGCTCACATGCCAACTGATCGGTTCAATGTTGAACCGACCGTTTCATCATTCAAATGCTAAGAAAAATCATGAATATTTTGTCTCTTCAACTCCCGCTCAGACTAAAACTCCTAATCCTGACCCTCCTATAAATAGAGTGGTAGTTGAAGCTTTTTAGAGACAAAACAATAAGCTCTAACAATTGTCATCTTCTCTAGTTATGGTAATTGAGAGAACTCGAACAAGTCCTACCGGCAAAGGGAGGGATTACAAGGAAAATACAATAGGGAGAGAAAGTTTGTGTTAGCACGCTGACTACAAGGGACAACTCCTTCTTGTCCATTAAACTAGAATGATAGGAGTTCTTGGTGTTCTGTGTGGACTATTATTGAGGCAAGAAGGTTTTTGTCTGCCACTTGGAGGACAAAGTCAAACTTCCATACGTGGTGATCAACTAGGAGGCCGTTGCTGACGTTGTCCATGTGCAACTTGAAGAAAGGTGCACGCTATAGCAAGGGAATTGTCACTGAACTTGTTCAAGTACCATGTATAACCTTGCATCATCACTCCTATCATATAGTTATTGACATGATCTATTGTTCAAAGGGGAATATTGAAGTTAAATTTGTGTTTTTGTTGCCTTATCTAGAGCCATATATTTTAACAGTGGCATCAGAGCCATGCCGATTTACTATGCTTTGGGATTTAAATGATATGATTGGATTTTGCTTTTCATCATTTAATTATTGCATATGATGTGAATATTTAAAATGATTAATGTGCATATTTGATTAAATACCACATACGATCTCAAATAATATATATATGATATGATATATATGCAATTTACACATGTCTCCCTAAAAGTTGGTTTTGATGATAGATGTGAAGCATGGTTATGGCAAATAACCCTAGATCTTTGTGCATGGTTGTGTGTTTGTTTATTCCTGCTTATATCTTAGTTTGAATACTAAGCATCTACCTTCTCTTCCATATGTAAAAGTATTATTCTCTCCTTCTTATTCTCCCCTTGAATGTAATTTGAGGTTTCCTATTACCATGTAATATCTTAAATAGGATTACGATAGTTTTAATTCTTATTATGATAAAGAAGATGTTAGCACCAGACGAACCGCCTATTTTAGAAGATGAGTTGATCGACTAGAGAACCAAGGAAGAAAAATTATAGGAGGAGCCAAATACGTCATTTAGACTGGAGGCTAGACAATCATTCTGACAGACCAAATGACCAACAAGGAGGAAATCCGGTCTTTTCAAGTATTGAACCAATCAACCAGGATTGGTTCAAGAAGAGATCTTCATCAATAATAGGTTTTTGCATGTGATGTAAACCTTAGGTGGTATTAATTCCTTATGGTTCCAAGAAATTACAATAGTATAGCCATAACCATCACTTGGGTTTTGTAATTGCATGTTTTCATTTGTGGGATATATCATGTATATGATATGTACTATAAGTATGTGGTAATTGGATATGTATATGTGTATGTATATTTATATAAAATCCCTTAATGAATGCATCATTCTTGATGGAACTATAATTTTCATGTGTCTCACCCCGTGTCTAACTTGGTCGGTGTTGTGGCAACGCAGTAGGCCACTAGGATTTCTTGTCGACGGTTGCCACCCCCCTCGTGGGCTCTCTCTATTTTCTCTCTTGGAGGTTCAAGTGTTTTGTGGGCATTTGATCTCACTCAGGGTTTTGGTTGGATCGCAATGGTGGAGGCCTTGTCGGAGCAATGTGCGAGACTCAAGATAACAGATGAAGAATGGGAAGTGGTGAAGATCGCTGAGGAACAAGAACACAGGGCAAGCGATCACGTAGAACTTGCTTTGATTGGCTGAATTCTAACAAATAGATCGTACAAATTTATGGCGATGAAGAAGACAATGGCTCGGGCATGGGGACTGGTGAACGGTGTTATGTTCAAATCGATTGACTTGACTGCCTTTGCTATTCAATTCACCCATTGGAAGGATAAACGGAAGGTCATTGATTGTGGCCCTTGGAGCTTTGATAACAAATTATTACTAATAAAAGAGGTCGATCTGAAGGACTAGCCTGGATGGATTAGGTTTGACGAGTGCCAATTTTGGGTGCGCCTTTACAATGTGCCCTTAGGGCTTCAGTCAGAGACGACTATGAAGAAGATCGTAGAGAAAATTGGAAGGGTTATCAAACTCTAGGTTGCAATGCGCTGGGATGGGAGACTTCAGCGAGAGTTTGGTTGGGAATTGAAGTCAATAAACTAATCAAACACATCCAGAAGATGAGGGGCACTGATGGAGGGGTCATTGACGTGGAACTGAAATATGAGAGGTTGCCAACCTTTTGTTTCATCTGCGGTCATCTAGGTCATGCAGACAAGGACTATGGATACTATGAAGATGATGGATTGAATCAAAGGGGTTGGGGTTCCTAGCTCAAGGCATCTCCGCAGAGACCATGAGTCCCAATTGAGGAGGAACTGATAGGGGGAGTCAGT
The DNA here is from genome assembly GCA_963693085.1 of Alisma plantago-aquatica. NCBI lineage: Eukaryota > Viridiplantae > Streptophyta > Magnoliopsida > Alismatales > Alismataceae > Alisma > Alisma plantago-aquatica. Next base: position 1,407,024,403 of record OY856412.1, on the reverse strand, counting down.
GTCGGATTAGAAAGTATCTTTTCTTCCAAACACGCAGTGGCTCGAAGAACTCAAAGTCTATAGGGATTGAATCCTCGACAAAGACCCAAAGAAAGTCGACGAAGAGGCACAATCATCTATCAGGCAAGATAGGCACAAGGAGGAGAGGGAGGACAAGTCAAACAAGGGGGTCCTACACATGGTGGAAGATGAAGAACAATCTATCGGGACACAGGTAGTAGAGAGGAAACGAAGACAGTACAAGGTAGGAGTTCTATTGGCTATGAATAGAGGAACATAGGCAGTTGAGGGAAGGCATCCGGGGAAGTCACTTGTGGAGGCAGGCAGTGGGGCGAAGAGCAATAGGGAGATGAACAGAGGGTGATAGGAGGGACACTCATCCACGCCAAGATCCCAAGCGGAAGCAATGGTGCAGATAGGGTCCAAGACGGTAGATGAAAACACTACGTCGGCTAGCTCCATGGTGACGAAGCGGGAGAAGTCAAAGACCGTATATGAAACATTGACTGAGGAAAATTGGGATCCCAAAAATCCAATGGTAAATGAAGCTATGGAGAAGGGGGTGATCCCTATAGGCCCAGGGATGAGTACAACTAAGGTTACTCTGCCTAAAGACATTTTGATGTTCCCTAGGAAGAAAGGAGAAGAGAAAGAAAGAGAATGGCAGAAAGCAAAAGCGGTAAAGAAAACTTGAAATAGTGAGAGAGGGGACAAGAAGAATAATGGGGAAGATAGGCTGAAAGGCTCTACTACAATTGGGGAAAAAGTTAGGTGACAACAAGATAGTTGTCTAACAAGCGCCGCAAGGACCTTGTAACTTTGGGAGATTGTGATACTGTGGAGGCCTCTCTAGGGTTAACAGAAAGCTCATCACAAATGCAATACAAGAAGTCAAGATTGGAAATAGCAAGTAATGTAGAGACAGATGAAACTATGACAGCTGATGCTCACCAAGTAGTGGGATTTGGGCCAACCCAACCCCACAAACAGCAATGAAACTCCTTAGCTGGAACCGCCAGGGTCTGGGTCGCATGGAAACCGTAGAAGTACTCCAGTCTCTATGTTGAAGGGAGAGGCCCGACATAGTTTTTGTAATGGAAACTATGTTAGAAGATAAGAGTCTGGAAAGGACAAAAAGAAGTTGTGGTTTTATGGATGGTATCTGCATATTGAGCACTGGTAGGGCGGGCAAAATGGGGTTATGGTGGTGGGGGGAAACAATTGAAATCATGGGTTATTCTTCTCGGCATGTGGAATGCAAGATAGAGGATGAGAAAAATAATTTCAACATGTTTTCATGTGGTATATATGGCTGGTCTGCATAGGTGGGAAAATACAAAACTTGGGAGCTGATGAGACAGATTCAGGGAAGGAAGGAGGGACCGGTGGTTTTTTTCGGGGACTTCAATCAGATTATAAATAACAGGGAAAGAAGGATTGGCCCTATGAAACCATATAGATTCATGAAGGTGTTCTATGACGTGATAGATGAATGTGCTCTCCTTGATATTGGCTTTATGGGGAATATTTTTACGTGGAGAAGGGGACTTATAGTGGAAATGCTAGAGGAAGAATGTCTCGAAATGTTCCTGGTGAGTGATGAATGGAGGAACAAATTTACTAGAAGTTGGGTGAAACACCTCCCGTTTTACCAGTTGGATCATGCTCCCATTATTTTGAACATTGTTGTAGGAGAGGAGAGGAAAAGAAGGAGACAGTCATGTTTCTTCTTTGAACCAATGTGGCTGTCAGAAGATGGTTGCCAACGAGCTATGGCTGAATCATGGGATTTGAATGTTGACACGGATCTGAAGAGGAAGTTAAATAAAGTGAGCGGTGATCTTACAAGGTGGGCTAGTTGAAAATTCAGGGCTATAAAGTAAAAAAATAAAAAGACTGGGAAGTTGTTAGGGGCAGACCAGAAAAGATGGCCAGATGCTAGGACCTTGCAGTGTTGTGAAGATCTCTCTAAGGAGCTATAAAAGTTACATCGGGATGACAAAGCCTATTGGTGTGCCAGAGCCAGGATAAAGGAACTTAAGGAAGGGGACAGCAACACTGCCTATTTTCATCACAAAGCTTCACAAAGACAAAAGAAGAATAATATTGTGGGCCTAAAGGACTCCAATGGGATCTGGAAGACAGATGATAAGGATATTTTGTGCATTATAGAGGGCTTTTTTCATGATCTTTTTGCTATAGGTGACCCGGTGGGACTGGATGAGGCAGTGGTGGGGATTGATAGGAAAATTAATGACTCGATGTCTGAAGTTCTGGATCGAGATTTATGTGATGAGGAGATAAAGGTGGTTGTGTTTCAAATGCATCCAAATAAGGCACCTAGCCCTGATGGTTTAAAGCTTGTCTTTTTTCATAAATTCTGGCATGATGTTGGAAAGGACATTGCAAACTACATAAAAGGTTGGTGGAAGGATGGCTATTCTTGCAAAGGCTTTAATGACACCTTGGTGGTGCTGATTCCAAAGATAAAAAAGCCCCGAGTAGTTGTTGATTTTAGGCCTATTATCTTGTGCAATGTTATCTATAAAATAGCCACCAAGGTTTTAATGAACATGCTTAAACTGTTCATGGATGGTATCATTTTAGAGAACCAAAGTACTTTTATTCCGAGCAGAATGATAACGGATAATGCTCTTATTGCCTATGAATGTTTCCATGATATGAAAGGAGGAAAAGGAGGTAAGAAAGGACAGATTGCACTGAAGCTAGACATGATGCAAGCGTATGTCAAAATAGAGTAGAATTTTCTAGAGAAGGTGATGAGAAAATTTAGTTTTGGTGGGAGGTGGCACAATAGAGTAATGGACTGTGTCTCTTCGGTCTCTCACACATACACCGCATATGGGGAAAGATCAAACGCCTTCCAGGATTCACGTGGACTTCTCCAAGGTGATCATCTCTCTCCTTATCTTTTCATTCTTTGTACTGATGCTTTCTCCACCCTCCTCAACCTTGTGGTAAATGCAAATACTATCCACAGTATGAGCATTTGATGTGGGGCTCCCTGGATCTCACATTTTTTCTTTGCAGATGATTGTATCCTTCTTGCTAGAGGGACAAGGAGTGAATGCCTAAAAATAGCTAAGATCAATAGCCAATACGAGCAAACATCGGGTCAAAAGGTCAATCTCACCAAATTTTAAATGACATTCAGCAAAAAGATATTGAGGAGCAAGAAAGATGAATTGTGATGTCTCCTGGGAGTGAAAGAGGTGGATAGGCAGGCCTCCTACTTGGGGATCTCCACTGACATGGGGAGGTCAAATAAGAAGGTGTTCGAGTACATTAGAGGTAGAGTGGGGAACAAACTTCCAAGGGTGGAAGGAACAACTATTATCCAAACTGGGGAAGGAGGTCCTTATCAAGGCGGTGGTGCAGGCAATCCTGAAGTATGTGATGAGTGTGTACCAGCTACCGGTTGGCTTGATTGAAGATCTAAACTCTATGATGGCCAAGTTCTGGTAGGGGGTGAAAGTAGGAGAGAGGAAGATATCATGGTTGTGTTGGGAGGGATTATGCAAGTCAAAGCGGGAGGGAGGCATGGGATTTAGAGACAAGAATAATTTTAACCAAGCCCTGCTTACACGTCAGCTATGGAGACTCTACGTGAAGCCTAAGACTCTAGTGGCAAGGGTCTTAAAGGCTAAATACTACCCAAATAAAACTAGTATGGATGCTCAACTTGGACTTATCCCTAGCTACACTTGGTGCAACCTCTGGGGAGCAAAACCTCTCTTCTTGTATGGCATCATGAGGAGGATTGGCAACGGTCATGATATAAATCTATGGACGGATAGGTGGCTCAATCACGGTGACAATGATCTCAGCACTTACAGGACAAATGAATTAGCCCAGTTTACCTTGGTAAATGAACTGATGACTGAGGGCCAGAGGGAGTGGGACATGGACATATTGCTAGACATTTTCCCAAGGGATATTGCTGCAAAAATCAAGACAATTCCATTATCTCTAAGGGAGATGACGGATGGAGCGTTTTGGTGGCCAAGTATAAATGGAATCTTCTAAGTCTGCTTGACGTATAGGCTAGGCAAACTGGGAGGCGTAGGACTCAAGGATAGGGAACGGGATGTCCCGCACGGCCTTTGGAAGATGGTTTGGGGCAGAAGGTGGCCTCTGAAGTTATCCCATTTTATTTGGCATATTGCTATGGGAGGGTTAGCAACTCGGGGTCGTCTTCAAGATAGATATGTTACAGAGGATGGAGTTTGTCCCATATGTGAATTACATGATGAAACAATCCATCATATGTTGAGCTATTGTTCAGGCGCAGTGATTGTGATGAGGGAAAGCTGGCTAGACAATACCAAACTACTCAAGAGCCATGGTAACGTGCAAGATGATCTATTGGATTTGCTTGGTAGCTGCATAGATGAGGAAAAGGATGAGCTATATGCGGTTTGGTGGACCACGTGGACATTCCAGAATAATAAGATCTTCAATGACGAAGCGCCTTTTCCCCCCACCCATTCTCCAGGCTTACAGGGTGATGATCGCGGACTATAGAAGGTCCAGTGGGGTGTCATAGGGGGGATGGTAAGGATGGGAGGTGGAGGACGGTCGGGAGATGGTGGTGGTGGGGTGACTGGATTGATTGCTTTGGGCACCGTGGGTGTGGACAGCAGCTGGCGGATGTTGCATGTAGACGTTCTAGTGCGGGAGGGTGACTACTGTGGCCTTGGGGTGGTGTTGTGTGATGGCAAAGGGAAGTTCTTGGGGGTGGTGAAACAACATGTTTGTTCTAATTGGAACTCAAATATTACCAAAGCCATGGATGCTTGCGACGGGATACTGCTAGCAGTGGAACTCTGACCCCAGGAGAAAAGATTATGTTATGCTCTGATTCACTAAATGTAGTAAAAGCCTTGAGGGAGACTGAGAAGAGACCCGATATTTTGGGTTTGATCACTGGTAACGTATGTAGTTTATCTTATAGCTTTCTTTCTTCCATGTTTGTTCATGTCAAAAGAGCCCAAAACTCTCAGGCTCATTTTATTGCTCAGGATGTGATTGACTCGGGTTGTCACACCATTAGACGGGCCTCTATGCCTGTCAACTGGCGTTGTTCTACCAAGAATGATGTGTTCTTTATCTCGTGACTTTCTTTATAAATGAATGTAAGTGTTTTCAATATATATATATATATATATATATATATATATATATATATAATCCTCATTAAAATATTAAGTCTTAGATGCTTTCCGTTAGCAACACATGAAAAGCTTGATCAACTAAGTGTGGCGCACATTCCATCTTATAGAAGTGTGATGGTAGTGATGTGGTCCTGTCAAGCAGGGTGCATTGAAACCGTGTTGGATTTTGGGTCAAACTTAACTAGGTGATCTTAATGAGATTAAGTGCCTAGAAGCATACAGATGATTATAGCCAAGAGTTTCTCATACCATCTATCCAAGAATTGCATACAATACATTTGGAAAAATTTTCCTACCTTAATGATTAATTATGGATGATGTCGTTGTCTGGATAATAACTCAATTGTTTTGGGTCTTGGCTCACTAGAAGGTTGTATGATGTAATCGTCTAAACTCATGTGTGAGGGCTATCAATTTGAACAAAATAGTGGGAGCAATAATTAATTAAAGGCCTAATTTAACATCATCATATTTTATTCAAATCAAATCAAAAGTGTTTTGAAAAATTGCAATTTTCTCTTGTAGAATCAAATGGAAACCAATAACACATTTTCATTGTGATCAGTCCTTGAGAAGGATATGTTGAATGGGAATAATTTACATGACTAGTTTAGGATGTTGAAAACTATTCTCACATAAGAGACAAAGCTCTATGTCCTGGTGACACTAGAGCCAGATGAACATGCTCCCACTGTGCCTAAGGATGATAGAGATGCTTACAAGAAGCACTTGAAAGATATCGTTAATGTCAAGTGCCTAATGTTTTACTCCACTAACTATGAGTAGAGACAGCATGAGAATGTGGATGTGATTGAGATGGTAACACATATTAAGAACATGTACTAAGATCACACAAGATAGGAGGTATATGATATCTCTAAGGAACTACTCAAGTGTAACATGGAAGAAGGAGGTCCAATAGGTCCTCATGTGCTCAAGTTGATTGGGTATGTGGAGAACCTTGCTAAACGGAGATTTCCCTTGAGTCAAGATTTGGCTATTGATGTGATTTTGTAGTCATTACCAGAGTCATAGAGTCAGTTTGTCATGAACTACCACATGAATGACTTTGACAAGATGTTGATAGAGTTACTTGGCATGTTGAGAATAAACGAGGTACAAATAATAAAAGACAAGACCAAGTATATGAAGATGATTAGAAGATCAAAAGGGAAGTCCAAGAGCAAAGGCAAAGTTAAGAAGAGTTCTAAAGCCGGCTAGAAACCCAAGTCTTTTGCACTCAAAGAAAAGGGAGAGGTGAATAAGGGAGGCAATTATCACCCCTTTCACTAGTCTGGACATTGGAAGAGAAATTTCCCTCTCTACCTAGAGGAACTCAAGAAGGAGGAGGGGATAGAGATCTCCACTTCATGTATATACATTATTGAGATAAATTTGACTACTTCTTCATATTAGGTACTAGTTACCAAATGTGGATCTCACATATGTTCGAATATGCAGGATATGAAAAGAAGTAAGCCTTTATGAAAGGGTGATGTTAGATCAGAAGTCACAAATGGAGAAAGAGTTTTTGCTAATGTAGTTGAAACCTATAATTTATCTCAGCCCACAGGGCATGTAACAAAGTTAATGAACTGTTATTTTTTATCTGCCAATAATAGAAACATTTTATTTTTTGTATCTTGTATGGAAAAGGATGAATATATATATCATATAAAGAATTGTCAATGTTCTATGTCAAAAGATGAGATATTTTATGGCAATGTCTAATGGTCTTTATTTGTTGAATCTAATGATAGATGTTTATAAGGTAAATAGCAAAAGACTAAAACTTGATGATCAAATATTGAATACCTATAACTTTTTCATCTAGAGCACATAAATGAGAAATGCATTTCTACAATCCATAATGATGGTCGTCTAGACTCATTTGGTTAGTAAACCAATAGAGACATGCAAGTCTTATTTATTGGGCAATTATAAGACTCCTAACCTTGCTTTATGGTTGGACATGCTTACTTATCATAATTGGATCCTTAAAACCTTAATCGAACCCTAATATGTGTTTTAATTCATGTGACAAACTTAAGCTTTAAGTTCGGTCCAGTTTGGACACTTTTTGAGTAAGTTTCACTATGTATGTGCTTTAAGGGATTTTACGAAATTTATCCATATCTAGGGTTTTTCTTGTAATTTGTCACATTCTTTTTGTGCCTCAAATTTTTTATATCATTTTTGATATAGGTGTACCTTGGGGTGCCTTTTTGCACCATTAGTTTAGTGGTGACACCTAACCTAGGGTTTAGGGTTGGGGTTCCTCACCTAGATGATCTAACTCGATGGTTCCCTTTGGATGTTGGGATCTAACGGTCCACCTTGAGGTTGTGGGATATGATTTTGGTCTTTTTGGGTGCTTAATATTTGATGGTCTACCTCTTGAGGCTCCTGGGTTGATGGTTCACCAAGTGAGGTGCAACAACCAATGGTGATGCTAGGGTTTTGCTTTGGTGGCCAAGTGAAGGCATGACCCGATGGGCCACATGTTATTGGAGGTCAATGGTTTCTCTGGGTTTGACATCTGATGGTCCCCCTGGTGTTAAGATTTGATGGTTGACCTAGTTTTTCATGGACAAGATGTTTTGGCCTTAGACACATGGCATGCATGGCTTGACACCTCTTCCTTCCTTTCTCTTTCACCCCAAGCTTTATATACCTCCCTCCTTCCATTCAAACGAGCTCTTTAGATACCCTCTCTTATTCTTGCTGCTTGGAGCTCATCTCTCTTGCTTGGTGGAGAAGGAGGATCTCAACAAAGAAGAAGCTTGGTCGATCTTTCTTGCAAGTGCACCTAGGCTTTGGATCTACCCTCTTCTCGATTGTTTGGAGCCTTCTTGCTTTGTTTCTTGACCTGAGCAAGTAAGATATCCCTCCTTCCTTTGTTTTCCTTGTTGTCCTTCCTTCTTCTCTCTTCCTACTTGGTCATATCCATGGTGTTTCTTGGTGGATCTTGAGCTAGAAGTTGAAGAACACCTTCCTTATTACTTCTTTGACCTGGGGTTTGCTTGTTCTTGGAGAAAGGAGCTAGCTTGGATGAGTGGAGTGCTCAAGATAGGGTTTCTTCTCTCTCTCTCTTTGAGCTACCTTTATTCTTGGACCTTCTTCATCATCTTTGAGGTGAGTTATATAACTTTCTCCATATTTATTGCTTACTCCTAACTTTCATGTACAAGATCTTTCTCTAAAATGTAGTACCAAGTAGAAAGATGACATCTTTACCTAAGGTTGAGTTAATGTGGTAGTTCTTGAGTGGATAACCTTCTTTGGTGAACCTCCTTAACCTTATGTAAATTACTCCATGGATGTGGGAGTCTAGACCTTGCATTCAAGTGGGAATCGATGGTTTTAGTATTCCATGAAATGATGGTTCTTGAAGGTTGAAAAAGATGGCTTTTACTTATGCTTGTGGACTGGTTACTACTTTGTGTCATGATCTGATGGTTGGGTTACTTGTGCCAATCGATAGCTTGAACTTAGTTTTTATTTTGGATTGTCTCTTGTGCTTGAAATTGGTGGCTATGTTTCCACTCACAACTGATGGCCTTAGTGCTCTGTTCAAGTGTCTTCAAAAGATGGTTTTCCTCACTCTACCAAGTGATGGTTTTGTTTGATGTTTTAGATCTATTTTCCACCTAGTGTTGACAACCAATGGGTTCACTGGGTTCACAAATGATAGCCTCACAGTGTCATGACTCAATGGTTTCACTGGTTCCATGATTCGATGGTTCACAACCAATGGTTTCACTAATTGCAAGATCTGATGGTTTTCATGGTGTCAACATCTGATGGTTCACATGTTGTCAACAAATGATGGTTCACCTGGTATTGCCAAGTGATGGCCTACCTAGGTCAAGATCCGATGGTACCTCTAGGTCCATGACCTGATGTCCCTTCTAGGCCTATGATTCTATGGCTCCTCTAGGTGTATGATCCAATGGTTATCCTAGTCTTTTCAACAATGGTTTCTCTATTTGTTGATCCAATGGTTTTGGTATGATGATACAATATGATGGTTTTGTCTATCTAACATCTAATGGTTTTTTAGAGGTTAATGTTTTTATGGTGATGTTTTTGGCTTAAGTTTATCCATGATCTGATGGAGATTCTAGGTGTGGAGGTTTGTGCTTTGACATAAGTAAGTGTATGAATCGATGGTTAGTGTTGAATGTTTATTTGTGACATCAAACTCAATTTACCTTGTTGAACCCTACCATAATGCAATTAAGTCATGATGGTTAATTATACTTAGCTTCCTTGTATGTGTATATGTGAAGGAATACTCTCTTGATATTTTGGTGACCCTACTATGTTATCTCGTGAACATCATAGCATCTTTAATGCAATGTTATGTTGACCCTGTGTATTACAAGTGTGGTGATGGTTTGTTGAACCTTCTATAAGGTGTTGAAAGATGATGATATTTTTGCATGTGATATGTGAATGGTCATAATGGCCTTTGGGCATATATTGAGCCCTAATGGAGGTGAAATCCTCTTCCTGTGTGACAAGGACTGGTATCATGTGATAATGTGATACGGAATGTATCTCATACATTTTATATCTTCTTGAGTTGTGACATATTCATGTTTTATAGAATTCTTTTAGGGTTTGTATGTAACTTGATTGATGCAGCCTTAATTCACCCAATTGGCATTAGCTAATCAAGTAAAACCCTGATCATTTAGTTCCATGTGTCGTAGAACCATCCTAGTATCAGGACTGTGTCTTAGATATCTTGAGTATATGCGAGTGTAAGAGACTGTGTGTCCTTAATATCTTGATCTAAATGTTTGGAGGATGGTTAAGGTCATGCCTCGAATTGAGAGAGGTTGAGTTTGTGTCTCGAATTTCTTGTATATGTGATGTGATTAAGGACATATAAAGTTGTACCCCAGACAATAGGGTTTGAATACCCTAGTTTCGAGTGCCATGACCTATATATAAAGGGCGGACTAAGTAATTAGTTGCTTCAGTATGTGTTGTCGTAGGCAGCTTGACAGATATGTCATTATATTTTAACTCGTATTGACTGAGGGGGAGAGATTTTAAGATTTAGGATCTCCTAGATATTGTATGGAACTAAATAGCACTTTGTAGGGGTCAGTTGGAGTATGAGTGGTATACCTCAAACTCCCCAAGCTTAATAAAAGATGTAATCCAGTCATGCAGTATATCTGCTAGGGTTAAACACAAATAACATTAGTTGATAACACTTGCCTTGTTTCTTATAATGTTTCATTGATATATAATGTAGAGAGAAGTCAAATGCTTAGAATATGATAGTTTTGTCTATTCCTCTAGATATGATATTAGTCATGCTCACTGTAATGCTATTTGTTATATTATCTGTTTAATCTACTTAACATGTTTAATTAAATAACCTATTATAATCAAGAACTGTTGTTGAGAGTTATATTTCTTGTTGGGACATGGGTCTCACCTTGTGGATCACCACATCTTTTAGGTGATTGCTAGAGACGTCGTCAGGTTTGTGGAGGTGAGGAAGAGCAGCTTGGAGAGTAGTAGGAGTAGAAGGTTGGCTAGTAGTTAGTAGTGTCCTAGAGTCGTCCATGTACTCTCAAGTCTGTGCATGGAATGTTTTATAGATGACATGTATATCAACTTGAGTTTTTGACAGTATCCCGATGTTGTATAAGGCATGTATATATATATATATATATATATATATATATTTATTTATTTATTTATTTATTTATCTATTTATTTATATTTATATTTATATATATATAAATACTTATATATATAGGACATATCTTTTGTAAACTAGTTGTGGATGAGGCCACTATACATACATGTAAATACCTGATATGGTATAAGCTCTTATGCAGGTGTTTGGACTTATATGTAAATGTTTCTGGACATGTTAGTGATGTTTAATTTGGTTTTAAGTTCGCCCATTTTCCTACTATGTGGTTTAGTAGAGATTGATCACATGTTTTGTTTAAGTAACCTCGTTTAGCATAACAGGGTGTCACAATGATTTGACAAAAGCACCCTTCACTAGATGTAGTGGGAGAGTGAGTATTCTATTAGGGCTCGTACATATTGATGTATCTAGACCTTTTGGAATAAATGCTAGAGGTAGTTATTAGTACGTCATTATATCTACTAATTATCTCAATAGATATGGTAATTAGTATTTAAAGAAATACAAGTATGAATCTCTTGAAGTGTTCAGGGAGATCATGAATGAAGTACGTAACCAACTTAGTCAAAGTATTAGGACACTTTGATATGAGCGATATTGAAATGTATTAAACCAAGATTTTGAGGACCTTCTGAAAATTGTGATAGTGTATCACAATGAACTCCACCTGAAGCATAAAGATGCATCAGAAAGAAGGAATCACACCTTGTTGAGTCATGGTTTGATTATCAACAAATTATATAATCTTCAAAATTCCTTTAGGATACATGATTTACACTAAAATATTGCATCGTCTTAATTTGGTTCAAAAGATAACATATGAGATATGGCATGGGAAATGTCCCGACATGTCTTTTACAAAGATTAGGATTGAAAGATTACGTAAGAAAATAGTTTCTTGAAAATATTTCTCCATGAATCATATAAATGTTATTTTTTTAATACTACTTTATATTAAATTGCAACAACAAAAATGTTTGTTTATGGAATGGCTGAATTCCTTAAGAGGAATTTAATTCCAAAGGAATCAGTTGGAGAAAAGTACAAATTTAAATGTTTGAGACAAACAAGAAATCATTGAACCTTAAAGGGGTACAATGGGAACAATGAGAATCACAATTTTTTGTGAACTCTCAACTTCCTTATGTAATAGAAAACTCATAGATCTAGTAGAACACGCCTTGATCTTGAAAATTAGGACATACTATGGCTCAAAAAGGCAATGAGTTGATCATAGACGATGAGTCAACAATCTACCTAGAAGATATTATGGGACCATAATATGAGAAATGGCTTGTGGCCATGGGAAGATGAAGTCCATGTACACCAACAAGGTATAACCTTGTTGGATCCACCGAAAGGGATAAAACCCATAGGGTAAAATTGGGTCTTCAAGAAGAAGATCGACATGGATAGTAGTGTACAAACCAATAAGAGCATAGTGGTTGCAAAGGGTTTCAAAGAAGTTCAAGGTGCTCAACATGATGAAATCTTTTCACCAATTTCCGTGGTTAAATCCATCAAGATCATGCTTGCTATTGCAGCTTGTTACGACTATGAGATTTGGAAAAATGGATGTTAAAATTGCATTCCTTAACAAGAATATTATAGAATATGTGTACATGACACTTCCTAAAGGTTTTATAAATCCACTAATTCAAATGAAGTATGTAAGCTACAAAGGTCGATCTATGGATTGAAGAAAGCATATCATAGCTGGAATCTTTGATTTGACAAGACAATAAAAATGTTTGAATTGAGTCATAATGAAGATGAAACCTATGATTACAAAAGTTGAGTGGGAGCATGTTTAAATTCCACATAATGATGGCAGATAACATCCTTATACTATAAATGTTAATACATGGCAAGGAAAATACCTTCTCTATGAAGGGTTTAGGTGAAGCATCATATGTGATAGGAATTGAGATCTTAGAGATAGATCTAGAAAGCTTCTTGACCTAAGAAAGAGCACATACATTGGTGAGATGTTGAAGGGGTATAGCATACAGGAATCAATGAGTTAAAATCTATCCATGATCCATGGGATTAGCCTCTCAAGAGCCCAGTGTCCTAGTTGTTGTGAAGAATCGGAAAGTATGAGTAATATGTCATATGCATTCGCAATTAGATCTATCATATCTACAATGTTATGCATTGATCTTGTTGTCTCGTGTATATTGGACATGACAAGAGGATGTCTGTTACATACTAGTGAAGGTCACTAGAATTTCATAAAGACCATCCTTAAGTACTTGAGAATCACAAAAAAGATCAGTTCCTTAGTTATGGTAATACAGAAGAGTTGGGTGTAAAGGGTCACACCAATGCAAACTTCCAAACTGATAAATAAATGTAATGATCACAATTGAATTGTGGTTAACCTTAAAATGAGAACGATAAGCTAGAAACATTCCAACCAAGAGAGAGTTGTTTAATTCTACAATAGAAGTTGAGTATCTTGGTGTTATGAACACACAAAGGATATTGTATGGGTTGAGAAGTTCATTTGCATGAACTTATGGGAGCTTCCAACTATTTATGACACAGTAGAAATATTGTGACATGGATAACATACTACGACATTTACATCTCATACGAGAAGTTGTACAGTGATGAGATGTGAAACTTGCAATATATCTACTAGAGGCAAATGTTGCTAACCTTCCAAATATGCACTTGCATAGTAGAAACATAATGAACATGATTAAGAGAAGTTGGAATAAGATTTGTGGGTGATTGTCTCTAAGTGCAAGTGGGAGTATGTTGGTATGTATTCCTAGAGAGCCAATCATATGATGATTGCAATGGCATATCTTGTAAATGATTTGATTAATAATAAAGGCAACCTTCTGATTTATTCTATTTTATTCAATTATGAGATAACGATGTAGCATAATAAATGACTAAAGAATGATATTACTCAATGATGTATGTCTTCAGGTTGAGGAGTTGAACAATGAGACCATATGGATGTCAAGAGTAGATGTATTCTTGTTATGTCCCTAGTTGGTTATTATCGTGGAAGGTTGTTAGACAGAAATAACACATAAGACTAGAGTGTGTTGGTTGATGACAAAATCTCATTAAGTCGTGATATGTGATATCAAACCAAACACATAGATACTTTTTAGAGAATAGTGTATCGAACAGACCCACATTGAGAGTGATACATGGAAACCATAATTGGTAGTCAGAATCATCTCTCATAGTGATGGTGGGGATGATGGTTCTTAGACATGAAGTCACTACACTCATCAATGGTGTTTGGTGTACTTTGCCATCATCAAATGTGACCTTTAAATAAGGATTTTCATAAAGGTGATTCTCAAATATATTATAACACATGGGGATTGACTATGAGTGATGTATATGGGATATGTCCCTCCTATAAGAGATTGATATCCAAGCCACTTGATAAGAGAGAGTGAGAAATGTATGGCCATACTCATGCAAAGAAATATATATGATATGTGAGATTAAATGCATCTCAGATAGTCCGCTCTAGTTCAAGGAACATGGATTGAACGTTAAAGAGGATGATGATTCCATGCCTTGAGTTCAATCTGGATATCAGTGATAAAGGAACTATACAATCACTATAATACCAATCACAGGTTGTAGGTTGAAGTTGTTCTCTAACTTTGTGATTACTTGGGTAGAAATGATGCCTTTCTAGATACCACTTGTTACTTATGATATCATGAATTAGTTTTAGACATTCGTTGCAATGTAAGTTGGAACCTATAGGGTCATACACATGGAATATTGTAAGATCCCTAACCTAGCTTAGTGCTTAATTGTGCTTGCTTTGCTTAATAAGATGCTTGAAACTTAATCTAATCTCTTGAGATGCTTTAATAACATGTGACATGGTTATGTTTTTAGTTGGGTCATGTTTGGTTGATGTTTGAGTTAGTTTTGTTACATGTATGCTTCTATTGGACCAAGTTGTAATTTACCCATATTGAGGATCTATCTTGTAGTTTGTCACATGTAGTTTGTACCTTTTGTGCCTTGAGACCATGAGAGAGAGAATGGTGCTTCATAGTGCCTTGTGGTGCCTTGGTTTGAGGAGGGAGAAGGTGACTGATTGAGTGTGGTTTCTAGGGTTTGCTTGGATACCCTAGGTTGGTTTGACCATGTGTTGACCGAAGATGATCTTGGTCTTTTAGAAACCATCCTGGATGTTTCTTGGTGTGTTCTCTGCAATTGAAGGAGTTTTGTATGTGGGGTGAAGTCCCTTTGGTCGTAGAGCCTTCCACTCTCTCTTGGGTCACTGATGATCTAGGGTTTTGGTTTGGTTGCTTGAAAGTCTTCGGCCATGAGCCTTTGTGGCCATGTTTTCCTTCGACTGGTGGTCATCTAGGACCAAGTGAGGTCACTATTCCTCCTTGTTTTTCACGACCTATAATATATGGTTTTAGTGGATGCATGGTTGTTCTTTGATGGACAAGTGGAACCTATGTGCATGACACCTAACCCCTTTCACCTCTCTTCACCTTTGGGTATATGTACCCTATCTTTTGCAAGCATATGATCCTTTTGCATCTTCTCTTTATCTCCTTGCTTGGAGTTTGTCCCTTGGAGCTTTGTAATGAAGAGGAGCTCATCCTTAGAGCTTTGGTGTCCGACCATTTTGCATGTGGTGGTCTTGAGTTGGAGCATCATCTCTTGTTACTTGTTGGTGATCTTTGATCCTTGGTAAGTGATCCAACCTCTTGGTTTTATTTCTTTGTAAAACCCTACCTCTTTCTCTTCTCTTGAGCAAATCCATGGAGATTCCATGGTAGTTCTTGTGTTGGGGTAGAGGTACTACTCTCTCTTGATACAAATCCCTGGTTTTTCAAGATAGTGTTCAAGTTGAGTGGAGGAACTCTTCTCCCTTTCTCTCCTTCTTTCTTTCTTAGTCTAGAGTTTTAGATCTATCTTCCTTGACATTTAACCCAAGTTTTTCTCCTCTTTTGAGGTGGCATCTAGCTTAGTCGTGAAGGAGATCAAAGATAGGTTTCTCTCTTTCTTTTGGAGATTCTTTCTTGGAAGTGGTTACACCTTCATCTAAGGTGGGTTATATAACTCTTTTCCCTACTATTATTGCACTTTAGTTCTACATGCAAGACTTATTCCTATTGATGATGATATCTTGTTTGGAGTTTGAGTTCCTATAATGATCTTGTATTATTTTTCTCCTTTATCTAACCCTAATTCTTGTACTTGAAACTTTATGGATGGTGGAAGTGCTAGTTTCACATGCACATGTTTTGTGTTGGTTTCTCAACTTACTTAAGATTATTTCTCACCTTACTTAAGGTTATGTTTTTCTTTGTTATAATGGAGATATTTGGATACAAGTGATGGTTTGGATCGTGGATTCTTCCCTCATGATAATGATTTGTCTACCCCTATGTTTTAATGATCGGATTCCTAGGGTTTGATGTGGTGATTTCCTTGATGTATCTCTCTCTCTTGAGATTTTAGTTTCTTGTTCGTTATAAATATGTTTTGATCATGATTTGTGAGTAGTTCTCTCTCTAAGATGTTCTTCATGTTGTGTTCCAAGTAGATGAAGACTTGGAGGTGAGGTTTGATCGTTGAGATGGTTTTCCTTGGTTTGGTCGCTTAGCTTACCCTTAATATTTGGGCGATGGGTGTAAGTGTGATGTTCTTTGGTTGCTGATATGATCTTTGACCTAATTTCCCTTCGACCTAATTTCCCTTCGACCTGGGGTTCTTCTTTTGTCGATGAGGTGTGTAGTGGTTCTTTTGGTCACCAGGGTCGATGGTCATCGACCAAGGTAGCAATTTCTATTCAATCAAAGACATGTAATGTCATCTCTATAGTTTTATAGCTTTGTGGTTGTCTTTAACCTTGATGGTTTGTGTTTCCTTCGGTCATATAAGGAGAATGGCCTTGAGTTTTCTTTGACCAAAGGTAATCCATGGACATATGGTTCCTATGTGTTTTTGTTTATTGATGATGATAAGATTTGAAAGTGTTCCAAGAATGTGGGAAATCATGTACCTAGGGTTTGATATTAAATGTGGTTTGGAAACCCTAATTGAATACATGTAAGTAAACCCTAACTCTGATCATGAACACATGAAAAAATGCTTACCTTGTTTGAAGTGTATAGCATGCAATCAAGTAACCTTTCTCTCCCCTACTTGTTACATGTGGAATATTCATCATAATTTGTGAATGCTATGATATCTCTTATATGATATAGGGTTATGACTATGAGCCTTTATAAGGCATTCTCAGATAATATAATGATGTTAATCAGGAACTATATAATGTGGGTCTTATGATGTGGTAGAGGCTCAATGTCTAATGAAAGGTGATATCCTCCAGTGATGAGATGAGGGATTGATAACCCCTAGTTATGTGATAATATTGATGGCCTTGTATGGAAGTGATATCGAGAGATGATGTGACTATTGGATCTAGGGCTCTAGAGGGGGGTGAATAGAGCTTTAAAAATTCTCAAAAGATATATTAGACCTTCAAATTATATCAAATAAAACCAATAGCTTAAGTGCAATTTGAAGTCCTAACTAACAAGAATAGCAAGGATGAGAGAGGAAAAGGAACAAGCACTTGACAAGTTCGTTTGAGTGATTCCACTCTCCAAACTAGGAGAGAGTCAGTCCACTACCTAGAGAGGTCAACCTATAGGATTTTGCAAGTGCTTTACTCTATATATATTCACCAATAAGAGTTGCAACACAAGATTATCAAAGGACTTACCTATCCAATACAAAGAGTCTTCCACCTTACCAAGGACTTACCCACTTTGCAATAGTCTTCCGCCTTCTTCTAAGAACTTACCTACTCTTGTACAAGTCTTCAGCCTTCAAGGGATTGCCCACTCTTTTTGGATATTCATCGTAGGGAAGATAGAATGGAATGAGAGCTTTACAAGCACAAGGAAGTAGCTCTCTTATAACTGGCCTATCTCACTCATAATCATGAAATGAAGTGTAAACTATAGAGTGAAAGGGGCTCAAGGAGTTGCAACTCACTCAACTATAGCAAGGACTTAGAATAGCATGAATGAGCAAACTTGGAATGAACTCTAAGGGGTCCTATTTATAGTTGGGGTGTTTCCTTGAGTGTGGGATCACTTAAGGGAAAAATATGGCCATTTTCCAAGTTGTAACGAATTTATTCTTGCTCAAAACAAATCATTAACAGTTATAATAACTTTTTCTACATTTTCTGTACAGTACATTTGGTTGAGTTTTAATAAAGGTAACTCGACCGATCCACTAACTGACAAAGCCAATTTTCAAACAATCTATCAAGTTTGTTCTGGGAAACTCAAACGATGAGCTAAAATCAGTTTTGCTTAGTGAGTCGATTAGTTGAGTTCAATGAGTGTGCAACTCGACCAATTGGTCTCTCTAGAAAATCCATCACTGGATCGGTTGATTTCCAACTAGACCGATAAATAGCTTGTGACAAATTTTCTAAATTGACATTTTTGTGATTAAACCTCAGAATTAAGTGTCTCTGGTTTTTTCTCATCTTAGTTACAAGTCATATCATCAATACAAGTGATTACAAAAATCATCTAAGGTCATTTGAAGTGATTTCCCAAAACGCACACTTACATTGCTTTTGAATTAAACTTGAACAAGCTAGGACTTGTATAATTTGATCCTTTTCATGTACCAAAAGTCTAAAATCAATCTTGAACAAACATATTAGATATATAGGAATAGAATGGTTAAGTCATTATCAAAATATGGGCAATGTATAACTCTCAAGTCAACATTCTCCCGCTTTTTGATAATAACAAACCATTCCTCAATCATATTGAAAATGATATTGAAGTTATACCTTTACTTTGTGAATTGCAAGGGGATTCAAGATTTGAACAATGTGAATTTCTCCCCCTCAATCTGTGATCACTCTTACCTACATAGTTACTCTATCTACACAAAGCAACATGACATATATATACTATATGGTCCTTTAGCAAGTCACATGATAAAGCATATAATGAGGATCACATAGGCAATAAAAACAATATGGTTGAGCTTCAAAACATTGAACTTCTCTCCCCCTTTTGACATTATCAAAAAGGAAGGAGGTATAAGAGCACATAAATAGGATTTCTCCAAGAACAACCAAGCATACATGTGCAACATGCAATCTCAAAGCATATACCAAACAGAGACAAGAGAAACAAACAATCTAAGTCATAATAAAAATATGGTAAAACATGTCACCAACTCATGAGATATAGTCAATCAAAGAGTAAGTGTACAAAGGATTAAGATTACAACCCAGAAAGCAAGTTCTTAGAAAACAACTACAAGACAAAACGATGAAAGCTAGATGATAAAATAGTACAGCTCAGAACATGTGCCCAGATGTTTGTAATACAAAATAGCCTAGAAAGATATATATGATCAGCATCTAGACTAAAAACTAGAACAACTAAACATCT
This sequence comes from Alisma plantago-aquatica, assembly GCA_963693085.1. Taxonomy (NCBI): domain Eukaryota; kingdom Viridiplantae; phylum Streptophyta; class Magnoliopsida; order Alismatales; family Alismataceae; genus Alisma; species Alisma plantago-aquatica. The sequence goes on along the minus strand of OY856412.1, from coordinate 1,407,005,066 downwards.
AAGCTATCTATGTCCACAACATCATCAGCATCAGCATCAGAATCATCAGGATCATAGTCATGATCTCCATCTAAAGGTATAGTAGAGAAAACAACATCACCTTCATCACCAGAGGCACCAACAAAACCATATGAGCCATCATCAGAAGCATCACCAGCATCCTTATTAGCCTCCTCGTCGAAAGAAACCTCCTCATCATCTTGTTCTGGCATCTCCTCATCAGCAAGAGAACCAAAACCTCGATCGGGCCAACATGCATTCTTCTCATCCCAAGACATACCAAGAGCATGGATCTCATTGGCCTGTGGGAAGGAAGGAGTATAACTACCGAGGCTAGAAAGCAGAGTGGACAAGCGGCCAGCTATCAGAGGCAGCACACATGGGGTAGATCCACTAATAGAAGAGGGTGTAGAAGCGGAAGAAGTAGGTGGAGGGGCAGTGTAAAAGTGATCATATGCATAACATGCATAGTCACCTCTTGGGTGGGGCTGGTAGGCAGGGTAGGGGTGTGCATAGGACATGTTCATGTTAGACATGATAGAACATAGGTCCTGATGTAGGTGCTCCTGAACCTGAAGGTTGTATGCCTGTTGATGCATTATGTAGCCCATAAGGGTTTCATTGGATACATGGAATGAGGCACAGGTAGGTCGGGAAGGCTGAGGTAGTGAAGGTACTTGGGTAGAGGAAGAGGTATAGGCACCAGGTGTGGCAGAGGATAAGATGGGCACTAACTTTTGAAGAGTGGTCTCACTGATGCAAACTCCTTTCTGGGCAAGTTTGTAGTGAAGGTCATGGAAAAGAGATTTGCCAGTGGCAAGCTAGATTAGACCACATAGCAGGGCTGGTTAGGGTGGGTGGGTACCGTGGGTATTCTTGCCTGAGTCAAAGTAGGTCATATGATGGAGAAAATATCTCACCCAAAGTGGGTGTTCTTCAAGAGACAATACATGATTATTGTAGTGTTTTCTGCAATCTCAATCTGATTCTTCTTGGGGTGAATATTATAGTTAATGACTAGGGCAAGGATACATCTCTTAAGGTCCAAGGAAGAGGAGGGAATGGTGCACTTCTTCCTATATGAGAATTGAGGATTCTTCAAGAACTTATGAATATTAGGGAGAGTAAGAACATATTGATTGTAGAAGATCTCGAGCTCAACTAGGTCAAAGTACTCTAGATAGTCCTTACACTAGGTGTCAGTCACTTCAGTACCCGATAAGAAGATGTTCAAGGTATCCTTAGAGATATAAAATTTCTTCCTAGCTATCATAGATGTGAGGACTACTTGAGTATTAGGCGGGGGTACGAGGGTATCATAACTCCAACGCAAATTTATGTAGAATTCGTGAACCGCTTTGGTGCTTGTGATGGAATCGTTATAGCATGTGCATTCAACACCCAAGGTTGAGAGATGGTGGTTGTAAAGCAACTCTGCTACTTGATTTATGACCTCTTGTCTTCATGGTCTTAGCTCAAATAGGGCAGGAAAAGAGAAAGGGTTCCTAGGAAGGAGCTCCTTGTACCTATTTAGAGCCTCATTTGAGATGAAAAAAGTTTCATCAAAGGGAATCAAGTGTGAGTTGGACGAAGATGAAGGTGTGTTAGTTGGGGCGGCTCTCTTCCTCCTATTGGATGCCATGGAGACAAAAGGAGAGGAAGGAGAGAGAAAAGGCTAAAGAAACACCACCAAAACTCATACACAAACCTAGATTAGAAAGGGGGAAGGTCAAGTGAGGTTGATCTAGGTCGAACTAGGGCTGGGGAGAGGAAGGTCGGGGCTAGGGTTGTGAGCTTAAGGGAGCTAGAGGTTGGATCGGTCGACTTTTCTCTAGTTCAGAGGGAGAATAGTCGACCGAACCTATCTTAAGTTTGCTCTAGCCTAGCCATCGGTCGAGTTCTGTGACTCATAAACTCGACCGATAGGCTCTTTTAAAAAAGCTCTCAACCTCTGATCGTTCGAGTTGGCAACTCGACCGATGGTCAACCTGACCTACATTTAGAAATCCTAATTTCTAGCCATTAGAGTGCTAATTAAAATTTATTTTTCAAATCCATTATATATTTTAAACATACGTAGGAACATATCACTCATTATTGGGTACTATTTTGTGGTAAAACAAGCGTTTGCAAAAAAATACCCAAAAACAAGAGAAAAACAAGCCAAAATGCACATGAAAAACTGATTTTAAGCATATTAGCTTACAATGGTGATCAAAACATAGGAAAGCATATAGGATAGATAACAACTAGATAGAAGGCATATCAGATTCATTCAAAGCAATTATGAGTAGTTCAGATCTAAAAAAGTTAAATTTCTCTCTAGGTAGAGGTTTAGTGAAAATGTCCTCCAACAGATTTTCTTTGTCCACGTGTGTGATAGATATCCTTTTTGGCAATGTGATCATGAAGAAAATGATGGTGAACCTTTATATGCTTAGAATCTACTATGCAAGATAGGATTATATGACAAGTTAATTGCACTAATATTATCACAATAGATAGGAGAAGCATCAAAGTGAATGTTAAAGTCTTGGAATATTTGCTTCATCCATAGGACCTAGGTACAAAAACTTTGAGTTGTAATATATTCAGCATCAGTGGTTGATAATGCTAGTGTACTCTATTTCTTGGAAAACTAAGACATCAAGCATGGTCCTAGGAGAAAGAAAGTGCCACTTGTGCACTTTCTATCAATCAAGCACCTTGCATAATCTGCATCACTATAAGCAATAAGAGTAAAGTCCCTTGACTTGGGATACCATAGTCCAAAATTTTGGATTTTGGTAAGTACCTTCAAATCCTCTTAACATCCATAAGATGTGATTTTTTAGGGTTTGATTGAAAGAGAACACACAAGCCAACACTAAACATTATATCAGGTCTATAGGTAGTTAACTAAAGTAAACTTCCAATCATACATCCAGAGAGCTTCTCATCTACCTTCTCACCTTCTTCATCGTTGTCAAGTTTGGTGGTGTTTGACATGGGTGTGTCCAACGACTTAGTGTTCTCCATCCCAAAGTGCTTAAGTAACTCACTTGTGTACTTGCCTTGGTTGATGAAGTTCCCGTCTATTTTTTTCTTGATTTGAAAGCCAAGGAAGAACGTGAGCTCACCCATCATACTCATCTCAAATTCACTCTGCATAAGATTACTAAATTCTTTTCAAAGATCAAGGTTAGTTCTGCCAAAAATGATATCATCAAAATATATTTGAATGATAAGAAAATTGTTAGAAGTGTACTTTAGAAATATGGTAGAATCTACTTTTCCCATGATATACCCATGATCTAACAAAAAGTTCTTTAATTTCTCATATCAAGCTCTAGGTGCTTGTTTGAGTCCATAGAGAGCTTTTTGCAACAAATAAACATGGTTAGGTAAACTATCATGTTCAAAGCCTGGGGGTTGTGCAACATACACTTCCTCCTCAATTGTACCATTTAAAAACGTACTTTTAACATCCATTTGATAAAGAAGAAAGTTTTTATAACTAGCAAAAGCAAGTAACTTACGAATGGACTCAAGTCTAGATACAGGTGCATATGTTTCATCAAAATCTATACCTTCATGTTGATTGTAGCCTTGAGTCACTAACCATGTTTTGTTCCTTACCACTTTGCTGCTTTTGTCAAGCTTATTGTGGTAGACCCACTTGTTGTCGATGAACTATCACTTTGTCTTGGCACTAGGGTCCATACTTTGTTCTTTACAAATTGCTCCAACTCTTCTTGCATATCTAGGATCCATTCATCATCCCCAAGAGCTTCCTTGACATTCTTCGGCTCGAGTTGTGAGATGAAGAAGTTGTTGGCTTGTTCTTTGTTGAATGCAGCATGCATCTCCACTCTTTCAAATGGATCACCTAAAATCAGCTTTTTTGGATGATTCTTTGCAAACTGGGGGATTGGATCCTTCTTCTCTTCATCTTTCTCTTCTATTTGAGTGAACACCTCTTTTCTCTTTTGGGTGATGTTGAGTTCTTTTAGAATAGGAATTCACCTGCAACATCATCATTTGGAACAATATCTTGGGGAATAGAGGGGTTAGTCTCAATAAACTTAGTATCTATGGATTAGCATGATCAACATTAAATACTCTATAAGCCTTGCTAGTAGTGCTATAGCTAAGAAAGAAAACCTTATAAGATTTTGGATCAAACTTGCCAAAAGAATCTTTCGTATTCAAAACAAAACAAGGAATTCCAAAAATAGGGAAATACTTGATAGAAGGCTTCCTACCACACCAGAGCTCATAGGGGGTTTTCTTCAAAGAAGGATGTGTAAAAGCCCAGTTTTGCACAAAACATGAGGTACTGACAGCTTCAACCCAAAACTTCTTTGGAGTATCATACTCTAGAAGCATGATCCTAGCCATCTCCTGTAGTGACCTATTCTTCCTCTCTACAACCCCATTTTATTGAGGTGTTCTAAGTGAAGAGAAGTTATGTGCATAACCAGATTCTTGATAAAAACATTCAAAAAGATCATTTTCAAATTCTCCCCCATGATCACTACATATGGAAATGATGCGACAAGAGGCTTCATTCTCAACTTATTTGTAAAAGCTCGAGAAAACATCAAGTGTATCACTCTTTGAAACAAGAAAGAAGGTCCAAGTATATCTAGAGAAATCATTGACAATAACAAAGAAATACTTGGAACCATGAAGCGACTGAGTTCTCATTGGTCCAAATAGATCAATGTGAAGAGCTTCAAGAGCTCTCTTGGTACTAAGGACTCATTTATATTTGAAGGAGGACTTGGTTTGCTTTCCTTGGGTACAAGCTTGGAATTCCTCATCCTTTTCAAAATTCAATTTGGAAAGTCCCTTGACCAAGTCCTTTTTGCTCAACTTCTTCAACTGATACATATTTACATGATTAAGCTGACGATGCCAAAGAGAAATATCATTCGAGTTGACTAATAGGCATCTACCAACAACAAGCTTAATAGAGTCAAGAACAATAATATAAAGATTGCCACTTCTAGTTCCCTTATATATAACTTGATAGGTGAGGGAATCAAGAATCAAGCATTCAAAGGAAGTAAATAACACAAGGTAACTATTGTCACATAATTGATTAACACTAATTAAATTATTATGTAGGCCATACACAAAGAGAACATTCTTGATACATAAGGATTCACCTACATCACCCTCACCTTTTAATTTACCTTTCTTGTTGTCCCCAAAGGTGACCAAACCTCCTTTCTTTTTGGTGAAGTTGTTGAAATGGCTTATATCACATGTCATATGCTTAGAGCAGCCACTATCAACAATCCATCTTCCTTTTTCCTGCAACAAAGAAGATTGTCAGTTCCCAACTCAAACTTTGGGATCTGGAGTTAGCTTGAGGACTCATTTCATCTTTGGGTTGGTACCCTTATGCTTGTAAGGACAATAGGTAGAGTCATGATTATCACACTTGCAATAAGAACAAACCATAGGATTTTTAGCATCGGAAGACTCTCCTACAAAAAAAGAGGCCCCCTTTCTCTTTTTCTTACCTTTGGCTTTGCTCTTGCCTTTTGGTGCTCCCCCTACAAATCCCAAACCACTAGTACCACTTTTTTTGGTAGAATGGTCAAGGATTTCATTTAGGGAGTTTTTCCCTTTGAGGAATTTTTTAGAGAGGCCCTTAGTCTATAATTATCATTATTTAGAGATATGACAGTAGAAGACAAATTAGAAATATCGTCTCTAGCATGAACAAGGTTGGCCTCAAGATAGAGGGCTTTAGTCAAATAAGAATCTTTCTCAAGAGAAATATATGCAATATCATTACTAGGCAGGATACGTCTAGAAGATAAATCATTAACTTGACCAAGCAACCTAGCATTTTCATATTTAAGCACTTGAATTTCCTTAAGATAAACTTGTCTCTCATCCCTACGAGCATCATCAAGAAGCTTAAATTCAGAATTTTTAGTTTTGAGAGTTTCAAGATCCCTTAGGAATTTTTTGTTATCTTCCTTAAGAGTTTCAATGTTCTTAAGATAGATATCATTCTCTAATTCAACTCCATTTTATTGGAGCTCAAGATCAAAATATTGGCCTTGCAAGTTATCAATGCTCTCAAGATGAGTTTTCTCATTAAGCTCAAGAGTTTCAAGTTTAGCATACAAGTCATCAATAATTTGTCCTAACCGTTTTCTTTAAGATTTACACTTAGCAAAAGAAGAATGGGTAGAAAAAAGCATGTCAATAATAGATTCCTTAGATTACTCATGTGAGATTACCTCACTTACCTCACAAATGTCTTCACTAGTAGAGGCCATGAGTGCAAGGTGACACTCTCCATCTTCTTCGTAGCTTGAGCTACTTGAGGATGAAGCTTTCCAAGCTATATGAGCTGCATTCTTGTGTCTTTTCTCCTTCTTGTCCTTCCTATTGTACTTGCTCTCCTTCTTGTACTCTTCCTCCTTCTTTGAGCTTCCCTTGTGATGTGACTTTCTTAACTTGGGACATTCACTCTTGTAGTGCCCTTTTTGTCCACACATGTAGCATCTAGGAGTAGAGGAGGAGGCTTGTTTTCCCTTGAAGTGTTTGCCCTTGATGTAGTTGGATACATGCTCACTTGGGCCATCATCTTCACTAGAGGAGGAAGGAGAAGTCTGGCAAGAAAGTTGTTGTTGAAGGATGACTGTCTCCACTTATGCTTTGAAAGCATTATCTTTGGTCTTATTGGCTTCCTTCTCTTCTTGCTTGGCTTTTTCTTCTTGCTTGTCAAGCCTTGGCTCATGAGCTTGGAGGTTGCCAATGAGCTCTTTGGTTGGGATGTCACCAAGGCTCCTTACTTCTTCAATGGAAGTTACCTTTGACTCCCATCTTTTGGGTAGAGTCCTCAAGATCTTGGAGTTAATTACACATCTATCTAAAGTGTTGCCCAAAGCATCCAGCCCATTGATGATGACATTGAGTCTTGAGTACATCTCCGCGTCTTGAAGTTCTCTAGAAGATTGTTCAACATGTAGATATTAGCCTCCTTGACTTGCTTTGTGCCCTAATAGGTGATGCACAATTTGTCCTGAATCTCATAGGCGGTGTCCCAAGATGAAATCCAGTTGAACTCTGTTGGGGTAAGGGCAGCAAAGAGGATGTTTATGGCTTTGGCATTGAGTTGGGCTTCTTTAAGTGCAGCTTCACTCCATGTTGCAATAGCTCCAGTTGTCTCCTTGTATGGTGTGACCATAACCTTCGACATGTCAAAGTTCATGCCTTGAATGTAGAATTACATGTGCCTCTTCTAATAGAGGAAGTTGGTGCCGTCAAAGACCGGAGGACACATGGAGAAGTCTCCCTCTAGGTTGAGTGAAGCAAGTAGGTTGTCGCCCATCTTCTCATCTCGTAGGAGATTGTTGGAGAAGATCCTTAGCTCTAATACCACTTGTTGGATCTAGGGCTCTAGAGGGGGGTGAATAGAGCTTCAAAATTTCTCACAAGATATATTAGACCTTCAAATTATATCAAACAAAACTAATATCTTAAGTGTAATCTGAAGTCCTAACTAACAAGCATAGCAAGTATGACAGAAAAAGGAACAAGCACTTGACAAGGTCGTTTAGAGTGGTTCCACTCTCCAAACTAGGAGAGAGTCAGTCCCCTACCTAGAGAGGCCAAACTCTATGACTTTGCAAGTGCTTTACTCTATATATATTCACCGATAAGAGTTACAACACAAGACCACCAAAGGACTTACCTATCCAATACAAAGAGTCTTTCACCTTACCAAGGACTTACCCACTTTGCAAGAGTATTCCACCTTCTTCTAAGGACTTACCTACTCTTGCACAAGTCTTCGGCCTTCAAGGGATTACCCACTATTCTTGGATCTTCAGCCTTTATCTTCTCCTTCACCTAGAGAAGATCATCACCTCTTCTTCAACCTTGAAGAAGAACAACAACAACTCCACCTTCACTCGGAGTAGCTTGCTTCACCTTTGCTTCATTGAGGAAATGGGTAGGGAAGATGGAATGGAATGAGAGCTTTACAAGCACAAGGAAGTAGCTCTCTTATAACTAGCCTATCTCACTCATAATCATGAAATGAAGTGTAAACTAGAGAGATAAAGGACTCAAGAAGTTGCAACACACTAAACTATAGCAAGGACTTAGAATAGCATGAATGAACAAACTTAGAATAAACTCCAAGGGGTCCTATTTATAGCTGGGGGTGTTCCCTTGAGTGTGGGATCACTTAAGGGCAAAATATAGCCATTTTCTAAGTTGCAACGGATCTATTCTTTCTCAAAACAACTCACCAACAGGTTATAATCACTTTTTCTTCATTTTTCATACATTACATTTGGTCGAGTTTCAATAAAGGTAACTCGACCGATCTACTAAATGACAAAGCCAATTTTCAAACAATCGTCTGAGTTTGTTCTGGGAAACTTGACCAATGAACTAAAATCAATTTTGCTCAGTGAATCGGTCAGTCGAGTTATGTGAGTGTGCAACTCGACCAATTGGTTTCTCTAGAAAATCCATCACTGGATCGATCGAGTTTCCAACTCGACTGATAAACAACCTGTGACAAATTTTCTAAACTGATATTGGAGTGATTAAACCTTAGAATTAAGTGTCCCTAATTTTTTCTCATCTTAGTAACAAGTCATATCATTAATACAAGTGATTACAAAAATCATCTAAGGTCATTTGAAGTGATTTCCCAAAACGCACGCTTGCATTGCTTTAGACTTGAACTTGAACAAGTTAGGGCTTGTATAATTTGATCATTTTCATGTACCTAAAGCCTGAAATCAATCTTGAACAAACATATTAGATACATAGGAATGGAATGGTTAAGTCATTATCAAAATATGGGCAATGTATGACTCTCAAGTCAGTAGTGACAAGTTTATACTTCATATGCTTTATATCTTCTGGAGTTGTATCATACCCTTATCTTTGTAGAATTTGTTTGGGGTTTATACGTTGTAACTTGATTGATGCTAAAAGATGCCCAATTGGGTTAATTAATCAAGTGAAACCCTAATCATGTAGTTGCCATGTGTCATAGATCCATCTATAGCGGCAGTACTTGCGGGATGGTGAAATGATTAATTCCTACGAGAAACTTAGAGTACATATTGTTGAATATGTGGGGTGCAAGTTGAGGTATCACCTTGTATCCTTAATTCACAGGATTGGTTGTGGTCATACCTTGGTAGGAGAATAGTCAAGGTTGTATCTCAGTGATGTGTTTCAATATATATGATATGTTTTAAGGGTGGTTGTAATCATACCTCGGCAGGATTGTGGCTGCGGTTGTAACTCAGTTTCCTCTAGTGTTGTACCTATATGACATGGTAGACTAGGTTGTTTTGTAGTTGGACTTTATATGTCATTGTGGAGGACTCAGACTGATCAAGGGTGTGTGAGATCATAAGAGTATGGCTCCTCCTAGATCTTGTATGGCACTGATTTCGACTTAGAAATGGTTAGTTGGAGCATGAGTGGTATACCTCATCTCCTTAGGGCATAATAAAAGATATAATACAGCCATGTAGTATATTTTCTTAGGGTTAAACATGAATCACATTGGATGACCCTTTGCCTTACTTCTTGTATAGTTTAGTTGATTAATAATGTGGTAAGAGCAATCAATTGTTATAAATGTTCTTCATATTCCTTCTAAAAGTATAAGATGTTCTACTGCTCAGTTATAGATGCTTGAATTGCTTAAAAAGTGATAATTATTGTATTCATATCGTTTAGTTGAATCTGCTCAACCTGCTAATAATGTTATCTTTTTTTCTTAAGCTTATATGTGTTAAAAATAGTTGTTGGTGGAGATTTGTATCTCTCACTGGGATTTTGGTCTCACCTCGTGGGTTTCTAGATCTTTTAGGTGGTCATGCACGATGAGGTAGAGATCGTGCGGTTGAGGTTGAGTATCAAGAGGAGTAGTAGTTGTTAAAGTTTGGATATGATGCTAGTGTTTTGAAGTAGAGTCCTACATGTCATCCCTATACTCTCAGGTCCTTGGAGGTGTTTCATATTTTGGTACATCAACGCGAGTTTTGGCAGTAGGTCGTGGTTATACATATATGGTTGTATATATGTGGATAGGTTATCATATGTAACAGGTTGTGTCTAGTTGGCCAAGTGAACATTGATATGTATCATCTTGTGGCATGATATGTGATACCGGTGGCCTCATGTGGACCCAGATGTAATATGTTCCCACTTTTGTGGTAGTGTGGAATTGGGTTTAATTTACCCTATTTTAGGGTAATCCTGGATGTTTATTATTAGTTCTACAATTTGTTTTGAGTAATCTCTCTTTGGTGTGACGATGGGCGTCATAGGTTAAGGTTGATATCAGAGCTATAGGTTTGCTGAGTCTATAGAGACATAGGACTAGAGTTTGTGTCTACTCTTGTGTCATGAAACATATTTAATAGTAACTTCTTCTTATGCAGAAGAAGAAGAAGAAGAAGAAGAAGAAGAAGATAAGAAAAGATATGTCTGGTGAACACAAAGAACATGTTGAGAGCAGTGTTCCTACACCAGGGGATGGTTCTAGGAGGTAGGCATGAGATAGAATGTCATAAGTGCCTCAGTTTGACCCAACACCTATGGTCAAACCTTCTTTTTAGTCCATGTTTAGATAGTTCATGGCCACAATGATGCATATGTCAGATAAGATGCATGTACCCCAAGCTAAAGTGGCAGCCCCCAATGCAAAATCCTAGAGTTATGGGAAGAACTTTGAGAGGTCAAGGTGTGTGGGGGCATTGGCATATGTCAGTTTAGAGGATTTGGAAGATGTTGATATGTGGTTGATTGAGTTGGAGAAGGCTTTCAAGATCCTTAATATTCCTGAAGAGAATAAGGTGAAGCATGTAGTGTACTTATTGAAGGGTAGTGTTGGCTATTGGTGTGCTATCCAGGAGGAGAATAGGTCTGGTGTTGTGATCAGTTGGGAGGAGTTTTGGTGAGAATTCATGATCCAATACTTCCCATAGACCTATTTGGACAAAAAGATCTCTCAGTTTGACAAGATCTGATAAGGATATATGAAAATCAATGAGTATGTGGTGAAGTTTATGGAGCTTCTGAGGTTCTATTTACATATGGCTGCAACAGATAAGGAGAGTGGGCATTTTGAGAAGGGTATGAGCTCTGAGTTGATGACGCCAGTGTCATCTTTAAAGAACATGGAGCGGTTTGCCACATTTGTGGAGTCTGACAAGAGAATAGAGTGGTCAGTTGTGGAGAAGTGAGAGGCTAAAGATAAGAAGAGGTTGGCACAGTATCAAGGACAGTCATCAAGAGGCTTCAAGAAGCCTAGGTTTCCAGTTCCTCGGTCATAATAGAGGTCAGCAGTTCAGTCTCAGTGGTCACCAAGAAAGGGCAGAGGTTGTACCTTTCCTTTGGTAGGAGCCCACAGTGTGGCGTCAGTGTCAACGACAGGGAGGGACATCTAGGCCATAGTACAAGACCAGGAATTGCCACAAGTGTGGAAAAGTAGGACATCTAAGGTGGGAATGTCATGTGAAGGATGAAGAGGTGATGCAAGAGCCCTGGCAAAGTCAGAAAAGGTCGTAGTAGTGACAGATCATCAGTGGCACTGGTAGAGGATGTGGTCAAGCACCGCAAGTTGGTTCATATGGGCAAGCCAACAGAGGATGGAGGCAAAAATAGGCAAGGACTTGATTCTATGCCATGAGTCATACAGAAGGAGTAGTCAACCCTCAGGTCATGACAGGTCAGATTAAATTATTTCATTCTAATTTGTCTTCTTCCTACTTTATATTTATTTTGGTTGACCTGGGTGCGACACACTCTTTTGTTAGTAGAGAAGTGATTGCTAGTTGTTCTTTTCCTGTTAGTTGTAGACATGATAGTCTTTTCTTAAAAACCCCTTTGCTTGGTTCCACTGAGTTGTGGGAGGTGTGTCCATCTTGTGTTCTTTCTTTCTCAGGATGTAGCATTCAAGTGGATCTTATACCACTTGACATGCATGGATTCGATGTGATCCTTAGAATGGATACTTTGGAGAAGTATCGGGTGGTCTTGGACTATAGTCCCCAGGTGGTGATGTTTTGTGATGGTGATGTTTCATGATTCTTCTAAGGAGATAGGAATATCCTCCTGACATGTCTAGTTTCAGCTATGACAGAAGAGAGGCTAATGAGGCAGGGTTGTGAAACATTTTTAGTGCATGTGGTAGATACCAAGGTGAGGATTCCTAGTATCCAATAAGTGTTCGCTATTTTTTATTTTGAAGGCATGTTTCCCGATGAGTTCTCAGGTGTTCCCCCTCCTAGAGAGATTGATTTTGAGATCAATTTGGTCCCCGGTACACAACTGATAGTCCAGACACCGTATAGGATGGCACCAACTGAGATGCAAGAGCTAAAGAAGTGGTAGCAGGAGTTGCTTGAGAAGGGCTTTATCAGATCGAGCACATCTCCTCTGATGTTGTTTGTTAAGAAGAAGGATGGATCCAGGAATTTGTGCGTCGACTACTAACAGTTGAACAAGGTGACGATCAAGAACAAGTGTCCCTTATAGTGGACATATGATATGTTGATAGATTGAGGGATGTTGTAGTGTTCTCAAAGATAGATCTAAGGTTAGGATATCATCAGTTGCAGATCAAGGCAGATGACATTCCCAAGTCATGTTTTTAGGACTCGGTATGGTTATTATGAGTTTGTTGTTATGTCATTTGGGCTAACCAATGAAATGACATCATTCATGGACTTGATAAACAAGGTGTTCAGATATTACCTTGATCAATTTGTAGTGGTGTTCGTAGAAGACATCTTGATATACTCCAATGACAGCCAACAACATGAATAGCATTTACGACAAGCGTGACCTTGCTGAGACAACATAAGTTATACGCCAAATTCAATAAGTGTGAGTTTTGGCTATAGGAGGTGTCTTTTCTAGGACACATCATATATTCGAAAGGAGTTTGTGTAGATCCCAAGAAGGTGCAGTCTATGTTAGAATCAGAGCAGTCCAAGACACTGACAGAGGTTTGTAGTTTCCTTGTCTTACCATGCTATTACATGAGGTTCATCAAGAACTTCAGTGCAGTGGTGTTACCCCTAATGAAGATGACAAGAAAAGGTGTGTTGTTTGTCAGGGATGACAAGTTTCAACATTCCTTCTAGCTCTTGAAGGAAAATTTAAATAGTGCACCAATTCTAGTGTTTCCAGAGTGATGGAAATGTTATATAGTCTTCTATGACGAATGGGTTGGGTTGTGTGTTGATGCAAGATAAGAACGTAACTTCTTTTGCTTCGCAGCTTAAGAAACATGAGGAGATCTACCCTACACATGATCTGGAGTTAACAGTGGTGGTCCATGATTTCAAGATATGGAGGCACTGCCTTTATGGAAACAAGTGTCAGATCTTCACAGACCACAGGAACCTTAAGTACATCTTTTTGCAATAGGAGTTGAACATGCAGCAGAGACAATGGATTGAGTTTATTAAAGACTATGATTGCACCATAGACTACCATACAAGGAAGGAGAATGTGGTGGTAGATGCTTTGAGAAGGAAGTCTTCTTTGTCATCAGTGGAAAAGGCACATTTATTCTCTTTGGTTTGCCATAAGAGAGACATGTCAGTCTCCTTGTGTCAGATGAATGTGAAGTTGTAGGTAACCTTGTTAGTAGTACTATTGGCACAGTTATAGGTGAAGCCTACGTTGATAGAATAGATCTGAGATGCACAATGTGATAATACTATGATTCAGCAAATTTGAGCAGAGTTTGGCAGTGAGAAGCATGATGGCTTCCATGAGTTAGAAGACAGGACAGTGTGTTACCACAATAGAGTAATGGTTCCTGATGTTGATGATCTAAGGAAGTTGATTCAGGAAGAGGCTCACTCTTCAATGTATGCTATACATCCAGGTATTACCAAGATGTACCACAATCTGAAAGATTTGTATTGGTGGTCTGGTTTGAAGCTTGATGTAGCTGAGTTTGTGGCTAAGTGCGCAATGTGTCAGTAGGTAAGGTAGAACATCAGAAACATATAGGTACTTTGCAACCGCTTCTTATACCATAGTTAAAATGCAATTGTATCACAATGGACTTTGTGGTTGGACTTCCTAGGACAACCAAAGGTCATGACTCCATTTGGGTGATCGTTGATAGGTTAACTAAGTCAGTGCACCTCCTTATAATGAAGACATCGCACAATTTTATGTTGATGAGATAGTCTGCTTGCATGGTATCCCAGTTACCATTGTATCTGATAGTTGTTTACCAATCATTTTTCAAAGCTTTTGCACACAATCATGGTACGCAGTTGAGGTTTAGCACAATGTTTCACCCTCAGACATATGGACAGTCCGAGAGGACTATACAGACCTTGGAGGATCTATTGAGAGCTTGTGTCTTATAATTTTTGGGCAGTTAGGATATACATCTCAGTTTGATAGAGTTTGTCTACAATAACAGCTATCAGAGGAGTATTTATATGGCACCATACAAGGCTTTGTATGGGAGGCATTGTAGACCTCCGTTCTGTTGGTATGAAATTGGTGAATATCATCTTTTGGGTCATGAGCTTGTGCAACAGACAACAGAGAAGATCAAGATGATACAGCAGTAGTTGAAGGTAGCTCTGGATAGATAGAAGTCTTACCTTGATAATCCTCTTAGGCCTTTGGAGTTCCAAGTGGGAAACAAGGTATATCTCAAATTATCTCCTAGGAAAGTCATGTTGAGGTTTGGGAGGAAGGGTAAGTTGGATTCCAGGTTTATGGGACCTTACCCTATGGTGGAACGTGTTGGGAAGGTGGCTTATAAGTTGGAATTGCCACTTGAGTTTCATAAGTTTCATCTAGTGTTCCATGTTTCAATGTTGTGGAAGTGTCACTCAGGCACTGAGCAAGTTTTGGAGCCTGTGGAGGTTGAGTTGGATGAGGATGTGTCCTATGTGGAGGGTCATGTATTGATCCTTGATAGGATGATCAAGAAGTTGTAGAAGAAGGATCTCATTTTGGTTAATGTTTTGTGGCATCATCATGGTGTTGAGGAGCCACGTGGGAGCTTGAGGAAGAGATGTGTAGGAAGTATCTATCTCTTTTCACGTAGGATTTCAGGGGTGAAATCCTAGTTAGGGGTTTATGGTTGTAAGGCCCCTGATCTAGCTCAGTATTTAATTGTGCTTACTTTACTTAATAACATGCTTGAACCTTAATCTAATCTCGTGAGATGCTTTAATAATAGTGGCATGGTTATGTTTTCAGTTGGGTCATGTTTGGTTGATGTTTGAGTTAGTTTTGCTACATGTATGCTTATTTTGGACCAAGTTGCAATTTACCCATGTTGAGGGTTTATCTTGAAATTTGTTACATGTAGGTTGTACCTTTTGTGCCTTGGCATCATGAGAGAGAGAACGATGCTTTGGGGTGCCTTGTTATGCCTTGGTTTGAGGATGAGGGAGTAGGTGACTGGTTGAGTGTGGTTTCTAGGGTTTGCTTGGATACCCTAGGTTGGTGTTGACCTTGTGTTGACCGAAGATGATCTTGGTCTTTCAGTGACCATCCTTGATGTTTCTTGGTATGTTCTCTATGGTTGAAGGAGGTTTGTATGTGGGGTGAAGTCCCTTCGGTCATAGATCCTTCCACCTCTCACTTGGGTCGTTGATGATCTAGGGTTTTGGTTTTCTTGCTTGAAAGTCTTCGACCATGAGCCTTTGTGGCCATGTTTTCCTTCAATTGATGGTCATCTAGGACCAAGTGAGGTTGCTAGTCCTTCTTGTTTTTTATGACTTATCTTACATGCATGGTTTTAGTGGATGCATGGTTGTTCTTTGATGGATAAGTGGAACCTATGCGTATGACACCTAAACCTTTTCACCTCTCTCCACCTTTGGGAATATGTACCCTATCTTTTGTAAGCATATGATGCTTTTACATCTTCTCTTTCTCTCCTTTCTTGGAGTTTGTCCTTGGATCTTGGTGGTGAAGAGGATTTCATCCTTGTAGCTTTGGTGGTCGATCATCTTGCATGTGGTGATCTTGAGTTGAAGCATCATCCCTTGTTGCCTTGTTGGTGACCTTTGATCCATGTAAGTGATCCAACCTCTTAGTTTTGTTTCTTTGTAAAACCCTACCTCTTTCTATTCTCTTGGCTGAAGCTTCCATGGTAGTTCTTGTATTGGGGTAGAGGTACTTCTATGTCTTGAGCCGAATCATTGGTTTTCCAAGGTAGTTTTCAAGTTGAGTAGAGGAACTCTTCTCCGTTTCTCTCCTTCTTTCTTTCTCAGCCTAGGATTTTTTATCTCTCTTCCTTGATCTTTAACCAAGGGTATTCTCCTCTTTTGAGGTGGTGTCTATCTTGGTCATGGAGGAGATCAAAGCTTGGTTTCTCTCTTGCTTTTGGAGCTTCTTGCTTGGAGGTGGTTGCACCATCATCTAAGGAGGTTATATAACTCTTTTCCCTACTACTATTGCACTTTAGTTCTACATGAAAAACTTATTTCTAAAACATTATCACATGGTCATGATGATATGTTGTTTGGAGTTTGAGTTCCAATGATGATCTTGCATGATTTTTCTCCTTTATCGAACCCTAATTCTTGTACCCAAAATTCTATGGATGGTGGAAGTGCTAGTTTCACATGCACATGTCTTATGCTGGTTTCTCACCTTACTTAACGTTTTGTTTTCCATTTTTATAATGGAGATTTTTGGATGTGAGTGATGGTTTGTAACATGGATTCTTCCCTCATGATAATGGTTTGTCTACCCTTATGTTTTGATGATCGGATTCCTAGGGTTTGATGTGGTGATTTCCTTGATGTATCTCTCTCTTGAGATTTCAATTTCTTGTTGGTTATCCATCTATTTTGATCATGATTTGTGAGTAGTTCTCTTTCTAAGATGTTCTCCATGTTATGTTTCAAATAGTTGTAGACTTGGAGGTGAGGTTTGGTCGTTGAGATGATTTTCCTTGGTTTGGTCGCTTGTCTTACCCTTGATCTTTGGTTTATGGGTGTAAGTGTGATGTTCTTTGGTCATTGATATGGTCTTCGACCTGATTTCCCTTTGACCCGGGGTTCTTCTTTAGTCGATGAGGTGTGTAGTGCTTCTCTTCGGTCACTTGGGTTGATGGTCTTTTACCATGATAGCAGTTTCTCATTGGTCAAAGACATGTGATGTCATCTCTACGGCTGGATAGCTTTGTGGTTATCCTTGACCTTGATGGTTTGTGTTTCCTTTGGTCACATAAGGAGATTGGCCTTGAGTTTTCTTTGACCAAAAGTAATCCATGAACATATGGTTCCTATGTGTTTTTGTCTAGTGACGATAATGGTGGACTGAAGGTTTTCCAAGAATGTGGGAAATCATGTATCTAGGGTTTGATATTAAATGTGGTTTGGAAACCCTAATTGGATATATGTAAGTAAACCCTAACCTTGATCATGAACACATGATGAAATGCTTACCTTGTTTGAAGTGTATAGCATGCAATGAAGTATCATTTCTCTCTCCTACTTGTGTAACCTTAACCTTGCAGGTGGAATATGCATTATAGTTTATGAATGTTATGAATCTCTTATATGATACATGGTAGTGACTATGAGCCTTTGTAAGGCATGCTGAGATAATATAATGATGTCGATCAGGAACTATATAATGTGGGACTTATGACGTGTCAGAGGCTCAATGCCTAATGAGAGGTGATATCCTCCAGTGATGAGATGAGGGATTGATATCCCCTGGTGATGTGATAATAGTGATGGCCTTATATGGTTGTGATATCAAGAGATGATGTGACAAGTTTACTTCATACATTTAATATCTTTTGGAGTTGTATCATACCCTTATATATGTAGAATTTGTTTGGGGTTTATACATTGTAACTTGATTGATGCTAAAAGATACCCAATTGGCATAATTAATCAAGTGAAACCCGAATTATATAGTTGCCTTGGGCCATAGATCCATCTACAACGTCAATACTTGCTAGATGGTTAAATGAGTAATTCCTATAGGAAACTCAAAGCACATATTATTGAATATGCCGGGTGAAAGTCAAGGTATCTCCTTGTATCCTTAATTTATAGGATTAGTTGTGGCCATACCCTAGAAGGAGAACGGTCGAGGCCATATCTCAGTGATATGTTTCAGTATATATATGATATGTTTTAAGGGTTTCTGTGGTCATACCTTGGTAGGAGTGTGGTTGCAATTGTAACTTAGTTTCCACTAGTGTTGTGCCTATATACCACAGTAGACTAGGTTGTTTTGCAGCTGGGCTTAATATGTCATTGCGGAGAACTCAAACTGATTATGGGTGTGGGATATCATCAGAGTTTGACTCCTGATCTTGTATGGCACTAACTTCAAGTTAGCAGTGGTGAGTTGGAGCATGAGTGCATTACTTCATCTCTTTAAGGCATGTAGTATATTTACTTAGGGTTTAACACGACTCACATTGGATGACCCTTTTCCTTACTTCTTGTACTGTCTAGTTGATTTATAATTTGGTAAGAGAAATCAATTGTTATACATGTTCTTCATATTCCTTCAAAAAGAATTAGATGTTCTACTGCTCAGTTGTATATGCCTAAATTGCTTAAACAGTGATAATTGTTGTATTCATATCATTTAGTTGAATCTGCTCAACCTGATGATAATGTTATCTTTTCTGCTTAAGCTTATCTATGTTAATAATAGTTTTTTGCAAAGATTTATGTATCTCGTTGGTGTGTGGCCTCACCCCGTGGGTTTCCACATCTTTTAGGTGGCCGTACACGATGAGGTAGAGATCGTGTGATTGAGGTTGAGAAGCAAGAAGAGCAATAGTTGTTAAAGGTTGGATATGTTGCTAGTGTTTTTTAGTAGAGTCCTATGCGTCACCCTTGTACTCTCATGTCCTTGGGGCTGTTTTTTAAATTTTGTACATCGACACATGCTTTGGAAGTAGGCCATGGTTGTACATATATGGTTGTATATATGTGGACAGGTTATCATATGTAACAGTTTGTGTCTATTTGGCCAAGTGAACAGTGGTATGTATCATCTTGTCTAATGATATGTGATACAGGTGGCCTCATGTGGACCTAGATGTAATATGTTCTCTCTTTTGTGGTAATGTGGAATTGGTATTAATTTACCCTATTTTATGGTAATCTTTGATGTTTAGTATTAGTTCTGTGTTCTGTTTTGAGTAATCTCGCTTTGGTATGACAATGTGCATCATAAGTCAAGGTTGGTATCAGAGCTCCAGGTTATCTGAGTCTATAGGGACATAGGACTAGGGTTTGTGTCTATTCTCGTGTCATCTAACATATTTAATAGTAACTTTTTTTTATGTAAAAGAAGAAGCATAGAAAAAAAAAGATATGTCTGGTGAACACAAAGAACATGATGAGAGCAATGTTGATGCACCATGGGGTGATGCCAAGAGGCAGGCCCGAGTTGTTGGAGTGCTAGAAGTACCTCGGTTTGACCCAGCAGTTGTGGCCAATCTAGTTTTTCAATCCATATTTGAATAGTTCATAGCCACGATGATGCAGATGGCGGATAGGATGTTTGTACCCCAAGATAGAGTGACAGTCCCCAGTGCAGAATCCCAGGGTTCTGGGAAGACCTTTGAGAGGTTGAGGCATGTGGGGGTGTTGGAGTATGTCAGATCGGTAGATTCGACAGATGTTGATATGTTGTTGACTGAGTGGGATAAGGTCTTCAAGATCCTCAATATTCCTGAAGAGTATAAGGTAAAGTACACAGTGTACCTGTTGAATGGCAGTATTAGCCATTGGTGGGACATCGAGTGGTAGAAGAGGCATGGTGTTGTGATTAGTTGGGAGGATTTTCGGTGAGAATTCATGAGAGAATACTTCTCGGAGGCCTATCTGGATGAAAATAACACTCAGTTTGAGAAGATTCGACAAGGATCTATGATAATCAATGAGTATGAGGCAAATTTTATGGAGCTTTTGAGGTTCTATTCACATAAGGCTGCAACAAATAAGGAGAGGAGTAGGCATTTTGAGAAGGGTATGAGCTCTGAGTTCACAATGCCAGTGTCAGCTTTAAAGAACATAGAGCAGTTTGCCACATTTGTGGAGTTTGTCAGGAGAATAGAGTGGTCAGTTGTGGAGAAGTGAGAGGCTATTGGTAAGAAGAGGTCGACATAGTATCATGGACAGTTGTTTGGAGGCTTCAAGAAGCTTAGGTTTTTAGCACCTCAGTCACAACAAAGGTTGACAATTCAGCCTCGTTGGTTGCCAAGCAAGGGCATAGGTCATACCTTTCCTCCGACAAGAGCCCACAGTGCGGCATCAGTTTTAGTGACGAGACCTTCTAGGACACAGTATGAGACCAGGACTTGCCACAAGTGTGGACAAGTAGAACATATGAGGTGGGCATGTCCTATAAAGGATGAAGATGTGACACAAAAATCGTGGCAAAGTCAGTAAAGGCCGCAGCATTGACAGTTCAGCAGTGGCAGTGGTAGAGGATGTAGTCAGGCACCGCAAGTTGGTTCATATGGGAAAGCTAGAAGATGATGGGGTGACAACATGCAACGGTTCGATTCTATGCCATGTGTTAGTCTAAAGGAGTATTCAACCCTCAGGTCTTTACAGGTCAGATGGGGTTATTTCATTCTGATTTTTCTTCTTCCTTCTTTATATTTGTTTTGGTTAACCCAGGGCCCACACATTATTTTGTCACTAGAGAAGTGATTGCTAGATGTTCTTTGCACGTTAGTCATAGATGTGATAGTCTTCTCTTAGAAACCCCTTTGGTTGGTCTTTTGAGTTACGGGAGGTGTATCCATCTTGCCTTCTTTCTTTCTCAAGACATATCATTCAAGTGGATCTTATACCACTTGACATGCAAGGATTTGATGTGATCCTTGGAGTGGATAGTTTGGAGAAGTATCAGGTGGTGATATTTTGTGGATCTTCCAAGGAGATAGGAAGATTCTCCCAACATGTCTGGTTTCAGCTATGATAGTAGAGAGGTTGATGAGGTAGGGTTGTTAAGCACTTTTGGTGAATGTGGTAGATACCAAGGCAAGGAGTCCTAGTATCCAGGAAGTGCCAGTTGTTTGTAAGTTTGAAGACATGCTTCCCGATGAGTTCTCAGGTGTTCCCCTTCCTAGAGAGATTGATTTTGAGATCAATGTGGTCCGCGGTAAACAACTAATAGTGCAGACATCGTATAGGATGGCACCAGTTGAGATGGAAGAGCTGAAGAAGCAGTTATAGGAGTTTCTTAAGAAGGGCTTTATCAGACCGAGAACATCTCCTTGTGATGCTCCAATTTTGTTTGTTAAGAAGAAGGATAAATCTATGAGGTTGTACATCAACTAATGATAGTTGAACAAGGTGACGATCAAGAACAAGTATCCCTTACCACAGATAGATGATCTATTGATCAGTTGAGGGATGTTGCAATGTTCTTGAAGATAGATCTGAGGTAAGGATATCATCAGTTGTGGATTAATAAGGATGACATACCCAAGTAAGCTTTTAGGACTTGGTATGGTCATTACAAGTTTGTGGTTATGTCGTTTGGGCTAACCAATGCATCGATAGCATTCATGTACTTAATGAATAGGGTATTCAAACCATACCTTGATCAATTTTTAGTGGTGTTCATAGATGACATCTTGATATATTCTAGAGATAGTTAACAGCATGAACAACATTTACATCAAGCATTGACTTTGTTGAGACGACATAAGTTGTATGCCAAATTCAACGTGTGAGTTTTGGCAAAAGGAGGTGTCTTTTTTGGGACACATCATATCTACAAAAAGAGTTTGTGTAGATCCCAATAAGGTACAGATTGTGTTAGAATGCAAGTGGATAAAGGCACTGATAAAGGTTTGTAGTTTCCTTGGCTTAGTAGGATATTACAAGAGGTTCATCAAGAACTTCAGTGTAGTGGTGTTACCCCTAATCAAGTTGACAAGGAAATGTGTGTTGTTTGTATGGGTTGACAGGTGTCAGTATTCCTTCCACATCTGGAAGGAGAAGCTGACAAGTGCACCAATGCTAGTGTTTCTAGAGCAAGGGAAAGGTTATATAGTCTTTTTTAGGCTTTGAAGAATAGGTTGGGTTGTGTGCTGATGCAAGATAAGAATGTGATTTCTTTTGCTTTGTGACAGATTTAGAAACACAAGGATAGATACCCTACACATGATCTGGAGTTAGCGTTGGTGATCCATGCTTTAAAGATAAGGAGACACTACCTTTATGGCAATAATTGTCAGATCTTCACCAACCACAAGAACCTTAAGTATATCTTTTCACAATAGGAGTTGAACATGTGGTAGAGACAATGCATGGAGTTGATTAAAGGCTATGATTGCACCATAGACTACCATCCAGGGAAGGTGAATGTGGTGGAAGATGCTTTGAACAAGAAGTATTCTTTTTTATTATTGGATAAGGCACAATTATGTTATTTGGTGTGCCATTACAGAGACATGTTGGTCTCCTTGCATCAAATGAATGTGAAATTGGAGGTATCCTTGTTAGCAGGACTTTTAGCATAGTTACAGGTGAATCCTATGTGGAGACAATAGATCCTAGATGCACAACGTGATGATACTGTGATTCAGTAGATTAGAGCAGAGTTTGGCAGCGAGAAGTGTGATGGCTTCCATGAGTCATATGATGGGACTGTGTGTTACCATGATAGAGTAGTGGTTCCTGATGTTGACGGTCTAAGGAAGTTGGTTCTAGAAGAGGCTCACTCTTCAATGTACGCTATGCATCCAAGTATCACAAAGATGTACCACAATCTGAAAGATTTGTATTAGTGGTTTGGTTTGAAGCACAATGTAGCTGATCTTGTGGCTAAGTGTGCAGTGTGTTAGTAGGTAAGGCAGGACATACAAAACCTCTAGGTACATTGCAACTGTTGCCTATACCATAGTGGAAATGGGATCATGTCATGATGGACTTTGTGGTTGGACTTCCTAGGAAAGCCAAAGGTCATGACTCCATTTGGGTGATTGTTGATAGGTTGACTAAGTCAGCACACTTCCTTCCTGTGAAGAAAATGTTTACAGCTGAGAAGTTAGCACATGTTTATGTTGATGAGATAATCTTCTTGCATGGTATACCAGTTATCATCATGTCTAATACAGGTCCTCAGTTTACCAGTCATTTTTGGGAGCATCTGCACACAGCCATGGGTATGTAGTTGAGGTTCAGCACCACGTTTCACCCCTCAGACAGATGGACAATCTGAGAGGACTATATGGGCCTTGGAGGATCTATTAAGAGCTTGTATCTTGCAGTTTTTGGGAAATTGGGATATGTTGGGTTATGGAGGAGGCAGAGAAGCAGCGGAAACAAAACATTTTCTCCCCAAACCCGGAACAAAAGGAATCGCGTCAACATCTATATAATAGGAAAGATGGTTTGTGAATCATACCTTGTCCCGAGGCTTGCTCGGCGACAATACCACGCGCCTTGCGCGGTCTTCACCTCCGGTCTTGGACGGTGTCTGTGCAGCTCCTGGTCGCACCGGGACTGAAGACTCCTCCTCCTACTGGACTGTCGGATGACAGTTGTCCTCCTGAGCGGCAGTGACCTCCCGCCTCTGAAGTAGTCCACACGGACCACCCGGAACTCCACTCTCCTTGTCCCACAAGGAAGTGGAAGGAGTCACACCCTCCTGTTGACGTACTAGTCGCCAACACACTCTCCTGCTGTCAATTGCAACTACAGTTGTCCTTCCCTTGCTGCACCTCCCTTTGCGGGAAGCACTTGCTCGGGCTCTCTCTCGGTTACCAAAACCAGAGAGAATGACAACTTTGCAGAGCAATCAACTTGCACTGAGTTGTATCTTGAGAAGCCCCCAATACCCCTATATATATAGGCGGGTCATGGGACAGGGTTCTCTGTGCCCGGCAATACGGGACTAATGCAGGAGTAGAAGGGTTCGAGAATTTTCCACAAAAATCAACCGGTTCGCAACTTGAAATGATCGGTTCACAACTGAACCGATCGGTTCGGCCATTGAGCCGATCGGTTGGACCTGAGCCGATCGTTTGGGGCACTCCAACCGATCAGTTGGTGCCCTGAACCGATCGGTTCATAGTCCTAATCCGGCTCAAAAAGACTTTCCTTGTTTCGTTCCCAATTGGTATCGAATACCAATGTCATTCCCAATCGAATTGGGCAATTTGAAACCAAAGGAAAATTCTTGCTGACATGACTTTTCCCAACTGGTCGGTTGCACCAGTTGAGCCGATCGGTTCAACCCTTGAACCGGTCTTTTCAACCTGGGCATGAGCCGATCGGCCTGGATACTCCAGCTGACCGGTTCATCACATGAACCGATCGGTTGGGAGCACAGGTTGGGCAAAATCAGTCAATTGCGATTTCAATCAATCTGATACTCCAATCAATGCGTCCAACACCTTGAACCATACGATATTGAGCCATCGACTGATTGAGTGTTTAATTGAACTACTAAACTCCTTTAGTAATCAATCTAAACATTGCTTTGTGGACAAAACTCCTCTTCCAGGTTAAATCCTATGTGTGTGACCCTGCAGGTCCATTTCACGTTGGCAGTGAAAGTCCATAACACTTATGACTTCACAAGCAAAGAGTGGTGCCTAGTCACACATCAGTGCTACCCAAGTGAAAGTAGAAAGTTGGAGAACAACTTTCATCCTACAATCCGTGAATGGTGTTACAGTGAATGTATAATTCCTTTGTCACTGATATCCAGAATGAACTCGAGGCATGGAACAGTCATCATGTCAATGTTCATTCATTTCCTTGATCTCAGAGTAGACCGAGTGAGATGTGTATGACATCAATATCACATATTGATTCACACGTGCATGCGCATGCCTTTCTCAATCCTACTCATCAAGTGGCCAAGGATATCAAACTCCCTTAGGAGGGACAAATCCCATATCTATCACTCACCCCTCAAAAGCCCCATGTGTCAAAGCCACCCAATCATCACCTTTATAACAACCCATGTTTCAGGACTGCGTTTGATGATGTCAAAGTGTACCCAACGACATGTGTTGAGTGTAGTGATTTCAGGTCTAAGAATCACACTCACCACCATCACTGTGAGAGCTGACTGTGACTACCATGTCATGGTTCCATGTGTCACTCTCACGGTGGGTCTGTCCGGTACCTTGTTCTCTAAGAAGTACCTATGTGCTTGGTTTGATATCACCATATCATGACTAATGAGATTCTGTCATCAACCAACACACAATCTAGTCTTTAGTGTTATTAATGTCTATGGTTATTTCCACAATAACAACCGACTAGGGACTAAACAAGAAAGAATACTCTTAGCATCTGTATGATCTCATCGTTTAGGTCCTCAACCCAAAAGCATACGTCATTGAGTAAAACAATCTTTAGACATCTATCATGTTACACCATCATCTCAGAAACAGTTTAAACATATAGATTGGAAATTGCCTTTATTATTATTCAAATCATTTACAAAGTATCCCATTACAATCATCATATGACTTGCTCTATGGGCATACATACCAACAGACTCCCACTTGCACTTAGAGCCAGTCACCAAGGAAACGCAGTCCTTGTGACCTAGCATGACCATCATGCTTCTGCTGAGAAAGGGCCTTAGTTAGTGGATCAGCTATGTTGTCTTCAGTTGGTACTTTGCAAATCTTCACATCTCCTCGCTGTACGATCTCTCATATGAGATGGAAGCGCCGCAATATGTGCTTGGACCGCTGATGTGATCTGGGCTCCTTAGCTTGTGCAATAGCTCCATTATTGTCACAATAAAGCTCAATTGCATCATAGCTACTGGGAACTACACCAAGTTCAGAAATGAACTTCCTGATCCACACAGCCTCCTTTGCTGCATGTGAAGCAGCAATATACTCGGCCTCTGTAGTAGAATCGGCAACTGTTTCTTGCTTGGAACTCTTCCAGCTCACAGCTCCATTATTAAGGAAAAACACAATTCCTGACTGCGATCTGTAATCATCTTTATCAGTTTGGAAGCTTGCATCGGTGTAACCATTTACAACCAGCTCTTCCTCACCGCCGTACACAAGAAACTGATCCTTAGTCCTTCGCAAGTACTTGAGGATGTTCTTCACGGCTGTCCAGTGAGCATCCCCGGGATCTGACTGGTACCTGCTCATCATGCTGAGAGCATACAAGACATCTGGGCGTGTGCACAACATAGCGTACATGATGGATCCTATGGCTGATGCATATGGGATCTCATTCATACGCTCCCTCTCTTCACAAGATTGGGGACATTGAGCTCTAGAGACGGTAACTCCATGTAGCATAGGGACGTTGCCTCTCTTTGAGTTCTCCATGCTGAACCGCTTCAGCACCTTGTCTATGTACGTGCTCTGACTTAGTCCGAGAAGCCTTCTAGATCTATCTCTATAGATCTTAATTCCTAGAATATAGGATGCTTCTCCTAAGTCCTTCATTGAGAAAGTTTTCCTAAGCCAAGTCTTTACCTTCTCTAAGGCTAAGACATCATTCCCCATCAAAAGTATGTCATCCACATACAATATGAGGAATGTGGTCGAGCTCCCACTAACCTTCTTGTAAACACAAGGTTCATCTTCATTTTGAATAAAGCCAAACACTTTGACTTCTTCATCAAATCGAAGATTCCAACTCCGAGATGCTTGCTTCAATCCATAGATTGACCTTTGCAGTTTACAGAATTTATTGGCATTCTTTGGATCTACAAAACCTTCAGGCTGTGTCATGTACACATCCTCATGAATATTCCCGTTAAGGAATGCGGTTTTAACATCCATCTGCCAAATCTCATAGTCATAATAGGCTGCAATAGCAAGCATGATCCTGATGGACTTAATCATGGCAACTGGAGAAAAGGTTTCGTCATAATCAACACCTTGAATTTGTCAAAATCCCTTTGCAACCAATCTGCCTTTATAAGTTTGCACATTGCCATCCATGTCGGTCTTTTTCTTGAAGACCCACTTGCACCCTATGGGTTTTACCCCTTCGGGTGGTTCCACCAAAGTCCATACTTTGTTGGAGTACATGGATTCCATCTCGGATCTCATGGCTTCTAGCCATTTCTCAGAATCTGGTCCCTCCATAGCCTCTACGTAGGTAGTTGGATCATCATCTATGATCAACTCTCTACCTTCCTGAGTTACAAGGTATCCAAACCTCTCAGGTTCAAGGCGAATCCTACTAGATCTACGAGGTCCTTGTGTTACCTGAGGAGACTGAGATTCCACAACACCTTGTGAATCTACATTTTCCTCTGGTACATCTATCGGCTCAATGTTCTCTTGTTGGGCTTGAACCTCTTCAAGATCTATATTCCTCCCACTGTTTCCTTTGGAAATAAATTCCTTCTCTAGGAACACAGCATCCCTGGCAACAAACACTTTGTTGTCAGTAGGGTGGTATAGATGGTATCCCTTGGTCTCCTTGGGATATCCAACAAAGTAACATTTATCAGATTTGGGTCCAAGCTTATCAGGAAACATTTTCTTGACGTAAGCCCCCACAACCCCAAATCTTCATAAAAGACAAATTGGGACGCTTCCCAGTCCATATCTCATATGGTGTCTTTTGAACCTATTTAGATGGTACACGGTTAAGTGTAAACGCGGCGGTTTCAAGAGCATAACCCCAGAAAGAAATTGGAAGATCAGCAAAACTCATCATAGATCGCACCATATCTAACAATGTGTGATTCCTTCTTTCAGACACACCATTATGCTGTGGTGTTCCAGGCGGAGTCCATTGTGATACAATACCACGGGCTCGCAGAAGGTCCTCAAACTCCTGGCTCAAGTATTCTCCACCTCGATCGGAACGAAGTGCCTTAATACTTTTACCAAGCTGGTTCTGTACTTCATTCATGAAATCCTTGAACCTTTCAAGGGTTTCTGACTTATGTTTCATCAGGTACACATAGCCATACCTACTGAAGTCATCAGTAAAGGTAATGAAGTACTGATACCCACCTCTGGTATTAGTTCTAAAAGGCCCACATACATCAGTATGTATGAGTCCTAATAGATCACTAGCTCTCTCACCTTTACCTGAAAAGGGAGTCTTGGTCATCTTGCCCAACAAACAAGATTCACATGTCTCTATTGATTCATAATCAAAAGAGTCTAGATAACCATCTTTATGGAGTCTAGAAATGCGCTTCTCATTTATGTGCCCTAGACGACAATGCCAGAGATATGTTTTGTTTGAGTCGTTGAGTTTTTTATTTTTGGTGTTTACGATGTATACACTTGTCTCCAAGTCTATCAAGTATAGACCATAAGACATAGGGGCACTTCCATAAAAGATCCCATCTTTAGAAATGGAACACTTTCCATTCTTAATAAGAAATTCAAATCCATCTTTGTCCAAACAAGAGACGGAAATGATGTTCCTATTTATGGTAGGTACATAATAGCAGTTCTTCAACTCTATTATTAGCCCACTAGGTAGAGTTAACTCATAGGTTCCTACGGCACTGGAGGCAACTCTTGCCCCATTAGCAACACGTAGTTCAACCTCGCCTTTCCCCAAAGGCCTACTTCTCTTAAGATCCTTCACATTTGAACAAATGTGAGATCCGCATCCGGTATCAAGTACCCATGACGAAGAAGTAGTAAAGTTAATCTCTATCACGTATACACCAGAAGTAGAGATCTCTATCTCCGACTTCTTATTCCATTGTTCCTTCCATCCTCTCCATGTAGAAGAAATTGGTTTGGCGAGAGAACAATTCTCTCCCTTACCTACTTTCTTCTTCACCAACGCATTAAGCGTACATAGAGTGGATTCTAAGGCTCCTGGTATATCTGGATTGTGCAGAACACTTCTCACAGTCCTCAACCAGTTATGGAATTTATTCTCAATTAATTTGCCCATTTTAAAAGATGATTCTTTTGCCATTCTACAAGAGAAAATTTGCATTTGTCAAAACCTTTTTGATTTGATTTGAATAAAATTTTACGATAGTTAATTAGGCCTTTAATTAATTACCGCTCCCACTATTTTGACTCAAATTAATATCCCTCACCATCAATTCGGAAGATTGCAGCGTACAATCTTCTAGTGGGTCAAGATCCTAGAATCCTCTAAGCCATGGACCAGCTTTGGCTGTCACCCACAACTCAGATCTTCCGGGTAGGCAACTCTTGCCAGTTGCATCATATGCAACTCTTTATGAATGAACATGTGCAACACCTTGCCATGAACATTTTGTGCCTCTGGGCTTAGACGCTCTAAGAATCACCAGTTAAGTCTAACCCAAAAGCCGACACGGTAATCATGCACCCTGCTTTGGCAGAACCTACATGTCGACCCTTCACACTTCCACAAGATAGACAGCGCACCATGCTTTGGCGTAACCTACGCTTGGTCGATCAAGTTTGCCATGTGTGTCGCTAATGGAAGGCATATAAAAATTAATATTTAATGAGGGATTTGGTTTTTATATACATATACATATCCAATCACCACAATATATAGTATGTATCATATACATGCTATATCCCACAGAAAACATGCATAAACGATAAAAAGCAATGATTATGGACATCCTATTTGTGATTCCTCGAGCCAAGAGGAATCACAGTCATCTAGGTCTACATCACATGCAACCTGTATAAGATGAAATCTGTGCCTTCCTTTCTGGGTTTGATCAGTTCATCTCCATGACTGATCGACTCGCCATCAGGTAGGTTGTTCGGGTGCCACCAGCCGATCGACTGGCGCCTCCAGCCGATCGGTTCACCGGTCATCGTGCATCTCCTCATGTAGCCACCTGCTCATCTTGTTCCTCAAACCGGCCGTCTGGATCACCAACCGATCGGTTCACTCCTTGAACCGATCGTCTTCAGGTTGTCCGCCGTTCTTTGACATAACAGGAAATAAAATCTATCCTATTTACAATTTAATTGAGAAACCCCGAGTTACATTCGGGGGGAGAAAAGGTAGGAAAAGAATTCTCGAATTATTTCGAGTTACATCATGAATATGAGAAAGGGAATCGGTGCACAGACCGAGATGCAAGCAACCATACACAGATATAGGGGTTTATAGGCCATAATCATGCTACACATCCACCACAAAACTCGTTTAAGGGTGACGCGTATCGAGTGCATTAATATTACATATCATATATGTATATTAGGGATTTGTGGATTGGACATGTATAAAGCCGATATTATTCGCATCGCATGCAATAAATAAAGGCGACAAACCAAAATCGATCATATCAATAATCCTAAAATATAGAGAGGTTGACGTGGCTCTGATACCACTGTTGGGTTATGGAGGAGGCAGAGAAGCAGCGGAAACAAAAAAATTTCTTCCCAAACCCGGAACAAAAGGAATCGCGTCAACATCTATATAATAGGAAAGATGGTTTGTGAATCATACCTTGTCCCGAGGCTTGCTCGGCGACAATACCACGCGCCTTGCGCAGTCTTCACCTCCGGTCTTGGACGGTGTCTGTGCAGCTCCTGGTCGCACCGGGACTGAAGACTCCTCCTCCTACCGGACTGCCGGATGACAGTTGTCCTCCTGAGCGGCAGTGACCTCCCGCCTCTGAAGTAGTCCACACGGACCACCCGGAACTCCACTCTCCTTGTCCCACAAGGAAGTGGAAGGAGTCACACCCTCCTGTTGACGTACTAGTCGCCAACACACTCTCCTGCTGTCAATTGCAACTGCAGTTGTCCTTCCCTTGCTGCACCTCCCTTTGCGGGAAGCACTTTCTTGGGCTCTCTCTCGGTTACCAAAACCAGAGAGAACGACAACTTTGCAGAGCAATCAACTTGCACTGAGTTGTATCTTGAGAAGCCCCCAATACCCCTATATATATAGGCGGGTCATGGGACAGGGTTCTCTGTGCCCGGCAATACGGGACTAATGCAGGAGTAGAAGGGTTCGAGAATTTTCCACAAAAAGCAACCGGTTCGCAACTTGAAATGATCGGTTCACAACTGAACCGATCGGTTCAGCCATTGAGCCGATCGGTTGGACCTGAGCCGATCGTTTGGGGCACTCCAACCGATCGGTTGGTGCCCTGAACCGATCGGTTCATAGTCCTAATCCGGCTCAAAAAGACTTTCCTTGTTTCATTCCCAATTGGTATCGAATATCAATGTCATTCCCAATCGAATTGGGCAATTTGAAACCAAAGGAAAATTCTTGCCGACATGACTTTTCCCAACTGGTCGGTTGCACCAGTTGAGCCGATCGATTCAACCCTTGAACCGGTCGTTTCAACCTGGGCATGAGCCGATCGGCCTGGATACTCCAGCCGACCGGTTCATCAACCTCAGCCAACCGGTTCATCACATGAACCGATCGGTTGGGAGCACAGGTTGGGCAAAATCAGTCAATTGCGATTTCAATCAATCTGATACTCCAATCAATGTGTCCAACACCTTGAACCATACAATATTGAGCCATCGACTGATTGAGTGCTTAATTGAACTACTAAACTCCTTTAGTAATCAATCTAAACATTGCTTTGTGGACAAAACTCCTCTTCCAGGTTAAATCCTATGTGTGTGACCCTGCAGGTCCATTTCACGTTGGCAGTGAAAGTCCATAACACTTATGACTTCACAAGCAAAGAGCGGTGCCTAGTCACACATCAGTGCTACCCAAGTGAAAGTAGAAAGCTGGAGAACAACTTTCATCCTACAATCCGTGAATGGTGTTATAGTGAATGTATAATTCCTTTGTCACTGATATCCAGAATGAACTCGAGGCATGGAACAATCATCCTGTCAATGTTCATTCATTTCCTTGATCTCAGAGTAGACCGAGTGAGATGTGTATGACATCAATATCACATATTGATTCACACGTGCATGCGCATGCCTTTCTCAATACTACTCATCAAGTGGCCAAGGATATCAAACTCCCTTAGGAGGGACAAATCCCATATCTATAACTCACCCCTCAAAAGCCCCATGTGTCAAAGACACCCAATCATCACCTTTATAACAACCCATGTTTCAGGACTGCGTTTGATGATGTCAAAGTGTACCCAACGACATGTGTTGAGTGTAGTGATTTCAGGTCTAAGAATCACACTCACCACCATCACTGTGAGAGCTGACTGTGACTACCATGTCATGGTTCCATGTGTCACTCTCACGGTGGGTCTGTCCGGTACCTTGTTCTCTAAGAAGTACCTATGTGCTTGGTTTGATATCACCATATCATGACTAATGAGATTTTGTCATCAACCAACACACAATCTAGTCTTTAGTGTTATTAATGTCTATGGTTATTTCCACAATAACAACCGACTAGGGACTAAACAAGAAAGAATACTCTTAGCATCTGTATGATCTCATCGTTTAGGTCCTCAACCCAAAAGCATACATCATTGAGTAAAACAATCTTTAGACATCTATCATGTTACACCATCATCTCAGAAATAGTTTAAACATATAGATTGGAAATTGCCTTTATTATTATTCAAATCATTTACAAAGTATCCCATTACAATCATCATATGACTTGCTCTATGGGCATACATAGCAACAGGATATACATCTCAGTTTGATAGAGTTTGCCTATAATAACAACTATTAGAGGAGTATTGATATGGAATTGTATGAGGCTTTGCATCATAGGCGTTGCAGGTCTCCGTTGTGTTGGTATGAGACTGGTGAATATCAGCCTTTGGGTCCTAATCTTGTACAACAGACGATAGAGAATATTAAGATTATACAACAATAGTTGAAGGCAGCTCAAGATAGGCAGAAGTCTTATGTTGATAATTGGCATAGGTCATTGGATTTCCAAGTGAGATACAAGGTATATCTCAAAGTCTCTCCTTGGAAAGGCGTGTTGAGGTTTAGGAGGAAGGGTAAGTTGTTTCCTAGGTTTATGGGACCTTACCCTATGGTGGCACGTGTTGGGAAGGTGGCTTATAAGTTGGAATTGCCACCTAAATTGCACAGGTTGCATGTAGTGTTCCATGTTTTGATGTTGAGGAAGTGTCACCCAGGCACTGAGCAAGTTTTGTAGACTGTGGGGGTTGAGTTGGATGAGGATGTGTCTTATGTGGAGGGTCATGTGTTGATCCTTGATAGGATGATCAAGAAGTTGAAGAAGAAGAAGGATATCATTTTGGTTAAGGTTTTATGGCATCACTATGGTGTTGAGGAAGCCATGTGGGAGCTTGAGGAAGAGATGCGTAGGAAGTATTTGTCTCTTTTCACATAGAATTTTGGGGGTGAAATCCTTGTTAGGGGTTTATGGTTGTAAGGTCCCTGACCTAGCTTAGTGCTTAATTGTACTTGTTTTAATTAATAAGATGCTTGAACCTTAATCTAATCTCTTGAGATGCTTTAATAACATGTGACATGGTTATGTTTTCAGTTGGTCCAATTTGTTGATGTTTGAGTTAGTTGTGTTAGATGTATGCTTATTTTGGACCAAGTAGCAATTTACCCATGTTGAGGGTCTATCTTGCAATTTTTCACGTGTAGGTTGTAACTTGTGTGCCTTAGCATCATGAGAGATAGAAGGTGCTTTGGGGAACCTTGTTGTGCCTTGGTTTGAGTATGAGGGAGAAGGTGACTGTTTGAGTGTGGTTTCTAGGGTTTGCTTGGATACCTTAGGTTGGTGTTGACCTTGTGTTGCACGAAGATGACTTGGTCTTTCAGTGACCATCCTTGATGTTTCTTTGTGTGTTCTCTATGGTCGAAGGAGGTTTGTATGTAAGGTGAAGTCCCTTTGTTCGTAGAGCCTTCCACCTCTCTCTTGGGTTACTAATGATCTAGGGTTTTGGTTTGGTCATTTGAAAGTCTTCAACCATGACCCTTTGTGGTCATGTTTTCCTTCGATCAATGGTCATCTAGGACCAAGTGTTGTCATTAATCCTTCTTATTTTTTATGACCTATCTTGCATGCATGGTTTTAGTGGATGCATGGTTGTTCTTTGATGGACAAGTGGTACCTATATGCATGACACCTAACCCCTTTCACCTCTCTCCACCTTTGGGTATATGTACCCTATCTTTTGCAAGCATATGATCCTTTTGCATGTTCTATTTCTCTCCTTTCTTGGAGTTTGGCTCTTGGAGCTTGGTGGTGAAGAGGAGCTCATCCTTGGAGATTTGGTGACCGATCATCTTGCATGTGGTGATCTTGAGTTTGAGCATCATCTCTAGTTGCCTTGGTGGTGATCTTTGATACTTGGTAAGTGATCCAACCTCTTGGTTTTATTTCTTTATAAAACCCTACCTCTTTCTCTTCTCTTGGTCAGATCCATGGAGTTTTCATGGTAGTGCTTGTGTTGGGGTAGAGTTTCTTCTCTCTCTTGAGCTGAATCTCTAGTTTTCCAAGGTAGTGTTCAAGCTGAGTGGAGGAACTCTTCTCCCTTTCTCTCCTTCTTTCTTTCTTGTCCTAGGGTTTTGGATATGTCTTCCTTGACCTTTAACCCAGGATTTTCTCCTCTTTTAGGTGTTGTCTAGCTTGGTCGTAGAGGAGATCAAATCTAGTTTTTTTATCTTGCTTATAGAGCTTCTTGCTTGGAGGTGGTTGCACCATCATCTAAGGCGGGTTATATAACTCTTTTCCCTACTATTATTGCACTTTAATTCTACATGCAAGGCTTATTCCTAAAACGTGATCACATGTTGATGATGATATCTTTTATGGAGTTTGAGTTCCTATAATGATCCTACATGATCTTGCTCCTTTATCTAACCCTAATTCTTGTACCTGAAATTCTATGGATGGTGGAAGAGCTAGTTTCACATGCACATGTTTTATGTTGGTTTCTCACCTTACTTAAGGTTCATTTTCCTTTTCTATAGTGGATATTTTTGGATGGGAGTGATGGTTTGGATCATGTATTCTTCCCTTATGATAATGATTTGTCTACCCCTATGTTTTGATGATCAAATTCCTAGGGTTTGATGTGGTGATTTCCCTTATATATATATATATATATATATATATATATATATATATATATATATATATATATATATATATCTTGAGATTTTGGTTTCTTGTTGGTTATCCATCTATTTTGATCATGATTTGTGAGTAGTTGTTTCTCTAAGATTTTCTTCATGTTTTGTTTAAGTAGTTGAAGACTTGGAGCCGAGGTTTCATCATTTAGATAGTTTTCTTTGATTTGGTCACTTGTTTTACCCTTGATCTTTGGTCGATGGGTGAAAGTATGATGTTCGTTGGTCATTGATATGGTCTTTGACCTGGTTTGTCTTCAACTTGATTTCCCTTCAACCTAGGGTTCTTCTTTGGTCAATGAGGTGTGTAATGCTTCTCTTCAGTCACTTGGGTTGATGGTCTTCTACCATGGTAGCAGATTCTCTTCGGTCGAAGACATGATGTCATCTCTATAGTCGTTGAGCATTGTAGTTGTCTTTGAGATTGATGGTTTGTGTTTCTTTTGGTCGCATAAGGAGAGTTTCGTTGAGTTTTCTTTGACCAAGGGTAATCCATGTACATATGGCTCCTATTTGTTGTTGTCTAGTGATGATAATTGTGAACTAAAAATTGTTCCAAGAATGTGGGAAACCATATATCTAGGGTTTGATATTGAATATGGTTTTGGAAACCCTAATTGGATACATGTAAGTAGACCCTAACAATGATCATGAACAGATGACAAAATTCTTACCTTGTTTGAAGTGTATATCATGCAATAAAGTATCATTTATCTCTCCTACTTGTGTAACCTTAACCTTATAGGTGGAATATGCATCATAGTTTGTGAATGCTATGATATCTCTTATATGATACAGGGTGATGACTATGAGTCTTTGTAAGGCATGTTGAGATAATATAATGATGTTGATCAGGAACTATATAATGTGGGTCCTATGACCTGGCATAGGCTCCATGCCTAATGAGAGGTGATATCCTCCAAGAACTATATAATGTGGGTCTTATGACCTGGCATAGGCTCCATGCCTAATGAGAGGTGATATCCTCCAGTGATCAGATGAGTGATTGATATCCCCTAGTGATGTGATAATATTGATGGCCTTGTATGGCAGTGATATCGAGAGATGATGTAACAAGGTTATACTTCATACATTTTATAGCTTCTAGAGTTGTATCATACTCTTATCTTTGTAGAATTTGTTTAGGGTTTATATGTTGTAACTTGATTGATGCTAAAAGATACCCAATTGTCTTAATTAATTAAGTGAAATCCTAATCATATAGTTTCCATGTGTCATATATCCATCTACATCGTCAGTACTTGTAGGATGGTGAAACGAGTAATTCATGCGGAAAACTCAGAGCACATATTGCTGAATATGGGGGGTGCAAGTCGATGTATCCTTATTCACAGGATTGGTTGTGTTCATACCCTGGAAGGAGAATGGTTGAGGTTGTATCTCAGTGATGTCTTTTAGTATATATATAATATGATTTGAGGGTGGTTGCGGTAATACCTCAGCAAGAGTGTGACTGCGGTCATAACGCAATTTCTACTAGTGTTGTGCCTATATACCATGGAAAACTAGGTTGTTTTGTAGTTGGACTTAATATGTCACTACGGAGGCCTCAGACTGACCAAGGGTGTGGGAGATCATAGTAGTTTGGATCCTCCTAGATCTTATATGGCACCAATTTTGACTTAGCAGTGGTCATCTAGAGCATGAGTGGTATACCTCATCTCCTCATGGCATAATAAAAAATGTAATACATTTGTGTACTATATTTGCTTAGGGTTAAACACGACTCACATTGGATGACCCTTTGCCTTACTTCTTGTACTATTTAGTCGATTTATAATGTAGTAAGAGAAATCAATTTTTATACATGTTCTTTGTATTCCTTCTATAAGTATAAGATGTTCTACTACTCAGTAGTAGATGCTTGAATTGCATATGTTGGGTTTTAAGGGAGGAAGAGAAGGCAGCGGAAACACAAAAATTCTTCTCCCCAAACCCACAATAAAGGAATCGCGTCAACGTCTATACAGTAGGAAGGATGGTTTGTAGAGGCATACCTTGTCCCGAGGCTTTCTCGGCGACGTTACCTCACGGCTTGCACGGTCTTCACCTCCAATCTTGGACGGTGTCTGTACAGCTCCTGATCTCACCAGGACTGTCGGAACTGACAGTTGTCCTCCGAGCGGCAGAAGTCTCTCGCCTCTGAAGTAGTCCACACGGACCACCTGGAACTCCGATCTCCTTGTCCCATAAGGAATCGAAAGGATTTGCACCCTCCTGTCAGCGCACTAGCCACCGACACACTCTCTTGCAACCAGTTGCCTTTCTATAATTGTCTTTCCCTTGATGTGCCTCCCTTATCAGGTAGCACTTGCTCGGGCTCTCCTGGTTACCACAACCAAAGAGAATAACAACTTTACATAGCAACTGGTGTTCTGAGTTTTTGTACCTGAGAAGCCCCCACTACCCCTATATATATAGGAGGGTCATGGGATAGGGTTCTCTATCCTGAGAAATGCGGGATTAAAGCAGGAGTAGAAGGATTTGAGATTTTCCATAAAACAACCAATTGCGCCAGCTGAACCAATCATTTCAAACATGAAATGGTCATTTGGGGACCTGAGCCGATCGGTTCACACCTGAACTGATCGGTTGGGGCACCTGAGCCGATCGGTTCAAGCATGAGCTGATCGGTTCGTGGTCTTGATTAGTTCCTGATTGACTTTTCCTCTTTTGTTTCGAATTGATCCAAATACCAATCCTTGTTCCAATCAAATTAGACAAGTGAAACGAAAAGAAATTTCTTGCCAACTTGACTTTCCCAACTTGCTTGTTTGGACCAGTTGAGCCGATCGGTTCAACCCTTGAACCGGTCGATTCAGCCTATCCTGAGCTGATCGGTTCATCACATGAGCTGATCGGTTCACCAAGCTGAGTTGATTGGTTCATCACATGAGCCAATCGGTTGGGAGTGCAGGCTGCGCAGAATCAGTCAATTACAGTTTCAATCAATCTGATACTCTAATCAATCGGTCCAACACCTTGAACACTATGATATTAAGCTATCAATTGATAGAGTGTTTAATTGAACTACTAAACTCCTTTAGTAATCAATCTAAACATCGTTTGTGCATAAACTCCTCTTCCAAGTTAAATCCTATGTGTGTGACCCTACAGGTCCATTTCACGTTGGCAGTGAAAGTCTATAACACTTATGACTTCACAAGCAAAGAGCAGTGCCTAGTCACACATTAGTGCTACCCAAGTGAAAAGGAAAGTTGGAGAACAACTTTCAATCCTACAATCCGTGAATGGTGTTACAGCGAATGTATAATTCCTTTGTCACTGATATTCCGAATGAACTCAAGGCATGGAACAGTCATCCTTTCAACATTCATTCACTTTCTTGATCTCAGAGTAGATTGGAGGAGATATGTATGACATCAATATCACATACTAATTCGCACATGTGTGCACACCTATCTCAATCCTACTCATCAAGTGGCCATGGATATCAAACTCCCTCAGGAGGGATAAATCTCATATCTATCACTCACCTCTCAAAAGCCCCATGTGTCAAAGCCACCCAATCATCACCTTTACGACAACCCATGTTTTAGGACTGCGTTTGATGATTTCAAAGTGTACCCAACAACATGTGTTGAGTGTAGTGATTTCAGGTCAAAGCATCACACTCACCACCATCACTATCAGAACTGAATGTGATTACCATGTCATGGTTCCATGTGTCAAACTCACGGTGGGTCTGTCTGGTACACTTGTTCTCTAACAAGTACCTATGTGTTTGGTTTGATATCTCCATATCATGACTAATGAGATTCTAACATCAATCAACACCACAATCTAGTCTTTTGTGTCATTGCTGTCGATCTGCCTTCCACAATGACATCTGACTAGGGACATAATAAGAATGTACAAACTCTTAGCATCTGTATGATCTCATCATTCAGGTCCTTAACCTAAAAGCATACGTCATTGAGTATTGTCATTCTCTAGACATTCAATTTGTTCTATCATTATCTCATATGACTGAACCAGAAAGAATTGGAAGCTTGCCTTTGATCTTTATCAAATCAATCTTAATGTATCCCACCAATCATCCCATGATTGTCTCTCAGGGCATACATACCAATATACTCCCACTTGCACTGTGAGACAATCACCCTTGAATCATGTCCCACATGTTACTGTGCTCTAGTGCTAACATAGTGAGTTATGGCAACACCTTGCCAAAGTCGGTATTAACTGCATGTCTCTCATCTCTTCATTGTACGTCACATGTATGAGATGGAGTTGTCGTAATATGCGATCTAGTATTCCTTTGCTAACCTTTAGCCCCATTGCATGACCAAGAACTCCTTATTTGTCATCAATGACCGGAATATCTATAAGTTCATCTCATGAACTTCCAGATCCATATAGTATCCACTAATGTTCTCTAACACACGGATACTCGTCTTTTCCTTTTAAACGGCTTTATTGGAACGTTTCCATTTATCAACAAACATTCACTTTTATATATATCCCATATATATTGTGATTAATTCTCTATCCTTTTCGGAAGTTCGCATCAGTGTAACTCTTTACAGTGAACCCTTCCTTATTTCCATAGAACTATTACTTCTCAAGTTCTTATGGTATTCCAATAACCTTTACTGGAACTAGACAGACATCCACTCATCATGTCCCACATACGAGTTATCAGGATGAGCACATCATATTGTCATGTCCTACACACAAGATGATAAATGCATTTTATTCTTTCTATGTCCATTCATGCAAGATGACGGGATGATTACATGCATGATAGATCCATATCTTTTCTTAGCATTCTCATTCTTCATAAGAATTGGACATTTGGCCTTAGGATACTAACTCCATGTAACATGGACAAGGTTTCTCCCACTGAATCTGTGTATACTGAACCCTTCAGTACATATTGTCAATGTATGCTTTATCTTTTTAGGTTAAGAGGTTTTTTTAGAACTATCTCTATAGATCTCTATTCCTATCATAGGAAACGTATCTATCTTCCCTAAAGATAATTTCCACTTTGGATTTCCATTCTAGAACATTTCCATTTCACATCAACATGTGAAATGTGAATACGCTCCCACTAAATCACAGATCCCTTCTTTATCTTTGACATATCAGTCAAGATAAATATCCAGCTCTGAGTTGCTTGTACTTAATTAATCACATTGATGTGTCCATTATAACTTATAGACTTCATTTGAATTAATGGATTCATAAACCTTATAGGTTGTGTCACGTACACATCCTTATCTTATTCCTTATAGGAATGCGGTTTCAGTATCCGTATGCCAAATCTTTTAGTCATTAAGTTGCAATTAACAAGCATCATCCTTCTCAAAATGCTATCCATGTGTCTTAACGCTTAAGACTCATTTGCACTTATGGATTTCATCCCAATGGGTGCTACCATCAAGGTCATACCTTATGGTTCACATGGAAGTTATTTAGGATGTAATGGTCATAAACCATAACTTAAAATCTGGTTCCTCATATTCATCTAGATAGTTGACTCATCACATGACCAACTCATCACATAGATAATCGAGGTGCATCTGTCAAGGATATAAGAACTCACAACCCTTTTTTATTCTTAATGTCCTTTATTAGTGTGGGGTATTCTTTATTTAAGAAGAAATTAGTTATTTGATAATCATCCTCTAACTCCTTAGAGTATGACTCCTTGTTGATTTAGACATCACCATGCCTTAATCCCGAGCTCACTATGATACACTATCATAATCACTCACAAGGTTCTCAAACATTTGGTCTAAGTATTTCATTCATTGATCTCATCAAGAATTAACACTTTACCAAATCATTACTTCGTCTATGATATTCTTGAACACTTCAAGATATTCATATTGATATTTCTATAAACATTGTTTTAAGTACTAGCATTAGTTCTAATAGGTATGTAAATACACCACATGTATTATACCTTATAGGATAATCATTCTCCCACTACCACTAGTGAAGATTGATTAATCATGTCTAAGAGATTCATGTCTCTTATTGGTTTTCTAACCAAAAGAGTCTAGACTTATCCATCATATGGAAACTAGAAATGAATTTCTCATGATTTATGCTAATTTGATTGTTTGAGTTATCAATAACTTTTAGGTATCATTTTATCTTATGCATACCAAGTACCATAAGATAAACAAGGCATTGCCACAAAGATTGAAACATCAAACTTATTAATTGCCATCATTGGCATACAATATGCAAAAATTAAGGTGCTTCTATCCATTGGAAAATATGAAATAGCAGTTCATAACTCTATTACATGCCTTTAAGGCTGAAAATAAACTAAAGTACTCCTATCTATGGCGACAACATTTGCCCCATTTATTGGGTGCTTTACATTTTATATCTTGGTATCATATACCTCAAAAATGTTACAAGTTTATTTCATGACACCTTCAGGTGGAGACGTTTGTTGCCTCCTTCTTCTATAGCTCTTCCAGATAGAGTGGACAATTCCTTTTCCAATGTCCTGGCTTTTGACAATGGTGGCAATTGCCTCTCTTTTTCACGCCTCCCTTAGCCTTGAGAGTTGAAGACGACTTGGGCTGTTGGCTAGCATCAGAACCTTTCTTAGCCTTGCCCTTTCCCTTACGCATGGACTTGCCTTTCTTGTTGCTGATCGTCATCACAGACTTAGGCTTGTCCTTCTTCATCTGTGCCTCGGTTGTTCTTAACATGCCCAACAACTCTGGCAATGGCTTGTCAAAGTTGTTCATGTTGTAGTTCATCACAAACTGACTGTAGGATTCTAAAAATGATTGTAGTATCACGTCAGTAGCTAACTCTTAGCTCAGGGGAAATCCCATTCTTGTCAGGTTCTCCACATACCCAATCATTTTGAGCGTATGAGGACCAACTGGATCTCCTTCTATCATGACACACTTGAACAGTGCCCTGGAGACATCATATCTCTCTTATCGTGCTTGATCTTCATACATGTTCTTGAGATGCTGAATCATCTCAATGACACCCATGTTTTCATGTTGTCTCTACAGCTCGTGGTTCATGGAGCACAACATCAAGCACTTTGCATCAATAGCATCTTCAGAATGCTTCTTATAAGCATCCCTTTCTTCCTTTGGTGCGGTAGGAGCAGGTTCCTCTAGAGCTAGAGTATCCAGGACATAGAGCTTTCGCTCTTGAGTGAGAACAATTCTCAATGTCCTAAACCAGTCGTGGAAGTTAGTCCCATTCAGCTTGTCCTTTTCAAGGACCGATCGCAACGAAAAGTGATTGTTGTTTGTTGTCATTTGTACTACAAAAGGAAACATATGCAATTTAGTCCAAAACTCAATTTTGACTTATTTGATTGATTTGAAAGGTTTATGATATAATTAGGACTTTAATTAATTAACGCTCCCACTATTTTGTTCAAATTGATAGCCCTCACCATCAATTTAGAAGATTGTAGCATACAATCTTCTAGTGGGTCAACATCCATATGTCATCAAGTCATGATTCAGCTTTGACTGATCGCCCACAATCTTGACTATTTAGGTAGGCCATCATGCCAATTGCATCATATGCAACTCTTGATTAATGAACATGTGCAACACCTTGCCATGAACATTCCGTGCCTCTGGGCTTAGACGCTCTAAGAATCACCAGTTAAGTCTAATCCCAAAAGCCAACATGGTAAACATGCACCCTGCTTTGGCAGAACCTACAAGTTTACCCTTCACACTTCCACGAGATAGACAGCGCACCATGATTTGGCGTAAACTACACTTGGTCGATCAAGTTTTTCATGTGTTCTGCTAATGGAAGGCATAAAAGACTTAATATTTAGATGAGGGATTTGGTTTTATAGGTACAGATACATATCCAATCACCACAATACATAGTATGTATCATATACATGTTATATCCCATAGAAAAAATGTGAAACGATAAAAGCGATGATTATGGCCATCCTAATGTGATTCCTCGAGCCAAGAGGAATCACGGTCATCTAGGTCTACATCACATGCAACCTGTTCATGATGAAGTTCTATAGCCATCCGAGTTGATCAACTCGTCACATGAATGACCTGCTCGCCCTAGCCGGTCGTCTGGGTGCCACCAGCCAATCGGTTGGCTCCTCCAACCGATCGGTTCGCCTGGTCATCGTTCATTTCCTCAGGTCGCCACCCACTCGTCTCGCTTCTCGAGCTGATCATCTGGATCTCCAACCGATCGGTTCACACCTTGAACCATTCGTCTCAGTCATCGTTAGATTGTCCTCCGTTCTTTGACATAACAGGAAATATAAAAAGATCTATCCTAATTACATTTAAATTGGGAAACCCCGAGTTACATTTGGGGGGAGCAAAGGTAGGAAAGAAATCCTGAGTTATCTCGAGTTACATCAGGAATAAGGAGGTAGGGAATCAGTGTACAGACCGAGATGCAAGCAACCATATACAACCAAGCACACATATATAGGGTTTATTGGCCATAACCACGCTATACATCCACCTCAAAACTCATTTAAGGGAACATGTATCGAGTGCATTCATATTACATGTCATATATGTATATTGGAATTTGTGGATTTAGGATTGGACATGCATAAAGCCAATTTTATTCGCATCGTATGCAATAAATAAAGGCGACAAACCAAAATCGATCACATCGATAATCCTAAAGTATAGAGCAGTTGGCGTGGCTCTGATACCACTATTGGGTTTTAGGGGAGGAAGAGAAGGAAGCGGAAACAAAAATTTTCTTCTCCCCAAACCCAAAATTAAGGAATCGTGTCAACGTCTTTACAGTAGGAAGGATGGTTTGTAGAGGCATACCTTGTCTTGAGGCTTGTTGGGCAACGTTACCTCACGGCTTGTGCGGTATTCACCTCCGGTCTTGGACGGTGTCTGTGCAGCTCCTGATCTCACCAAGACTGTCGAGATTGACAGTTGTCCTCCGAGCGGCAGAAGTCTCCCGCCTCTGAAGTAGTCTACACGGACCACTTGGAACTCCGATCTCCTTGTCCCACAAGGAATCGGAAGAAATCGCACCCTCCTGTCGGCACACTAGCCACCGACACACTCTCCTGCAACCAGTTGCCTTTCTACAGTTTTCTTTCCCTTATTGTGCCTCCCTTATCAGATAGCACTTGCTTGGGCTCTCCTGGTTACCACAACCAAAGAGAATGACAACTTTACAGAGAAATTGGTGTTTTGAGTTGTTGTACCTGAGAAGCCCCCACTACCCCTATATATATAGGAGGGTCATGGGACAGGGTTCTCTACCTCGGACAATGCGGGATTAAAGCAGGAGTAGAAGGATTCAA
The DNA here is from genome assembly GCA_963693085.1 of Alisma plantago-aquatica. Classification (NCBI taxonomy): domain Eukaryota; kingdom Viridiplantae; phylum Streptophyta; class Magnoliopsida; order Alismatales; family Alismataceae; genus Alisma; species Alisma plantago-aquatica. Next base: position 1,406,960,793 of record OY856412.1, on the reverse strand, counting down.
GATTTTCCACAAAACAACCAACTGCACCAGCTGAACCAATCGTTTCAAACATGAAACGGTCAGTTGGGGACCTGAGCCGATCGGTTCACACCTGAACCGATCGGTTGGGGCACCTGAGCCGATCGGTTCAAGCATGAGCCGATCAGTTTGTGGTCCTAATCAATTCTCGATTGACTTTTCCTCTTTTGTTTTGAATTGATCCAAGTACCAATCCTTGTTTCGAACAAATTGGACAAGTGAAACGAAAAGAAATTTCTTGCCAACCTGACTTTCCCAACTTGCTCGTTTGGACCAATTGAGCCGATCAGTTCAACCCTTGAACCGGTTGATTCAGCCTGTCCTGAGCCGATCGGTTCATCACATGAGTCGATTGGTTCACCAAGTTGAGTCGATCGGTTCATCACATGAGCCAATCGGTTGGGAGTGTAGACTGCACAGAATCAGTCAATTTTAGTTTCAATCAATCTGATACTCTAATCAATTAGTCCAATACCTTGAACACTATGATATTAAGCTATCAATTGATTGAGTTTTTAATTGAACTACTAAACTCCTTTAGTAATAAATCTAAACGTCATTTATGGATAAACTCCTCTTCCAGGTTAAATCATATGTGTGTGACCCTGCAGGTCCATTTCACGTTAGCAGTGAAAGTCTATAACACTTATGACTTCACAAGCAAAGAGCGGTGCCTAGTCACACATCAGTGCTACCCTAGTGAAAAGGAAAGTTGGAGAACAACTTTCAATCCTACAATCCGTGAATGGTGTTACAGTGAATGTATAATTCCTTTGTCACTGATATCTCGAATGAACTCAAGGCATGGAACAGTTATCCTTTCAACATTCATTCACTTTCTTGATCTTAGAGTAGATTGGAGGAGATATGTATGACATCAATATCACATACTAATTCACACATGTGTGCATGCCTATCTCAATCCAACTCATCAAGTGGCCATGGATATCAAACTCCCTTAGGAGGAACAAATCCCATATCTATCACTCACCCCTCAAAAGCCCCATGTGTCAAAGCCACCCAATCATCACCTTTATGACAACCCATGTTTCAGGACTGCGTTTGATGATGTCAAAGTGTACCCAATGACATGTGTTGAGTGTAGTGATTTCAGGTCAAAGAATCACACTCACCACCATCACTATGAGAACTGACTATGACTACCATGTCATGGTTCCATGTGTCAAACTCACGGTGGGTCTGTCCGGTACACTTGTTCTCTAACAAGTACCTATGTGTTTAGTTTGATATCTCCATATCATGACAAACGAGATTTTGTCATCAACCAACACCACAATCTAGTCTTGTGTGTTATTGTTGTCTATGTACCTTCAACAATGACATCTGACTATGGACATAATAAGAATGTACAAACTCTTAGCATCTGTATGATCTCATCGTTTAGGTCCTTAACATGAAAGCATACGTCATTGAGTATTGTCATTCTCTAGACATTCAATTTGTTCTATCATTATCTCATATGACTGAACTAGAAAGAATTGGAATCTTGCCTTTTATCTTTATCAAATAAATCTTAATGTATCCCACCAATCATCCCATGATTGGCTCTCAGGGCATACATACCAACAGCATAAACATTGATAATTGTTGTATTCATATCATTTAATTAAATCTTCTCAACATGAATATCATGTTATCTTTTCTAATTAATCTTATCAATGTTAATAATAGTTGTTGGTAGAGAGTTATATCTCTCATTGGGATGTTGGCCTCACCCCGTGGGTTTCCTCATCTTTTAGGTGGTCGTGCATGATTAGGTAGAGATTGTGTTGTTGAGGCTGAGTAGCAAGAGGAGAAGTAGTTGTTAAAGGTCGAATATGCTTCTAATGTTTTTTAGTAGAGTCCTGTGTGTCGTCCCTGTACTCTCAGGCCCTTGGGGTGTTTTGTAGATTGTGTACATCAACATGAGTTTTTGTAGTAAGCCATGGTTGTACATATATGGTTGTATATATGTGGACATGTTATCATATGTAATAGGTTGTGGCTAGTTGGCTAAGTGAACAGTGATATCTATCATCTCGTGGCATGGTATGTGATATAGGTGGTCTCATGTGGACCCAGACATAATATGTTCCAGCTTTTGTTGTAATGTGGAATCAGTTTTAATTTTCCCTATTTTATGGTAATCCTGGATGTTTAGTATTAGTTCCACATTTTGTTTTGAGTAATCTCACTTTGGTCTGATGATGGGCATCATAGATATACTTGGAAGAGGAATTTATTCATGAATATAGTTTAAATTTGATTACTAAGATGTTAGTATTTAATTTAAACAATAATTGTTTAAAGTTGACTGACTAGACTATGAACTGACATGTTCAAGTGTTGAACTAATCAATTCAAGTGTCAGATCAATTGAAGCAAAATTGGATATCATAACCATGAGAACACCGGTTCATCAAGTGAATCGATTGGCTCAGGTTTGTAAATCGATCGGTTTAGGTTATGAACGGACCGGTTGGTGATCAATTTGATTGGATCAAGGATTAGTGTAGACACCATGTTGTACAGAATATTAATTGCCAATTCAATTGTGATTGGGAAATGTAGTGAAATGACTAGTTCAAGGGTTGAACTAGTCGACTCACATGCCAACCAATTTGTTCACTATTGAACTAATCATTTTGTCATTCATAAGCTATGAAAATTCATAAATATTCCATCTCTTGAACTCCCTATCAGACTAAAAATCCTACCCCTGACCCTCTCATAAATAGAGGGTTAATTGATGCTTTCTAGAGACAAAAACAATAAGCTCTGACAATTGTTGTCTTTTCTGGTTGTGGTAACTGAAAGAACCCAAGAAAGTCCTACCCATCAAAGGGAGGGATAGCAAGGGAGAGACAATAGGGAGAGCAAGTTGGCACTAGCACGCTGACTAGAAGGGACAACTCCTTCTTGTTCATTCAACTAAAATGATAAGAGTTTCCCGGTGGTCCATGTGGGCTACTATAGAGGTGAGGAGGTTGTTTCCTACTCCTTGGAGGACAAAGTCAAACTGTCGTCTGTGATGATCAACCAGGAGATCGTTGCTGATGTAGTCCTGGTGCAACTTGAAGAAAGGTGCATGCGAACGGAAAAGGAATTGTCTTTGGACTTTCTCCAGGACCATGTTTAACCTTGCAACCATCCTTCCCATTACATAGTTGTTGATGCACTCTACTGTTCAAATGATAGTATGTAGTTAAAAAAAATTCACTACCTTATCTGATGCCATATCTTTAAATAGTGAAGACCGTCAGACTATGCGCTAAGGAAGGCCACATGTGTTTCCTTAATGATCTTTAACCCAACACAAATACAAGATCAAAGAGAGAATCACAGATGACATCATGATGAAACCTATAACTAGGTCATGTGTTTCAATGCATAGCATGATCAGCAAAGGATTTGAGGTATGCAATGTTGCACACTGGGCAATGTTCATCATAGGGGTACAAGGGGATCATGAGATGACAACAAAGAATAGCTCGATACTAAATAGGTAACATAGATAAGTCGATGACATCAGTGGGAATAGTAAGAAGTAAGTCTTGACAATGTCGAAAGACTTGATTCCCAACCCACAATTATGTATAGGAAGTGTGTCCAACTCCACTACATGTTACATAATCATGGGTTGTCACCAACAATAATGTGAACTTGACAACAATCAAGGCCATGATTAAAATCATATAATAAATATGCCATAGAAGTATGGGTGTTGTTTGGGTACCAAATAACATCCTGGGAATCCCAACACAAGACTGTAGAAGAAGAAGATCATTCTACGGATCCTAAAGTAAGGCCAAGTGCACCATCATATCAAGAGCTTTTTCCACATGATTCTAGAGATCCTTGAACAAACATGGTTCTGTTGAAATATGACCACCTAGAATCTACAATCCATGCTCTAGTTAAGAAATGGTTTAGTTTTTGTCACACATCTACTTTCTACTATAACTCTATCTAATCTATGTTTTGGATAATCTTGCAAATTAGTATGTGATTCTTCCCTTTATTTATTGGATGTATATGGGGTTGTTTTGGTTATTTTCAAAATAAAAAGTAGTGGTCCCATCATTGAGACTGACTCCTTATAGTATTGTATTCAAGCATAGAAATGGGGAAACAAGCTATCTCAAACAATTTCATGTTAGGTTTCTAATAATTATCCATCCTATTCAGGAGAGGTAGGACATAAACATTGGATCTAGCCATCTATTAGTTTCCCTTCAGCTACTCTACCCCCCAAAACCCATGGTACGGGATGTTGCCTTTGGATTTACCTCTTCGTACAAAAAAATCACAAGCTACTCCTAGGGACAACCCCTTGTTATAGTGCCCAAAAATTCTTTACTCCCCCCTTCACCTAGCTTTTTCCCTAAGCAATAATTTTCTTTTCTTCATCATATGCTTGCTAATACCATGATGGGAAGGATCAATGCAATCTCGGGTGTAGAGAATATCAAAGATTACTTTGTTATAGGGTTTATTAATATGTGTCCATCCTACTTCAAGGATAAGGGTGAGATAGAAATGGTAGAGAGATAATATGACTAGGTTTTGTCCCTAGAGCATACTTTTGATGCTATGGAGTGCCCTCCTCACTAAAAAGTATGATTTGCCTCACATGTTCTAGATGGTCCCACCAACGTTTGGTGGAATGGAGTCACCCATACACGTGATTCTTTGGCTATGAGATTTGAAGATTTCCTAATCTTATTTTGTGAAAAATATGTTTTTTCAGAATATTTGAGAAAGAATAAAGAAAAGTTATATAGTTTGAAACAAGGAACACAAAGAATGTTTGCATGTGTCTTCTATTGGAGCATTATGCTTCTATCACTACTACATTTTTTGCCAATAATGTCTCTGCCCTTAGCGTCATTTTTACTAGAATAACTAACCTAATACATTATTGCATCGGTTTTATCATAAAAACTTACCTTACCGGTTTCTCGTGGTGAAAATTTATGCGATTTTGGCTTCCCTCCATGATCTATAGGGTCAGTTTTTCCAAATAACCGACGCTACAGGGTCAACAAAAAATGTGGGCACCACTTTGGACCTGTTGGGTCGGTTTTATGAAAATAATCGACCTTGTAGCACCACTCTATAGGGTCGGTTTTTTAGGTTACCCGACCTTACAGGTGGTCCTTAAAAACGCAGGCACCACTTCACCTGTTGTAACGACCCTGACCTGGGGTTTTGAGGTAACCCTATTTGTTTTGGCTAAGTAAGTTGATTAGAAATTTAATATAATCCTCTAAGGTGCTTTGTTATCATGTGACACGCTCATGTTTCAAGTTTGGTCCTGATTGAATGTTGTTTGAGCAATTTTCCTTTGTTTTGGACCAAAGTGTAATTTAACCAAAATGTGGGGTTGATATGCAAATTACCACCTATAGAGTGTTCCTATTTCCTCTATGTATCATTTATAGGAGAGAGAATGAATGATACACCATGTTTGATTCCATTATGAATAATGGTAATCTTGGTGATGAAATGACCAAGAAAAAGGGTTGAATTTGGAAGCTTAACTTGAGTTGTATCAAGTTGAAAAGCTTATATATGAGTGCCTATCGGCCATGGAGCCCAAGGAGGTTTCCCATATCGTTTTGTGAACTCTTGTAAAAGGCCATATCGTGCAAATCACCTCAAGGAGGTGAGGTGTGACGGCCAACAAGTTTCCTTAGAAAAAGTGTATCGGCTTGACTTAAAATAGTGATTAAACCTAGATGACTTATCCAAATGGATAAGCAATGGACGAATTTGCATCCCTAGATGATCCTCAACCGTTTTTCAAGACAAGATAAATGTTAATGCATGCATGTACACGTGTCACCCATGCATGACACGTGGCACCTACTAGCTCAAAATGTTGACACCTCATTTTTGCCTTTCTTCATGAACAACAAGTATATATACCCCTAGTTTCACCCCTTGGTGCAATTTTGCGACCCTTACAACACTCCTACCCTAAGGTATCATGCATAGATATCCCATATCATGAAGGGATGTTGTGGTATCGTTCATGGGCCTTGGGTTATCGCCCATGACAAGACCATATCGCCCAAGTAGGTGATATCGGCCATATAGGGTGATATCGGCCATAGAGTGAAGTGTTTTGACTCCAAGTGAGTGCATATCGTGCAAGTGAGTATCATATCGTGCAATAGGGGTGGCATGTCGTTCAAGAGCACAAGGGTATCATGCATAGGCCTTGGGTATCAGCCATAGCAAGTATATCGGCCATAACATGTTGATATTGCCCATAGCAAGTTGATATCGGCCAATTGAAGTGATTTTGGCCACAAGTGAGGGGGTATCGACCACAAGCAAAGTTGTGTCGGCCAAGAGGAAGTCCATATCGCCCAAGAGTTGTAGGGTGTCGGCCAAGGAGCTAAAGATCTCAAAACTTAACCCTAAGCTAAGCTATAGTTGTCTTCAAGCTTGAATTGAAGCATGGAATTAGGGTTATTATCTACCTTTCTTTTCTTCTTCACCAATTGCTTATCCATGGTGATTCCTTGTATATGAAGGAGTTGTGAACGAGCCTTGGACCTTTGATAAAGTCATCTTCAACCTTAGGAACATGGAGCTATGGAGCTTGGATCTTTGAAGTGGTTCTTAAGGTGGGTTTTATAACTTGAACTCAACCATGTTATTATTCTTCACCTAAATTGTTATAATTAGTGAAATACTTTTAATTCCAAAATTTCCTGAAATAGTTGATGGAATTATGAGTTCTAGTAGTTTCTTAGACCTTTTACCATGAATTATATCAGTTAGAACAAAGGTCTAGAGCTTGAAGAAGATGGTGTCACTTTGTAAAAGTGATATCGGATTCAAGTATAAATACAAGTAGTTATAACCCGATATGAGTATGACTTGCCCGATATGTCTTGCACAAAATGTTGCACAAGATACTTGCTCGATAGGGAGTCAAGTATAGACTCCATACACGATACAAGGTTGAATTAATACTTATAAGTTGACATGAAACCCTAATTTGGGTAACCCAATATGAGTAAAGAATTGCAAATGCTATTACACGATATGGAAGCCGGATACACAACCCTAGTTGATGTCTAGCCCGACATGGTGATGGCTTAATACCTCTTGTACGACATGGGTAACACATATACACACCTATAGCCCAGTATGGATGATGTTCATACACCTCTAGCCCGATATGGTGGGTGCTTATATACCTCCAATCCGATATGATGAACATATGTACACCTCCAATCCGAGACACCTTGTAAAGGTGAGAGTAAGACACTCTTAGGAGTAATGAGTGTAACACCAAGTAATGGTGTGGATAATACCTTGATAGGTGAAACACCTAGAGTGGTTGATAATGGTTAATCCTATATCAATAATGTCTCAACCTGAGATGAGTCCATATCAATTTATGATGGTTGGACAATTCAAATGTATGACTTATGATCAATACACTACAGAATAAATGTGATGGGCTAGTGCATAAAGTATTAGGACGGGAAAAACCCTAATACAAGATAAGTTTATGAACTTAAGAAAGTTAAAAGTGATGAGGGAAGTGATACATCAAGACATGATAGATATCACATCCAGCACTTCAAGGTTGATGTACCTTGATGCACCTTAAATCCAATATACTTGGATGAGTAACACATGAAGTGTGTTATGTCAATTGTTACATTGAGATGTAATAAGTTTAATGCACTTTGATAAGTGTGGGCTAACATACTTTGAGAAAGGGTTAAGCCAAGTTAATAAAGTCTGATGTAATCATACCCTGGTAAGGATGAGAGAGGAACTCATACCTTGTGTTCATGATTCTTTTAATGATAAATGATGAGAATGAATAAGTATGATTGAATACTTATGATATCAATGTTTTCTCCTAGATGTGTGGAGCAATGAATTAGGGTTTGATCATTGATAATATGATCTTGAAAACCTTAATGGTTAATAATGGAAAACCCTAACCCTAATGAAGGGTAATAATATGTAAGAGAAACCCTAATCGATAAGAAAGGGAAAATCCTAACCCTAATGATGGGAAGGTTGTATTTCTCTTATTGTATAAGCCTTGTAAGGTATGTTAAATACTTGTATAACAAGTATGATGTGTAATGGCCTTATGAGCCATGTGAATAAGTTGTTGCCTAGTGAGAGGTGACAAGATGTGTAATGTCCTTGTGAGCCATGTGATAGTTTGTTGCCTAGTGAGAGGTGACAAGATATTTGATGGGCCTTGTGAGCCATGTGAGATGCTTGTATAACAAGTATCATGTATACCTTGGTCTGAGGACCTAGAGGTAATAGTTACCTGATAAGTGGTAATAGTGTTCAGTGATGATCTAAGGGTTTGAATACCTAGATCCAGTAATCATGATAATGATGATGTGAAGGGATGAGAATTCCCAATAATGTGATAAGGGACTGAGATCCCAAGTATCACTTGTTTTAAATATTTGAAAAAGTATGTGATAGATGTATTACACCTTTCTTTGTAGAATTTGTTGTGTTTTGATAAATATAACTTGTTTGATGCTAAAAGAATGATGTAATGCACGTAATATATCACTAGAAACTATAAAACATTGCCCTGACCATAGATCCATCAGTGTCAGAACTTGCTGATGGTGAAACGGGTTGCTCCGCGGCATAACCCGGAGTGCATACTTTTGAGTATGTGAGGGCATAAGTACGGACGGTACTTTGTGAGCTGATCCCCTTACGATCCCAAAATGAATGGGGATTTGGCTATATGCCCTATCCTGGATCGAATGCGACTTCAGTCGTAGACTCTGTGTTGAGCACGGTGAACTGGCCCGTGGCTCAGAGTATGGTGCTTGTGTCGCCATGACTCAAACTGGGGACAGTTGTGTGTAGATGTTTCCCCTAAGAGAGTGCAGTTGACAATGTAGCTCTAAGCGAGGATGCCTACGTACCCTGGCATAGCTTGTTAGCAGTGACACGAGATGTCCTGCATGTGGTCTCGTACTGACTGAGATGGTCTGAGGTCATGGAAACCGGCTCTACCATTGACCTTGTATGGTACCGACTTGTGAGAAGTTTGTGGTCGGTTGGAGATGGTCGGGGTATGCTCCGTCTCCTCAGGGCATAAGTGTGATTGTAAAATATGTTCAGTCGTGAAGTATATCTGCTTGAGGATCGAATACGAGAAATATTGCTTGATGCTCAATACAGTTATACATTCTAGTTGATAGATGTTATTTATGTTTCTTTACATTCCTTTCAAAGAATATAGATGAATTATAATCTACCATGGGTAGATGCAATGTTCTCCTTATGAAAGGAGATTACTTCATTCTGTTCATATAGTGAATTATCCTGCTTGTTAATATAAAAAGAACCTTTGCTCAGTTTATAAATGCTTAATTTGTGATAATAATATGGTCGACGGAGAGTTATATCTCTTGCTGGGACAATTATAATTGTCTCACCCCCTTGGGACCCAAATTTTTAGGTGGACATGCACGAGGAGGTGAAGACCTTTTTGCAGAGGAAGAACAATAGCTAAGGCAGCAGTGACAACTCAGGTTGAGTGTACTGTCTGTCATGTCTTGTAGACATGAGTCTTATGTGTCGTCTCTGTACTCTCAGGTCCTTGGAGTTGGTTCGTACTGGTTTTATGATCAATAAGAGATTTTGGCTTACGTGCCTCGAGGTTTTATGTTGCTCATGTATAGTTTAGTAAAGCAACTGTTATATGTTATTCTCGAGATGAGATGTACCTGATATATACAATGTGAATAATGATGTATATAAGGTTTTGGACCTTTCAGTAAGAGTTTTCTTTGGAATGGATCTCTTTGAAAAATGGTTTTAATTTTTAGTGATTTTCATTAATCTGTTGTTTATGTTTAATTCTGCTTAATTAATGACGATTTGTTTGTCAGTTTGGTGACTGTCGTCACAAAGTTTGGTATCAGAGATTAAGGTTCGCTGAGACTACAGAGACATAGGACTAAGGTGTTGAGTCTGTGTTAGTGTCCTCCAGTATACCCTATAGTGACTTCTGCTTATGCAAAAGAAAGGGTGAAGTTTATAATTGACTGGGGAACACGAGGAATACATTTTTGAGGGCAATGTTGTTGCACCAGGAAAGGGTGCAAGGGATCAGGCAAGAGAAGAATGAATGCCTGAGAATTCCCATCATGACCCAATCAGGATAGAGAATCCTATGTTTATGGTATTATTGGGCAGGTTAGGACAACAGTGATGCATATAGTAGACTGGATACTAGCATTACAACCTAGGTTATCAGTCCTCAATGTAGAAACTTTGGGCTTTGAAAAGGTTCCTGAATGACATAGTCATGTTGGAACAGTGGAAAATGTGGGAAGGATTAGCATATGGTAAGAAAATAGACTCTGCCATAAGTATAGACAGATAGTATATATGTGATGGTAATGCCCAAGATGGGGCAATAAGTTGAGAAATAAGGAAAGGTCTCTACAATTCTAGAGACATGTGCCTAGTTGTTCAAAAAAAAGCCAAAGTTTTTGGTGCCATCAGTGCAATAAATGCCTAGTGTACCAGGGCAGTAGCCACTAAGTAAAGGCAAGGGTCCTAACTTTCCACCTATAAGAACCCATGGCTTAGTCTCTACATCAGTAATAAGACTGATAAGACCATGGTACAAGGACAAGACATGTTATAGTTATGGACATGTTGGGCATACTAAACTCTTTTCTTTGAAAAGAAGGGAGGAAATGACTCAACAACTGAGGTAGACTCGGCAGGGCTTATGAAAGTTACAGCCCAATGATGTAAAAAGGCAAAAGCAACAACATGAAATAGCTAGACTCTATGTGTTGAGTCAACCTAAAGCGGTAGATGATTGTGAGGGATAACAGTTATATAGATCATTTCATTTTGATATGCCTTATCTTGATGATTATATGATAATCATAAAAAGGATTACTGTTATAGATTTCCCTATTGATTTTCCTATGGCGACATAGGGAAGAAATATGAGAACTAGAATTTATATTATGTTTAGTATTCTTTTAAATGCTTTATAATTGTTCTTATCCATGTGAAAGAGGATGAGGTATATAGGTAATTCCTGGAGAAAATCCAGGGATGCTAAATCCTATGCTTGTGATGATACAAAAAGTAAGGAATATGAAAGTACATAAAGTGCATACTACCTAATCTCAGTACTTGTATACCCTGGCCAGGTATATAATTATTGGAGATAATGTGAGTATGGAACTCTTAGATTGTTATCTTTTTTATTACTCTGATCAAGTAGTCATTCTGAGACAATCTAGTGAGCATAATGAAACTGGAAATATGGTATGGACATTTGTATCACATCCTAAGTGCAATAAAGCGGAAATCTGAGATGATCTCAGATCAATCTGTGTATGAGGGAAATGAAAAGTATAATCCTCATGATAAAGAGAATGAGAACAAGGGAGGTGATCCTTGTCTGATAAAGCATGTGTGAATAGTAAATATCTTTTCCCATGATGTGGAAATGGGAAATGTGATGAAATCACAAAATGCTCATAAACATGTTAGATAATAATTGAGAAAGGAGTGATGACATGTAATCACCCTTATAATTCCTATGCTAATGGCAAGGAATCTAAGATGAAATGAGTGTAAATGACTATGAACAGTGAAAGTTCATATAATAAATCTTACGAGATAATGATGTCTCCTCTTTGATAAACAACCCTGGGTAATGATGATGATGTGATGTGTTTTCGACACATGTGATAGATACTTAGGTAATAAATTATGGTATCTAAGAAGCATCAAGTGATATGACAAAGTAAAAACATAACTCCTAATTAGATGATTTATGTTGGTTACCTGGAATGGCCAACTGTGAAATCAGTCTAGTTATATAAAATAGCATGGACACCATATGTTATGGGTTTATGCTTTGCATAAACATAACATCAATAGGGATGTATTATTAAAGGAACAATTGTAAAATCATTGTGGGAAATGCTTATCAAGATAAAAATAATTCCTTATAATACCCCTATCTAGATCTGTTAAGGCAACTTATACATAACATCTAAAGATACCTCTAAGATAAGTTCTTAATTGATAAGTAACCTCCCCTTATAATAAGAGAATGTACAACTAATGAGATAGTTGGAACAAGTAGTAAGAAAGTTTAATGTTGTGTCAATAGATTAGATGGCACAACAGATATATGATAAGACTTGTAGTCACAAGTGGGTGACAGAACATAACTCTGGTCTTTCCTTTAAAAGTGAAATGCTAAATGAGGAGTATGGGAGACTCCCCAGAATCAAGAATCCTATCACACAAAGTTGTAAGTTGAGAAAGGTGACAAATCATTGAGGTATGACACCTGAGTTAAATAAGGTATGAATGATGTTTCTCTGACTAAGAAAAGTATTACCTGACACAGAGTTGACTCTACAGTCAATAATGAAAAAGATAGTGGAATATGTGCCCTGTGTGACAGATTCTATGATAACCATGTGTGGAAGAACTTTTTGTTGATCAAAGTTCTATGTCATCTCCATGACATTAAGATGTTATGTGGAGACTTGATGGTATGATGAATCAATAATATCTGTCTTCTTTTACCTGGGATTTTGGGGACGAAATCCTTGTTAGGGGTTTATAACTTGTAACGGCCCTGACCTGGGTTTTGAGGTAACCCTATTTGTTTTGGCTAAGTAAGTTGATTATAACTTTAATATAATCCTCTAAGGTGCTTTTTTATCATGTGACACACTCATGTTTCAAGTTTGGTCCCGATTGAATGTTGTTTGAGCAATTTTCCTTTATTTTGGACCAAAGTGTAATTTACCCAAAATGTGGGGTTGATATGCAAATTACCACCTCTAGAGTGTTCCTGTTTCCTATATGTATCATTTATAGGATAGAGAATTAATGATAACCATGTTTTATTCCATTATAGAAAATGGTAATCTTGGTGATGAAATGACCAAGAAAAAGGGTTGAATTTGGAAGCTTAACTTGAGTTGTATCAAGTTGAAAAGCTTATATATGAGTGCCTATCGGCCATGGAGCCCAAGGAGGTGTCCCATATCATTTTTTTAAATCTTGGAAAAGGCCATATCATTAAAATCACCTCAAGGAGGTGAGGTGTGACGGCCAACAAGTTTCCTTAGAAAAAATGTATCGGCTTGACTTAAAATAGTGATTAAACCTAGATGACTTATCCAAATGGATAAGCAATGGACGAATTTGCATCCCTATATGATCCTCAACCGTTTTACAAGATAAGATAAATGTTAATTCATGCGTGTACACGTGTCACCCATGCATGACACGTGGCACCTACTAGCTCAAAATGTTGACACCTCATTTTTGCCTTTCTTCATGAACAACAAGTATATATACCCCTAGTTTCACCCCTTTGTGCATTTTTGCGACCCTTACCACCCTCCTACCCTAAGGTATCGTGCATAGAGCTCCCATATCATGAAGGGATGTTGTGGTATCGTGCATGGGCCTTGGGTTATCGCCCAAGTAGGTGATATCGGCCATAGAGTGAAGTGTTTTGACTCCAAGTGAGTGCCATATCGTGCAAGTGAGTATCATATCATGCAATAGGGGTGGCATGTCGTTCAAGAGCACAAGGGTATCGTTCATAGGCCTTTGGTATCATCCATAGCAAGTATATCGGCCATAGCATGTTGATATTTCCCATAGCAAGTTGATATCGGTCAATTTAAGTGATTTTGGCCACAAATGAGGGGGTATCGACCACAAGCAAAGTTGTGTCAGCCAAGAGGAAGTCCATATCGCCCAAGAGTTGTAGGGTGTCGGCCAAGGAGCTAAAGAGATCAAAACTTAACCCTGAGGTAAGCTATAGTTGTCTTCAAGCTTGAATTGAAGCATGGAATTAGGGTTATGATCTACCTTTCTTTTCTTCTTCACCAATTGCTTATCCATGGTGATTCCTTATATATGAAGGAGTTGTGAACGAGCCTTGGACCTTTGATAAAGTCATATTCAACCTTAGGAACATGGAGCTTTGGAGCTTGGTGTAACATACTCAAATCTAGGAATATTGGCTAATACTCCAATCTTTTAGGCCCCTACTTGTCTATGTGGTAACCAACCTCCTTCTTTCTCTTTATTTGACATTCTTTTGAATACATACCTTTTAGTAAGCATAATTCACTACTTTACGCTAGAGCTAACTTTGATGGGGACCTTATAACCCTTGACTCATTAATAAATAATAATCATGGAATCTTAGGATGCAATAACTCCAATAATTGAAATTATAGGAAATTGGTGGATAGTAATACCACACTTTTGTCCCGATATGGATTCAACACCATAGTGTGACGTTTAGATATTGAGTGAGAGAACTGAAGACAACTAAAAAGGATTTACTCAATTTGACTATTAGTATAAGTTTAAAACCCTAATTAGGTGACTAAGCATATAATGGGGAAAATACAACACAAACAATCTCAACTACTAAAAATAAATCCAAATCCGTGTTCCTCACACCCAAATTAGCTAACCTACATAATTTGAGCTTAATTGGATATCATATACACCCCTTATAGCAATTTAGGAGATAAATATACAAGTTTAATACTCTTTATGCAATTTATTCGAATGTCACACTCATTTCCCCCCTAAGTTCTGATTATTCGCATGTGATTCTAAGCTGGTCACGTGGATCCTTATCGGGTCGGGTAGATGGAAGTTGGACTTCGTCTCCCACCCCCGGTTTGCCCGCACGTGAGACTTCCAGGCGCAGCTTGCTTCCCTGTGACTGGTTCCACTCGTCGCTCTCCCTCTACACCGGATGAATTCTTACGATTTCTTTGCCATCTGACTCGTTCCTCCCTGCCGAGTCCAATGACCCTTTACTTGGCCTTTGTGGAACCCTAAGGCAAAAATGCCTATTTCTACTCGACAGCAGCCGCCGCTACAAATGTTATACACGCCACCGCTTCACCCCAATGCCCTCTCTTCCTTACGTCCGATACTAGACGCTTTGTGGTGTCCGTCCGTGCATAGCTCGTCGTTTGATTTTGCCTGAGGTCACCTGGGAGAGGCTGTGGGCAGGTCATCTTCTCTGATGAGAAAACTCAAACTTATAGATCCTAGAGACACCTCGGTTCAATCGGCGTCGAGGTAACCATCTACAGACCCCCCCCTCTTTCTTTCAGTGTAATTAGTTTGCCCCAAATCGCTCTATGTGTCTAGGTCGACAAACTCACCGTCGTCCCCTGTTTTTTGTCGCCGCTGGTGAAAGTTCCATGGACCCATGTCCTCGTTTTGGGCTATGGGACTCACCGCGAGCTCGCCTCAGATGGAATGAGCTTGCTTGGGGCCTCGGGAGGGTCTCTGAGACCACCCTTGTATCCGACCCCCACCTCGCCTGCTTCTATCGTGTTGCGGCCGTTCTTGTCGGACCCCCTTTGTTTTCCGATTCTTCGTCCTTGGGATCCATCGTCGCCACCTCCGCAAGGCCTCGATTTGAAACGCACAGCATCATATGTTGTTTCCCTCTTTCCCGCGGCTAGGTTGTGCTGCTTTACCTCTTCGACGCCTCCGTCGAGCTTTGTCCTGACAGTGTCACACCCAGCTCTCTGCTAGGGGCTGTGGGTTTCACAGTGACTAGCCGAAGCTAGCAGGATGGTTCCCGACCGTGAAAGCACCAGGATCGAACACCCTACCCTACTGATCCATGAGCCTCAAGCTCCATTGCTTATCCATGGCATGGGACACATGGAGCTCAATCCCTGGGACGAAAGTCCAGCCTCGCCCGTGGAGATGAAATCAATTAATGTGTCCACCAGAGGCATTTTAGTAATTTGCACATATTTGACCATCTTTGCCCGTGAATAACATGAATGTGTATTACTATAGTACTGGGTAACGCTTCGCTTGATATTTGCATTTCATTCGAGGACATTTTGGTCAATTCACAAGTTTATTTTCCCATTTAATCAGAAAATGACTTAAACTTGTAAAATTCATAAGTAATTATTGTCTTATCCAAATAATACAAATAAATATATTTTTGAAATCAGAAAAGTACGACTGATTTTTTTGGGACAAGTATCACGCCCAGATTTGCAACCTAATGTAGGGTCGATTTCTAAGAAAAACATTTAATGCATATTATATTAATGGAATGCACACATATTATGACTAGGTTGAGACAACCCTGACCCTGTGCGTAGGAGGTGTTACTGAATATCTAGGTTTGATCATAAGGTATGTACATCCTCTATTTTATTTTGGGCATTATTTGACTAAATCCATATACATTTTAATGAGGCATCTCTTGAACTATTATTTCTCTTGGAAATCTATTATTCTTGGACATTTATAACTCATGTTATGAATCTCTTTTACTGCTGTGATTATTAATTTGACATGATTATGGGTCTTTAGGCCCCTCCTGCCTTGTTGCCTTTTTGGTTGGATATTGATTAAAATGATAGTCTTGCCACTCTATTATAGCATGTTGCGTGTTTGACTAGATTATCTAGAATAGTGGTACTTATGTACAACCATACTTATATAGGGTGTGTGTATTCTGCCCGGGGTGTGCGTTTCCACCCTTATTTATTTTTAGGCCATGATCCTATGGTGTTATGGCCCTGTTTTAGGTATATTTAGTCTACATTGTTATGCATGCAAATATTTGCTGTTTTAATGTGAATCTGTGGACGATTGTTATGGCAAGACACTCTTTCATTATCACGCTTGTAATCTGAAATTTAATATGCCTCGTTTCTTTTGTTATATTCCTTTTGAAACTTACCTAATTGCAAATAGCCCCTTTTTCTTGTGGGAACATCTCTTTTTATACTTTTAACCCTTTATAATGCCCAAAGTGTTTTATATGTGTACATACTCAGCCTTTGCTGACCTCTTTATTTTTACCTATGTTCTGGGTGATGTCTCCTTCCACCCAGGTTTAGGTGCATTAAAGATCAAGGTTGCTCGAAGATCATATAAAGAGAATTGAACCTAAGGATAACTTGGAATGGCTAGGTTACCCTCTGCTACTGGCTTAGATGTGCTTAGTTCAAGTTTATGTAACATCACCTTTTATGGTGATGAGCTTTTGTATAATGATACCCTTTGTAACTTTGTAATAGTTTTGTTCCGCTGCTTATTCATTATCATGCTCTGTAATATGTGCCATTTGAGAAATGAATGAAATACCTCCTTTCCTTATTACCATTTTGGTATGTTTGGGATTGGATGGGCTATTTCTTTAATTTAGTGAAGAGTGGATCCCCTGCTGGGTCTCACTCTTTACACTTGGATCTTTGAAGTGGTTCTTAAGGCGGGTTTTATAACTTGAACTCAACCATGTTATTATTCTTCACCTAAATTGTTATAATTAGTTAAATACTTTTAATTCCGAAATTTCCTAAAATAGTTGATGAAATTATGAGTTCTAGTAGTTGCTTAGACCTGTTACCATGAATTATATCAATTAGAATAAAGGTCTAGAGCTTGAAGAAGATGGTGTCACTTTGTAAAAGTGATATCGGGTTCAAGTATAAATACAAGTAGTTATAACCCGATATGAGTATGACTTGCCCGATATGTCTTGCACAAGATACTTGCACGATAGGGAGTCAAGTATAGACTCCATACACGATACAAGGTTGAATTAATACTTATAAGTTGACATGAAACCCTAATTTGGGTAACCCAATATGAGTAAAGAATAGAAAATGCTATTACACGATATGGAAGCCCGATACACAACCCTAGTTGATGTCTAGCCCGACATGGTGATGGCTTAATACCTCTTGTACGACATGGGTAACACATATACACACCTATAGCCCAGTATGGATGATGTTCATACACCTCTAGCCCGATATGGTGGGTGCTTATATACCTCCAATCTGATATGATGAACATATGTACACCTCCGACCCGAGACACCTTGTAAAGGTGAAAGTAAGACACTCTTAGGAGTAATGAGTGTAACACCAAGTAATGGTGTGGATAATACCTTGATAGGTGAAACACCTAGAGTGGTTGATAATGGTTAATCCTATATCAATAATGTCTCAACTTGAGATGAGTCCATATCAATTTATGATGGTTGGACAATTCAAATGTATGACTTATGATCAATACACTACAGAATAAATGTGATGGGCTAGTTCATAAATTATTAGGATGGGAAATACCCTAATACAAGATAAGTTGATGAACTTAAGAAAGTTAAAAGTGATGAGGGAAATGATACATCAAGACATGATAGATATCACATCCAGCACTTCAAGGTTGACGTACCTTGATGCACCTTAAATCCAATATACTTGAATGAGTAACACATGAAGTGTGTTATGTCAATTGTTACATTGAGATGTAATAAGTTTAATGCACTTTGATAAGTGTGGGCTAACATACTTTGAGAAAGGGTTAAGCCAAGTTAATAAAGTCTGATGTAATCATACCCTGGTAAGGATGAGAGAGGAACTCATACCTTGTGTTCATGATTCATTTAATGATAAATGATGAGAATGAATAAGTATGATTGAATACTTATGATATCAATGTTTGCTCCTAGATGCGTGGAGCAATGAATTAGGGTTTGATCATTGATAATATGATCTTGAAAACCTAAATGGTTAATAATGGAAAACCCTAACCCTAATGAAGGGTAATGATATGTAAGAGAAACCCTAATCGATAAGAAAGGGAAACCCCTAACCCTAATGATGGGAAGGTTGTATTTCTCTTATTGCATAAGCCTTATAAAGTATGTTAAATACTTGTATAACAAGTATGATGTGTAATGGCCTTGTGAGCCATGTGAATAAGTTGTTTCCTAGTGAGAGGTGACAAGATGTGTAATGGCCTTGTGAGCCATGTGATAATTTGTTGCCTAGTGAGAGGTGACAAGATATTTAATGGGCCTTGTGAGCCATGTGAGATGCTTGTATAACAAGTATCATGTATACCTTGGTCTGAGGACCTAGAGGTAATAGTTACCTGATAAGTGGTAATAGTGTTCAGTGATGATCTAAGGGTTTGAATACCTAGATCCAGTAATCATGATAATGATGATGTGAAGGGATGAAAATTCCCAGTAATGTGATAAGGGACTGATATCCCAAGTATCACATGTTTTAAAGATTTGAAAAAGTATGTGATAGATGTATTACACCTTTCTTTGTAGCATTTGTTGTGTTTTGATAAAGATAACTTGTTTGATGCTAAAAGAATAATGTAATGCACGTAATATATCACTAGAAACTATAAAACATTGCCTTGACCATAGATCCATCAGTGTCAGAACTTTCTGATCATGAAACGGGTTGCTCCACGGCATAACCCGGAGTGCATACTTTTGAGTATGTGAGGGTGTAAGTACGGACGGTACTATGTGAGCCGATCCCCTTATGATCCCAAAATGAATGGGGATTTGGCTATATGCCCTATCCTGGATCGAGTGCGACTTCGGTCGTAGACTCTGTGTTGAGCACGGTGAACTGGCTCGTGGCTCAGAGTATGGTGCTTGTGTCACCATGACTCAACTGGGGACGGTTGTGTGTAGATGTTTCCCCTAAGAGAGTGCAGTTAATGTTGTGGCTCTAAGCGAGGATGCCTACGTACTCTGGCACAGCTTGTTAGCAGTGATACGAGATGTGCTGCATGTGGTCTCATACTGACTGAGACAGTCTGAGGTCATGGAAACCGACTCTACCATTGACCTTGTATGGTACCGACTTGTGAGAAGTTTGTGGTCGGTTGGAGATGGTCGGGGTATGCTCCATCTCCTCAGGGAATAAGTGTGATTGTAAAATATGTTCAGTCGTGAAGTATATCTGCTTAAGGATCGAATACGAGAAACATTGCTTGATGCGCAATACAGTTATACATTCTAGTTGATAGATGTTATTTATGTTTATTTACATTCCTTGCAAAGTAGAAAGATGAATTATAATCTACCATGGGTAGATGCAATGTTCTCCTTATGAAAGGAGATTACTTCATTCTGTTCATATAGTGAATTATCATGCTTGTTAATATAAAAAGAACCTCTGCTCAGTTTATAAATGCTTAATTTGTGATAATAATATGGTCGGCAGAGAGTTATATCTCTCGTTGGGACAATTATAATTGTCTCACCCTCGTGGGACCCAAATTTTTAGGTGGACATGCACGAGGAGGTGAAGACCTTTTTGCAGAGGAAGAACAATAGTTGAGGCAACCGTTACAGCTCAGGTTGAGTGTATTGTCTGTCATGTCTTATAGACATGAGTCCTATGTGTCGTCTCTATACTCTCAGGTCCTTGGAGTTGGTTCGTACTGGTTTTATGATCAATAAGAGATTTTGGCTTACGTGCCTCGAGGTTTTATGTTGCTCACGTATAGTTTAGTAAAGAAACTGTTATATGTTATTCTCGAGATGAGATGTACCGGATATGTACAATGTGAATAATGATGTATATAAGGTTTTGGACCTTTCAGTAAGAGTTTTCTTTGGAATGGATCTCTTTGAAAAATGGTTTTAATTTTTAGTGATTTTCATTAATCTGTTGTTTATGTTTAATTCCACTTAATTAATGATGATTTGTTTGTCGGTTTGGCGACTGTCGTCACACCTGTAGTGTTGGTTTTCTCTATTAACCGGCCTTATAGGTGGTCCTCTATAGCGTCGGTTAACAGAGAAAACTGACGCTATAGATGAAGTGGTGCCCGCATTTTTTAGGTCTGCTTACTAAGTACATCAGTATCGTCACTTAGGATGATCGGGTGAAGAAAGAATATGTCGTGCTGCTGCTCTCGCGCTGTGCTGTTGCTACCGTGCCCTTCCCACGAGCCATCCCTGACGTTGTCTCCCTTCTGACGAGCATCCCTGATGTCGTGTCCCTTCCGACGGCCGTGCTGCTACTACCGAATCGTTGTGATGTTGCTCGAGCTTGACCTAGCGGCCGTGCTACTGCTACCGAGCCACCATGTTGTTGCTCGAGCTTCTTTCTAACCTATTGGTGGCTCCCTCGACTCGTAGGCGAGACCAGCAAGGAAATTCCGAGCCCAGGTCAGTTTGTGAGTTCCTTCTCTTTGATTCACTCCAATATTTGTTAGGTAGCACGGTCGTGCTGGGAAGCACAACCGTGGTGATGGCACGGCCATGCTGGGTAGCATGGCCATGGTGGCTGAGTTGTTGAAACTTCAAGATTTATCAATCTTGCATTTGTTAATTCTTCCTGCTCTAAAATTGATGTATATTGACCCCTAATTAATACATTATAACATAATTGAATCATGCATTTGTGTTGTTACAGGTGATATTGACTTGTTGTTGACTTGCATATATTTCTTCTTCAGCTTTCAAGTGAGGTATAATATTCTCACTCTCCCAATGTGCTATTAGGCTTCATTTTGATTCAAATCAATCAATAATAAAAATATGTATTCTTTCATATCTACATTTTGTTATCAATCACATATGTAATCATTGTATACATTCCAAAAATATGAGGGTAGACATTGTGTAGTCTCAGATTGACACTTTAGGGTTTATAGATGAGATCATCGATGCATGATGTTTAACTTAATATATAAATATGACAATAATACATTTATGTATCAACTTATAAACCCGTTCAAAATTTAATCATTAGGAGTAAATTTTGGATAGTCCCCGGTCTGGGACTGTTTTTGGATATTTAATCTCACTTAGGAAGTAACTATATAATGTATGTTTAGTTTTGAAGAAAATTTCAATAGGATTTCCTCATTTGTTCTCTGGGTACATGTGTGAGTGGTTATTTACCATTTACATCGGTGTACTTGGAGAACTTAAGGGAAATGATGCTGAAATTTTCTTCAAGACTAAACATACATTATACAGTTACTAGTGAGATTAAATATTCAAAAATGGGATAGGTGGTACACTTTAGTATAAAAGTAATTAACTTTCTATCAATAAAAACTTACAGCTTATAGTATTAATATTAAATGCTTAGTTTTATAATTAATTTTAATGTGATATAGAAAATGGATTGAAGTTGGATGTCTATCAAGAACCATTGCAGTCCAGAGTTTGCCAAAGGTCTTGATGAATTTATCAGATTTGCTGAGGAACATAGGAAACTACCTACAGATAGGCTATATTGTCCATGTAGAAATTGTGGTAACAATTTGAAAGTTGATATTGCTTAGGAAATTAAGAATCATGTCATATGCAATGGGATCATACAAGGTTATAATGAATGGTATTGACATGGAGAGAAATTTAATTATGGATCAGAAAATTTCGATACTAATAGTTGTGGCATAGAAGATATAGATAATGATGATAATGTCAATGATGGACCGATTCAAGATGACCCGATTTAGGATGATATGGTTGATGAGATGCTACGTAGTTGTCGGGACAATGTCATTGATCCACCTTCTTTATTTGCAAACATTATCCATGATGCTGAAAAACCATTATATAAGGGTTGTATTAAGTTCACGAGGTTGAGTGTTGTGATGCGATTATATACTCTTAAAGCTCAAAACCAGTGGAGCGATAAGAGTTTCACTTCATTGTTGTCTTTGTTTAAGGAAATTCTTTGTGAAGGCAACGAGCTTCCAATTTCAACATATCAAGCAAAGAAAATAATGTGCCCAATGGGAATGCAGGCTAAGAAGATTCATGCATGTCCAAATGATTGTGTGTTATTTCAATAGGACTATAGTAATTTGATAAATTGTCCAAAATGTGGTGCGTCAAGGTATAAGACCACAAATTCAGCTAAGGCTAAAAATGGCTCTCCTGCCAAGGTGATGTGGTATCTACCAATAATACCACGATTTCAATGCTTATTTGCTAATATAGAAGATGTGCAAAATTTGTCTTGGCATGGGGAGTTAAAAGCCAATGATGATGGCATCCTACAACATGCATCTGATTCACCACAATGGAAGAAAATTGATCTATTATACCCTCAATTTGGTAAAGAACCAAGACACTTAAGACTTGGACTCTGTACAAATGGAATGAATCCCTATGGTACATTAAGCCGCCAACATAGCACGTGGCCTGTTATGATTGTTATATACAATCTTCCTCCTTGGTTGTGTATGAAAAATAAGTATGTCATGTTGTCAATATTGATATCAGGGCCCAAGAAACCTAGAAATTATATTGATGTTTACCTTCAACCTCTAATTGATGACCTAATGAAACTATGGGAAGAAGGTGCTACGACATATGATGCTTCACGTAAAGAGATCTTTAGTTTGCGTGCTATGTTGTTTTGCACGATTAATGACTTTCCAGCTTATGGAAATTTGTCTGGATATAGCACAAAAGGATACAAAGCATGTCATGTTTGTGAGGAAAATATTGATTCAATCCGACTGAAACATGGTGGTAAAATCATATATCTTGGTCATCGGAGATTTTTCCCACTAGTGCATCCTTATCGAAGGCAACGCAAAACCTTTAATGAGTCAACTGAGGAATGAAGTGCTCCTAAACCTATACCAAGAAATGTTGTATATGATAGGGTGAAACATATTGTTAATGAATTTGGAAAGAGTTCAAGTAGTCGTACTCTTGCATGTGACAAATCTCTATACAAGAAGAGGTCAATATTCTGGGATCTTCCTTATTGGAGATCTTTGGCAATTAGACATTGCTTTGGTACACTATTGAACATACCAGGAAAGACTAAAGATGGCATCAAATCTAGAAAATATTTAGAATTAATGGGTATAAGAAAAGAATTATCAGTGGAGATCAGGGGTCGCCGCACATATTTACCACCAGCTTGTTACACTTTATCAAAGCAGGAGAAAAAGACTTTATGTGAGTGCTTGTATAATATTAAGGTTCCACAAAGATACTCTTCTAATATTCATAGATTGGTATCAAAGAAAGATCTGAAGTTGATAGGTCTCAAATCTCACAATTTTCACACCTTAATGCAGCAAATTTTACCTATGGCTATTCGATCTATATTGCCAAAGCATGTAAGGTTTGCAATCACGAGACTATGTTTCTTGTTCAATGAAATATGCAACAAAGTGATACATCTTGATACTCTTGATAAATTACAGAAAGATGTAATTTTTACCATGTGTCAGCTTGAAATGTACTTTCCTCCTTCATTTTTTTATAACATGGTTCATCTTGTAGTACATATTACAAGGGAGGTGAAGATGTTGGGTCCAATTTTCTTACACTGGATGTATCCATTTGAACGCTACATGAGTGTTTTTAAAGGTGATGTTCAGAATCATTATTTTCCTGAAGGGAGAATTATTGAGGGTTATGTGGCTAGGGAGGTGATGGACTTTTGCAATGATTTTTTGAATTGCAATGAAACTTCTAGCGATCTAAAAAAATTTCCATCACATTGAATCTTATTGTGGCAAAGGAACTCTGGGAGGACGAGTGAAAGGAATCAGTCGTGAGTTGTGGGAACAAACACATTTGTATATTTTACACAACATCGATGAAGTTAGTAGCTACATCACAGAACACAATGATCTTATCAAGAGAAATCATCCGCGATCTAGTTCAATGTGTCTTGTAAGAGAGCATAATCGAACATTTATTAGGTGGTTTGAAGAGAAAGTCTTTAATCAACTATCTAAATCACCAAATAATGTTGCTGAGAACATAAAATGGCTTGCCTTTAAGCCAAAAATGGAAGTCATGTCATATGAAGGTTATGACATAACCGGATTTTCATACTACACAAAGCGTCAAGATGAAAGTAGTGTAGTCCAAAATAGTGGGGTCATTGTTCAAGCTTGTTCGTTTTATTTTGCTAGTGCCAAAGATAAAAGACCACGCGAAGATGAGATGTCATATTACAGCGTCATTGAGGACATATGGGAATTGGACTATACAAATTTCAGAGTTCCTATCTTTAGGTGTAATTGGGTTGACAACAACAAAGGAGTTTTAGTGGATGAGTTGGGTTTCAAATTGGTAAATTTTGAAAAGATTGGTGAGAAAGATGAGCCATTCATCATGGCAGACCAAGAAAAATGAGTATTCTATATTGATGACTTGGCAAATAAAAATTGGTCTGTCATTCTTCATGGGAAAAGACAGTTTACTGTAGATCCTATAAATGAAGAAGAATACTATAAAAAGTATGATGATTCCAACCCATTCTCAATTGGTTTGCCAAGGGTAAATTTTGAAGATAACACCGATGAATACTATAAATGTCAAGACCATGTTGAAGGAATTTTACTTGACTAACAACTCAACCAATACTAGAGGCATGTATTCTTTAAATTATTTATTTTATTATCATTCAAGCACGTAATCTTTTAAATATACATCATATATCATTAAACCACTTGTGCTTTTATTATCACTTATGTTTCTTTTATCATGTATACTTACAGGTTCTAAAATGGCAAGTGAACATGAACATTCTGAGCATGAGCACCATGAGGATGGTAGTGGTGATGCTAAGAAAAGTATAGGTCCCACACTGATGCATAGGTTGCGGGAGCTCAGGGCCAAAGGGGAGAAATTGGCAGTCCAGTTTGATGTCACAGGAGCACCTATTGGGGAACATGCTAGTGCTTTCAAGCATTACGTAGGGGTGATCGGGCGCAGTAAGGTGGCAATAGATATAGAAAATTGGCATGATGTTTCTAATACCTTAAAAAACCTCCTATAGAAAGATATATCTGTGAGTGGAAGTGATATTATTTAAATATGTTTTTTGTTTATTGATTCTAATTTAGTTTGCTTGGAAAGACATATCCTTTTTAAGACAACATTATTGCTTCTTTTGTATGTATAGGGTGTTTTTCATCTAAATGAAAAAGATCACAAGAAAAAAGTGCAACAACGTTGTGGTGTACGATGGAGGGCTTTTAAGACATGTCTCAAAAGGGAATTTATAGATAATCCTAAACAAAAGAAGAAAGCAATAGATGTATATGTTTTTATAGATCCTGAGGTGTGGGAAAGATTTGTTGCAGCTAGGAAATCAGAAGAGTTTTAAGTAATAAAGATTGTGATGTATTGTATGAATCTTTAATTTTATACAATTAAGGAGGTGAATCTTTTTATATATGTTTACCAAGTATAAATTGCAATACCTCATTTTAAATGATCAGGCTATTCATGAGGCCCAAAAGGAAATGTGGGCCAAAAATGTGCATGACCATCGCTTGGGGTCCGGTGGTTATGCCTTCCGCCGCCAACTACAAGAGAAGAAACTCTCTTCTGGAGAAGAGTCTAATACAACTCAAGTTGAGCGTCCACCCCAACACTTGTAGTGGATTGATGCTAGAAAGAATCGAGCAGGTGAAATTGTCAACCCTGCAACTAAGGAGGTGGCACAAAAGATGGTGGGTTTATCACAAATAAGTAAAGAGTAACTCCCACAAACTTAGATTTATTTATATCTAATTGATATTGTGATTTAATATTTTTATTAACTATGAATAGATTGATCTCCATGAGAAAAGGAAGGAAGGAAAGTTCATCCCAACTGGCCGCATGGATGAACTATCAGTTGCTCTTGGTACGGAGGACCATCCTGGCCGTGTTAGGGGATTAGGACCTGCATAGGATTGAAGTCTTATTTTGGCCCTTCGCAATATAAAAGAGGTCATGCAGGAGGTCTTACACAAGAGGAGGTGGAAGCATTAGTAGCACAGAAATTAAAAGAAATAATGTCTTCATTTCAGCCTACTCAACCTTCTCAACCTACTCAAATTGTGCGTCTCTCAGATGATGAGGTACAAGCCCATGCTCCAACTGTAAAAGGTCATGGGAGCACTCCCAATGACCCACCACAACAATCTGCAGTAAGTTTTTGTTCTATATGTTGTGTTATTAGTATGATATATATATATATATATATATATATATATATATATATATATGATTATATATATAGTTGTAGTAGGTATCTAGTTTACCGATTCATATATAACTTATATTATTTCAATTCTAGGTTGGTATGAACTGTAAACTTGCAGTGGAGGTTCCAGAATATAATGTTGTGGCAGCGGGCAAGGTATACAACCTTGGTGGTACATTGCATTGCCAACAAATTACTGATGACATTTTTCGTGTGTCCATCCATCTTGTGTATGACAGAATGAGGAACAAACCACTACCCATACCTAATCCTGAATATAGTACAGTTGAAGAAGAAGAGGGTGCTATGGTGGGTTGACCTAGACACTTGGTTATCAATGACAAGGTATACTTGAATTCTACCATGTTTTTCATATTTAACTACATATATGAACTCATGTAATATAAGTATGTAATTTAATTAACAGGTTTGCAAACCAAAAAGTAAAAATTCTACAAGTTGTCCTCCTATGCCCAAGCCATCTTTTATTCCAGAATCCACATTTGATGAGTTGGGAAGTAAATGTAAATGTTTGTGTCAATACTTAGCCAACCAAAGCTATGGATTACAAATGTTGGTCAATTTAACAAAAGATGCAACTGGGAGGGACTTTGACAGTTATATTTTTCTTGATGATATTATAGAGTTGTTCTGGTATGATTGGATGAATACTTCGATATTAGAAGTGTGGATAAGGTAAGGATCTATCAATATAGAAAATTCCAATACACATTTTTAGCTTATTTCTATATATGAAAATAATTACAAATGTTTTACAACCACCATAAACTTTGATATAAGGAATGGCGTATTCTTAGTTCCTTAAGTCACTAGTCAAGTGGAGACACATATTGAGGATGTTAATGAGTACTTCTCTACTGCATTCAAATATTTTGCTAGTGTGGGAAATGAAATTATCCTAATTCCTTTTAACGTCCCGTAAGTATTATTATTCAATATAATTTTAATAATGAATAAATTTATTTATTTTAATGTTTGTTTTATTCTTACTTAGATCTAGACATTGGGAATTAGTGGTGGTTGTCCCAAAATTGATGACTCTTTATTATCTTGACCCAATGGGAAAAACAACAAGGGGTCACAAACTGAAATTGCCAACTATGGAGTAAGTATAAATTTATTCAATGCTTCAACATGATATTTCTATTTAGAATTTCTATTTTACCAACTATCTTTTAATTGATAGGGGTTTAAAGGATTTTCGTGAAGGTGGAGGATAAATACCCACAAAATTAAAGACATTGATTTTGAAAAATGTCAAGGTAGCTACTTTGACAACTGCTTAGTCTTATATGTATTAATTTTCAACTCTTATATGTCAACTCTAGTCTTATCTCAACTCTGTTTATAGTAGTTTACTAATATTAAGTATAATTCATTATTTGTAGTGTACTATACAAAATAATGGTTGGGCTTGTGGCTACTATGTAATGAAATATATGCAAGCTATTATCAAACAAGCATCACATGACATTCAGACTATAGATCAGGTAATAAAGAATAACATCATAAATTTACAAGTGAGTTGTAGTCATTTTATAAAATATTAGCATGTGCATTTTCGGTTACAGATCTTTACAACTCAGTCTTACACACCTATGGACTTAAATGAATTCTGAGAAGAGTGGTCAGATGCTTTTCTAAATGAAGTCAATATAGCATTGGATTGAATATGTCAGCTCCATTTATGTATGTGGTTTTGGAACTCTTTCATATTTACTTTTATATCTGACATTTAATATCATCTTAGACTTGCAATCTATCATTTTGTAAATTATGATGTGATTATGTGTAACTCAACTGAATATATGAATCATTTTTGTTATGAATGTGTGGTTTGGAATGGTGACAGTTGAGCATCAATGCTCCCCTCTCCCATATCCTAGTTCTTCTTGTTCTTCTGTTCTGTTATGCTTCTGTAGAATTTTTTAAAGAGAAAATTGTACCTTATAGGGTCGGTTATCTTTAAAAACCAACCTTATAGGTATCTCGGCCGTGCCACATAGCACGGTAGTGTTTCCGCGTAGAACGGACGTGTCGCGTAGCATGGCAATGTTGGGATATGGTAGAATGGATGTGCCACGTAGAACGGTCGTGTTGGGATATGGTAGCACGGTCGTGTTGCATAGCACGACCGTTCTACCATATCCCAACATGGTCGTGCTACGCGGCACGGATGTTCTACCATATCCCAACAACTCTATTGAGTCAGTTTTCTTCATATAACCGTCCTTACAGAGCATCTCTAGGGTCAGTTATTAAGAAAAACCGACCTTATAGTGTCTGGTTATCGGCAAGCTCAATCTGTAGACTCTATTGAGTTAGTTTTCATCATATAACCGTCTTTATATAGCATCTCTAGGGTCGGTTATTAAGAAAAACTGACCTTATAGTGTCTAGTTATTAGCAAGCTCAATCTGTAGACTCTATTGAGTCAGTTTTCATCATATAACCGTCCTTATAGAGGATCTCTAGGGTCGATTATTTAGAAAAAATTACCTTATAGTGTTCAGGTATAGTTTCTTTTCTCATTTGGGGTTATCTTTTGACAGCCTCTTGGGTCAGTTTTTACTATATAAGGTCGGTTTTCTTTGGTTAAAAAAATGACCCTATAGAGCAATTTCTCTAGCGACGGCCACTTAAGTGTCGGCTGAAAAGTGACGTTATAGGATTAAAAAATTGACGCTATAGACCATTATTGTACTAGTGTGTATTGGTAGATCCTCATAGAGCCACCCTCTTCCTGGAAGGTCTGAGTTACCAAATAGAGTATGCTTTAATACCACAACTCTCACCAATTTTCCATAAAATAGTAGATAAATCATTTCTTGTTAAATATTATCATGGATAATAATCCTCACCTCACATCCCCAGCAAGCATAAGAGTATATGTAATAATGATTGAGACAAATGTGATCGATGTTCTCTCCATCACCCCTCAGGCAAGTGCCCTATTGGGACTGATGTATAGTATAAAATGGAACGCAAGTGTTATGCCATAAGTGTGACCAACATCGACACATCACTCCTCAATGCCCTCAGCTCAACTAGTGTCCATCCCCATATCAACCATGTGTTCCTCAGTAGCACTATTCGTAGTCACTTATCATCTCAAAAGAACAATAAAAATAATAACACCAACAATCAACAAGGGTGTCATCCACCTATTGGGAGGCGTGTGATCCATACATAAATGTCACTATTTTTATATCATGATTTGGTTATTTTCATCAATAAATGTATCTCAATTGAATATATTTTAGTTCATATTATCCCAAATTAGGATATAATCACTTGGGAATCAATCACTTTCTTTTATACATGTATTTCCATATATTTTGCATGATTTATCATACTATTATTTGGCCCAATTCATTACATATTTACATTGTAGGAAATTACTATTCTAGAGAAAAGCTTTGTGGTACCAACATGGTGTTTGAGTAATTTTCAAATTTAATTTCTAGATCGACAAAATAAAGAATTGAGCTGGTAAAAAGTCAGTGGGTACCAACTTGGGACACTGGCATCCATGATTTAAAGTGTTCAATTAAAAAACTATTGTTATATATTTTAGGTGTTCTTATCAACAAAACACAAGACAAAGTTGTGAGATCTCATTCACTATTTATCCAGCAACTTGGGGACTGACAAGGAGGAGAGACAAAGAGTGAAGAAACCCTATATGGTGACCATACACTACATTTTGATAGATGAAATGATGGTTAATCTTCTCCATATTCTTGAGATCATATCACTAATCTTCTCCCATTTATTATACCTCTAAGTACTTGTTATGCATATTTTTTATTTATGGTGATTGTATGTCATTTATATCAGGCTAAACTTCTGGTCTCTAGGCACCGGGAGTAGGCAGGTGCAATGTTGTAGTTGACATTATAAATCTATTAATATATTTTATTGCAAAAATATGGAATCAAAATATAGTTCTATTTTTTAAGTTTGATCCCCATAAATAATAATGTTAGAGTTTTTGTCGGGGGAATTATGATAAGTTTATTTGATAACATACAACACAAGCGGGCTAACCATTGGGTGGAAATAACTGAGAGATCGATCTTCATCATTCAAATTGGAATAAGAAATTTGATGAAAGTACGATTTTGAATAGTTTGAACATGGCATTGCAGCTCAACAGACGGTAATGTAAATTTCAGGTTGATAATCATAAAGCAACAATTATTTATTAGCAAATAGATAAAAATCAACTACAACTAGCACCGTGGTGAAACTAGTTCACCTAGAGATTATTCATTCATCTTGATTCATGACTACCATTTAATCTATTTTATTTAGTTTTGATTTACTTGTAAGTTTAACTAACTAGAACCATGGTGATTTTCACTTTACTCTAGGGTCCATTTCTATCTAGTCTAATTTTGGATGTAAACTCTAAAAACATAATAAACTGAAAATTTTAGGTAGTATTAGTCCTATTTTTGACATGGTATTAAATGTAAAAAATTTCAAATGTGCTAATATTGCATTATGTAAGCTATTTTCTATTCTTATAGTGCACAAACTTCTAGAATGATTTGGACTAGACATCTTGAAGACATGTTTAATGAATTAGATGAATTTAACCCAATCCTATGGAATGTGATATGAGGATAATGTTTTTAGTCACAACTAAAAAAATGCAATTGTGATATTTTGAGGCAAATTATCAAAATTAATTAGCAATAAATGTGGATATAGTATCTCTTGTTCCACCTCAAATGGCACATATCTTGATGTAACAATTGGATATTGAGTGTTCTTAGGTCACATGAATGCCTCTATGGTAAGCTATTATACACTTGATCTTAAGGCATAGATTGATCTAATAGAATCTTGCCATTTTACAAAAGTTCTAGCTTATCTATCTCTCTACCTTTCCTCTCTAAGTCATCCTTAGGGTTTCTCAAAATAAGGAAACTCAAAATTTTATTGCTCTTAATCTAATGTGTGGATCCCAAATATATGTCGAAGGGATATATTAGGGTTTGGAAATATTCCTAGAAGTAGGGCTAGATTTCATGGAGATTAAAATAATCCACCAAGGGGCTTACATCACATGTTTCCAAAATTAATTAGTGTTCCCAAACCCATTATCCTTATGTCCCTAGAAACCCTATTTTAGACTTTATACATGCAGAATAGTTACCATAATGCCAATATTCACGCTCGTTTTCTGGAAAAATATTTGTGATAGGCCATGTAGGCTCCTTATTCAGTTCCAAAAGTAATGAGCATCTTCTAGTGACACACATCTATGAATAAGTAGTACTTTAGTCAATCATCAAGAGTAACCTTCTCATGGATAATAATATCATGTTATCTAATCCATTTTTACAAGTATAAGCATTGAACTTAACATGCATAAGTCATGATCCATCTGATTTCCTCGAATTATGAGTAGATTAGTAGTTAATACATGGGAGATATATCTCTAATTGAGACGTGTGTGCATATTCTTGCATTTTCTAGTCTCACTGTCATCACTCACAAATTTCCTAATGATTATAGTAATATTCAACCATCTTTGCAGTAACCATCTTTAAGTTCATGTTGAGTGGTACAAAGTGTATAGATCCTCACATTACCATTGTAGTGACTTCATGTATAGGATACATGCATCATCTTCAAGTGAAAACGAATTCTGACATTCATGTAATATCTATGAATCTCTCTTATAACAAGTTCATTTGGTAGAAATTGTTCTGTAACAAGTGTATATGTGTTTGACTTGATATCCACTATCAATGATGTATGATGATTAGTCATTCATCACTAGACATATTAGTCTTAATGTATTTTTTGTATTGGTTCACAATTATATGTAATAGGTATATTTAGCAAAAATCTTTATTATCATCCATACGGTCTCATGTTCAAGTCATGCGCTCAAAGAAATATGGCTTTCAACCAACTATTCTAAGAATTCTAATGATATTCATTCATATTATCACAATAAAACACATATCCCTTAATAATTATAATCAAAAGAATGATGTTTCCATGTTGAAATCATCTAATAATTTCCTTCTAGGACTTACACTCTGACTACTTACTTGCTTCATTGTTGATTTTTCCTTGTCTTAAAGAGTGTAGAAATCATGCCTATTATCTACCATTTGATCCTCGATCTATCCTCTCAGTGTGGTCCATTATTACACATGTGTAACATAAGATACATAGCCTCTCAACCTTACTTTCATTTGATGAATGGCCTCAATGTTGGCATTTCATTATATGGACTGGTTTTATTAGTTTCTCTGTGCTTAGGATCACTTTCACCATTCATGATCTACTCTATTCTAGACTGTACTACTTGAATTCCACCACCCTTCCCAACTTGTTTGCAATTGACCAAACTATTTACTCAAATCTTCATTCCAAAGGAATATGATAGAATCTCACCAAGAAAAGGGTCGTCATTTATAGTACTATATAAAGGTTGCTCCTTCATATTGACCTCTTATAGGAGGTCAAATTGATTTTCAAAGATTCATGGTCAAAGAATCATTGATAGTACTCTTAAATTTACACCTCATGCTTCTTCTCTACCTTATCCTCCAAGATCTATATATATATCCTTAAACTCCCAAATGAAACTTTTGCTCTCTACCACTTCCCTCCTTCTAAGATGATTTCCTCTATTTGGTTGTGGAGTTGTTGTCCAAGGAAGAAGAAGGTGTGGATGTTCTTGGTAGAAGCATCTAGGGTTATGATTTGCTTCCTTTAGGGTTTCCAAAACTCCTTCTTGGTGATTTAGACCTAAACAAGTAAGCATTCCCTTCTTTCCTCTATTTCTTTCTCTGTTCTTCTTCCTCCTACCTTTCTCCAAGTCATAACCTTGTTGTTTCATGGTAGAAGTTTCTCTAGAACTCAAGAATCTACCTTTCTTGCTTCTTCTTCTAGGGTTTGGTTCTTTATGGAGAGAAGTGCCTACTTGATCGAATTCAGATCTATATATGGGTTTTCTTGCCTTCTTTGCTCGAGTTTCTTGCTCCTGTAAATTTTTTCTTCTCAGTTGAGGTGAGTTTTATAACCCTCTTACTTATATTGTTTACTATAATCTTGTTAGCTCATGTTTTTTCTTAAAAATGGTGATTTGAGCATTAAGAAGCTAAGCTTGTTTGGGATTTTGATTTTTATGGTGTTTTCTATTTCGTTTCCAGTTCTAGATGAACATGTAATCATGTTCACCTTCTTCCTAAGGAAGGAGATGATTTAGTTCAAGTTGGTATCACCACCTAGGGTACTAAGCACCTATCAACCGATGGTCCATATTATGGTTTCTAGGTTGTTTTCTTCTCTAAACACATGACCCGATGGTGTGGCCTTCATGACAACCGAAGGTGGTGACCAAGGGTGATGAACGATGGTGTGAACTAATAGTCACACATTAAATCAGTGTTAGGCTCTCTTGGAATCTCAATGAGCAATGGTTTGATTCTCGAATGATGCTATAAATCAATGATGACATTAGCTTAACATCCAATGAAGTTAAATGAATATAGTGTTGATCCTATCAACCAATGGTGACCTAAGATGTCACAACCAATGGTAGCTCAAGTCACCACAACTAATGGTGAGTCAAGGCTTTAGATGTATCTTCAATTAAGCCCTATCCCAATAGTTTCTTTGGGTTAAATGATCCAAGTGTTATACCTATACTCCAAATGATGGTTTTAAAATATGAACTTGATCCAATGGTTAGGATCTAACACTTCTTCATCTAATAGTTTTGAATAATAGATGTAATACAATGGTTGATATTGGATGATTCAACATCTAATGGTTTGTATTGAAACCTATAAGTATTACATGTGAGGTCTAATAATCGGAATTTGATGGTTTCCCTCATGTGATCAATTTAAGGAGGTTGATTGTTGACATGATGACTTGCTAAAAATATAAAATTGATGATGGGTTTTCACCCCCACAATCTATGGTGCATCTTTTATGTTATTAAATAAGGGATGTTTAGAGTTTAATAGTGACTCTTTCTAGGTCACAACTCGATGGCTTTACATATGGTTTTTTAAGGTGTTTACTTATGTAAATAACCAATGATCTTACCTTTTCAACATCTAATGGTTCTGGATGATGTTGTGGTATGGTGATATGGGTTGGATGATGATGGAACCCATGGAGGTTTGCCTTTAATAAATTAGTCTTACCTTTTCCCTCATATGAATAGAATGGATAATAATTGTATCATGTTAACATGTAACCCTAATGGGATATAGCTTGTTATACTTAATCGTAATGAACTCAAATAATGATGGGTAACTATGATCAACCTTCCTTAGTGAAATAATACAATAATGGAATATTTCTTATTTTGGTGGAATGTTAGTATACTATAATCTTATGGTAACATCATGAGTTATGCATGGATCCATACTAGAGAAAGGTATGGAATGTGTTGATGATGTTGTGTCTTATGCATCCAAGATTTATATAGGGATGCTATGGGTTAAGGTTTGTGAATGAATGTTGAACTATAACTTTAAGTAAATTGCCTTGCTAAACCTAACGCTAATGCAAATAAATAATGGTGGTTAATCATGTAATCCTTTCTTGAATGATTAATATAATGATGGAATACCCTTCCTAGCGTTTGATTTAACTCTGATGTGTTGACTGGTGGTCATCATAGCTTCATGATCTACACTTT
This sequence comes from Alisma plantago-aquatica, assembly GCA_963693085.1. Classification (NCBI taxonomy): domain Eukaryota; kingdom Viridiplantae; phylum Streptophyta; class Magnoliopsida; order Alismatales; family Alismataceae; genus Alisma; species Alisma plantago-aquatica. The sequence goes on along the minus strand of OY856412.1, from coordinate 1,406,925,213 downwards.
CTTATGTTAAACTTGTGCACTATAAGTGTGATGATGTCCAATCACACCTAGATTCTTTATATGTTGATATAATAAATTTATGCTCTTAATTGCTAAGATAATCCTGCAATGTTATCATGTGAACGTCTTTTAGTTCTTTAATGCAAATTATGTTGAGCTTGTTTATCACATGTGTGGTGATGTTTGTTGAGCCTTGTTATTAGGCATAGAAAGATAATGATGAACTTGTTGTAAATGATATGATGATCTTGATGACCTTAGGGCATGGTTGAGTCCTGAATGAGGTGTAATCCTCTTATGTTGACAAGGGTTGATACCATGTGATATTGTGCTAAGGATTTATATCATGTGATAGTATGATGACAAATAGTCTCATGAATGGGAAGACAATAGTATCATGTGATGATGATTTGATGATAAGTATAATCTCTTGATTGGCATGTTAATACTGCCATGTGATGTTGATATGAGAAATTATGTCTCATATGTTTTATATCTTCTAAAGTTGTTATATAGAAATGTTTTCTAGACATAAATTAGGGTTTGTATGTCCACTTGTTTGATGCAGCCTTAATTCACCCAATTGGAGATAACTAATCAAGTGAAACTCTAATCATGTAGTGCCTTGTGCCATAGAACCATATTCAGTGTCATAACTTGTTGGATGGTTAAATGAGTATTCCTAAGGGAAACTCAGAGCGCATATTGTTGAGTATGTGGGGGTGGCAAGTTGAGGATATATCCTTGTCATCCACAATTGTAGGTTATGGAGGATGACTGCGGTCATGCCTCAGATATTGTGAAATGTGAAAGGCAGCAGTATAACTATAGGTGCCTCTTATAGAATGGCCATGTGTGAGCCTGTTATCTAGTGCTGTGACTTGTACCAAGGGCGGACTAGTTGTTAGCGGCTTGACTATATGTTATTGTAGTGGTAGCATTGACTGATATGTCACTACCTTTTTACTCGTACTGACTGAGGGGGTGAGATCTTAGGATACCGGCACTCCTAGATCTTTTATGGAATCAAATATCCCTTCGCAGGGGTCATTTGGACTTTGGGTGGTATGACTCAAACTCCCCAGGGCGTAATAAAAGATGTAATACATTTGTGTAGCATATTTGTTTAGGGTTATACACAACGCCTCACATTGGATGATAACCCTTGTTTTCTCTTCTTATATAGATATGATATATAGTACAACAAGAGATGATAGATATTCTTATGATGTAGATGTGCTCATGTTGTAAACCTATTTATGTTGGCAAATATACTAACACTGATATTTAAGATTATGCTGCTAGCAATGTCTAATACTGCTAGCCATGCCTATGTAATTGGAAATGCTTAAACTACTAATTATGCATATGCAGTTAGTTGTTCTATGATGTTAGCTCTACTTATGATGTAGACCGGTTCACGTTATTAAATATGCCAATATTGATAGCCATGTCATGCTACTAGACATATTCATGATGTCAGAGATGCTTATGCTTCTAGATTGTTGGTATTGTTAGTAAGGCATATGATGATAGTCAGATTAATGATAATGATTGATATTTGATGCAATCTTATGAAACATGAGTACATATCTGATAAAAGAAATGGATTTATCTATTACCTATATATACCTTGATAATCATACTTGTTGCGAAGATTATTTGCTTAATTTGTTTATCACACTTGAATTGTTAAATCCGCTCAATTGATTATTAAATACTCCAACTACTCAGTTATTTACTGTTTGATGTGATGTAATCAATATCTATTGGAGAGAGTTATATCTATCGCTGGGACTAGGTTTCACCTCGTGGGTCACCACATCTTTTAGGTGATCAGTAGTAGCAGCGGCAGCAAACCATAGAAGCAAGGAGAATCTGAGGTGATGAACCCTAGAGATAATAGTTTAGTTGTCTAGTGTGTCCTAGAGTCATCCATGTACTCTCAAGTCCGAGTGAAAAGTTTATATATGATGTTTTGATTGAATCAAACTTTCCATAGCATGTTGATGTTTGTATATGTGGATAGTGTTCCTTTGTAAATTTTATGTTATAGCTAAGGCTACAGAGCAGTGGTAAAGGACAGTGAGCATTATATGAAATACAACAAGTTGTAAGGCTTTTATGTAAATGTTTCTAAACTATTGGGAAATGTTGAAATTAGTTTTAATTTACCTTGTTTTCTGGGTTTATGTTTAATTGATGGGTAATCGTGTTTTGTGTTTTCAGTAATCTCATTTAATGTAACGGGTTCTCACAGTAAATTTGTAATGAGTTTCCCTAACACTAATCAAATTAGTTGGTGTTCTACTCATTTAATATAAATTGCACCGATATCCATAGCATTGCCTTTGTCCTTGTCTATACAATTTTGGTGATTTTGCCTCTCATATACCTCATCATCCATACTAGGAATAGAAACGCCATGCGTGTAAAAATAATGGACGTCATCAAAAAATGAACAATTGATATGCCTCTTTCTTTCCTTAGAGTCTTGTAGAGACGACATGACTTAACACAATCTGCTTATCATATCTTCCATTTGGTTACAAACTAATTTGACAAAATGATCATTTGGTATAACCATAGATCTTGAAACTATGTGGAACCCTTGTTCAAATGGAAAGAATGTTGTTGGTGGTGTTCCTTGTTGGGGTTACTGATATTTCATTTTATCCAACACATCATTTTTAGATTAACTTATGCTATAGAAATAAACTTACATAAGAAAGTGCATGACTGTAGAGTTACTTTTTCATTAGCATCTAATCAATGTGGAACTTTATCCATGAACTCAATCAATTGCATGAAAGTGCTATCAAGGTGGTGTTATGTTAATCAAATGGGTTAAGTGCACATTGACCGAAATACATTTATTTTATTTACTCTTATTCTCCCCATAGAAAAATTATACCCATTTAGTTTAATAAGAGCCTATGCGGTTGAAGTGGAAGTGAATCGCATGAACTCATCTAGTTTTGTACTTCATTTGTTTTACCAGGCATGGTTCCTAAGAAACTCTCATGTTTCATTTAAAGGTGATATGAGATAGGGTCATTTATTTCTTATAATGTCTAGTTACTTGTCTTGGTCTCTCCTTTTGGCCAAGTCGGTTGACATAGATCTATGTTGCATGTAAGCCATGACACATAATCTGTTATGAATGTGGCCTCCACACACCTCCATGTGTCAAGGTGGTGGTTGCATGATGCTAGTGAGGCAGCAAACATGTACCACTTGTTCCACAAGGTGGCTAGGGATTACATGAAAGAGCCAAGGGAAGACATATATGAGAAAGAGTTAGAGGTGAAGAGGTCGAGTGGGTGGCCAACCTCTGGACACTAAACTTTAGAAGAATCATTGTGTTAGTGTATGTACTCCATGTCAATGGGTTTTCACTAGTACTTCAAGGACATTGTGATTGAAAGGTAGTAGTATCTGGGTATGTTTCATGGGAGGCTACCTGTTATTCATGATGGTCCTACATTCATCCTCATGATTGAGCTCTACGGTGACTTTTCTATTCTGAGGGTTTCAGTCTCACTTAGGTGCCCACTACTCAACCGTGTATCATCATGCCTACATTGTGTATATTGCCTCACCTTTCTGTGCCCCTAGCCTACTCATTATGTCTCTTTTAATACATGATAACATCGTAGCACAACCCTACTCTTACAAGGTCTAAAAGATGGTAGTGTGCGTTTTCCAGCTGCAAAAGGGGAAGAATGTGTTCATTCTCAGCTGCTTTCAGCTATCTCATAGCTCCCACAAGAGGATGATGTTGATCCATGATTTGCGCTTAGGGGTATTTTAGGTTACAAACTGTGATTTCTCGTATGAAAACATATAAAAGATTATAGTTTGTCGTCCAATTAAACTTAAGTGTAAATGGCCCTTAAAGGTGCAAGCAGCTAGTTCTAATTACTTTAGGGTTGATTAATGTTAAATATGCAGAGGAAAAACAGTAATCAAGTGGCACATTGCTGGTTAGATGTTTTAAGACAAAGGCATGTCAGTTCACAACCCATTCTTTTTAGAGAAATGCTAGAGGTAACAGAAGTTGGACCAGAAATGGGACTTCATTTGTCATCTTGCATGCATAACAACAAAAATGGAGGAAAGTAGTAATGGGGTCCCATTTCTGGTTCAGTTTCTGGTATGTATAGCAAAACTCTTTTTTTATGTTGCTTTCTCACATGTGTATGCTAATCATAACAACCGATATGACAACAAAAATTAGTGCACATCTTATCATATCTATAGGTTTGCAAAAGAGTAGAGTATTACCCATTTACCCACATTTCAAACTGTGTAGGGCAAGATAAGGATAAGCATATCTTTTACCCACCACATATTTATGCTTTACCCACTTCACCAACATCTAAAACGGGTAGAATAAAGAGAAAAATTTCACCCTACCCACTGTACACACTGTTAGTATAGATTTTGCTTGGTAATTTTGTATTCTAATATATTTATTAATGCCTACTAAAAGCGCCAAAATGAATGACCACTGCTTTCCTTACTACTATTTGATTCAAAAAATTTGTTAAACAATTGGAGCATGTCATATTTTTAAATCATATATTAGTGAGAAAAGCAATTCTCAAAAAGGGTAGACATAATTTTAGACTAAATATTGAGTTAATATTAGTATTTTAAGTTATTATTACAAAAAAAAATTATTACTATTTAAAATAGTTTAAAAAGTATCTTGTGTTTGACGTAAGAAATATCATATAAAATTATTACATAAAATATAACATATCCATCTTCATGTTACTTAACCCATTTCACTCTTATCCTATCCGTTTACTCTTGTAAAATTAGTACAAATAAGATAGTAAAAGTTTTCAAAGAAAGAATAACTATCTTACTCGTTACCCGTAACTTTTACCTGGCTAAGAGTGAGTCTTTATCCTACCTTACTCAACCCATTTATAACCGCCCATATTAGTACGGGGATAATGAATATAATAGGGTTAACGAAAGAACGAAACAACACATCTCATTTACGCCCGCAGTTGCTCTCGTTCCATCTTGTTCATTTCCTTGGAAGTTTGGCATAAGTTTACTCGTGCAAAAGAACCCAAATAACAAAGGGAAAACGACCTCAGTCAAGCAACCACAGCCACCAAACAGAACTTTTAATTGTTGCTATGGACCTTATCTTGCTCCAGCTGGATGTCAAACCCAAAACATGCCGGCTAACAAACCGATCAAACAGATCAGTTGAACCAACTAACAAGTACGAACGGCACATGTACTCTTGACAGCTCACAATATGCATTAGACACGTCTGGCAAAGATGACATGTAATCTTGTCCAGTAGTGGGTGAACTAGAAGGTGACCGTCAACTAACTTTTGGTTTTGTTGAATTACTACGTGGACTTCTAACTACTACAAAAAAATTTTGAAAATTGTAGACGATAGGTGTTTACACATGAATATCATCTCATGACAAACGGTAATCATCGGACAACCCCCTTGTCATCTGTTACATTATCCAGCTAGATACAAATCATAATGCTTTTTTCTAATTAATAAACATTATTTAAGAAATGAAATGGTCCGGAGATTGTTTTGAAGAAGACAAAACGAATCATCAAGCATCGTAATAAAGATGTTAAGATAACAAGAAGTTGAAAGAAATTAATCAATAATCTGACTGCAAGGAAAAGCACAAATATTGTACCCATCAAAGTTGGCGTCAAAGCTTCAGCACCATACAACAGAAGTGAATACGTACGAAAACATTCTTAAAGGCAAAGAGACTTTCCGAGAAAGAAAAGTGAGTTTTGCATATCTTCTGCGCTGCTCATTTCAGTGGTGAAAGCACCTTCGCCATTATATGTTTAAGAGCTCGAGTGCATCACCACCCACAATCTCACCCCACCCTATAAGACGCCAATTCTTCGGCTGTCCACGGCTTAGAGCAACTTTATCCTCAGTGCTCGCGCAAACATGCCTTTTAAGTTTAAGCTTGGCACGGTTATGTTTCACAGCAATCACCCTAGCTTTGGTCGGCATAGACGCAATGTTCAGCATTAAAACCTCACCTTTCACCAGCTTAGGGATTGTTCTTTCTTCTTTCTCATCCGCAACGTTTGCTTTCTTCCCCACAATACGACGAAGCAGGTGCACCTTTACCTGTAACAACATTATTCAGTTAGTTTATGGTACATATTAATATAGTTAACAGTTATTTGTCAGAACATTCGATAATTTACAGGTACAACTTACCTCAAGCAAAGAATATACGTTTGGTAGAGAACCCGGTTCCCCAAGCAAGTAACCAACTAATCTGTCTCCACGAGTGAGCGTGGGATCCATAGTGGTTCCAACCCCAATAAGGCCTCCAGGGACAGCAAACTTCAATTCGTTTCGTTCAGCAAACAAAGAAGCGATCCTCGTGCGTATAGGGCTATAACCTTTTACGTCACCAGTCTTCTTGTCTGTAATAATATTTCCTGGACGGATTTCTACTATGTCGTTCAGCTTCAGCACCCCCTGGCAAATAATGAAAAACACTAATGTTACACCTTATAACAAAGGTCATTATATCATATACTACTTAGAAAAACCAGGTACTGAATACGCCTGGTTTTCGAAAATGCTCAAATCAGTTGCATGAAGACAAGTGAAATTACTACTTCAATAAATCTCAAAGCCCAACCTTTGAAATAGAGGCTTCAGGAAAACTACTATGGTTAACTATTTAAAATTGGAGTAATTCAACTTCAATCTTAGGGACCCACAAAAAATTTAGTTTTATTTTCAAGGAGGCCCTTGGCACTTCACTTGCAAATGTTCAACAAATGTCAGGAAGCAAAGAAAGGCAGAAAAGCATGTAGAAATTTTAGATTTATTTACCAGGCTGCCTGCAGATACCTACCAGACTATCAGAAATGATAAATATCCTAATGAACTCATTGCAGAGAATAGCTGGTTATAATAAATGCAACATCACGACAGGCACCTACTACTCTATTACATGTTAGACAAAGGATCCATCAAACAAAAATGAGTTTGCAGTTAGTGACTTCCTGGATTGCATCAAAGTCAAATAAGTAGATACGGTTGAGAACTAGGAAGACATACCTTGAGAATGCTTCCTCCAACCACGCCACCTTGTAGCTCTTTAGGTCCAGCTCCAGGCTTATTAACATCAAAAGACCTAACCAGTCTCATAGTTGCTGGAGAGACAAAGTCCCTCACTGGAATAGGGATTTTTGTAACCAAATACTCACATAACACCTCGATGTTGCATCCCATCTGGGCAGATACTGGAACTACGGGTGCCCCTTGAGCAGTTGTATTCTAAAAATACAGACTTAATTTAAATTTGTGGAGACCGTATGTTTGGACTTCCAACAAAAATAAACCTGGACTGAGACTGACCTGAAGATACTTGTGAATCTCTTGACTCTGTTTTATGGCATCTTCTTTCTGGATAAGATCAATTTTGTTCTGTACGACAATAACATCTTCAAGACGCATGTAATCAATAGCAACTAAATGCTCCATAGTCTGAGGCCGGGGAAAAGGTTCGTTGGCTGCTATCAATAACAATGCCCCATCCATTATTGCTGCCCCGTTGAGCATAGTAACCATCTGTTCATCGTGGCCCTAGTAAGTGTGTTCATATAAGTTACAAGGAAACCATCTAGTCAAAGTCAACATACTAATAAAAGTAGATGGATTATGCAAATTGAACTTTGTACAACAGAAGTGCCATCAGAGCTCTATAGGTAAGCAACAGTTAACCGACGAGAAAAAATTATATTTTGTTTATATTATAAGAAACTTGATCTACAACCATAACATCTTGTATCCTACATTATTAGCAAGTGGACAACTAGACAAAATGGCACTTAATGCCTTCTTAAAATAACATCAAGTATGGCAAAATTTCTTATACATTAAAGGTTCTTGTCATACCGGGCAGTCCACAAAAGAAACGTGTCTCACAAGCCTCATCCTAGCATGCTTATATCCAGGTGCATCACAGAAAGGCTCATCTTTTCTTCCACTTCCACAAGCCCTGCAAACAGGAAGTCATATCTGAATATAAAGTACAGGCCTTAAGTAGAACATTGAAGAATATCTATACGCGATGGTACTTGTAACACATTGGCCGGGGACAGTTTTCATCTTCGCATTTGTATATCTTTGCATTTGCATACCCTAGCTTGATGGTCTTGTTTGCTTTGAGTTCTGCCTTGAAGCGTACAGTCTGCAAAAAGTAAAAGTAGAAAAACGACTCTCTTATCTAGGTTGGTAAAGAAGTTTTTTTGTTTTGTTTCTAAGGGGGTAAATTTGTTTACACCAAAATCTCTTTCTGGTCACGTTTAGTATAATTTTGAGACTTTAACAATTGCATTTTACATATAACATACGGGACCCTGCAGTTATGCTACTTAAAAGATACCCAACTCATGGCTGTTTGCAGAGTGGGAAGTGATGCTGTTGTGCCGTTCTCCCAAGCCTCGTAGGGCTTCACGGATACACTTGTAGCAATGATTGTTTCTTTAGGTGGGCAGAGCGTGTGCAGCAAAGAGAAGTTGCTTTTGACAATATCACCACCCCTTAACCAATGATATCATTCGACAATTTTGGTGTATCTTATCAAGTCCAATCAAACAATAGTAAGAACTTCAACATTCTAAATATACATACATTTACCAAGAAATACTTTTAATTAGTCGATTGTTTACCATGCAATGACAAACTGATTGGTGGGAGTGTTCAACAACAACATTTATACTTCTTGCTAAGATCAGGGATAAACATAAGTGAGATTAGCATGATGATGTAAGCATCTATTGAGCTTATTGTACAACTAACTGAGCTCCTACTAGGTCAACACCAGATACCCTAATTTTGGATTTGAAAGTCCTTCCACTGGAGCTAGAGATGCCAATGCTTTGTATAGCATTACCTAAACACCCTATTAATGATAGAAACATCACAATAAACTTGAAATAAGCCCTAGATGCAAATGAGAAAGGGTTGGCAGATAATAGAAATTTTTTCTCTATCATTATAAAAAAGACAGACCTAGAGTAAAGAATTTAACAAGTGTTTTATAAAAAAGTTGATCCTAACAAGGTTATGACCAGAGTGTAGAAAGTCATTGCACGTGGCACAAAAGGAAACCATCAAGCCATCTCAGCTTCCTTTGTGCAGATGCGTGGATTGGCATATTATACAATTGGTCCACCCGATTGGATCGTAAACTAGTGACAATAACTGGTAGGCTAGGAAGCACAAATACTCCAAAATAGATGTACCCGTCCCGAGTACGTATTGGATACTAGTCCTCCTCGGATACGCCTGGATGTGTATCAGATACTTCTCCAGTCGTGTCCGTATTTTTTTCATCTTTTAAAGAGTGGATACTTAATGGACACATCTTGGATACTCCGGGGATACAGCCCAGACCATTTATATAGAGATGCATACATAAATCTGATTTAATTTGTGAGTATGTGCCTATTATTACTGCCATTTCTATATTTGTTATAATTTTTATTTATTGGCTCTCAAATAAAACTGCAGAGTTTTGGGACTACCACGAATATCAGTGTGTGTGGTAATTATGGATCTAGACAACAATGTTCTGTAGACCAAGTTGACATTCTAATAAAATTACTGCTAGTTTGTGACTAAACGTAACTCATTGTTCCTTTTTATTAGTAACCTGCTATTAGTAACTTGATAGTTTAAATTTTTTATACCATTTTGGTAACTATACATTCGTTCTAAATTTTTCTCTAACTCTTTGGCTCATAAATTAAAATTAGAAGTTCTAGCCACAATGAAATTAGGTTGAATGTCAATTATATATCTGTAGATGCATTATTTTATAAACTTAGTTGATAGTAAAAGAAACCCCTTCTAGACTATGGATCAAATGTATGACAATGGCCATATTAAGTTGACTATATCAATTCATTAGGATGCTTGTTGTTAGGATTTTGAACCATTAAGATGCTAATTCAATACCTTGTACTAATATCATTTGTTGTCCCACTTTTGTCAAAATTTCAAGATCTTTTTGTCACCTAGTTCTTAGGATTTTTTCATGTGTCATATACTCCATCCCCTTGAACTATATCTTTGTTTCATCCTTATAGTATCTAATCTGCACCACGACTTCTATCTATGACTCTATGTTATCCAATCTTTATCACTCTTAATAAAGGACACGCATCTCGCAACTGAGGGTGGTGATCATACCCCTCTTTAAAAATATGAAATATAATCACGGAAGCATGAAAGGGTAACAATAGTGAGTGCTGTTATAACTATGAAAACAAAGAGTACATGGGATTGTATACTAGGAGAAATGCGCACTTGCTAAAGATTCCATCAATAGGACCAAAATTTGTCAAAATTCAGTATAGAACACCTGACCTAACTCAAATGCAACAGATTGTTCATTATCGAACAAAGATCAAAACATGTCATGTCCAAGAAAGATCCCTATTCACTTATATTTATATTTATCTTTGAATAAAATCGGATGGTCTTAATTTTGCATATATATATATATATATATATATATATATATATATATATATATATATATATATATATAGAGAGAGAGAGAGAGAGAGAGTCATGATAGAATACACTTGAATGTACAAATCGAACCGTACACCTCAATAGTGTTTTCCTATATAGATCATATTTATGTATAATCTAATGTATTGATCTTCATTATTACAATATTAATAGGCCCCATACAACATCTGAGCTCATTTGGATGAGTGTAAGTCATTCATCCAAGGACAACAAATCAACGCACAAAACTAATTTGAAATGCATAATTTTTACCCCATTCAGATGTATGACATGTAAGTATCCAAATGAGCTGAAATTCATTCTGTAGGATGTTTTTAAGATATTTAAGAAGATCAACAGTTAAGATTTTTATAATAACTACTTCATGATGGAAAACAATTGAGGTGTATAGTGTCTCTCGTACACTCGAGTGTATTCCAGCTTCACTATATATATATATATATAGAGAGAGAGAGAGAGAGTCAGGCTAGAATACACTCGAGTGTATCCGAAGCGGAATACACTCAAGTAGTTTTTCATGATGCAATATTTTTTTTGAAAATCTAATCCGTTGATCTTCTTAAACATCTCGTGAACAACTCATACACAAATTTGAGCACATTTGGATATGTATAGCTCGTGTTATGAAGACCGCAAAAATTATGCATTTCAAATTAGTTTCGCGCGTCGATTTTGTTGCCCTTGGATGAGTGACTTACACTCATCCAAATGGGCTCAAAATTTGTATGTAGCCTAGTTATAGTATGACGACGAAGATCCACGGTTTACATTTTGCAAAAAATAGCCTTGATATGCAAACACACTTGAGTGTATTCGTGCGATCCGTACACTCGAGTGTATTCTAGCCTGACTCTCTCTCTCTCTCTCTCTCTCTCTCTCTCTCTATATATATATATATATATATATATATATATATAGAGAGAGAGAGAGAGAGTCAGGTTTGAATACACTTGAGTGTACAGATCGCACGAATACACTCAACACTCAAGTGTGTTTGTATATCAAGACTATTTTTTACAAAATGTAAACCATTGATCTTTGCCGTCATACTATAATTAGGCTACATACAAATTTTGAGCCCATTTGAATGAGTGTAAGTCACTCATCCAAGGGCAACAAAATCAACGCGCGAAACTAATTTGAAATGCATAATTTTTGCGGTCTTTATAACATGACCTATAAATTTTCAAATGTGCTCAAATTTTGCGTATGAACTATTCACAAGATGTTTAAGAAGATCAATGGATTAGATTTTTGAAAAAAATATTACATCATGAAAAATTACTTGAGTGTATTCTGCTCTGAATACACTCGAGTGTATTCTAGCCTGACTATATATATATATATATATATATATATATATATATATATATATATATATATATATATATATATATAGGGCCCATCTTTATTGCCCGCGCGGGTAGCTACCCGCCCACCCTTCCAACCACTTTTTTTCAAAAAAAAAATTCGCAATTGTAGAGGACTATTTTGTCTAGCTCTCCAAAAAATTTTAGTCAAAAATAATATCGTTTGCCCCTCCAAAATCAAAAAACCCGTCCTTATATATATATCTGTTGTATATTTTGTACAGAGTTACTCTTTTATTCGTGTAGTTACTTTCTGTTCACCATAGTTACTTTTTTGACAACAGAGTTACTTTTTTGGCCAGGAGAGTTACTTTTTTGGCTGCCGGGTAGCGAAAATCCAGGCTACCCGTGCGGGCAACGAATGAACACCCATATATATCTATATCTATATATATATATATATATATATATATATATATATATATATATATATATATATATATATATTAGGTGTTTTTTATTTCAAAAAAAAATTCCGTATCCATGTTGTACCCATATCCTAAATTTTTCAAATCATTTTACTTGTATCTATATCCATGCTTTATAGCAGGTCTGTTAGTCTCCAGAGTAAAAATAATTAAAAATTGGATCGAAATCGATAAACTGGTTCAATGATTAATCAGTGGAACTGACATGAGCAGCCAGAACCGATGAGGTCTATGCTACATATAGGTCCTATACCAAATGATAGGCACATGGGAAACAACATGTTCCTCCAACACCCCTTAACCCCTTTACTAATTTAAGGGTTGGTTTTATTAACTAATAATTGATAATTAGATTGATGATGGTCATGTTGTTTATACATTTACTGCTACTGTCTCTCAACACATTTAAATCAATCTATTACTCCCTAACCAGGGTTTTGAAACCCGATCAAAGGTCAATTGAACCGGTTACCGGTTAGCCCGCCACGTAGTAGCAAGTCTAATGGATGGGATGCGGCTGAAACCAGTTTTTCGCCAAGACCCTTTGGCGCGGACCTCAGTGACTCAACCGGGTCTTCAGACTAAAATAATAAAAAAAATATGTCGGAATCGGTAAGCCAGCTGGTCGAATGATTAATCGGTAGAACTGACATGAGCAGCCAGAACGATTCGGTCTATGCTACATATAGCTCCTACCAAAATGATAGGCCCATGGGAAACATGTCCCTCCAATACCCCCTACACCTCTACTAATTTAACAGTTGGTTTTTATTAACTAATAATTGATATGCTCATATTGTTGCTATCTCTCAACACATTTAAATCAATATATTACTCCCTAACCAGGGTTTTGAAACCGGATCGACGGTCAGTTGCAAGTCTAACGGATGGGTGCGGCTAAAACCAATTTTTGGCAAAGACTCGGCTTTGGCGCAGACTTCACTGAGTCAACTGGTTCAAACACCGACCAGGTGACCAAAACATCAGGTTGCACATCAACTTGCTAACAAGCCTCTACAACACATTGTGATGTTCAATCTATCATACTGTTCTTTAATATACTTCTTCGGTTGATAGTTGATACAACACCTATGTGCATTCCAATGCATACCTTCATACCTATAGCAACTTAGTTCACTCCAACACGTTATTACACAACATGTGACAAAGGACTAAGTAATGGTTTCAGTTTTTTTTTCCCTTATATGAAGGTCAGGATTTGGTTTAAATTTAGTTGTCTTGTTCCTCTAGTGCTCTGTTGTATCAAGATCATAATAATTTATATCCATTATGTAGTAGGAATAGCAAGTGGTGATGTGCTCATAAAGCCTCCTGGCCCTACCCTCTTATTGATCATCTCAGACACCAAAAAGAGAATACACGATGGCTGGAGATAAATTTTCAGATTGTCAGCTACGATAACATCAAAACTAATATATTTACAGCCAATGCGCATACCAATCTATTTATAAGGTAAGATTGAATTCATAACAGCATTAGATGCCCTGATATTGCATATTTACTCGAAAAACAACTAACCAGGATACAAGCAAATTAACCATATTGTATTACGAACTTATCTCCAAACAACTAAATTTGCCTATAAATTGGCTCAATTCGTTAGAAGACGTGGTAATCCAAACAAACTCCCAGACTTACTCCACATTGTATAGCCCCAAGAATTCATGTTGGGCTTGGCATTCAATCGATAGAGTTAATTGTCAAATGCTAATACACATAAACCCATCATAATTTTATGGCGTGTTTGGGACTTATTTGAGGCATTAAGTAGACAAATCTCAATATCTCAGTTGATCTAGAATCCAAATGAGTAAGAAAAACAGAGATTCATAGATGATTCGGTCATAGAGATCATTATACCAATCTTAGGCATCTGGGAGAAATTGCTGCTGATTTTATATATCAATTACGTTTATAATGAAAGAGAGGATGAACAAGGATAACTACTTATCAATTTGGAGGATTAGATTTTATGGCTCCTCAAAATTTTAAGCCAATCAGTTTCAATTCTGACGAAGCCTTCACAGAAGGGGGCAATAACAGTGTGTATATGAAAGATGAATTGACAGACGGAGAAAACTGCCTTCTGAATTGAAAATTATATTATCTAAATTGTAAATCGTCCAAAAGAAATAGTAAGTAACATGAACATCAAAGCGGATGTAGGGCGCACCTGAACCCCAGATATTGCCTTCACAAGTGTGGATTTCCCGTGCGCCACATGACCAATTGTGCCTGTAAAGCAGAATAACGAGGACAGTTTGGCATCTTTTCGGTACAAAAGATGCAGAACTCCGAGATCGTTGGAAGCATTTGAGGCATAATATATGTAATGAGAAACCGCAAGCGATCGCAAAATCGCGAGCTACCCATTGCTATTCGGAAAGCCGGAACATACCAATGTTTATAGTTGCCTGGCAGGCAATGACCTCAGGAGATAACGGATTGAGGTCCCTGTCCAGGGAGCTCAGCACGCCCGTATCCTTGTCGTCGTCCATCTCCCTTGGACTGATTCTCCCTGCAGAGTATACAAAAGCCTATTTGGTAACACATAAAATCAAACGGAAATACCCCATTTCAAAGAATTGTCATGTCCAGAGAAGCCCAAGCCGAAAGTACCTGTGCTCGAAGTTATGGGCGCAGACAAAGTAGACGACGATTGCGAGGACGATATGATGGAATAGCAGGTAAAATTCCTCACTAATATATGCGTCGATTGGAAAGGTGATGGAAGCGTTCGTACAATCGGCAAAGGGAGCCATGATGACAAAAGCTAAGAGCAAGGATTATCTGCGGCAACTTCTCAGGCTTCCATGGTGATCGGCGGCTGTGGGAGGAAAGGAGGAGGGCGCAGTGGGGTTTTAAAGGAGCGGGACAAAGGCGATGTCTGGAAACGATTTTTACCCGATTTGGAGACCCGGAAACCCATTTGCATCGCCCAGCTCATGCACCGGCCCACGAAAGCGAATCCGGAAATATTACCACACAGTGTGGACGCATTTATTACCGATAGTTTCGAGTCATCCCAAAAACTAGCAAATAATGTTCCCTTTCATAAGATTTACATTAATGCCTTTACCTGCTATTCCATTGACTTATCCAGAGTGCGTAAATATATGTGAAATACGATTCCTGAGTTGCCTATTGACTAAAGTGGGAACAAATTCCTAGCTAACTAATAATATTTTATAATATATTATATGCATTAGTGACAACTCTAAAGGCTTTACCGTCTTTAGTTTATGACAAAACAATCATATTGATTAATGAATTTAAGAAACTTATTTGAATCAATGATATGTCAGTCACTAAATTCTAAATTTTGGGAGCTGAAGTAGAGTTCTTGGAAATTATGCTCTACTTCATATTACAACTTACGAGAAACCAATCAGACTTACTGATCATTTATTTGATAGAGATTCATAGGGAAAGAATGGGGTATGAGAGAAAATAAAAAATCAATCCAGTTTTTACCACATTTACAAGTAGTTAGACCAATTTGAACATGCATTTGTTGCAGCTTTGTGTCCAATTTTGTAGTGTGAACGCAAAAAATGGGGTTTATAGTTTTCAAGTGCCTCTTCAGACGATTATTAAATATATGTTACAGTAGTGCATGACAATATATATATATATATATATATATATATATATATATATATATATATATAATGATTGACAAGTTATATATAATATTGAATATATTTTGAAGTATTCGTGATTGTCTTGAACGTGTCAATCTTATATTTTCTTAATTTTCATTTGGACATTAATTTACTAAGTCAGATACATAGGTCCCATTCGACAACGCATCCAACAGACGCCTAGCAGTTGTGGGCAGCGCTCAGTCCACCCGGTCAGCTCTCATCACTCTAATTGAAACATAATTTGACTGATGTTGGGATTTTCAGTTCATTTTTCTACAGAAACCGTCGGTTCCGTCGGTCGGTCGCTCAGATTTCATCGCGCCAGATTGATGCGGTGAGTTGTCAGCGATCAATGGAATGAATTCAATACTGATGTTTTGCTGAACGGTGCCTAAGATTGATAATATTCAGCTTCAAATCTAGCCTTTCCCGTCTAGGTCAGATTTATTGGTCTAGACATAACTTTCAGACAACCTTGGCTATTTTTTAAGGAATAAAAAATGTGACAAAATCATGGAAAGACGAGATACATAAGGATTGGTAGAGTAGGTAATGATATATAAAGAAATATAATATAACTCCCCACTAACCCGTATTTTGAGCATCTTCTTTATGACGTTTCCCTAGGAAAGGAAAGAAGGAAGATGGATATATATATCAGGATAATTAATAGACAAATAAATGAATGAGATAAAGATAGAAAACAAATGTGAAGGGATAAAAAGTGAACATAAATTAGCCGATATAGAAAGAGTGTGTGTGTGTGTGTGTGTGTGTGTGTGTGTGTGTGTGTGTGTGTGTGTGTGTGTGTGTGTGTGTGTGTGTGTGTGAGAGAGAGAGAGAGAGAGAGAGAGATAAGTAACTATATAATAAGTACAACACAACACCCCGCTATCCGGTATGCACTCCTAGAGTGTGAGCATCTTCTTTATGATGTCGTTTTAGAAATGGGAAAAGAGGGAAGATGGATGAAAAGCAAAAGGACTAGAAGAAAAAAAAATGAAGTATGAAAATAAATGTGAAGAGATAAAAAGTTATCATAAACGAGAACATGTAGATAGAGTGTGTGTATGAGAGATAAAGAATTAGAGAGAGAAATACATGCGTAGATGTGTATTTTACATACGTGTAGGGGTATTGCCATACTTTGTAGGAGTATTATCGTTATTGGGCTCAAGTATTGTAACTATTAGAATAAGATACTCAAAAGGAATATTTAACGCATGAAAAATAAACAATCTACATGAATTGAAAGAATACACAAGTAAATGTATATACACCACATAATACAAATAAATACAAAAAATTGCAAGTAAACACCAATACACATAATATATTGTGCATGTAAATGTATAATACACATCAATATGTATTTTATTACTTTTATAGTTCCAAATTATAATGGAAGTGGTATATAATTGATATAGTGATGAAACCCTTGAAACACATTATAAATAGGCATCCATTGCCCAACTAATAACTACTTTGTATCTTTTTCTCTCACTAGAACACCATCAAAATTTAGTAGAATGGAGAAATGAGAATAAATAAATTAATGCAATGAAAATTCATAGAGAATGTTGGAATTTAAGAACGTGTTGTTTATAAAGACATTAACGAGAAATATGTTGACAATTGTTGATTGGGACTATATATAGACGATTGAGACTCGAGTAAATTGTGAGTGGCCATATATGAGGTGATATTTGAATCATATGTGAATCAATATGGGAGGTTCCAATATTCAATTTCTGTAATATTTATAAGTGATTTGACACTTAAGTATGGAAAATTTTAGATATTAGACACGTCTACCTTAAGTTGTTGTTTGGAGATAGGTATGCTCTATTGATTTTGAAGATGAATATGACAAACTCACAGATTGGAATATGATCTTGTAAAAATTTGAGGCAATTTGAAGTTGTTTACAAAGAAAAATAAATCTATTGAGAAACCCATATTATGTAAGTTTCTTACGTATAAAATTAATTTGAGATTTCCATTTCAGGAATTTAATGGAAATGTAGCTTGGATTTTTTCTTGTTTAGATAATAGTTAAATATAGCAGTGACTTAAATTTGTGTATTCTTGGGTTAACATGATAAAGAACATGTATCGTATCAAATTCCATTTTTATAATACTATAACCCTAATTTTGTGACTCAAAAATCCAGTAGGATTAGCTATTAAGAAACTACCAAATGATGTGCAAAGAAATTCATACTATAGCTCATTATAAATTAGTGAGACATGACTGAGAATATGGTAAGTACATAGGTGCTAATCCTCATCCTAGATACCTACGACCCTAATCATGTCTTAGATCAAGATACCATGAATTGATGATGATATGGGTCTATTGAACTTAACTATAGAGTTGTTAATGTTATATGATTATACCTGAGGGATAATGTTGAGTTAGACCTAAACCCTAGTTCTTACTAACTAGCCCTAGCTTACACATATATTGTTGGTATGTATGCCATGAGAGCCAATCATGGGATGATTGGTGGGATACATTAAGATTGATTTGATAAAGATCAAAGGAAAGCTTCCAATTCTTTCTGGTTCTATCATATGAGATAATGATATAACAGATTGAATGTCTAGAGAATGACAGTACTCAATGACGTATGCTTTCAGGTTAAGGACTTGAATGATGAGATCATATAGATGCTAAGAGTTTGTACATTTTTATCATGTCCCTAGTCGGATGTTATTGTGGAAGGTAGATAGACAACAATGACATACAAGACTAGATTGTGGTGTTGGTTGATGACAGAATCTCATTAGTCATGATATGGAGATATCAAACCAAACACATAGGTACTTGTTAGAGAACAAGCGTACCAGATAGACCCACTGTGAGTTTGACACATGGAACCATGACATGGTAGTCACAGTCAGTTCTCACAGTGATGGTGGTGAGTGTGATTCTTTGACCTGAAATCACTACACTCAACACATGTCGTTGGGTACACTTTGACATCATCAAACGCAATCCTAAAACATGGGTTGTTATAAAGGTGATGATTGGGTGGCTTTGACACATGGGGCTTTTGAGGGGTAAGTGATAGATATGGGATTTATCCCTCCTAAGGGAGTTTGATATCCATGGCCACTTGATGAGTAGGATTGAGATAGGCGTGCACACATGTGTGAACTAGTATGTGATATTGATGTCATACATATCTCCTCCAATCTACTCTGAGATTAAGAAAGTGAATGAACGTTGACAGGATGACTGTTCCATGCCTTGAGTTCATTCGGGATATCAGTGACAAAGGAATTATACATTCACTATAACACCATTCACGGATTATAGGATTGAAAGTTGTTCTCCAACTTTCTATTTCACTTGGGTAGCACTGATGTGTGACTAGGCACCGCTCTTTGCTTGTGAAGTCATAAGTGTTATGGATTTTCACTGCCAACGTGAAATGGACCTGTAGGGTCACACACATAGGATTTAACCTGGAAGAGGAGTTTATCCACAAACGATGTTTAGATTGATTACTAAATGAGTTTAGTAGTTCAATTAAACACTCAGTCAATTGATAGCTCAGTATCATAGTGTTCAAGGTGTTGGACCGATTGATTAGAGTATCAGATTGATTGAAACTACAATTGACTGATTTGCACAAGTCTGCTGCCCCAAGCGATCGGCTCATGAGATGAACCGATCGGCTCAGGTTGCTGAACTGGTCGGCTCAAGTTGTGAGTCGATCGACTCATGTGTCATGAGACGATCGGCTCAATTGTTGAACCGGTCGATTCATGTGACCAACCGAGATCGTTTGGAAAGTCAGAAGACTATTTTGCAAATACAATTTGTTTCACTTGTACAAATTCAATTTGGACAAGGATTAATATTTGATTAATCGGAAACAAATATGAAAGTCAATTTGATTGGACCAGGACCACGAACCGATTGGCTCAGAAGTGAACCGATCGGCTCAGGTGTCCCAAATGATTGGTTCAGGTGTGAACCGATCGGCTCAGCACCCCAACCGATCGGTTCAGGTGGCGCAGTTGGTTGTTTTGTGGAAAATCTCGAACCCTTCTACTCCTGTTTAATCCCGCATTGCCCGGGGTAGAGAACCATGTCCCATGACCCTCCTATATATAGGGTAGTGGGGGCTTCTCAGGTACAACAACTCAAAACACCAGTTGCTCTACAAAGTTGTCGTTCTCTCTGGTTATGGTAACCGAGAGAGCCCGAGCAAGTGCTACCCGATAAGGGAGGCACAACAAGGGAAAGACAACTGCAAAAAAGTGACTGGTGGCAGGAGAGTGTGTTGGTGACTAGTACGTCGACAAGAGGGTGAGACTCCTTCTAATTCCTTGTGGGACAAGGAGATCGGAGTTCTAGGTGGTCTGTGTGGACTACTTCAGAGGCGGGAGACTTCTGTCGCTCGGAGGACAGTTGTCAATCCCGACAGTCCCGGTGAGACCAAGAGCTGCACCAACACCGTCCAAGACCGGAGGTGAAGACCGCGCAAGCCGCGAGGTAACGTCGTCGAGCAAGCCTCGGGATAAGGTATGCCTCTAAAAACCATCTTTCCTATTGTATAGACGTTGACGTGATTCCTTTATAGTGGGTTCGGGGAGAAGAAATTTTTTGTTTCCGATGCCTTCTCTATCTCCCCTAAAACCCAACATATATGATGTAGCATCAATCATAGTGATGAACCTAGGTGGTATAATGCCTTGACTTAGTAAAATAACCTCCCTTGATGCGCTTAGTACTCTTATGCTATCTAATATGTAAAATTGAGCTCATATGTTGAATAGTATAGGATATATACTTCACTAGTACACCTTTAAAAATGATAGGATTATGAAAGCATGTGGGTTAAATCATGTCTGGACATATATATTGGATGTGTAAGGTCTAAAATTGTTAGTAGGATACAATTGAATGTTTGACACGGTTTAGAAAACACTAGATGTGTTTATTTAAATGATATTAGGTTAAGTATGTTTAGAGAATAAATGAATTGAGATAATATTCTTTCATTTTAATTCATTCATGAAACACATGTGAGATGATATGGAGCCAAGACATGGATAAATCCTTAATATTGAAGGTGATGGAACTTTTAATAATGTATAATTGGATAAGGATATAAATGGAGTATAATAATAGATAATATCAAACTCTAAACTATTGTTCAATTTAATTCGGCATGTATTATCTATCTAAAATACCTAAATTTTGTATTATCGAGATAATGCCTACTAACTTAAAAAATAAGATAATGCCTAAAGAATAATCTAGTAGTAATCTAACATTGGTTTGATCAACCTAAACCATTCATTTATATAATAATATTAGTGTTGCACAAGCATTTTCTCATATTTAGACCATAACAGAAATCACTATATTTGATCAATAGAGTTGTAAAATCATCTTCAACCTCAAATCAAGTAAGGGCTTTACTTTCCCTACTTGCAACATGTAGTGGGGTGGTTTTCACATGTGTTAAGCACAGGGGAACCACTGCCCCATCCACCTCATGCTCCCTCCCGTCCCACCTACCACCTTTTGTCCCAACCTGTCACACACCCCCTCCCATCTAGCTGAACTTGTTTACCTCATTTAGGGGAGAGAAAATGAATGAAGAGAAAACTAAAGAAGAGGAGGAGGGAAGTGATGGAAGAAGGACAGAACTCATGAGGGGGGAGAGGAAAGTGATGAGGGAAGTAATGGGAGGAGGGGGAGAGGAGGGAATTGATGGGGGGATGTGAGAAGAGGGAAATAATGGAAAATGAGAAGGGAAATATGAGGAAAATAGAGAGAAGTAATGAGGGACAAGGAAGTAATGAAGAAAAGGGAGGGAATTAAGAAGGGAAGAAAGAAGTAATGAAGAAATGGTAGGGAGTAGTTAGGGAAGTAATGGGGTGAGGAGGGAAGTAATGAGTGAGTATGATGAAGGAAGTCATGAGAGTTAGGAGGGAAGTGGCCAGGAGCATATTTTGCACCACATTAGGTCGTTGTTTGCCTTTTTTTGTCACTCTGTGCCCATTTTTGCCTTAGGACGCCTAATTTTGGTCATTTACACCCAATTTTTGTCACTCGCACCAGTTGTGGTCAATTCTTTCGTATTTTTGGTCTTTCGGCGCCCACTTTTGGTCAATTCACATCCATTTTATATTTCAATGCCCACGTTTGATTTATTTGTGCTCAATATTGGTCTTTCAGGTCCCACTTTTTGTGAATTTGCTCCCACATTCTACGCCCACTTTTGGTTATTTCTCACCCAATTTTGTTCTTTTGGCACCCACTTTTGTTCTTTCAACACCCACTTTTGGTTAATTTACATTCATTTTTTTTATCTTTCAATGCCCATTTTTTGTTATTTTGTGTCAATTTGGGTTCTTTCAATGCTCACATGTATAGTAGAGAAGTTGGCACATGTGTATGTTGATGAGATAGTCCATATGCATGGCATTCCAGTGACTATAGTTTTTTATAGAGGTCAATAGTTCACAAGTCATTTTTGGGAGTGTATGCATTCAATAATGGGAACACGAGTGAGGTTTAGTACAACTTTCCATCCACAAACAGATGGCCAGTCTGAAAGGACTATTCAGACTTTGGAGGATCTCTTGAGGGCATGTGTGTTGAAGTTTCTTGGGAGTTGGGATATACACCTGAGACTGATACAATTTGCTTACAACAACAGCTATAAGAGAAGCATATATATGGCACCTTACGAGACTCTGTATGGGAGACGTGGTCAGTCTCCAGTTTGCTAGTATGAAAGTGATGAGTATCAACTTTTGGGTCATGGGCATGTACATCAGACTGCAAAGAAGATTAACGTAATACAACGACAGTTGAAAGCAACCCAGGATAGACAAAAGTCTTATGCTAAAAACATCATAGACCATTAGAATTCCAAGTGGGAGACAGAGTGTATCTCAAGGTTTCTCCTTGGAAAGAACAATAATTGATGGGTTAGTGCCCTAAAGATGATATGATCCAATTGCAATTTTAGCTCAACATTCGATGGTGTTCAATGATGGTAGTATTGACCTCAACAGCTGATGGTGACATAATGTGTCACAACTGATGGTGGTTTAGGTTACCACACGATGGTGTAACTAAGTATCATGAGTTGCTTCAATTAAGCCCTAAACCAATGGATTCTTGGTTCAATTAATTCAAGGATTAGACCTATACCCCAATTGACAATTTTGAATAATGAACCTGGTCCAATGAATGAGATTAGATGCTTCAACATCCAATAGATTAGAAGGAATCTTATAGTATAATATGTTGGTTCTAATAATGAGAATTTGGTGGTTTAATGCCCTTAATTTGTAGTCTTACCTTTGCCCTCGTATGAATATATTTGATAAATCACCATAACAAGTGGATGTGTATCGTTGGTGAAACATGGCTTGTTACACCAACTCTAATGTGACTAAGTGGTGCTAATTGATTGTAATCATCCTTCTTAAATGATTAAAATGTGACAATGAAATACTCTCTTCTTGTGCTAAAAACTTAATATGATGATAGTTAAACATCATAGTTCTTGCTATGTTAATCCTATATGTCACATATGTGATTGATGATTTGTTGAGCCTTGTTATAAGGCATTAAAATACAATGGTGATCTTGCAAGAATTGATGTGATGGTCTTTAAGACGTTTGGGCATGATTGAGCCCTAATTGAGGTGAAATCCTCTACATGATCCAATAAAGGTTGGAACCCTGGAACTTGTGATAAGAAATTGGTACCTTGTAATGGTATGATGACAAGTGTAGTCCATTAATTTGCAATGAATGATAGTGTGACACATCATTCGAATAAAATGTTATTAACTTAGTGGAAGCGATCACTAAGCAGCGGATTACCGAAAATCACTAAAAATTAAAACCATTTTACAAAGAGGTCCACACATAGGAAAACTCTTTCATAAAGAACTGGAGTAATTTAATTACATATTGGTTCACAAGTACATGTCATGTAGCATCTTTTTCTGAGAATTACATGCATCAACTGCTCTGTTAAACTAAACACATGCAGTATAAAATCTCGAGGCACTAAGCCAAAATCTCAAAAGCACTAACTACTACTCCGAGGACCTGAGAGTACAGAGATGACACATAGGACTATATGTACACCTATGCAAGACATATCAGCCAGTGTCTCCACCTGAGAATTCACTGTTGTCCTTGTTGTTGTTGTTGTTGTCCTTTACCTACTGAAGGATTCATGCCTCCTCATCTGCGTCCACCTAAAAATGTGGTTCCCACGGGGGTGAGACAATTGTAAATTGCCCCAGCGAGAGATATAACTCTCCGCCAGAAACATTATTATTGCAGATTAATAAGATAAATCTGAATAGAGGAATCATAATTGTTTAACAACAGTTAATTCATTGTCTAACATATTAGAACATTATTCTTATCTAAAGCATTGCAGCTATAACCTGATAGAGCAGCATGTCACTTATCTAATAAGGAATATGAAGAACAAGTATAACATTTATCCGCTATACTAAGCAGGATAATATCAACTAATGTTTCTCGTATTTCAACTTTATGCAAATACACTACACGGCTGATTATATTTTACACAACATGTGTCAGACTGAAATCAGCTTGCCAGGGTATATTGACATCTTCATTATAGAGTTATAGCTGTAGCATGTACTCTCTTCAGGCTTAGATCACACAGCTAATGCCTGGCATTGTTTTGTGGAGTCATGGCATGTAGCCATACTCTTTCAACAAAGTATTGGGATCTTAATCCCTCATCTCATCAAGTACATTTCCATTTCTTAACAATTTCATCATCATGATTATAGAATGTGGGTATTCAAACCCTTAGTTCATCATAGAATACTTGTTACCACTTAACAGGTAACTTAATACCTTCAGGTCATCTGACCAAGGTAATCATCATTCTTGCTACACAAGCATTCTACATAGCTCACAAAGCTTATTTCTCCTCTTGTTACCTCTTTGTAGGCAACAAGGCATATTATGGCTCATTAACAACTTTAATAAAAGAAAACATCATAGCTCATACCTGGCTATGTTTATCTTCTCATGATACCTGTGTGGTTAGTACTTCATGATAACAGTTATAATGCTTTCATATCAGCACAAAGTAATACCATTATTCCCCTTTTTAGGGTTAGGATTTCTCTTGCATATCATCACCCTCCATTAGGATTTTCCATAAATAACCATTTAGGTTCTCAAGATCATATTATTAATGACCAAGTCCTATTTCATTGCTTCACACAACTAGGAGCCAACATTGATAACATAAATATTCAATCATACTTATTTATTCTCATCATTCATCATTAAATGAATTATCAACACAAAGTATGAGTTTCTCTCTCATCTTTACCAGAATATGATTGCATCAAAGTTTATTGATTTGGATTAACCTTTTCATAAGGCATGTTAGCCTACACTTATCAAAGTGCATTACATCTCAATGTAACAATTGACATGACACACTTCATGTGTCACTCATCCAAATACATTGGTTTTAAAATACATCAAGGTGTATAAAATCTTAAGGTGCTGGATGTGATATGTATCATATCTTGATGTATCACTTCCCTCATCACCTTTATCTTACTTGAGTTTATTCACTTAGCTTGTATTAGGGTATTTCCCATACTAATATTTTATGCACCAGTTCATCACATTTATCATGTAATTATTGGTCATAAGTCACTTATTTAGAAAATACAACCCTTGCTAATGATATGGACTCATTTTTGAGTTAGGAACTATTGATATAAGGATATCCATTATCAACCTCTTTAGGTGTTACACTTTTCAATATATTAATCACTATTCATTTATTAGGAATAGGGTTTTCCATGTTTATAAATTAAGGTTCACATAGCATCTCCCATATATATGGGTTTCACATAATATCACTCTACATTAGAGTTTCACATAACATCCTTCTATATTAGGGTTTCACATAGCATTACCTAAAATTAGGATTTCACTTGACATCACCCTTGATTAGGGTTTCACATGTCCTCACCATTGATTAGGGTTTCATCAACCTTATAAATTAGGGTTTCATGATTTCTTTACAAAGGATCATACCCTAATTACCTATTATGTTCATGTTGAAAGTGTTGAGGTTTAACCATTACATGATTGTCATTCATATATGAATTCCTCTCTCCCTCATCTTCTCTAGGATGTCAATTATTTCAATCTTAATTACATTAGGTCCAATCAAATTGAATGAAGGGTTGTCACAACATATTAAATCATTGCTTTCATAAGCATCAAGAGTTAATCGCTCAAAAAGGTACTAATTACCCTAGTACCTCAAAGGTACAATCATTATAATCACCTTTTATTTACATCATTAATAATAAATTAGTTAATTGATCTTTAGTCACCTTAGGTGTCCAAATGATTTGACCAATTTAACCTCAAATGGTCTTGGTCACTTAGACCCCAAACGATCTTGGTCACTCAGACATTGAATGGTTTGAAACCATTTAAGCAAATCAATAATAAAACTATATGGACAATTCACACTTGAAACCACTTGGGACTCCAAACGGTTTGAGACCGTTTGGTCTCAAACGGTTTGAGACCGTTTGGTCTCAAACGGTCTTGAGACCATTTGATACCAAATGATCTTGAGACTGTTTAGTCCAAACTCTCTCAAAACCGAATGGACCAAAAAGGTCTTCCATCACTTTATCAATTCAGGGTTTCAATCATTAAACCATCTATCAATTGAACTACTGATTTATTCTTCAATTGAAACACTGAATCACCCTTCAATTGGACCTTAAATTGGGGTTTTGAACCCAATTGAACTAGGGTTTATAATAAAGAAACCATCAATTAGGGTATTGAAATCGAGGAACCATCAATGGTTGACATTGTGGAACTAATTCAATTGAAATCATTGGATCATCATCAAACCACGACATGACCTGACCTAAAATGGTCTTGAGGTCATTTGGATGACCTCCAAATGGTCTTGAGACTGTTTGACCCATCTTATCATTGAAATTTGTGAAATTCAATTAGGGTTTGCATCATTGAATCAATCATCAATTGAGCCATTGATTGTATTTCAATTTGAAATCACTAGATCTTCAACCATCCCATAATACTCAACCATAGACTTCCAAACGGTCTTGGTTGACCTCAAAACAGTCTTGAGACCATTTGGGTGACCTCCAAATGGTCTTGGGACCGTTTGGGTGAGTCAACCCAAAAATTGATTTATTACTTAAGGATTCAACACTCAACCCGTCTAGGGTTTGCATTTGAGGGATCATTCACAATTGAAACTATTAAGATCAAACCAATTGAAACCATTGGATCAATATCCAATTACATCAGCATATTTCGTCAAATGGTCAACCATTGCAAATGGTCAACCACTCCAAATGGTTTGAAACCATTTGGTTTCAAACGGTTTGAAACCGTTTGGTTTCAACGGTTTGTTGAAATCGTTTGACCAATACCATTGAAACTGATTGGTCTCAAACTTTTGAAACCGTTTGCCTAGGATATTAATTGAGGTGTGTGATTGTGATGACATCATCATCTTCAAGCTACAAACCCATGAAACTTGCTGTAATTTCCATGGTGATTTCATCAATCATTCAAATAAAATTTCGGGAATAAAGAAGGAATCAACAATTGATGAAGATATGGAATCAATAACAAAGTTCAAGGGTTCAAGTTATATAACCCGCCTTCAATAGAGCTTCAAAGCTTCAACCTCCACATCTTTAATGGTGAAAGAAACACCTTCCACTATCCCAAGCTCGTCCTTAAGCTTTGAGTGAAAAGGAATGGCTAGAATCGAAGATGGAATGGAGATAAGAAGAAATCATGTATTGATTTTCGATTTCCACCATGGAATCATGGTTGAAAGTGATCAAGGAGCTTACCTACAGGTTGGGGGTCGTCCTCCTGATCCTCCAAAGCTCCCTTGGTCGTTTTTCAAGCAAAGAGTGGAAGTGGTTTCGAAAAAGTCTCTCAATTGAGTTGTAAAAGGTGTTTTTATAAGAAATTCAATGAGAGAGAAAATATTTTATAAAATCCTTTTAATTCCAAAATTGGTGCCACCTCTCCCCCATAAATTCCTTGCATGAAAATCCATCTTCCCCTCCTTCGAATTCTTCTTCATTATCCATGAATTAAGGAAAAACAAATTAAGCACCTTAAATCATATAATATTAATATCCATAAGTTAGTGGATATTTCTTTTTCTTTTCTTAATGTGAGTGGGTTCTCCACTCACGTAGATATTTCCATTGCCTTTGAAAGGCACAAGGACGTCCACACTTGTTGATTTTCAGCCAACACAATTTTGGTTGAAGGGCAATCCAATTAATATATTTATTTTTGCATTAAATCGAAATAAAGTTCCAATTATGCTTAAATCTTGATTATTTTAATATCAATATTCTCTCTCTTTCAAAATAATTCAAATGAGGCGCCCCTCTCAAATTCTTTTCTCTACATGATGCCAAGAATCATAAGGGACCCTCTTAAAGTGGTATTTTGCATATTGAACCCTAAATTTTGGGTAAATTGCACATTACACAAAAACTAGGTTTTAATGCACAAACATTGCTCAACAGGCTCTTTCTTATTATTCAAGCTTGTAGAAGCCATACTACTACATCATACTCATTCCCATGATGCTTCAATCATCTGAGGAACATTGTATCATGTACAATTTTCAAGTTAAACCCTCAACTTGGGTAATTTGCACTTTAGTCCAAAACTAACAAAACATTGTTTCAACATTATTCAAAAGGGACTAAAATCAAAATATAAGTTCCTCTTGAGCCTTAATTACTTTTCAAGAGATAAGAGAAAGCATATAATCAATTTTATTAAGCAAAACATCTAGGTTTAAGCATAACCTAGGTTAGGGATGTTACAGATAGCATGTGGTAATTTGATTAAGATTCATACCTCAAACGTTTTATATCTTCTGAAGTTGCAATACATATAATCATGCTAGAAATGAATTAGGGTTTGTATGCCCATTTGAATGATGAAGCCTTAATTCACTCAATTGGCAATAAATAATCAGGTGAAACCCTAATCATGTAGTTTCCATGTGACATAGATCCATTCTAATGTCAAAACTCGTTGGATGGTTAATCGAGCAATTCCTATGGGAAACTCGGAGCACATATTTTTGAATATGTGTGGATACAAGTCGAGAATATACACTTGTGTCCAAAAGTGCAGGTTATGGAGGATGGCTACGGCCATGCCTCAAATATTGTGATATTTTGATGTGTGAAAGGCAACAATATCACTGCATGATGCCTCTTATAAGATGGCCATGCGTGAGCTGTTCTCTAGCGTTGTGACCTGTACCAAGGTGGGCTAGTTGTTTTCAGTTTGACTATATGTCGATGTTGGCAGTTGATTATTATGTCTCTCTGTTGTCTCTCGTACTGAGCGGGAGTTGTTGGTGAGATCATGGAGTCTAACTCTTCCATAGATCTAGTATGGCATTGATTTTGACTTAGTAGTGATTAGTTGGATTTGAGTGGTACGACTCAAATTTCTCAGGGCATAATAAAAGATATAACACAAGTCGTGTAGTATATTTGTTGGAGTTAAATACATTCACATTGATTGAATAGAACTTGCTTTATTTTGATACTACACAGTTCTTCGATGATGAAATCTTATGAAATCTTAGTAATTATACTTGTTGCTAAACGTATATGCTTAACTTGTTTAGTATGTTAGAATAGTTTAATCTGCTTAAATGCTCATTAAATATTCAGTATATTCAGTTTATTTACTATTAACAATCTGTTGTAATCAATGTCTGTCGGAGAGAGTTATATCTCTCGCTGAGACATGAGTCTCACTCGTGGGTCATCACATCTTTTTAGGTGGTCGCATGCAATGTGGTCGAGGTCATTCTTTTGAAGAGGATCAACGTGGTGATCAATCAATTAAGAAGGTTGGTCAGATGTAGACGTTAGTAGTAGATGTTGGATTCTAGATGGGTGATTAGCTGCTCTAGAGGGGGTGAATAGAGCAGAAAGCACTTAAACAAAATTCATTAAACCTTCAAGATATATCACAAGATAAGGTTGTTAAATAGGACATTTGTGTGCAACTAAAACATACATAGCAAGGGAGAGAGAGATTGAACATGCACCAATTAGACAAGCTATTTAGAGTGGTTCCACACTTCAAACTAGAATTGTGTCAGTCCACTTGCCTAGAGAGGTCAACCTCTAGGACTTCCAAACTATTGCACTCTTATATTCATTCATAAGACATACAATGCATGACCAAACAAAAGACTTACCTATCCAATACAAAGAGTCTTCAACCTTACCAAGGACTTACCCACTTTGTAAGAGTCTTCAGCCTTCTCCAAGGACTTACCCACTCTTGCACAAGTCTTCAGCCTTGCAAGAATTACCCACTCTTCTTGGATCTTCCGCCTTTGACTTCACCTTCACTCGGAGAAGCTTCCACCAAGGACCTTCCCACTTGAGCTTGAGTCTTCTGCCTTCTCCAAGGGCTTACCCACGAGGATTGGAGTTAGATATGTTTCCTCAAAAGGTGTGGGTTTTTTTTCCGGACAAATAGCTCCAACCAAACGGAATGAAGGGAGACTGTGACCTCGATCTGATGATATGTCATATGTTTCCACTGCCACTAAAGGTCTGCATCAGGTTCAGACATGGATGTAATGCTTCCGGATGCCTCATGTCAGAAAAGAAGGCTCGGCGATGAGGTCTTCAAAAGACTGTGTTTAGGATCGACACAGATGAGAAACTGCCCACCCTGTGATCTTGCACTACGTACATCGACTATTCTTTTGACGGAAACAAAGGAAGCAAAGATAGGAGTAGACCAGTATAGATTGTCTCTATTATGTTGGGTCTACTGCCAGATGAACCATCCTGCGACCAGGTTGACCAAGGAAGGTCAGACTTAGACCGCGACCCTCAAAGGTGCTCGAAGCAGCCAAGGTAGGGGCTTGGTTCGTCTTCAGGAAGCTACGAGATCAAAGCCCCAGAATATGGATAGCAATGTATGCACACCAATTAGCTCCCCCACACAAATCAATATTTATCGAGTATTCGAGGTAAGTGGTTCATGCCCATGAGTATTTATCTTTATCAAACTATGTACATTTACATGCTTCTTAGTTAAGACCTTCATGCCCTAAATTCTGAGTTAATATGTAAGAAAGATTTTGTGTGCTTATGATTGTAGAAATTTATATGCTCAACACCTTAAGTAGTGATGTGTCATGGAAGGATTCTAGATCATGACTTAAGTTCATGAGAAGGATAAGAAAATATATTTCTATCATATCCCTTTAAGATATTTATATGGATATTCAAGACTACAAGATATGAGATAAAAATAAGACTGCCACCCTTTCATGATTATGTGGTATAACAATGTATAAGAATTTTAAGTACAAATATGTTATTAGGGTCATTAATCATGTATTGAGATTTCGAGTAGAAAATATTGTTAATATTTTTCCTCGTGTATGGATTTAATTGCATGCCAAGAATTCAAGTAGGAACATGTCATCAATGTTTTTTATTTATGTGGCGATCTAAGAATTAAGAAGTGAGATGGATTCCTTAGAAAGATTCGTGTATAAGAGGTTAAGTATTATGTGAGAATATGGGTGTTGTACATGGTAGACCATGCCCCAATTTCTAAGATAAAGGTGTTATTGGGATCAAAATATATTGTAACATGAGTTTATGACGATATTATCAAATTATGAGGCATTAAGTCATGATTAAGTTGCACGATGAGACTTTATATGATTTCTACTTTAAGATTTAAGATTTAGGTTCGTAGGGATGTATTGAGATGACTTATTGAGATTTTATAGATTTCGAGTTATCTTTTCAAAAATCACATTAGTTTAGATATTTGATACTTAAGAACTCTCATATACTTTGTATTTCCATATTTAGTTCAGATCCTTTCCCTAAGCCTGTAGGCTTAGTTGTCATATATTTAGTATCAAAAATAGCTATGGTATTCCTATCAGATTGAAGAGTTAGATTAAGGATTATCTAGATAATATGGATATTAGATTTATATTCAGACTTATACTACTCCTGGTGTGAGTAGCAAGATTATGAATAAAGATACACGATAAGGGTTTTAGAGCCAAACTCAATTATGAAGTAATTGAGATTCATATTCATACTCAGATGTAGATTCAGTTCATAATTTAAGAATAAGAGATTTAGATTCAGATTTAGAATTCAGTACATGCTCAGTACTCAGTAATCAATTTCAGATAAGTTCAGTTTTCAGTGTTCAGTTTTAATATAAGATAAGTTCAGATTCAGTATTCAGTAAAGCTATCAGTATTCAGCTTCAGTTCAGATTCAGTATTCAGTAAAGCTATCA
Source organism: Alisma plantago-aquatica (assembly GCA_963693085.1). NCBI lineage: Eukaryota > Viridiplantae > Streptophyta > Magnoliopsida > Alismatales > Alismataceae > Alisma > Alisma plantago-aquatica. The sequence continues at coordinate 1,406,892,730 of OY856412.1, read as the reverse complement.
GTATTCAGCTTCAGTTCAGATTAAGAATTAAGTAAGTTTAGACTTAAGATAAATAAGTCGAAACCTTCACATAAGACATTATATGATAAGTCCTCATTCAGTAGTCCCGGGACGTTTCAGAGGCATCTGTTGCCAATTCAGAGGAGTGTTTACTCCAATTCAGAGGTGTTGCGGTACCAATTCAGGGCGTAGTCACGCCAATTCAGAGACACCTCGGTGTCATTCAGAGGCATGTAGTGCCAATTCAGGGTACTTTAGTACCAATTCAGGGCGTAGATACGCCAATTCAGGAGGACTTATTGTATAATGGTGGCCACAAACAGATAAAAATCGTAAGTAAAAGATACTTTAGATTAGAGTATGTCTGTAATCTCATCCATGAGTGTGATGAGAGGAATTCAGATGAGGTATGTATGACCTAGACACTTTGGTGTAGGTCATGAGATCCGTGGTATAGGTCTCCAAAAAGATAGAGTAGAAAGATAACAGTTAAAGAAGTCAAGAGATATTATGTTTTCAGATTTTAATCAGCATTTGCTATTAGTTTTATAGTGTCCAAGAATATTTTTGTAACATTGTTAGCTCTTCAGTAATGAGCATTTTAGAATACTCATGCCACTTACTCTAACGACTGTTATTTTTCCCAATGCATGGATGGGGACATGATGTCCGCAGGTTTTGGAGCAGCTGAGGATTAAAAGAACAAGTAAAGGTCTAGGAGATTTCTAGGCTTGCCTAGTGGGGTGCCATCTACCAAGACGGTCCAGAGTTTAGACATCTCTTTTTATGCATAGTCTTGTTTCCAGAGTATATTAGATGAGTTGTAGTTTTTCTTTTATCAAGAACTATGTATGAATCAGTTTTACTCAATGCAAAGTGTTTCATTTGCTTTTATTGCAATGATTATCATGTGTGTGACACTCCCAGATGAAAAAAATATGTATAGCTTCCGCTCATGTGTTATGAAAATCTGGGTGTTACAATATGGTATCAGAGCAATTTGGTAAATGGCCACTTGGCAAACATGATTCTCATAGTCACCTTGAAGAGATAAGAGATTAGAGTTTAGGGATAGATTCCCATAGAAAGATACAATGACATAGAATGACCCATAGTTTTCACCTTAGAAGAAATATAGATGTCTGAGAGGGATGTTTATATTCTAGGTCTCATGTTTCAACCTAACCCTAGCTAATGAGGTTGCTTCTCCGTTCTCAATGGTTATGGCCAGCCAATTGAGAATTGAAAAGCAATGCCATAAGCACTAGACTTTTATGCATCTCTACTTTCTTACTAGCCCATGTGGTATGGGACGCATGTGTTATTGGGTTAGTGAGGGATAGTATGTTAGGATCCTACATCTCTGGGTATGTGCCTGATCACCACATATCTAGGAATGTAGGAGTTACCCGAAGAACCCAAGGTTAGGCAATCACGTGCAACTAAAGTTAGGAATTCATGACAAGGTTGAGGTAGATGCCCTAAGTATAAAGCCAAGATAGTTTCATAAACCCTAAGTATGAGTTGAACAGTAAGCCAAGGTAATAGATGATTCTCACATAAATATTTTATGAGAATACATTACATAGTTCTTTTCATGTAAGAATTTGAACATAAGTGTGTGCCTTAGAATGAATGAAGGGGTAAGTAGAACCCTAAGGTGGGTAGTAGCCTAGAGAAATTTCGAGGACGAAATTTATTTTAAGGTGGGTAGAATTGTAACATCCTCATTTTAACACTTTATATAATTTCTTAAATATATATTATTCATGGTCATCATTATATATAAATGGGTCATTATCCATAATTAGACAATTAGAATGCACTAATAATTTCTCCTTTTAGAGAAAACGTTGGAAAATTACGCCATAAATTTCCAAGGCCTAACTATACCTGGATAATTAGTTACTTAATACTAAAGATATATCTTATTTTAAATATAGTCACCTTTCTGGTCACCTTTATGCAAAACAAACCCCACTAAAATATTCTACACATAAAATAGGACAAGTTATTGAAATTTGGAGATTTATAAATTTATTTAAATTTTTATTGGACGCTTTGTTGTTTTTTTAAATTTACCCCTTTCACATGAGGAGATTGTGAGTTATTACCTAAGTAAAATAAATACATCAGTTTGGGGTTAATTACTAAATAAAATGCTATATGGAAATGTTGGTACTTTTGTCAAAATAATGATATGTTTTAAATAAGCAAGTTAAGAGATATAATTTACAAGATGGTAACAAAATATGGAATTACTTGAAGTTTTGTTTGGACAAGATAATTAGATAATAGATTAATATATGAAATATAAACGTGCAACATACTGGAATAGAATTGGTTGAGAGAGACATCAAAATAACCATGGATATATGATAATATAGCGTAGTTTGTGGGAGTAAGTCTGGGTTTAGTAAAAAGATTAGTGCCTTTACCTATATGTTTATTTAAAACAAAATCTAATTGATTTGTAAACGCGATAAATAGAGTTAGTTGTGTAGAAAAAGTAGGGGATAAAGGTTAGATGTGACACCACTTAATATTTCCGTTTGAATCAATCCCATAGCATATTCCTCTCATTTCGATGGTTGCATCTACATGGAAAGATGAGAACGTATTGCAATATTTTAATAGATATTCGAGAATCTTCCATGACGAGGTAATGAAACATATATTAGGAGAAACCCTTGGCTGCCGATTCTCATCGTGACTACCCATAGAAAACCATATCAGCCTCTACAGTTCAGAGTCATGCCGCCGACACAGATGATGTAAGGTACGAAAACCACCACGAGGATTGGAGTTAGATATGTTTCCTCAAAAGGTGTGGGTTTTTTTTCCAGCCAAATAGCTCCAACCAAACGGAATGAAGGGAGACTGTGACCTCGATCTGATGATATGTCATATGTTTCCACCGCCACTAAAGGTCTGCATCAGGTTCAGACATGGATGTAATGCTTCCGGATGCCTCATGTCAGAAAAGAAGGCCCGGCGATGAGGTCTTCAAAAGACTGTGTTTAGGATCGACACAGATGAGAAACTGCCCACCCTGTGATCTTGCACTACGTACATCGACTATTCTTTTGACGGAAACAAAGGAAGCAAAGATAGGAGTCGATCAGTATAGATTGTCTCTATTATGTTGGGTCTACTTCCAGATGAACCATTCTGCGACTAGGTTGACCAAGGAAGGTCAGACTTAGACCGCGACCCTCAAAGGTGCTCGAAGCAGCCAAGGTAGGGGCTTGGTTCGTCTTCAGGAAGCTACGAGATCAAAGCTCCAGAATATGGATAGCAATGTATGCACACCAATTAGCTCCCCCACACAAATCAAGATTTATCGAGTATTCGAGGTAAGTGGTTCATGCCCATGAGTATTTATCTTTATCAAACTATGTACATTTACATGCTTCTTAGTTAAGACCTTCATGCCCTAAATTCTGAGTTAATATGTAAGAAAGATTTTGTGTGCTTATGATTGTAGAAATTTATATGCTCAACACCTTAAGTAGTGATGTGTCATGGAAGGATTCTAGATCATGACTTAAGTTCATGAGAAGGATAAGAAAATATATTTCTATATATCCCTTTAAGATATTTATATGGATATTCAGGACTACAAGATATGAGATAAAAATAAGACTGCCACCCTTTCATGATTATGTGGTATAACAATGTATAAGAATTTTAAGTACAAATATGTTATTAGGGTCATTAATCATGTATTGATATTTCGAGTAGAAAATATTGTTAATATTTTTCCTCGTGTATGGATTTAATTGCATGCCAAGAATTCAAGTAGGAACATGTCATCAAGGTTTTTTATTTATGTGGCGATCTAAGAATTAAGAAGTGAGATGGATTCCTTAGAAAGATTAGTGTATAAGAGGTTAAGTATTATGTGAGAATATGGGTGTTGTACATGGTAGACCATGCCCCAATTTCCAAGATAAAGGTGTTATTGGGATCAAAATATATTGTAACATGAGTTTATGACGATATTATCAAATTATGAGGCATTAAGTCATGATTAAGTTGCACGATGAGACTTTATATGATTTCTACTTTAAGATTTAAGATTTAGGTTCATAGGGATGTATTGAGATGACTTATTGAGATTTTATAGATTTCGAGTTATCTTTTCAAAAATCACATTAGTTTAGATATTTGATACTTAAGAACTCTCATATACTTCGTATTTCCATATTTAGTTCAGATCCGTTCCCTAAGCATGTAGGCTTAGTTGTCATATATTTAGTATCAAAAATAGCTATGGTATTCCTATCAGATTGAAGAATTAGATTAAGGATTATCTAGATAATATGGATATTAGATTTATATTCAGACTTATACTACTCCTGGTGTGAGTAGCAAGATTATGAATAAAGATACACGATAAGGGTTTTAGAGCCAATCTCAATTATGAAGTAATTGAGATTCATATTCATACTCAGATGTAGATTCAGTTCATAATTTAAGAATAAGAGATTTAGATTCAGATTTAGAATTCAGTACATGCTCAGTACTCAGTAATCAGTTTCAGATAAGTTCAGTTTTCAGTGTTCAGTTTTAATATAAGATAAGTTCAGATTCAATATTCAGTAAAGCTATCAGTATTCAGCTTCAGTTCAGATTAAGAATTAAGTAAGTTTAGACTTAAGATAAATAAGTCGAAACCTTCACATAAGACATTATATGATAAGTCCTCATTCAGTAGTCCCGGGACGTTTCAGAGGCATCTGTTGCCAATTCAGAGGAGTGTTTACTCCAATTCAGAGGTGTTGCGGTACCAATTCAGGGCGTAGTCACGCCAATTCAGAGACACCTCGGTGTCATTCAGAGGCATGTAGTGCCAATTCAGGGTACTTTAGTACCAATTCAGGGCGTAGATACGCCAATTCAGGAGGACTTATTGTATAATGGTGGCCACAAACAGATAAAAATCGTAAGTAAAAGATACTTTAGATTAGAGTATGTCTGTAATCTCATCCATGAGTGTGATGAGAGGAATTCAGATGAGATATGTATGACCTAGACACTTTGGTGTAGGTCATGAGATCCGTGGTATAGGTCTCCAAAAAGATAGAGTAGAAAGATAACAGTTAAAGAAGTCAAGAGATATTATGTTTTCAGATTTTAATCAGCATTTGCTATTAGTTTTATAGTGTCCAAGAATATTTTTGTAACATTGTTAGCTCTTCAGTAATGAGCATTTTAGAATACTCATGCCACTTACTCTAACGACTGTTATTTTTCCCAATGCATGGATGGGGACATGATGTCCGCAGGTTTTGGAGCAGCTGAGGATTAAAAGAACAAGTAAAGGTCTAGGAGATTTCTAGGCTTGCCTAGTGGGGTGCCATCTACCAAGACGGTCCAGAGTTTAGACATCTCTTTTTATGCATAGTCTTGTTTCCAGAGTATATTAGATGAGTTGTAGTTTTTCTTTTATCAAGAACTATGTATGAATCAGTTTTACTCAATGCAAAGTGTTTCATTTGCTTTTATTGCAATGATTATCATGTGTGTGACACTCCCAGATGAAAAAAAAATATATAGCTTCCACTCATGTGTTATGAAAATCTGGGTGTTACAATATGGTATCAGAGCAATTTGGTAAATGGCCACTTGGCAAACATGATTCTCATAGTCACCTTGAAGAGATAAGAGATTAGAGTTTAGGGATAGATTCCCATAGAAAGATACAATGACATAGAATGACCCATAGTTTTCACCTTAGAAGAAATATAGATGTCTGAGAGGGATGTTTATATTCTAGGTCTCATGTTTCAACCTAACCCTAGCTAATGAGGTTGCTTCTCCGTTCTCAATGGTTATGGCCAGCCAATTGAGAATTGAAAAGCAATGCCATAAGCACTAGACTTTTATGCGTCTCTACTTTCTTACTAGCCCATGTGGTATGGGACACATGTGTTAGTGGGTTAGTGAGGGATAGTATGTCAGGATCCTACATCTCTGGGTATGTGCCTGATCACCACATATCTAGCTTCTGCTCATGTGTTATGAAAATCTGGGTGTTACACACTCTAGCTCCAAGTCTTCATCCTTGATCTTCACCAAGGGACTCCTTCCCTTGTTCTTCTTCACCTCTCTTGGACAAGAGAGAGAACCTTCATCTTCATGATTGCAAATGAGAGATGGAGAGGTGGTGGAAGTGAGAGCCTCACAAGATATACATATAGGACTAGCTCTCTTACAGATTTCCTACTCACTCTAATGGATGTAGCAAGTGATTAAGCTTAGAGAGAGAGAGGAGGTTGTAGGAAGCACTCAACTATAGAATAGGAGCCTCACATAGAGTTTGCAATGAATGCTCAACCTTAGAATGAAGCCCAAGGGGTCCTATTTATAGCTGGGGATGCCTCTTAGCCTTTGGGAACACTTGAGAATGAAAACTAGCCGTTTTGTGGCTTGCAACAAATCTATTTTCACTTGTTGCAACTCCACAACGGCTAGAAATACTTTTCTGCACTTTTCCGTACAGTGCAATCGGTCGAGTTTCTATGAGTGTAACTCGACCGATAGAGTAAAAGACAAAGCCGATATTCAGACCATCGGTCGAGTTTGTTCTGAGGAAACTCGACCGACCAATGAAAATCAATTTGGCCAGTTACTCCATCGGTCGAGTTCTGTGTAAACACAACTCGACCGATGCAATCTCCAGAAAATTGATCAAGGGTGATCGGTCGAGTTTTCAGGCTAGGAAACTCGACCGACAAAGTGCCTGTAATCAATTTTCAAAGATGCATCTAAAGTGCTCTAATATTCGATCTAAGTGCTCCTGATATTTTTCTAAGCTTAATTACAAGTCATACAATCATTACAAGTGATTTACAACATGATTCTAATGGATATACATCATATTACAAAAACGTGCACTTGTATGACTTTGACTTGTCTTTTCTCCAATTTGATATGCGCAAGTTAGGGCAATTGGAGTGTGTTTATACCTAATCTGAAATCACTCAAGTAGAAGCATTAGACACCAATATGTGGAATGGTTAGTCATCATCAAAACACAGGTTTAGTCAATTTAGACGTGAGTCAACATTGACCTAATTGACCTTGAGTCAACATTCTCCCCCTTTTTGAAGATGACAAACCATTCCATAAATGTATTGAAAGCATTTAAGTAAATTCATACCTTTGGAGAAACCTAGGGGTTTCAATAGAATGGAGTTCATATGCTCCCCCTCAATTGATGCGCATGGATTTTTCATACTCCCCCTCAATTGATGCTATTTCTCCTTCATGGTTAGCTTTCATAACATTTATAGAATACTATGTATTCTACTCATATATGTTCTACACATATATGTCTTCTCCCCTTTACCTTCTCCCTTTTCATGAACATGCTTCTCCTCTTCATGTAAGACATGCCTTCTTCCTCTTTTAAAAGAAGACATACCTTTCTCCCCCTTTGTCATTTCAAAAAGTGGAGTTATGAAGAAATAAGAAATATCACTTGTTAAAGAGAAAGGAGATAACACAAATATATAAGGAGAGTAGAAAAGCACAAATAGGGTCTTGTCCAAGCATAGAAAGAAAAGCAAGTTAAAGCATATACTTGAACAACCAAAAAATGCAAGATAAAGTGCTACAGAAAAACAATAAATCACAATTTTGACCCTCAAGATGATGGAATTTGACCAAAAGCCATCGGAGCTCATAGCAAAGCAATGAGTCTTGCTCAGAAGGTTATTTCTGCATGAAAAACACTAGTCTTGCACCAAAAACTGAAAATGGAGCAAAATCTGCATAAAATCCAAAAAAAAAACACTCCAATTTCTACATACAATGTAGATCTATGTACCCTGCATCACAATGTTATGCAATCAACTCAAGATAGTAGATATGCAATTCAAGGAACAATCTTGAGCATGTATGAGACTAGATGCAAGCATAGCATATATATGAGCAAAGATACCAATTATTGACAGGGTTAGAACTACATGTATGTGAGCTACTAGTAGATGATATCACAAGTTAGGACTACTAGTAGGATCTAGATCATAGCAAGAGATACCAAAAGATACACAAGATAAAGCAAGCTATGAGTAGATGTAGAGATATATCCAAACAAAGAGATATGCAATTTTAGAAGCATGAAAGGATATAACTCACTAGATATGCATCCTTACCATAAGATGACTATCACTAAGAACGTCAAGGTTGTATCAAAACAAGATATACACCTAGATAGATGTAGCAAGTTAGAGCACAACGGAGGTGATTTTAGACACAACCAAGAGATGTAAAGAGATCATCATCAAAACCTGCAAGACAACTCAAAGCAAGTAATTGAAAGATATAGATATACCAAATTAGAGCAATTAGAGAGATAGAGTTGTAAGCAACATAGGCAATTTAGAACATGGCAATATGCATATATAAAGGTACCAAAGGAGTGCCAAAGAATAAGGCTATTGGTTGAGAAAATCTAGTTGAGAGGGAAATTCTCATTCAATAATCCAACTGTGTATTCTGTGCACAGTGTTATCGGTCGAGTTATGTGCATTTACAACTCGACCGATGACAGCTGTTGGCAACACCCATTGGTGCCTATCGGTCGAGTTTCAAGCAGGGCAAACTCGACCGACAGATCAGCTGCCAAAAAGCACATATATTTCATAAAAACATATTTAAAGGAATGATAAATATACAAACCATATCCAAACATGTCTAATCAAGTTAGTAATGCACTATAGAAGCATTAGAAATAGTTTTTGAGCAAGAGTGTGAAGAGAAACATAAAATACCACTTTTGACTCAAAAACCATATGTATAGTGCACACTAACTTGACAAAAACAAGTTAGAAATGGTTATAAGCAATAAAACCTTTACCTTTGTTCTTACCATTTCTTTTTCACTTGTTGTCACCCTCTACACATCTCACCTTTCTTCTTTCATGTGGATTGAGAAGTCAATTTGCAATACAATAGCTCAAGTCAATCCATTTGCAAGTACCTACAAGAAGAAAGATGAAATGGTCCCCAATCATGTTTTTAGGTCCGGAGGGGTTAGTTTAGCAACCCAAGTCCTATTGCTCTTAGGTGCTTTCCTAAAAGGACAACAAGTAGAATAATGACCAATTTCATTGCAATAATTACATGTGCCCATAGTCTTGGAACTAGAGGATTCTCCGTGGAATATTGGAGGTCCTTTATCTTTGTTGTTCCCTTGACTACAGTCAAGTCCAATGCCATCTCTACCCATTTGTTTGGTAATATGGTCTAGGATTTGATTAAGATTCTTTTTGTCACCTAAGAATATTTGCAAAGAAGATCTCAAACTATGATTGTCATGCATAAGAGAAGTAAAGGTAAAACACAATAGATTCATATCATCTCTAGCATGCACAAGATAGATTTCTAAGCAAACATCTTTAGTCATATAAGAATCTTTATCACAAGATAGAGCATCAAAAACTTTCTCTCTATAAGAAAAGATAGTATGAGGGTCAAGAGCAATTACACTACTATGCAAGGAAGCAAGTTCATATGCAAGACAAGTAATCTTTGAAGGATAAACTTTATCTACACATTTTATTCCTTGCAAAGTAAGCTCTTGACTCTCATAAGCACATTTAAGAGCATAAGAAACAATAGAGAGAGAAACAATAGTAGTAGCAAGCTCTATATATGAAATAGTCATAGAAGGTTGAGATTCTAAAAACTTAATCTTATCAAGCAAGCTAGAATTCACAAATTTAAGAGCATTTAGTTGACTAAGATAAGCATTTGTTTGAATCTCAACACTTGAATTTACCTCATTTAAATCTTCAATTGAGCTTGTCATGAGGGCGCAATGGCATCTTCCATATTCACATTCACTAGATCTTCCACTAGTGCTTTCATTTGTTGATGGAGCCTTTGTGATCCCTTTTTCTCTCTTGTTTCCTTCTATTGCTCTCTTTGAAGGTTGCCCATCTTCATAATCACCCATATTCTCCTACTTGTGGAAGTATGCTTTGAGAAGACCCGCTCTGATACCAATTTTTGGATTCTAGATGGGTGATTAGCTGCTCTTGAGGGGGGTGAATAGAGCTGAAAGCACTTAAACAAAATTCATTAAACCTTCAAGATATATCACAAGATAAGGTTGTTAAATAGGAAATTTGTGTGCAACTAAAACATACATAGCAAGGGAGAGAGAGATTGAACATGCACCAATTAGACAAGCTATTTAGAGTGGTTCCACACTTCAAACTAGAAGTGTGTCAGTCCACTTTCCTAGAGAGGTCAACCTCTAGGACTTCCAAACTATTGCACTCTTATATTCATTCATAAGGCATACAATGCATGACCAAACAAAATACTTACCTATCCAATACAAAGAGTCTTCAACCTTACCAAGGACTTACCCACTTTGTAAGAGTCTTCGGCCTTCTCCAAGGACTTACCCACTCTTGCACAAGTCTTCAGCCTTGCAAGAATTACCCACTCTTCTTGGATCTTCCGCCTTTGACTTCACCTTCACTCGGAGAAGCTTCCACCAAGGACTTACCCACTTGAGCTTGAGTCTTCTGCCTTCTCCAAGGGATTACCCACTCTAGCTCCAAGTCTTCAGCCTTGATCTTCACCAAGGGACTTCTTCCCTTGTTCTTCTTCACCTCTCTTGGACAAGAGAGAGAACCTTCATCTTCATGATTGCAAATGAGAGATGGGGAGGTGGTGGACGTGAGAGCCTCACAAGATATACATATAGGACTAGCTCTCTTATAGATTTCCTACTCACTCTAATGGATGTAGCAAGTGATTAAGTTTAGAGAGAGAGAGGAGGCTGTAGGAAGCACTCAACTATAGAATAGGAGCCTCACATAGAGTTTGCAATGAATGCTCAACCTTGGAATGAAGCCCAAGGGGTCCTATTTATAGCTGGGGATGCCTCTTAGCCTTTGGGAACACTTGAGAACGAAAACTAGCCATTTTGTGGCTTGCAACAGATCTATTTTCACTTGTTGCAACTCCACAACGGCTAGAAACACTTTTCTGCACTTTTCCATACAGTGCAATCGGTCGAGTTTCTATGAGTGTAACTCGACCGATAGAGTAAAAGACAAAGCTGATATTCAGACCATCGGTCGAGTTTGTCCTGAGGAAACTCGACCGACCAATGAAAATTGATTTGGCCAGTTACTCCATCGGTCGAGTTCTGTGTAAACACAACTCGACCGATGCAATCTCCAGAAAATTGATCAAGGGTGATCGGTCGAGTTTTCAGGCTGGGAAACTCGACCGACAAAGTGCTTGTAATCAATTTTCAAAGATGCATCTAAAGTGCTCTAATATTCGATCTAAGTGCTCCTGATATTTTTCTAAGCTTAATTACAAGTCATACAATCATTACAAGTGATTTACAACATGATTCTAATGGATATACATCATATTACAAAAACGTGCACTTGTATGACTTTGACTTGTCTTTTCTCCAATTTGATATGCGCAAGTTAGGGCAATTGGAGTGTGTCTATACCTAATCTGAAATCACTCAAGTAGAGACATTAGACACCAATATGTGGAATGGTTAGTCATCATCAAAACACAGGTTTAGTCAATATAGACGTGAGTCAACATTGACCTAATTGACCTTGAGTCAACAGTAGAGTCATAGTGTCGTCCATGTACTATTAGGTCTGAGTATGGGATGTGTTTTCTAGATGCTATACTTGTATTGACACGAGATTTTGGTAGTATGTCAGTGTTTATAAGATATGGCATGTACTAGTGAAATATCTTTCGTATACAAGATGTGGCTGAGGCCATTGGACACAGATGTAATTATATGGTACAATATATGAGAACAGATTATATGTACATTTATGTAAATGTTTCTAAATTGGTTTATGATGTTGAAATCAGTTTTAATTATTCCAGATTTTTATTTTGTGATTAATTAGTAGTTGATCGTGTTTTGTGTTTTGAGTAATCTTATTTAGAGTGATGAGGTTTCATAGTTTAGTTGGTATCATAGCTCTAGGTTTTCTGAGTCTATAGGCACATATGACTTAGGTTTGAGTCTGCTCTTATGTATCCAACATATCTGATCATAGTTTATGCTTATGAAGATATGTCTAGAGGACATGAAGAACACATTGATAGAAGCTATGTTACACCATGAGGAGGTTCTAGGAGGTAGGCACGTGATGAGAGAGTGCTAGAAGTGGGTCTAGAGCAGCCCATGATGCCTCAGTTCGACCTGACAAGAATGGCCCATATGGAGTTTTAGTCTATGTTTAGATAGATGATGGCAACAATTACACATCTAGTAGACATAGAACCAACACCTCAAACTAGGGAAACCATCCTTGATGTGGAATCCCAATATGTCGGGAAGACATTTGAACATCTTAGACATGTCGGGGCGATTATATATGTGGGTACATCAGATCCAATAGACGCTGACATGCGGTATATGGAGCTGAAGAAGGCATTCAAAATCTTGAACATCCCTGAAGAAGACAAAGTTAAGCACGTGATATACTTGTTGAAAGGTATTGTTAGCCACTGGTTGGCCATAGAAGAGGAGAAAAGGCCAAGAGTTGTGATACGACGGGAGGAATTTAGGTGAGAATTTGTCATCTGATACTTCCTAGAGACATATCTAGATGAGAATATTTCTTAGTTTGAGAAGATTTATCAGGGAGCGATGCCCATCAATGAGTATGAGACAAAGTTTATGGAACTTTTGAGGTTATTCACATGGCTGCTACAGATAAGGAAAGAATCTGTAGGTTTGAGAAGGGTCTGAGTACAAAGTTGACTACTACAGTGTCAACCTTGGAGAACAGAAAAAGGTTTTCCACATTTTTGGAGTCAGTAAGGGGGATTAAGAGGTCTGCCATAGAGAAGCATGAAGCTAATGCTAATAAACAACCAGCTCAGTTCTAAGGACAATCATCTGGAGGCTTTAAGAAGCCAAGGTTTACTCCACATAGTCACAACAGAGGTTGAGTTTTACTGAGAAAAGATCATTTACACCATCACAGTGGAAACTGAGTAGGGGAAGAGGTCATAGTTTTCCACCAACTGGAGCCCATGACACATCATCAGTTTCAGTGACATGCCATCTAGGCCATGGTATGAGAGAAAAACTTGCTTCATGTGTGGTCAGACTGGGCATACGAGGCCGTATTTCTGTATGAAAGACAAATATGTGACTCAACAACCTACATAATCAACAAGGTTCACTACAACAACAATTTAGTTGTGGTGGTAGCAAAGGATAAATGGTCATGCATCCCAAGCAGGTTCCTCTGGTCATACTAGTAGAGGAGATGGACGACATAAGGCGACAATGAGGTTCTATGCCATGAGCCATCCTAAAGTAGTGTTCAATCCATGGGTCGTGACAGGTCAGATGCAGTTATTTCATTCTCATTTGTCTGCTTCTTGTTTCATATCTGTACTAGTTGGCATGGGTGCGACACACTCTTTTATCACCAGAGAGGTGATAGATAGTTGTTATTTGTATGTTAATCATATATTTGATAGTCTTTGATTAGAAACTCCTTTGGTTGGTTCCGCCAAGTTGTGGGAGGTGTGTTCCTCTTGTGTTCTCTCTTTTTCAAGATGCAGCATTCAAGTGGACCTTTTGCCACTTGACATGCATGGGTTTGATGTGATTCTAGGGATGGATACCTTGGAGAAGTATAAGGCGGTGTTGGATTGTAGTACTAAGGTGGCAATGTTCCATGATGGTGATGTCTCGTGGATCTTCCAAGGTGATAGGAAGATTCTTCCCACGTGTTTGATGTCAGCTATGATAGCAGAACAGTTGATGATACAAGGATGTGAGGCTTTATTAGCACTTGTTGTGGATACCAAGGTGAGAGGTCCTAGTATCCGGGAGATACCAATGTTGTAGGAGTTTGAGGATGTTTTTCCTGAAGAGTTTCCTTGTGTTTCCCATCCTAGAGTGATTGATTTTGAGATCAGTCTTGTTCCTGGAACACAACTTACAACACAATCACCATACAAAATGGCACCAGTAGAAATGCAAGAATTAAAGAAACAGTTGCAGTAACTATTAGAGAAGGGTTTTATCAAGCCAAGCACTTCCCCTTGGGGTGCTCTCATGTTATTCATAAAAAAGAAGGATGAGTCAATGAGATTATGTATAGATTACTGATAGTTGAATAAGGTTACGATAAAGAATAAGTATCTGTTTCCAAGGATTGATGACATTTTTGATCAATTGAGAGGTTCAATTGTGTTTTCAAAGATAGACCTGAGATCAGGTTACCACCAATTGAGAATCAAGGCGGATGACATACCCAAGTCTGCTTTTAGGACTAGGTATGGTTAGTATGAGTTTGTGGTTATGCCATTTGGGCTAACCAATGCACCTATATCCTTTATGGATCTGATGAATAGGGTGTTTAGACCTTATTTTGATTAGTGTGTTGCCGTATTCATAGATGACATCCTAATATACTCCAAGTATAGTCAAAAACATGAGAAACACCTTCACTAGGCACTGACCTTGTTGAGACAACACATGTTAGATGCTAAGTTCAACAAGTGGGAGTTTTGGTTGGCAGAGGTGTCTTTTCTGGGATATGTTATATCTACTAAAGGCATTTGTATCAACCCTAAGAAGGTTGAATATGTAATAGAATGGGAACAACCCAAGACACTGATAGAGATTTGCAGTTTCCTAGGTTTGACAGGCTACTACATAAGGTTCATCAAGGACTTTAGTTCTGTAGCATTACCCCTAACTAGGTTAACTAGGAAGGATGTTCCTTTTGATTGGAATGACAAGTGTTAGAGTTCTTTTCATCTGTTAAAATAAAAGTTAACCAGTGTACTAGTTCTAGTGTTGCTAGAGCAAGGGAAAGGTTATGTTGTCTTTTGTGATGCTTCAAAGAATGGGTTGAGATGTGTGTTGATGCAGGATAAAAATGTGATTTCTTTTGCTTCATGACAACACGAGGAGAACTACCCAACACATGATCTAGAACTTCCAGCAGTGGTCCATGCGTTAAAGATTTGGAGACACTACCTGTAACGACAGTCGCCAAACCGATAGACAAATCGTTACTAATTAAGCGGAATTTAAAACATTACCAGCGGATTAACAAAAATCACTAAAAATTAAAACCATTTTGCAAAGTGATCCATTTCTAGGAAAACTCTTTAAGGCAGAACCAAAACTTTATATACATCATTGTTCACATTGTACATACACTTTACCATCTCTTCTCGAGGATAACATATAACAGTTGCTTTGTCAAAAAAATATAATGAAGCAACATAAAACCTCGATGCTTACAAGCCAAAACCTTAGATCGTTCATGAAACCATAACGAACCAACTCCAAGGACCTGAGAGTACAGAGACAACACATAGGACTTCTATCTACAAGACATGACAGACAGTACACTCAACCTGAGCTGTCACTGTTGTCCCTGCCACGGTTGTTCTTTTTCTGCAGAAAGGTCTTCACCTCCTCGTGCACATCCACCTAAAAATGTTGGATCCCATGGGGGTGAGACAATTGAAAATTGCCCCAGCGAGAGATATAACTCTCCGCCAACAATGTTATTATCACAGTTAAATAGTATTAAACTGAGCAGAGGATAAGCAGTTTAGAACATTCTCATCTTTTAAAGCATTGCCACTATCTATGATTGAGCAGTAAATCATCTATTCACTTTATAAGAAATATGAAGAAACATGTATATCATTTACTCATCATACTATCTCAAGCTTATCCTGTGATGCTCATTATCATGGTATGTCATCCATGAATCATTCTCATTTCTATCTATTGGCCTCAGCCAATCTGCTAACCATATATTGAATTGTACTAGTCATGTGAGTATATGTCATCATATCCTGTCCAAGCATTGGACTATGCCAATCATATGCATTATTCCAGGTATTGGGATTTAACAAATCCTGTGTTATTATTCCAGGAATTGGGATTTAACCAATCCTGTGTTATTATAGGCTTCATGCCTCTGCCAGGCAGTGGACTCTAACCACTCCTGATTACAGACTTCACGCCTTTTCCAGGTATTGGTCTGCAACCAATCCTGATTATAGGCTTTACGCCTCTGCCAGGTATTGGACTTTAACCAATCCTGAGTACACCGCCAGGCAGTGGACTCTAACCACTCCTGATTACAGGCTTCACGCCTTTGCCAGGTATTGGTCCGCAACCAATCCTGATTACAGGCTTTACGCCGCTGCCAGGTATTGGACTTTAACCAATCCTGATTACACAGCCAGGCAGTGGACTCTAACCACTCCTGATTACAGGCTTCACGCCTCTGCCAGGTATTGGTCCGTAACCAATCCTGATTACAGGCTTTACGCCTCTGCCAGGTATTGGACTTTAACCAATCCTGATTACATATCTAGGCAGTGGACTCTAACCACTCCTAATTACAGGCTTCACGCCTCTGCCAGATATTGGTCCGCAACCAATCCTGATTACAGGCTTTACGCCTCTGCCAGGTATTGGACTTTAACCAATCCTGATTACACAGCCAGGCAGTGGACTCTAACCACTCCTGATTACAGGCTTCACGCCTCTGCCAGGTATTGGTCCGCAACCAATCCTGATTACAGGCTTTACGCCTCTGCCAGGTATTGGACTTTAACCAATCCTGATTACACAGCCAGACATTGGACTCTAACCACTCCTGATTACAGGCTTCACGCCTCTGCCAGGTATTGGTCCGCAACCAATCCTGATTACAGGCTTTACACCTTTGTCAGGTATTGGACTTTAACCAATCTTGATTACACAGCCAGACAGTGGACTCTAACCACTCCTGATTACAGGCTTCACGCCTCTGCCAGGTATTGGTCCGCAACCAATCCTGATTACAGGCTTTACGCCTCTGCCAGGTATTGGACTTTAACCAATCCTGATTACAAAGCCAGGCAGTGAACTCTAACCACTCCTGATTACACATTTGTTATGGGATATCAATCCCTTAAATTTATCATTGGTTATCACATCCTTTTACTAGGCATTATACCCTGGGGCAAGCCATCATATCAATTCACATTCTTTATGTATTACAAGTGTTCCTCTTATCTCCTTTAAGCATATTCAAAGCACTATAGCCCTTATTTGGCTATAAGCATAAAGAATATATGATCAAGATTTCATTATTATTATAACCATTTATTATTATTATGAAGTTACTGGTTTCCATTTCCCTTAGTTTATTCTGCACATTACCATTCCTTACATTAGACTTTTATAAGCATCTTGTCACCTCTCATTAGGCAACAATTATTCACATGGCTCACCAGGCCCATTTATCATCTTGTCACCTTCCACATGGCTCAGAAGGCCATTAAACATCTTGTCACCTCTCACTAGGCAACAACTATCCACATGGCTCACAAGGCCATTAAACATCTTGTCACCTCTCACTAGGCAACAACTATTAGGGTTAGGGTTTCCCTTTATATACGAATAGGGTTTCAATTCCATATTATCAATCCAAACCCTAATTCATTGCTCCACACATCTAGGAGCATACATTAATATCATAAGTATTCAATCATACTTATTTATTCTCGTCATTTATCATTAAATGAATTATCAACACAAGGTATGAGTTCCTCTCTCATCCTTATCAGGGTATGATTACATCATACTTTATTAACTTGGCTTAACCCTTTCTCAAGGTATGATAGCCTACACTTATCAAAGTGCATTCCATCTCAATGTAACAATTGACATGACACACATCATGTGTTACTCATCCAAGTATATTGGATTTAAGGTGCATCAAGGTGTAACAACCTTAAAGTGTTGGATGTGATATTTACCATGCCTTGGTGTATCAATTCCCTCATCACTTTTAACTTACTTAAGTTCATCAACTTATCTTGTATTAGGGTATTTCCCATCCTAATACTTTATGCACTAGCCCATCACATTTATTATGTAGTGTATTGATCATGAGTCATACATTTGAATTGTCCAACCATCATCAATTGATATGGACTCATCTCAGGTTGAGACATTATTGATATAAGGTTCTCCATTATCAACCACTCTAGGTGTTTTACCTATCAAGGTATTAGCCACACCATTACTTGGTGTTCCCTCATCACTCCTAAGAGTATCTTTCCCTCACCTCTACAAGGTGTCTCGGGTTAAAGATGTGCATATGTTCACCATATCGGGTTGTAGGTGTATAGGCACCACCATATCGGGCTAGAAGTATATAAATACCATTCATATTGGGCTAGAGTTGTTTATATGTGTTACCCATGTCGTGCATGAGGTATAAATCCATCACCATGTTGGGCTAGACATCAACTAGGGTTCTGTAACGGGCTACCATATCGTTCAATATCATTTTCTATTCTTTACTCATATCGGGTTACCCAAATTAGGGTTTCATGTCAACTTTTAAGTATTCATTCAACCTCGTATCGTGTATGGAGTCTATACTTGGCTCCCTATCGTGCAAGAGGTGTATACTACACCCCCATATCGTGCAACAATGTATTCATTCATATCCATATCATTCAAGTGAAGTAGGTGCAACATCATATCGGGTTAAAGGTACTTTCTTGTGTGCTTGCACCCGATATCACTTTTATAAGGTGATATCATCATCTTCAAGCTCTAGACCTTTGTTATAACTATTATAGTTCATGTCAACAGGTCTAAGAAACTACTAGAACTCGTAATTTCATCAACTATTTCAGGAAATTTCAGAATTTAAAAGTATTTCACTAATTATAACAATTTAGGTGAAGAATAATAACATGGTTGAGTTCAAGTTATAAAACCCGCCTTAAGAACGACTTCAAAGCTCCAAGCTCCAAAGATTCACGTTCCTAAGGTTGAATATGGACTTCACAACTCCTCTATATGCAAAGAATCACCATGGATAAGCAATTGGTGAAGAAGAAAAGAAAGGAAGATCAAAACCCTAAATTCATGCTTCAAACCAATGTTGAAGATGATCTTATCCTCACCTTAGGGTTAAGTTTTGAGTTCCTTAGCTCCTTGGCCGACACCCCACCACTCTTGGGCGATATGTACTTCCTCTTGGCTGACACAACCTTGCTTGTGGCCGATACCCCCTCACTTGTGGCCAAAATCACTTCAATTGGCCGATATCAACTTGCTATGGACAATATCAACATGGTATGGCCGATATACTTGCTATGGCCAATACCCAAGGCCTATGAACGATACCTTTGTGCTCTTGAACGATATGGCACTCACTTGCACGATATGGCACTCACTTGCACGATATGGCACTCAACTCTTCACCCTATTGGCCGATATCACCTCATATGGCCAATTTCACCTACTTGGCTGATATGCTTTTGCTATGGGCAATATCCAAGGGCCTATGCACAATACCCTTGCTTTCCTGCACGATACAAGAGCCCCATGTACGATACCACAAGGTAGGAGGGTGGTAAGGGTCGAAAAATTTCACCAAGGGGTGAAACTAGGGGTATATATACTTGTTGATCATGAAGGAAGGCAAAAATGAGGTGGCAACATTTTGAGCTAGTAGGTGCCACGTGTCATGCATGGGTGACACGTGTCCATGCATGCACCATCATTTATCTTGTCTTGCAAAACAGTTGAGGATCATCTAGAGATAAAGATTCAGCCATTACATATCCTTTTGAATAAGACATATCAACCAAATCACCACTTTATTCACAACTCATCACAACTTTACTAAGGAAGTTGTAATCCGACACACCTCACCTCCTTGAGGTGCTTTGCATGATATGGACTTTTCCAAGAGTCCAAAAGACGATATGGAACACCTCCTTGGGCTCCATGGCCGATAGGCACTCATATATAAGCTTTTCAACTTGATACAACTCAAGTTAAGCTTCTAAATTCAACCCTTTTTCTTGGTCATTTCTTCACCAAGATTACCATCATTCATAATGGAATCAAAATTGGTGTCTAATTCATTCTCTCTCCTCTAAATGATACATAGAGGAAGTAGGAACACTCTAGAGGTGGTAATTTGCATATCAACCCCACATTTTGGGTAAATTACAATTTGTATCAAAATTGGTGCACAATGCTCCAGCATTGTTCAAACAAGTTCAAACTTGGAATTTAGGCTTTCCACAAGCCACCACTTAGCATCATTCTCTATCTTATGATGCTAAAACATATAAGGCACATTCAACATGTGACATTTTGCATTATAGCCCCTCAATTTGGGTAAATTGCACTTTGGTCCAAAACAAAGGAAAATTGCTCAAACAACATTCAATCGGGACCAAAATTGAAACATAAATGTGTCACATGATAAAAAAGCAACTTAGAGGATTATATTAAAGTTCTAAGCAACTTTATTAGCGAAAAAAAATAGGGTTACCTCATAACCTAGGTCAGGGTTGTTACACTACCTTTATGGAGAAAAGTAGTAGATCTTCACTAACCACAAGAATCTCCATTATATCTTTTGAAAGAAGGAGTTAAATATGAGACAGAGGAGATTGATGGAACTAATAAAAGATTATGATTGCATGATAGACTACCATCCAGGCAAGGTGAACGTGGTAGCTAATGCATTGAGTGAGAAGTCATCTTCATCATCATCGATAGACAATGCACAGTTGTATTCCTTGGATTTCCATAAACGAGACATGTTAGTATCTCTTTGCCAGATGAATGTACAGCTAGAAGTTTCTTTGTCGGTGGGTTTGTGGGAACAGTTACAAGTTAAACCACCTTTGGACAACATATTTTTGAGGCACAACAGAATGATACCGTGATACTGAATATCTGATTAGAGTTAGGTAGTGAGAAGCATGATGTCTTCCATGAGGATGATGACGGTACAATTTCTTTCCACAATAAGACAATAGTTCCTGATGTTGATGGGTTGAGGAAAATGGTACTTGAGGAAGCTCACTTTTTGATGAATGTGATGCATCCTGGAAGTATCAATATGTACCAGAACTTGAAGGACTTGTATTGGTGTACATGTATAAAGCGTGATGTGGTAGAGTTTGTTTCTCGATGTCCAGTTTGTCAGTAGGTTAAGGTTGAGCACCAGAAGCCTGTAGGGACATTACAACCCTTGCCAATACCACAATGCAAATGGGATCATATTATTGTGGACTTTTTGGTTGGTCTTCCTAAGATAGCCAAAGTCATGATTCCATATGGGTTATAGTGGATGGATTGACTAAGTCAGCTCACTTCTTTCCAGTCAAGACGACGTTTACAGTAGAGAAGTTGGCACATGCGTATGTTGATGAGATAGTTTGTCTGCATGGCATTCTAGTGACTATAGTTTCTGACAGAGGTCCATAGTTCACAAGTCATTTTTTGGAGTGTCTGCATTCAACAATGGGTACAACTAAGGTTTAGTACAACTTTCCATATGCAGACAGATGGCCAGTCTGAAAGGACTATTCAAAGTTTGGAGGATCTCTTGAGGGCATGTGTGTTGCAGTTTCTCGGGAGTTGGGATGTACACATGAGTCTAATAGAGTTTTCTTACAATAATAGCTATCAGAGAAGCATAGATATGGAACCTTACAAGGCTCCATTTGGGGGACGTTGTTGGTCTCCACTTTACTAGTATGAAACTGGTGAGTTTCAAATTTTAAGTCTCGAGCTTGTACATCAGACTACAGAGAAGATTAAAGTAATACAACGGTAGTTGAAAGCATCCCAGGATATACAAAAGTCTTATGCTGACAAAAGTCGTAGACCGTTAGAATTCCAAGTGGGTAACAAAGTGTATCTCAAGGTTTCTCCTTGGAAAGCTCACTGATTGATGGTTTAGTACCCTAAAGATGATATGATCCAATTGCAATTTTAGCCCAACATCCGATGGTGTTCAATGATGGTAGTATTGACCTCATCAGTTGATGGTGACATAAATGTAACAACTGATGGTGTCTCAGGTTACCACACAATGGTGTAACTAGGTATCATGAGTGGCTTCAATTAAGACCTAAACCAATGGTTTCTTGGTTCAATTGATCCAATGGTTAGACCTATACCCCACTTAACAATTTTGAATAATGAACCTGATCCAATGAATGAGATTAGATGCTTCAACATCTAATGGATTAGAAGGAAAAGTAGAATTTTGGTTCTAATAATGAGTTTAGTGGTTTAATGCCCATAATTTATAGTCCTACATTTGCCCTTGAATGAATATATTTGATAAATCACCATAAAAAGTGGATGTGTATCCCTGGTGAAACATGGCTTGTTACACCAACTCTAATGTGACTCAGTGGTAGTGATTGATTGCAATCATCCTTCTTAAATGATTAAAATGTGACAATGAAATAATCTCTTATTGTGTTGAAACCTTAATATGATGATAGTTGAACATCATAGTTCTTGTTATGTTAATCCTATATGTCACATGTGCGATTGATGATTTGTTCAGCCTTGTTTAAAGGCATTGAAAGACAATGATGATCTTGCAAGGATTGGTGTGATGGTCTTTAAGATCTTTGGGCATGATTGAGCCCTGATTGAGGTAAAATCCTCTTCATGATCCAATAAAGGTTGGAACCCTAGAACTTGTGATAAGAAATTGGTACCTTGTAATGGTATGATGACAAGTGTGGTCCATTAATTTGTAGTGAATGTTAGCATGTGGTAATATTACTAATATTTAGACCTCAAACATTTTATATCTTCTAAAGTTTCAATACATATACTCTTGCTAGAAATAAATTAGGGTTTGTATGTCCATTTTAATGATGAAACCTTAATTCACCATGATCATGTTGTTTCCCTATGCCATAGATCCATTCCAGTATAAGAGATTTCTTGATGGTGAAATGAGCAATTCCTATGGGAAACTCAGAGCACATATTTTTGAATATGTGGGGCGCAAGTCGAGAATATCCACTTGTGTCCACAAGTGTAGGTTATGGGGGATGGTTGCGGCCATGCCTCAAATATTGTGATATTGTGATGTGTGAAAGACAACAATATAACTACATGATGCCTCTTATAGAATGGCCATGTGTGAGCCGTTCTCTAGCATCGTGACATATACAAAGGTGGGCTAGTTGTTTTTAGTTTGACTATTTGTCTCTGTTGGTAGTTGATTGTTATGTCTCTGTGTTGTCTCTCGTACTGACCGAGAGTTGTTGGTGAGATCATGGAGTCCAAATATTCCATAGATCCACTATGGCACTAATTTTGACTTAGTAGTGATTAGTTGGATTTGACTGGTATGACTCAAATTCCTTAGGGCATAATAAAAGATATAATACAAGCTGTGTAGTATATCTGTTAGGGTTAAATATGTTCACATTG
Organism: Alisma plantago-aquatica; assembly: GCA_963693085.1. Classification (NCBI taxonomy): domain Eukaryota; kingdom Viridiplantae; phylum Streptophyta; class Magnoliopsida; order Alismatales; family Alismataceae; genus Alisma; species Alisma plantago-aquatica. The sequence goes on along the minus strand of OY856412.1, from coordinate 1,406,869,431 downwards.
GTTTATTAGGCTTTACCTTATTTTAAACTACACAATTCGTATATGATGAAATTTTATGAAATATGAGTAATTATACTTGTTGCTAAACTTATGTGCTTAACTTGTTTAGTATGTTATAATGATTTAATATGCTCAAATGTTCATTAAATACTCAGTCTATTTAGTTTATTTACTATTAACAATTTGTTGCAATCAATATTTGTTGGAGAGAGTTATATCTCTCGCTGGGACATGGGTCTCACCCGTGGGTCATCACATCTTTTTAGGTGGTCGCGGGCAACGTGGTCGAGGTCGTGCTTTTGAATAGGATCAGCCTAGTGATCAATAGATTCATAAGGTTGGTTAGATGTAGATATTAGTAGTAGAGTCCTATTGTCATCCATGTATTCTCAGGTTTGGGTATGGGATGTGGTTTCTAGCTGCTATACTTGTATTGACATGATATTTTGGTAGTATGCCAGTGTTTGTAAGATATGGCATGTACATGTAAAATATATTTTGTATACATGATGTGGCCAAGGCCATTGGATACAAATGTAATTACTTGTTATAGTATGTGAGAACAGAAAGGATGGACCTTTATGCAAAGTTTCTGAATTGGTTTGTGATATTGAAATTGGTTTTAATTATTCCACATTTTGACTATGTGATTAATTAGTAGTTGATCATGTTTTGTGTTTTGAGTAATCTCATTTTGTGTGATGAGGTATCACAGGGTCCCTTTTGTTTCTATGAGTGTCTGAAGCATTATATTATATTATACACATACAACAAAACCCCAAATCTTCACACATGAACATGAGTGGAAGTGTCGATACATAACTTGTAGCATAGACATGGTATCACATACATTGAATATCATGCACAAATAATAATTGAAATTTCATTCATCAAAGTTACATCTCTCGTTCTTAGTAAATGACATAAAAGGGAATACTTAATACAAACTAATAACATTGTCCAAAAACCTAAACATAATAAAACTAGTCATACAAAAATGAAGGACGATGTAATATACCCAATTCTAGGTATCTAGCTCAGTCTACTCTTACATTGTACCTTTAAATAATAGCAGCCTTGGTATATTTTTTCCTAAACTAGAGTATATTAGGATTTATAATAATAAAAAATAGTGTTTTGGCTAATAACCAACTTAATTGGGATTTAGTGTAATTAATTAGAACAATGTTCTAATGGGGTTGGATTTGTAATTTTACCATTATACTATACTTCCATTCAAAAATAAGTTCTCTAGAATTTTCTTGTGACTAGATGAGGGCAAGGAAGAGCAAAAACATATTTTAGGAGTGAAATGAATATAGGAAGAGATTTTACAAATTAGAGTTTTAAATATCTACAAGGATCAAAGGTGGAAACTAACTCTAAATTTGGGTTCCTCTCCCCTCAAAGACTACATGTCAAATTTTATTTTAATTTGTATGATGCTAGTTGTCTTAAAACAAATATAAAAGAAAATAACATGATAATTATAAAGGACCCTAATATATTTAATTGTATTCCTAAAGGTTGAAATTGATACATAAATTGGATTTGCGTGCTTTAATTAGCCTATGCATGTATTTTCTTCTTAATTGGAGATTGATAAGTAGCCTAAATGTACAAGGAAAGAAAATATACTAAAACTACCCTAAAATGATTTATATTTAAACAAATCAAATTGATTTCCTAATGTTTCCATATATCACTTTGTCACACCCAATTTAGGTATCTGACTCTTTGGAGCGATTGAATCCCGTTCGTGAGGTCATAAACCCACCTTCTATCTAGGTCGTATATGGCAACCCTGACAAAAGTAACACAACCACCCCCATGTTGTCCTCAGCTTCTCCCTCTCTCTAAACTTAGTTTTTCCATCTAGTTTCTTCTCCCCTTGGTTTGTCTCAACTTTTTAAATCAATTGACATCTGCTCGAACCCTAACTCTCCCAATTAATGGAACACCCAGTTTCCTTTACAAAACCCTTCTAATCCTCATCTAAAAAACATCCAAGAAAAAATTATATTTTATTACCCTAACTACTGGAAGTTCTCTATGACAGCTCCAACTTGTTTCCTTGACGACCCTCAATTGATATCTGAACCATATGTGTAGCCATTGCGGACAAGAAGTGTGCCAGAGACTACCTCAACCTCTCATGAACTTCTCTGACCACCTAAATCAAACTCAATCCACTGTAACCATTCTTGAGAACCACCCTATTTTTTTCCTGAATCTAGTATGTTGTAGTTCTAACCCAATTCCTCTCCCCATGAATGAGTTCTAAATTCCCCTATTTTGCATCAACTACCATGCCATTAGGTGTTTCTCATCTTTTTGACATGTGGATCGTTCCTCTGTATTGTTGAGACTCCCAAAGAAAATATATGGGTGTTTCTAGCCTATCATCCCTTCTTCCTTGGTTTTACTTCTTGGATTTCTCCCCAACAATGGTAGATTGTTTCTAGAGTATTTGCACACCCCTTGACCATGCCAATGGGTCAACAATCTTGTTAAATGATGGAAATTACACTTGATTTTGAGAAAAAGGCTGTATCATGGAGTTTCCTTCCTTTTGGTTTAGTTATCAAGCTTCAGCTGAAACTTCTTGTAATTGACTAGGGAAGAAGAACCTTGTAATATGTTTCATCAAATTTCCCTTGCATCAAAATGCTTTTTTTTCACGTGAATCATGGGAAGATTGGTGTTTTTGTGTGCGCTTTATGTATCATCATGCGATAATGTGTTTGGGAGACAAGTTAATGAGTTTCCCAGCAACGTTCGTAAGGTTTAACGTGTCATTTAAGGGAATATCTGCCTTTCTACCCCACCCTTTCTTTAACAAAACAATTACTACATCTTTTAAAAGACTTAAATAATTATTGGGGCATTGAAAAAATATAAATAAATAGGCTTTTAAATTTAGAAAATAAGATCTTTCTACCTAGACTAATTTTATGGTTTACTTTGAAGATTTCTTAGAATCAAATTTTAGGTTTTCATAATAATGAATATGTGAACCATGAATGGTTAAAATAATATGTATATGTAAGTAAACCCAAATTTGAGGATGCTAATAGCTTTTACTTTGAACTGGAATTAGAAATAAAGTATGCATTCACTCTTTCTTTTTAGGCATTGTGATGACAAAAACTCTAATTTTCCCATACAACACATAATTATTAAAAATGAACACATTTGTCTAAAGTCATGTAGTATTTTAAAAATCCTTTTATTTTGAGATTTCCTTCCCTATCGGTTACAACATTTTTATAAAATCATTATTGACGGTCCTTGACCTAAATCTGATATGCATGGATGTTCTCATCCCTTTTATGGGTATTATTGGACCGATCTTACAATCTTGCCTACTCTATTATACATGTGTGATTTTGACTAGTCATAACTATAAATAGATACACCATACTTTTAGGCACTGGGTTTTATTCCCATTCCAGGCATTGGTTTTTATTGTCTTTTCTCATGTGATATGTTTAGGAACTATGTTATATTCCCATGCCATGCATTGAGATTTTATTCATCCTTCCATGTAATGAGGTTTTATTCCTTTTGTAATGCTTTATTTTATTTGGCATAGAGGTTTTATTCCTTCTTCCAATGGATTGGAATATACGAGTTTAGCCGCAATATTTAGCTTATGGTAGTCTTTGTTGTAATCAACATGCACTATTGCTATTTAAGTATTATGGAAGTGGTTTGAAAAGGCATACTTTTTTATAATATGATGATTTTTATAATAAATAATGTCTCATCTAATCGACCAATAGTCTCTTGGATGTACTTCCTTTTGAACTATTTTCTTAATTGGATTCTTCTTAATTGCTCAATTTTCTTCTAATTAATTCCCAACTATTTTTGTACTTCACATACTCAATTTGTGTTGATTTCATTTCTCTTTTGTTTTTATTCTTCTAGGTGTTTTCATCAACCCACCTAAAAGTTGAGCAACCTTTTGATCAGGAGTATGAACAAGATACTCAAGTGCAGTTGTTGAGAAGTTCTAATATGACAAGGTTATACAATACATCTAGTCTATCTAATTTAGATTTTCTTTTCCCCTTAGTTGTCCTTTGAGGACTAGATGTTGAACAATGTTTAATTTTAATAATAGTATAATTTATTTTTCTCCTACTTCAACATTCTTATCATTTACCATACTTATTCATAAATTGGAATACACACCTTTAATTTTACAAATATTATATTGAGGTTTTGTGGATAGGGATTTTGTATGTTCTTTTCTCATAATAAGGAGTGGATCCCATGTGGGGTCCCACTTAATACAAGATGGTATCAGAGCGTGTTTACAACCAATAAACTATCTTGAAATTTTTCCTTATATGATCCTTTATATAGTACATTTTTTCATGGGGGACAAGCTGTTTGAGGACATCAACACTACACCAATGTCTCATGTCAAGGAGGATTACTCTACACGGTAGAAACCTGTTATGGCATGTTGTTGTTGAACCTCCCATTGAACACCCTAAGTTTCCAAAGTATACCTAGAGACAAATCATGAGTTGATGCAATTTTCAACTATGCATCTGCTACTCAGGTCCCCTTTCCTTGTGAGTAGGATTTGGCCTTGGTTTGATAATTTCTCACCATGATGATGGTGGGAAATTGGAACACCATTCAGGTTGTTGATAAGCTGAAGGAGTACACCTTAATTAACTTTGTGAAGATGCAACCACCTTAATCTAAGGGTGAAAGTGAGTTAGAAATGGTTGATAAGAAGACAATTGGATTCTATCATTGGAATTGACCTTCGAGGGGATGCTTTTGGTATACCCTCTTAAGCACTATAAGAAGCAGTACATATCCAAGAAAGTCGTGATTGTTAAATAGTTAGTTGAAATTTTACGGGCGGTGTCTTATCCTTTCTTTAGTTTTTGGAGCCATTTTAGTTTATATCACAAGCTTTCTTTGTTAAAATTATTTTTCATTATAATATTATATGTATAAAAAGAAAGGTTCATAGATTCATTGAAGATATATCAAGTCAAGTCATCACATAAGGAATGATGAATATATAAAGGATTTCTTAGAGTTTAATAATTTAAATGGTGATGGCGAACCCTAAACCCTAAATTTTGAAGTGAAACTGTGGTTGAGTAGAAGTTGTAACTATGTATGATCTAGTTGACTCACCTTTTGTATGTATAAATGGATGTTCAAAGGTATATGAACCCTTTTAAGGGGTATCCTTTCACACTTTGTCCTACATGATCTTAAACCAACAATAGGGTTGTGTGAACCTAGTCATGGGTGCACCTAAATACACCATACTAATTTTATCAATTTACACCAATCACATATGAAGGAGAAAGATAAGTTAATGACACAATGATCTATATGGTGATATCTTGAGGATGAAATCCTCTTTAGGGGGTGGAGTGTGTTGACTTGAGAGTTCTACATCATCCATATTTTGATAATGACTTAACCATTCCATTCCTATGTATCTAATATGTTTGTTCAAGATTGATTTTAGGCTTTAGGTACATGAAAAGGATCAAATTACACAACCCCTAGCTTGTTCAAGTTCAAGTCAAAAGCAATGCAAGTGCACATTTTGGGAAATCACTCCAAATGACCTTAGAGATGATATGACTTGTAACTAAGAAGATAAAAAAATTAGGGATACTTAATTCCAACGTTTGATCACTCAAATGTCAATTTAGAAAATTTGTCACATGTTGTTTATCAGTCGAGTTGGAAACTCAACTGATCCAGTGATGAATTTTCTGAAGAGACCAATCGGTTGAGTTGCACACTCACATAACTCGACTGACTGACTCACTGAGAAAAACTAATTTTATCTCATCGATCGAGTTTCCCAAAATAAATCGGTCGATCATTTGAAAATTGGCTTTGTCTCTTAGTGGATCGGTCGAGTTATCTTAATTGAAACTCGACCAAATATACTATATGAAAATCATAGAAAAAGTAATTATAACCATTGGTGAGTTGTTTTGAGCGAGAATAGATCTGTTGCAACTTGGAAAATTGCTATATTTTGCCCCTAAGTGATCCCACACTCAAGGGAACACCCCCATCTATAAATAGGACCCCTTGGAGTTCATTCCAAGTTTTCTCATTCATTCTATTCTAAGTCCTTGCTATAGTTGAGTGTGTTGCAACTCCTTGAGCCCCTTTCTCTCTCTCATTTACAAAGCACTTCGTGATTATGAGTGAGTTAGGCTAGTTGTAAGAGAGCTACTTCCTTGTGCTTATAAATCTCTCATTCCATTCCACCTTCCCTACCCCTTCTTTCAAAGAATCAAATGTGAAGCAAGCTACTGCGAGTGAAGGTGACCTATTTCTATTCTTCTTCAAGGTTGAAGAAGAGGTGAAGATCTTATCTAGGCAAAGGCTGAAGATCCAAGAATAGTGGGTAATTCCTTGAAGGATTAAGACTTGTGCAAGAGTAGGTAATTCCTTGGAAGAAGGCGGAAGACTCTTTGCAAAGTGGGTAAGTCCTTGGTAAGGTTTAAGACTCTTTGTAATGGATAGGTAAGTCCTTAGGTGGGTCTTGTGTTGTAACTCTTATAAGTCAATATATAGAGGAAAGAACTTGCAAAGTTGTAGAGGTTGACCTCTCTAGATGGTGGATAGACTCTCTCCTAGTTTGGAGAGTGGAACCACTCTAAACAAACTTGTCCAAGTGCTTATTTCATTTTCTCTCATCCTTGCTAAGCTTGTTAGTTTGGACTTCAAATTGCACTTAAGTTATCAGTTTTAATTGATATAATTTGAAGGTCTAACTTATCTTGTGATAATTTTGAAGCTCTATTCACCCCCCTCTAGAGCCCTAAATCCAACAAGTGATATCAAAGCCAAGAATCTTCTCCAACAATCTCCCATGAGATGAGAAGATGAGTGACAACCTACTTGGTTCACTCAACCTAGAGGGAGGCTTCTCCATGCGTCTTTTGGTCTTTGATGGCACCAACTTCCTCTGTTGGAAGAGGCGTATGTAGTTCTACATTCAAGGCATGAACTTTGATATGTGGAAGGTGATGGTCACACCATACAAGGAGCTAACCAGAGCTGTTGCAACATGGAGTGAAGTTTCACTTAAATAAGCCCATCTCAATGCCAAAGCCATAAGCATCCTCTATGCAGCCCTTACCCCCAACGGATTTCAACCACATCTCATATTGGGACACCGCCTATTATATTTGGGATCAATTCTGCATTACCTATGAGGGCACAAAGCAAGTCAAAGAGGCTAAGATCTACATGCTGAACAACCTTCTAGAGAACTTCAAGATGGGCAAGAAAGAAGGGATTGTGGAGATGTACTCTAGGCTCAATGTCATCATCAATGGCCTAGCTGCTTTGGGCAAAACTTTAAATAGAGGTGTAATCAACTCCAAGATCTTGAGGACTTTACCAAAGAGATGGGAGTCAAAGGTGACCTCCATTGAAGAAGTGACGAGTGTTGGTGACATCCCAACTGAAGAGCTCATTGGCAACCTACAAGCTCATTAGCCAAGGATTGACAAGAAAGAAGAAGAAGCCAAATAAGAAGATAAGGAAGCCAAGAAGATCAAAGATAGTGCTTTCAAAGAACAAGTGGAGGTAGTCATCCTTGAACAAAAACTTGCTTGCCGGATTTCTCCTTCCTCCTCTAGTGAAGATGATGTCCCAAGTGAGCATGAAGCCAAATACATCAAGGGCAAGCACTTCAAGGGAAAGCAATCCCCCTCCTCTACTTCTATATGCTACAAGTGTGGACAAAAGGGACACTACAAGAGTGAATGTACCAAGTCCAGAAAGTCACATTCTAAAGGCAGCTCAAAGAAGGAGGAAGAGTATAAGAAGGAGAGCAGGTAAAAGAGGAAGGATAGGAAGGAGAAAAGACACAAGAATGCAACTCATGCAGCTTGGGAGGAATCATCCTCAAGTGGCTCTAGCTCTAAAGAAGATGGAGAGTGCCACCTTGCACTCATGGCCTCTACTAGTGAAGAAATTGGTGAGGTAAGTGAGGTAAGCATACATGAGTTATCTAAGGAAACTCTTATTGATATGCTTGTTTCTACCCATTCTTCTTTTTCTAAGTGTAAATCTAAAAGAAAAAGGTTAAGAAAAATTATCGATGATTGTATGCTAAACTTGAAATTCTTGAGCTTAATGAGAAAACTCATCTTGAGAGCATTGATAACTTGCAAGACCAATATCTTGATCTTGGGCTCCAATATAATGGAGTTTAGGTAGAGAATGGTGTCTATATTAAGAATATTGAAACTCTTAAGGAAGATAACTAAAAGTGCCAAAAGTAGCTTGAAACCCTTAAAACTAAAAATGCGGAATTTAAGCTTCTTATTGATGCTCGTAAGGATGATATAGATGTTTAACTTAAGGAAATTGAAATGATTAAGTATGAAAATGTTAGGTTTCTTGGTCAATTTAATGATTTATCTTATAGACCTATCTTTCCTAGTAATGATATTTCTTCTATTTCTCTTGAGAAAGATTCTTATTTGACTAAAGCCCTTTGTCTAGAGGCTGACCTTGTTCATGCTAGAGATGATTTTGATAGTTTGTCTTCTACTATCATATCTCTAAATGATGGCAATCATAGACTTAGGGCATCTCTATAGAAGTTCCTCAAAGGGAAAAACTCCCGAAATGAAATCCTTGACCATTCTACCAAACAAAGCGGTACTAGTGGTTTGGGATTTGTAGAGGGAGATCCAAAGGGCAAGAACAAAGCCAAGGGTAAGAAAAAGAGCAAGGAGACCTCTTTCATTGTTGGAGAGTCTTATGACACTAAGAATCCTATGGTTTGTTCTTACTGTAAGTGTGATGATCATTACTCTACTTATTGTCCTTACAAGCCTAAGAAGACCAACCCAAAGATGAAATGGGTCCCCAAGCTAACTCCGGATCCCAAAGTTAGAGTTGGGAACCAACACTCTCCTTTATTGCTGGAAAAAGGAAGATAGATTGTTGATAGTGGCTACACTAAGCATATGATAGGTGATGTAAGCCATTTCAACAACTTCACCAAAAAGAAAGGAGGTTTGGTTACCTTTGGGGACAACAAGAAAGGTAAGGTCAAAGGTGAGGGTGATGTAGGTGAATCTTTGTGTATCAAGAATATTATTTTTGTGGATGGCCTACATCACAATTTAATTAGTGTCAGTAAATTATGTGACAATGGCTACCTTGTGTTATTTACTTCCTTTGAATGTTTGATTCTAGATTCCCTCATCTATCAAGCTATATATAAGGGAACAAGAAGTGGTAATCTTTATGTAATTGTGCTTGAATCTATTAAGCATGTTGTTGGTAGACGTGTAGTAGTCAATTTGAATGATATTTCTCTTTGGCATCATCAGCTTGGTCATGTAAATACACATCAGTTGAAGAAGTTGAGCAAAAAGAACTTGGTCAAGGGACATCCCAAATTGGATTTTGAAAAGGATTAGGAATGCCAACCTTGTACCCAAGGAAAGAAAACCATGTCCTCCTTCAAATCCAAAGGATTCCTTAGTACCAAGAGAGCTCTTGAACTTCTTCACATTGATCTATTTGGACCAATGAGAACTCAATCACTTCGTGGTTCCAAGTATTGCCTTGTTATTGTCGATGATTTCTCGAGATATACTTGGACCTTATTTCTCGTTTCCAAGAGTGATATGCTTGATGTTTTCTTGAGTTTTTGCTAACGAGTTGAGAATGAGGCTTCTTGTCGCATCGTTTCCATCTGTAGTGATCATGGGGGAGAATTTGACAATGATATTTTTGAACGTTTTTATCAAGAATCTGGTTATGCACATAATTTTTTTTCACCTCGAACATCTCAACAAAACAGGGTTATAGAGAAGAAGAATAGGTCACTACATGAGATGTCTCAGACCATGATTTTAGAGTATGACACTCCAAAGAATTTTTGGGCCAAAGCTGTCAGTACGTCATGCATTGTGCAAAATCGGGTCTTTACACATCCTTCTTTGAAGAAAAACCCCTATAAGCTATGGCGTGGTAGGAAGCCTTCAATCAAGTATTTCCATGTTTTTGGATGTCCTTGTTTTGTTTTGAATACAAAATATTCTCTTGACATGTTGATCTAAAATCTTACAAGGCTTTCCTTCTTAGCTATGGCACTACTAGCAAGGCTTATAGAGTGTTTAATATTGATCTAGCTAAAGTAGAAGAATCTATAAATGTTAAGTTATTGAGACTAACTGTAACGACCCTGACCTGGGTTATGAGGTAACCCTATTTGTTTTGGCTAATAAAGTTGATTAGAACTTTAATATAATCCTATAAGGTGCTTTGTTATCATGTGACACACTCATGTTTCAAGTTTGGTCCCGATTGAATGTTGTTTGAGCAATTTTCCTTTATTTTGGACCAAAGTGCAATTTACCCAAATTGAGGGGCTATAATGCAAAATGTCACATTTTAAACATGCCTAATGTGTTGTATCATCATTATAGAGAGAATTATGCAAGGTGGTGGCTTTTGGGAAGCCTAAATTCCAAGTTTGAACTTGTTTGAACAATGTTGGTACCTTGAGCACCGATTTTACTACAAATTGTAATTTACCCAAAATGTGGGGTTGATATGAAAATTACCACCTATAGAGTGTTCCTACTTCATACTAGTATCATTTAGAGGAGAGATAATGAATGAGACACCATGTTTGGATCAGTTATGAATGATGATACTCTTGGTGATGAAATGACCAAGAAAAAGGGTTGAATTTGGAAGCTTAACTTGAGTTGTATCAAGTTGAAAAGCTTATATATGAGTGCCTATCGGCCATGGAGCCCAAGGAGGTGTCCCATATCGTTTTGTGGACTCTTGGAAAAGTCCATATCGTGCAAATCACCTCAAGGAGGTGAGGTGTGACGGCCAACAAGTTTCCTTAGAAAAAGTGTATCGGCTTGACTTAAAATAGTAATTAAACCTAGATGACTTATCCAAATGGATAAGTAATGGACGAATTTGCATCTCAAGATGCTCCTCAACCATTTTTCAAGACAAGATAAATGTTGATGCATGCATGTACACGTGTCACCCATGCATGACACGTGGCACCTACTAGCTCAAAATGTTGACACCTCATTTTTGCCTTTCTTCATGATCAACAAGTATATATACCCCTAGTTTCACCCCTTGGTGCAATTTTGCGACCCTTAACACCCTCCTACCCTAAGGTATCGTGCATAGAGATCCCATATCGTGAAGGGATGTTTTGGTATCTTGCATGGGCCTTGGTATATCACCCACGGCAAGACCATATCACCCAAGTAGGTGATATCGGCCATATAGGGTGATATCGACCATAGAGTGAAGTGTTTTGACTGCAAGTGAGTGCCATATCATGAAAGCGAGTATCATATCGTGCAAGAGGGGTGGCATGTCGTTCAAGAGCACAAGGGTATCGTGCATAGGCCTTGGGTATCGGCCATAGCAAGTATATCGGCCATAGCATGTTGATATTGCCCATAGCAAGTTGATATCGGCCAATTGAAGATATTTTGGCAACAAGTGAGGGGGTATCAGACACAAGCAAAGTTGTGTCGGCCAAGAGGAAGTACATATCGCCAAAGAGTTTTAGGGTGTCGTCCAAGGAGATAAGGAACTCAAAACTTAACCCTAAGGTAAGATATAGTTGTCTTCAAGCTTGAATTGAAGCATGGAATTAGGGTTATGATCTACCTTTCTGTTCTTCTTCACCAATTGCTTATCCATGGTGATTCCTTGTATATGAAGGAGTTGTGAACGAGCCTTGGACCTTTGATAAAGTCATCTTCAACCTTAGGAACATGGATCTTTGGAGCTTGAAGCTTTGAAGTGGTTCTTAAGGCGGGTTATATAACTTGAACTCAACCATGTTATTATTCTTCACCTAAATTGTTATGATTAGTGAAATACTTTTAATACTGAAATTTCCTGAAATAGTTGATGAAATTATGAGTTCTAGTAGTTTCTTAGACCTGTTACCATGAATTATATCGTTAGAACAAAGGTCTAGAGCTTGAAGAAGATGGTGTCACTTTGTAAAAGTGATATCGAGTTCAAGTATAAATACAAGTAGTTATAACCCGATATGGGTATGACTTGCCCAATATGTCTTGCACAAAATGTTGCACAAGATGTTACATGATATTCTTGCATAAGATGCTTGCATGATAGGGAGTCAAGTATAGACTCCATGCACGATACAAGGTTAATTGTATACTTGTAAGATGACAAGAAACCCTAATTTGGGTAACCCGATATAAGTAAAGAGTAACAAGTGTTATTGCATGATATACATGGTTGCATGACATGGTTTCACGACATGGTTGCATGACATGGTTTCACGATAGGGTTGCACGATACACAACCCTAGATGATATGGTAACCCTAACCCATCATGGCTAACCCTAGATGATGATTAGCCCGATAGGGTGATTGGATGTACTTCTAGCCCGACATGGTGATGGGTTGATACCTTATAAGTATCATGGGCGACACATACATATATCTTGTACCCGATATGAGGTCAAGAAGGTACCTCATGCCCGATATGGAGACAAGTGCAAATCCTAACCCGATATGATGAGTGTTCATACACCTCCAACCTGATACAGTGGTATCTAGAGACCTACAACCCGATATGGTGAATACATGCATATGATTTAACCCTATATACCTTGTAAAGGTGAGAGTAAGACACTCTTAGGAGTGATTTGTGTAGCACCAAGTAATGGCGTGGCTAATACCTTGATAGGTGAAGCACCCAGAGTGGTTGTTAATGGACAACCTTAATGCCTTAATCCAAGATGAGTCCATATCATTAATGATGGTTGAATAATTCAAATGTGTGACTTGTGACCAATACATTACATGATAAATGTGATAGGTTGGTGCATAAAGTATTAGGATGGGAAATACCCTAATACAAGATAAGTTGATGAACTTAAGAAAGTTAAAAGTGATGAGGGAAGTGATACATCAAGACATGATAGATATCACATCCAACACTTCAAGGTTGATGTACCTTGATGCACCTTAAATCCAATATACTTGGATGAGTAACACATGAAGTGTGTCATGTAAATTGTTACATTGAGATGGAATGTGATTAATGCACTTTGATAAGTGTAGGCTAACATACCTTGAGAAAGTGTTAAGCCAAGTTAATAAAGTATGATGTAATCATACTCTGGTAAGGATGAGAGACGAACCCATACCTTGTGTTGATGATTCATTTAATGATAAATGGTGAGAATAAATAAGTATGATTAAATACTTATGATATCAATGTTTGCTCCTAGATGTGTGGGGGCAATGAATTAGGGTTTGATCATTGATAATATGACCTTGAAAACCTAAATGATTAATAATGGAAAACCCTAACCCTAATGAAGGGTAATGATAAGTAAGAGAAACCCTAATCGATAAGAAAGGAAAATCCTAACCCTAATGATGGGAAGGTTGTATTTCTCTTATTGCATAAGCCTTGTAAGGCATGTTAAATACTTGTATAACAAGTATGATGTGTAATGGCCTTGTGAGACATGTGAATAAGTTGTTGCCTAGTGAGAGGTGACAAGATGTGAATGGCCTTGTGAGCCATGTGAATAAGTTGTTGCCTAGTGAGAGGTGACAAGATGTGAATGGCCTTGTGAGCCATGTGAATAAGTTGTTTCCTAGTGAGAGGTGACAAGATGTGAATGGCCTTATGAGCCATGAGAATACTTGTACAACAAGTGAAATGAATACCTTGGTCTAAGGACCTAGAGGTAATGGTTACCAGTTACAGAGGTAACAATGTTATGTGATGAATTCCCAGTAACATGAAAAGGGACTGAGATCCCAAGTATCATGTGATTTAAAGATATGAAAAGAATGTGATAAACGTATTACACCTTTCTTTGTAGCATTTGTCATAATAATTCTTGATTGAAACTTTACCGATGCTAAAAGAATACAGAAATGTACTTAATTAACCAAGTGAAATCTTATCATGTAGATCCCTGGCCATAGATCCATCATCGTCAGTAGTTGGTGATGGTGAAACGGGTTGCTCCGTGGCATAATCCAGAGATCGCATATTTTTGAATATGCGGGGGTGATGGGTGAAAATATTTGTACGCCCTAATGTTGGATTGACGTGAGATAAACACGAGATCTCTCAATCCTTCATTATATGTGTCGGGATGGATGTATCACGAATCTCCCGATGATGAAGGACAGGATGGATGTTAGATAAACATGAGATCTTTCTCTCCCGAAGAGAGTGCAGTTGATGTTGTAGCTCTACATAGAGAAGTTCCAGTATACTCCTGGATTAGCTATTTTAGCAGTGACACGAGATGTCCTGCAGTTTGTACCCACACTGACTGGGGAGGATGAGGTCATGGAGTCCGGCTCTTCCATTGACCTATGTATGGAACCGATTTCGACTTCGCAATGGTCGGTTGGAGTATGAGTGGTATACCTCATACTCCTCAGGGCTTAAGTGTGATTCTAAAGTGTAATCAGCTGCCTAGCATGTTTTCTTAAATACAGAAATCATTTGGCTGATGTTACATTTCTTTTATGCATCCTTAGTGGATAGATGTGATTTATGTTTCTTTACATTCCTTGCAAAGCAGATAGTTGATTATTAATTCTGCCATGGGTAGATGCAATGTTCTCCTTAAGAAAGGAGATTACTTCATTCTGTTTATACAGTGATTAATCCTGCCTGTTAATATAATAAGAACCTCTGCTTAGTTTATAAATGATTAACTGTGGTAATAATATGGTCGGCGGAGAGTTATATCTCTCGTTGGGACAATTACAATAGTCTCACCCCCGTGGGGCCCAAATTTTTAGGTGGACGTGCACGAGAAGGTGAAGACCTTTTTGCAGAGGAAGAACAACAGTTGAGGCAGCAATGACAGCTCAGGTTGAGTGTACTGTCGGTCACGTCTTATTGATATGAGTCCTATGTGTCTTCTCTGTACTCTCATGTCCTTGGAGTTGGTTCATACTGGTTTTATGATCAATAAGAGATTTTGGCTTATGTGCCTCGAGGTTTTATGTTGCTCATGTATAGTTTGGTAAAGCAACTGTTATATGTTATTCTCGAGATGAGATGTACCGGATATGTACAATGTGAATAATGATGTATATAAGGTTTTGGACCTTTCAGTAAGAGTTTTCTTTAGAATGGATCTCTTTGAAAAATGGTTTAAATTTTTAGTGATTTTTGTTAATCTGTTGTTTATGTTTAACTCTGCTTATTTAATGATGATTTGTTTGTCGGTTTGGCGACTGTCGTCACACTAACCCCTCTATTCCCAAAGATATTGTTCCAAATGATGATGTTGCAAGTGAAGTAATTCATATTCTAAACTAGCTCAACATCACTCAAAAGGGAAAATAGATGGTCACTCAAGAAGTAGAGAAAGATGAAGAGAAGAAGGATCCAACTATCCGATTTGCAAAGAATCATCCAAAAGAGCTGATTTTAGGTTATCCTTTTGAAAGATTGAATATGCGGGCTGCATGAAACAAAGAACAAGCCAACATCGCCTTCATCTCACAACTCAAGCCAAAGAACATCAAGGAAGCTCTTGGGGATGATGAGTGGATCCTAGCTATGCAAGAAGAGTTGGAGCAATTTGAAAAGAATAAAGTATGGACCCTAGTGCCAAGACCAAGTGATAGAAATATCATTGACACCAAATGGGTCTACCACAACAAGCTTGATGAAAGCGGAAAAGTGGTAAGGAACAAAGTAAGGTTAGTGGCTCAAGTCTACAATCAACATAAAGATATAGATTTGATGAAACATATGCACCTGTAGCTAGATTTGAGCCCATTCATATGTTTCTTTCCTTTGCTAGTTATAAAAACTTTCTTATGTATCAAATGGATGTTAAAAGTGCATTTTTAAATGGTACAATTGAGGAGGAAGTGTATGTTGCACAACCTCTTGGCTTTGAACATGATAGTTTACCTAACCATGTTTATTTGTTGCAAAAAGCTCTCTATGGACTCAAACAAGCACCTCAATCTTGGTATGAGACATTAAAGAACTTTTTGTTAGATCATGGGCATATCATGGGCAAAGTAGATTCTACCTTACTTCTAAAGCACACTTCTAACAATTTTCTTATCATTCAAATATATGTTGATGATATCATTTTTGGACGGAACTAACCTTGATCTTTGCAAAGAATTTAGTGATCTTATGCAGAGTGAAATTGAAATGAGTATGATAGGTGTTCACGTTATTCCTCGTCTTTCAAATCAAGCAAACTAAAGAGGAACTTCATCAATCAAGCCAAGTACACAAGTGAGCTACTTAAGCTCTTTGGGATGGAGAACACCAAGGCAATGAACACACCCATGTCAAACACCACCAAACTTGATAAGGATGAAGAAGGTGAGAAGGTAAATGAGAAACTCTATAGAGGTATGATCGGAAGTTTACTTTACTTTACTACCTCTAGACCTGATATAATGTTTAGTGTTGGCTTGTGTGCTCGATTTCAATCAAATCCTAAGAAATCACATCTTATACATGTTAAGAGGATTTTAAGGTACTTAGCCAAAACCCAAAATTTTAGACTATGGTATCCCAAGTCAAGGGACATTACTCTTACTACTTATAGTGATGTGGATTATGTAGGATGCTTGATTGATAGAATGTGCACAAGTGGAACTTGCTTTCTCCTAGGACCATGCTTGGTGTCTTGGTTCTCTAAGAAATAGAGCACAGTGGCATTATCAACCACCAAGACTGAATACATTGAAGCTGGGAGTTGTTGTGCCCAGGTCCTATGGATGAAGCAAATGCTTCATGACTTTAACATTCATTTTGATGCTTCTACTATCTTTTGTGATAATATAGTGCAATTAACTTGTCATATAATCCTATCTTGCATAGTAGAGATAAGAATACAGAGGTTCGCCATCATTTTCTTCATGATCACATTGCCAAAAAGGATATCTATATCACACATGTGGACACAGAAAATTAGTTGGCAAACATTTTCACTAAACCTCTATCTAGAGACCAATTTAAATTTATTAGATCTAAACTACTCATAACTACTTTGAATGAGTCTAATATGCTTTCTAGCTAGTTGTCATCTATCATATATGATCTACTTTTATTTTGATCACTATTGCTTGCTAATGTGCTAAAAATAAGTTTTCATGTTCTTTTTGCCTTATTTTTATCCCTTTTTAGGGTATTTTTCACAAATGCTTATTTTATCGCAAAATAGTACCCAATGATGAGTGATATGTGCCTAAGTATGTTCAAAATTCAAAATGGACTTGAAAAATAAATTTCATTAGTGGCTAGAAATTAGATTTTCTAAAGTTGGTTCAGGTTGACCATCGATCGAGTTGCCAACTCGACCAATCAGTGGTCGAGAGCTTTTTTAAAGAGCATATCAGTCAAGTTTCTGAGTCACAGAACTCGACCAATGGCTAGTCTGGAGCAAACATAAGATAGGTTCAGCCGACTTTTCTCCCTCTCAACTAGAGAAAAATTTACCGATCCAACCTCTAGCTCCCTCAAGCTCTCAATCCTAGCCTAACCTTCCTCTCCCCAACCTAGTCCGACCTTCCTTGACCTCCTTCCTATCAACCCTAGGTGTGTGGATGGGTTTCAATGATGTTTCTCTAGCTTTTTCTCTCCTACTCCTCTTTTTTTTATCTTTATGGCATCCAATAGGAGAAAGAGGGTCACCCCAGCTAGTGCACCTTCATTTTCGTCCAACTCTCGCTTGATTCCCTTTAATGACACTTTCTTCGTCTCCAATGAGGCTCTTAATAGGTACAAGGAGCTCCTTCCTTGGAACCCCTTTCTATTTCGTGTCTTGTTTGAGCCACGCCCACGAAGACAAGAGGTCATTGATCAAGTAGATGAGTTGTTGTATGACCACCACCTCTCCGCTTTGTATGTCGAACGCTTGTGCTACAACAATTCCATAACTAGCACAAAAGTCGTTCATGAATTATATGCTAACTTACAATGGAATTATGAAACACTCATACCACCTCCCAATACTCAAGTAGTCCTAACTTCAGTGATCGCCGGGAAGAAATTCCAAGTCTTAGAGGATACCCCGAACATCTTCTTTTTAGGTATTGAAGTGACTGACACTTGGAGAAAGGACTATCCCGATTATTTTGACCTAGTTGAGCCTGAGGCCTTCTACAAGCAGTATGATCTTACTCTCCCTGATATTCATAAGTTCTTGAAGAAGCCTCAATTCCCATATAGGAATAAGTGCACCCTTCCCTCCTCTACCTTAGACCTCAAAAGACACACACTTTCCTTAGTTGTTAACTACAATATCCATCCAAAGAAAAATCAGACTGAAATTGCAAAAAACAATACGGTAATTATGTACTGTCTCTTGAAGAACATAGGTTTCAAGTGGGCAAGATACATTCTCCACCATATGACCTGCTTTGACTCAGGAAAGAACACCCGTGGCACCCACCCTCCCTACCCAACCCTGATTTGTGGTCTTTTTTAGCTTGCCACTAGAAAATCTCTTTTCCATGACCTGCACTACAAACCTTCCCGAAAAGGAGTTTGCATCAGTGAGACTATACTTTAGAAATATGTGCCTATCCCATCCTCTACCACATGTGGTACCTCTACCTCTACCTCTACCTCCACCCGAGCACCTCCACCACCTCAGCCTACCCGACCTACCCATGCCTCATTCCATGTATCCAATGAAACCCTTGTGGGCTGCATGATGCATCAACATGCATACAACCTTCAGGTTCTGGAGCACATGCACCATGATCTTTGTGCCATCATGTCCAACATGAACCTATCCTGTGCACACCCTTATCCTACCTACCAGTCCTACCCAGGAGGTGACTATGCATCGTATGTATATGATCACTTTTACCCAACCCCTCCACTTGGTGCTCCTGCTGCTACACCCTCCATTGTTGGTGGATCTACCCTTGGAGTGTTGTCGCTTCATGTTGGCCCTTTGGCCACCCTGCTGGCTAGTCTTGGTACTTCTGCTCCTTCCTTCCCACATGCCAATGAGCTCCATGCTCTTGGCATGTCTTGGGCTGAGAAAAATTCCCGTTGGCCCGACCGTGGTTTTGGTTTCCTTGCTGATGAGGAGATTCCATATTAAGCTGATGAGGAGGCTGCTGCTACTGGTGAGGAGGCTGATGAGGATGGTTCTGATGGCTTTGATGGTGCCTCTGGTGATGAAGGCAATCATGTTGTCTCTGCTGTTCCTTCAAATGGAGATGATGACTACTAGCTGGATGCTTTTGATGTTGTTGATGATGATTCTGTGGACATATATAACTTAGATGTTTATATTTTCTAGTTTTTAGTCTAGATGCTAATCATGTATATCTTTCTAGGCTATTCTGTATTTAAAACATTTGGGAACATTTTTTGAGTTGTACTATTTTATCATCACGTTTTCATCATTCTGGCTTATAGTTGTTTCTGAGGACATTCTATTTGTGTTGAATCTTAATCATATGTACACATACTCTTTGATTTACTATATCTCATTAGTTGGTGTCATGTTTACCATTTTTTGATAATGACTTAGATTGGTTGTTTCTCTCATATCTGTTTAGTGTATGCTTTGACATTGCATGTTGTGGATGTATGTTTGCTTGTGCTTGGAGAAGACTTGTTTTTGTGCTCTTCTACCCCCTTCCTTTTTGATAATGTCAAAAGGGGGAGAGAAGTTCAACGTTTTGAAGCTCAACTATTACAACCCGTTTCTAGCTTTGTTAGTAATCCTAGAGTTTTAAGATAATCTTAATGCTTGACATACTTTTGTTAGTAATATTCTATGTTATTCTTTATCTTAACTTTTATGACCTTAAATATTTGTTTGGGAAACTCATAATCATCACTTAAGCATACTATAAAGATCTGAGTTGGAGTTAATATAGCATTAACCCATACATGTGTACAAGAAGAGAGTTAATGACATTGGAGGAAATAATTAATGAATGATTTTTTTAATTTTATAATATTATCAAAATAATATTTTAGGATTCTAGAGAATTTAATTACAAATCTAACAAAAAAAGAATGAACCAAATCGGAGTTAAAATGATAGAGTTATGCCTTTTTTAGTAAACTTATACAGAGCACCACGACCGCGACGCTGCGTCGACACCGCGAACCACGATGCTAGGACCACGACTGACAATCCATCGTGACCGCGACCATGATGCTGCATCGACACCATGACCCACGATGCTAGGACCGCATCCGACGTTGCGTCGACACCGCGACCGCGACCGACACCGCCCAACACAGCCAATCGTAAAATGATCATATCTCGAGCAATACTTATCCGTTTTCAACTAAATGAAGTGTGTTAGAACCGTGATTCAATCCTCTATCATCCCAAACTTCTAGAGGATGACCTGAAGGGCGATTTATAGAGTGATTTTTGGGGAAGAATGTGAATAACGATAGAAATCTAAAAGGATTGTTATAGATTCGATTTGGTAAGTAGTTTTAACCATAGATCCCTCCTTCTCCTTGCTTCCCTTGATAAGAATCCCTAATCCAACGAATTTGAGGTTTGGTTTAACCTTTGATCTTCATATTACACCTTCAGCAGACCTTGTTTATGGTTGAAAGGAAGAATAAACTGTGGATTTTGCTAGTGTCTTGCTATGGATTCGAGATTTTCAGAGTCGTGATATGTTTTTAAGGTGTTTTCACACCTTAGGGTGAGTGGATACTTCCTTTAAATAGTAGATTGCATGAAAATGAGTTAAATCATCAAATATCTTCAATTTCTTAGCATGCGAGTACAAAACCTAAGTTACCTTTTTGATCTAGCTTTTGCAAGATGATATGAAATGGATTATTTCTCTATTGTGATAAATTTTAGATTATGAAATCACATTAGAAATGATTGCAATCTATCTAAATGAAAATTCTTAAAGTAGTTGTAGAGGTTACATGAATATATTGAAATCTAAGATTTTTGGCTGTGACTGAAATTGTTGTATAATTGAATAAAGAAGTTTGTCTAGTTGAATCTCTTTGGTTACGAATGATTGTTTTATTTGTGTGTGTATTACATATATGTTAGATAAGATCTTGGATTTCATCTGATGATATCAATGTTTTCTTGATATATTACTAAGAGCATGGAAACCCTAGTTCAGTTCATTACACAGTTTCTTATATATATTCAATTATATGTGAACTGTTGAGAGCAATTCTTATTGAATTATGTTATGATGTATTCAATCCTTATGCGAGTTATGTGATAAGTGAATGAGGTAAATGAAACCCTAATGATAGGGTGTTCAGTGAAACAAGTATTGTGATATTAATGTTTCTCAGTTTGAGATGTGGTAATGCTTAACAGTTTAGTTGTGGTAAATGTTATCAGATGGTTTATAAAATGAACGGTTTACAAAGATGAACAAAGATATGTTGATGTGATGATTGAATTGTGAAATTAAAGAGTGAATTAGACATGTAGATGCACTGAACACTATAGAATCCTCACAGGATGAGGCCTGTGCTATGACGAGGAAATGACTTCCCGACTGGAGGTAGTCCAAATCGAGGAAAGCTGGAGTGCACCAGTAGGGTGCGGGGGTCTTGACTAGTAGGACAAACTCCTTACAGTTGTGTGGTACCCAACACCAACTGGGGATTCCGATGGTACCTATGTAACATGTTAAGTGATAAGTGGTTAGTAGGTCCACAGATGCATAATAGGCCTGAGGGCTTTGACTCACCGTCTGAGTACCCATGTTGAGAGGTGGAGTCTGATATATCCGACTGCTCCCATTAGCCGCCGAGAGGCAGACGTGCCGAGGCCCGCTGCAGACAGGGTCTTACTCAAGAGATAGGCTTAGGAACCCGGACATGCTTCTAAGCCTTGTACGGTGAGATCGTAGCTACGATTCTTTCACATGTTGTGGTACACCTCATGTAAGTTCAGGGCATAATAAGATGAATGAGAGGTTAAACAAGTGTGTGCAGTTATTAAATTATTCTTTGTTGTTTCTGAGTTATTAGCTCTCTTTGAGATTAATCAAGCATGTTCATATATTGATTCACTCTTGTAGATATCTAGAGTATCCTACCATATTTATGATTGTCAATGAGTAGACTCTTTAAAGCTTGTTGTTGTTATAATTGATATCAGTTCTTGGTAATATATATGTAATTATATAAGTTCTTTAAACTATTTCTTTGAAGTACTCATTCACTGAGCGAGTAGGCTCACCCCTCTACTCACAATTTTTAGGGAAACCATGTGGACTTGAAGAAGGTCAAATCATCAAAGTAGATCTACCACATGAGTTAAGTATGATATTAGTTAAGTTTAGTCGGTCCCTATCACTCTAGGTCCTTGTATAGATGTGAGAGAGTTGTAAATGATGTTTTGTATCTTTGTTTCCTTAATAAGAGAGAATGTATCTGATTATCATGTTGTATGTACATGGAAGCATGAGAAACTGAATGAATGTATGGATGTGAATCATTAATGTTGAGATCATATTAGAGTAATCAAAGTTTAATTCTCTTGTAAAGTTTGTTTATGTGATTGGATGCGACAAAATAAAGAGTTTGAAAAAAAAAAGAAAAAAATGGGAGTGAACTTTGTATTTAGTATAATTCTCAAACTCATGCCCACATCTCATGATTAGTGGTAATCTTAGGATGCGGGTGTGACATCAACCATATTGCTTTTATTGCCTATGTGATCCTTTTCTTGTTCATTATATGTTTTATCATGTGACTTGCTAAAGGACCATATTGTATATGTCATGTTGCTTTGTGTAGATAGACTAACTATGTAGGTAAGAGTAAGCATATATTGAGGGGGAGCAATTCACATTGTTCAAATCATGAATTCCCCTACAATTCACAAGGCAAAGGTATAATTTTACATATCCTTTTCAATATGATTGAGGAATGGTTTGTCTTTGTCAAAAAAGGGGAGAATGTTGACTGAAAGAGTTATACATTGCCCATATTTTTATAATGACTTAACCATCCATTCCTATGTATCTAATATGTTTGTTCAATATTGTTTTTAGGATTTAGGTACATGAAAAGGATCAAATTATACAAGACCTAACTTGTTTAAGTTAAAGCCAAAGGCAATGCAAGTGTGCAATTTGGGAAATCACTCCAAACGACCTTAGATGTTTTTTTTAATCAGTTGTATTGATGATATGGCTTGTAACTAAGATGAGAAAAAATCAGGGACACTTAATTTCAACATTTGATCACTCAAATGTCAATTTTAAAAATTTATCACATGCTCTTTATCTACCAAGTCGGAAAATCGGCTGATCCAGTGATGGATTTTCTGGAGAGACCGATCGATTGAGTTGTACACTCATAGAACTCGACCGATCGATCAACTAAGAAAAACTGATTTTGACTCATCGGTCGAGTTTCCCAGAACAAACTTAACTGATAGTTTGAAAATTGGCTTTGTCTCTCAGTGGATCGTTCGAGTTATCTTTATTGAAACTCGACCGAATATATTGCATGAAAAATGCAAAAGAAAATGATTATAACCATTGGAGAGTTTTTTTAGCGAGAATAGATCTGTTGTAACTTGAAAAAGGGCTATATTTCACCCTTAAGTGATCCCACACTCAAGGGAACACCCGCAACTAAAAATAGGACCCCTTGGAGTTCATTTCAAGTTTGCTCATTCATTATATTTTAAGTCCTTGCTATAGTTGAGTGTGTTGCAACTACTTGAGCCCCTTTCTCACTCTCATTTACATAGCATTTCATGATTTAGAGTGAGTTAGGCCAGTTGTAAGAGAGTTACTTCCTTGTGTTTGTAAAGGTCTCATTCAATTCCATCTTCCCTACCCATTTCTCATAGAAGAATTGGTTGAAGCATGCTACTCTGAGTGAAGGTGAAGATGTTGTTGTTCTTCTTCAAGGTTGAAGAAGAGGTGAAGGAGAAGGCAAATGTTGAAGATCCAATAAGAGTGGGTAATTTCTTGAAGGCTGAAGACTTGTGCAAGAGTAGGTAAGTCCTTGGAGAAGGTGGAAGACTCTTTGCAAAGTGGATAAGTCCTTGGTAAGGTTGAAGACTCTTTGTATTGGATAGATAAGTCCTTTGGTGGGTCTTGTGTTGTAACTCTTATAAGTGAATATATAGAGGAAAGCACTTGCAAAGTCCTAGAGGTTGACCTCTCTAGATAGTGGATTCACTCTCTCCTAGTTTGGAGAGTGGAACCACTCTAAACCACCTCGTTCAAGTGCTTGTTTCAATTTCTCACATCCTTGCTATGCTTGCTTAGTTAGGACTTCAAATTTCTCTTAAGCTATTGGTTTTGATTGATATAATTTGAAGGTCTAACTTATCTTGTGAGAATTTTGAAGCTCTATTCACCCCCCTCTAGATCCCTAGATCCAACATGGTTGACTAGTAATATAGGAGTAATTCACCATCACTTCACTATGATTTTTGGTCAGATAACACAGTTTGATTGAATATGCTGCATGATATGGCCCTAATTTGGTTGATAGTCACATTTACCTTAAATTGGCCCACTTCAACAATCAATTGCTTAAAAATCTAATTGTTTTTTTTCCTTAGATAGTGTTACCATAGTTAGATTTCTTACTCATTTGTCTACATAATTGTGCTAGACATGTTTGTTTGCTTTTGTTGCAGTAGTTAGATCTGGTCTCTAGTCTTTTGTGCTAGGCTTTTCTAGTTTAGCCCTCTCATTGTCTTCTTAGTGTAATTGTTAGCTTAGTTTAACTAGTTGCCTCTTCTTTCCTTCTTTAATTAGTTGTTTTCTTGGTTGCTAATTAGGATTGCTTTTGTTAGGATAGTTTTGATTGTTTGTCTTTAGTTGTCTAACATAATGTAATGGCCTTCTTGCCCAGTTAGATAGCACTAATTGTGTAGGGTTAACTTGGGCTTGATTGTTGTTCTTTTTAATTACTTGTTAACCATGTGTACTTAAATCTCCAAAGTGAAACCCTTAAAACATTACATTCCGCCACAAAAACCTCGTAAATTAAGCCTAGCTATAGTGCCCCTATCTCTCCATGTGGATCAACCCCTAGCTTGTCTGCTCTATACTATACTCTCAACATGTGAGCTTGTATGAAAATTGTGTTTTTTTGTATTTGAGTATGTTAATTAGGGTCTAAAAATATTTATTAGCTCAAGTTTGTACATCTCGCATGTGCATCAATTATCTATTCGACTAACTGCCCAGTTTCTTAAACTGGTGATCAATTGACAACCAATTTACCAATTGATCCAAAACATCTAGTAAAGACTGACATTCTTAGTCGGTTGGTCATATAGGAAACCAACATGTACATGATTCATAACCATTCTAATCATACATTTGATTGCAAACTTCAATTCCTTTATTTATCGTTATGTGTGTGATCCCCTAGGTTCCACATTGCATTTGTAGTAAAGTTCATAACCTCACAAGTCTTACGATTACATCCATCACATTCCATTGCATGTAGATATTGTATTAATTTCCTATTTTGAGTTTACATATTATTTACCTTCGTGTTATTTCTTTCTTTTTAGTTAGGTCTATTTGAAAATATGCAATTACAGTAGGAAGTGGAAACAAAAATTTAATTCATCATATTCCCCTTAAATAGTACATCATAGTCTGACTTATCAAGTGGCTAGGATATCACTCTATTGCAGTGATAGATTCCAGCTACATCACTTACAATAAGCCACAAGTGTCACAATGTACACAATCACTACTTGTATGGCAACCCTTATTTAGAGTCATGTTGGACCAGTTTTAAAGTAAACAGAACAACATGTGATAGTTTTAGTGACTTCGGGTCTAAGAATCATTGTTAGGCTCTCTCTTTTGATTAGCATAAATGCCATCCATTAGATATAAACACTAAAACTAATCCCTGATTAAACAACAAAACATTTCTATATTGACAAACACGAGTGGCACAGTATGCAAAAACACATGTAATTTCCCCCCTTTTCCACTCTTATAAAACCTTATTAACAATGTCACACTATCACAAGAACATATATAACTCCATTAAAATTTAAACCAAATCTTACTTCTCACATGTAGTTCAATTTACATCATATACAAGTACATATATGAACAATTTGATACACTACCCATCTCATGAAAGAGAGAGTACAGAGACATTCTAATCTATCTAGACTATTCTTCTATCTACATATTCTTTGTCATGACCTCTTCACTGAATATCATTATACCTAAAAACATTTGAAACAACCCCATGAGCATCATATAGATCCCCAGTGAGTGGATACCTCCCACTCAAGTTGAGTACATGCATCATCATCAAATTATATAAATAATGAACTTAAAAGAATTATATGGATATTGAAAAGTCTAGCAGATAGTCCTAACATCTAGTCAAATCCAGTTTATAATGGTAATCTAATAAGATAGATAAGGTAATCACTTAAACCAAATATAACTTTAAAACATCTTTTAGAGCATGTCTATGAACAAACCAGTACATACTTCTTAATTCAGATTAACAATCCTTCTACATGAATAACAAGTCAAGATTTAAACATTTTGAATCAATACATAGCAATAACATCAACTTTGTAACACCCACCAGCCGGACCAGGAATAGAACCTGTAGTGATGAAGCTGAAGAACACATAAGACACGTCTACAAACCATATTATCAAATGACAAGCAATCCAAATCATATCCAGAGTGGATATAAATCCCAATGTTCACTACTTGTCAACAAGACAGATCATAATATTAAATAGATAATATCTATAACTGAATGATTATTTTCCACAATAATAAATATAATCAGCAATGGAAAATTATCAGCTAGCAATACAAGTAACGTAACAAACATTCAAGTCATAATCTACACGGCTTGTCATCTTTTATTTTTTTGCCCTGAAACTACTTGGCTTGTACCTCACCAAGTAGAAGTCGCCACGCCTGATTGTCGTGTCAATGATTCACTGCCACTGTCTTAGGGTTTATCTGGCCACCCTAAGATATCAACAACAGACTATGGCCACCTTAGGGTTTCCTAAAGAGGCTCACATCCTCATCTCAGGTACATGAGATAGGAACTAGCAGAACAAATATATCACATATCACAACATTTCTCACATTTTCATATTTTACATGCCCTGGACACCTCTCTGCTTTCAAGTCTTAGCAATTCTGCTCCTTCCTTCCCACAAGCCAATGAGCTCCATGCTCTTGGCATGTCTTGGGATGAGCAAAATTCCCGTTGGCCCGGTCGAGGTTTTGGTTCTGTTGCTGATGAGGAAATGCTAGACCAGGCTGATGAGGAGGCTACTTCTAGTGAGGAGGATGCGACTGCTGATGAGGAGGATGATGAGGATGATGATGATGGTGGTGGATCTAATGGATTTGCTGGTGCCTCTAGTGATGAAGGTGATGTTGCTGTCTCTACTGCACCTTCAGACGGAGATGATGACTACGACCCAGACACTTCTGATGCTGCTGTTGATGATGATGTGGACATAGATAGCTTAGATGTTTAGTTTTTCTTATTTTTAGTCTAGATGTTGATCATATATATCTTTCTAGGATATTTTGTATTATAGACATCTGGGCACATTTTTTTAGCTGTACTATTTTATCATCTAGTTTTTCATCATCTTGGCTTGTAGTTATTTCTGAGAACATGCTTTCTGGGTTGTAATCTTAATCCTTTGTACACTTACTCTTTGATTTACTATATCTCATGATTTGGTGCCATGTTTACCATAATTTGATTATGACTTAGACTGTATGTTTCTCTCATCTCTATTTGGTGTATGCTTTGAGATTGCATGTTGTGGTTGTATGTTTGGTTGTTCTTGGAGAAGACCCATTTATGTGCTCTTCTACCCCCTTCCTTTTTGATATTGTCAAAAGGGGGAGAGAAGTTCAATGTTTTGAAGCTCAACCATATTGCTTTTATTTCCTATGCAATCCTTTTCTTATTCATTATATGCTTTATCATGTGACTTGCTAAAGGACCATATAGTATATATGTTATGTTGCTTTGTGTAGATAGACTAACTATGCAGATAAGAGTAAGCATAGATTTATGGGGAGAAATTCACATTGTTCAAATCATGAACCCCGCTACAATTCACAAGGCAAAGGTATAACAGTTGGGTTTTAGGGGAGACAGAGAAGGCAGCGGAAACAAAAATTTTCTCCTCCCCGAACCCAGAATAAAGGAA
Organism: Alisma plantago-aquatica; assembly: GCA_963693085.1. Classification (NCBI taxonomy): domain Eukaryota; kingdom Viridiplantae; phylum Streptophyta; class Magnoliopsida; order Alismatales; family Alismataceae; genus Alisma; species Alisma plantago-aquatica. The sequence goes on along the minus strand of OY856412.1, from coordinate 1,406,841,193 downwards.
TCGCGTCAACATCTGTACATTAGGAAGGATGGTTTGTAGAGACATACCTTGTCCCGAGATTTTCTCGGTGAAGTTACCTTACAACTTGCGTAGTCTTCACCTCCGATCTTGGACGGTGTCTATGCAGCTCCTGGTCTCACCGGGACTATCGGGATTGATAGCTGTCCTCTGAGCGGAAAAAGTCTCCCGCCTCTGAAATAGTCCACACGGACCACCTAGAACTCTGATCGCCTTGTCGCACAAGGCACCAAAAGGAGTCGCACCCTCATGTCGGCGTACTAGTCACCGACACACTCTCCTTCCACCAGTCGCTTTTCTGCAGTTTTCTTTCCCTTGTTGTGCCTCCCTTATCGGGTAGCACTTGCTCAGGCTCTCCTGGTTACCACAACCAGGGAGAACGACAATTTTGTAGAGCAACTGGTGTTCTGAGTTGTACTTTGAAAAGCCCCAATACCCCTATATATATAGGAGGATCATGGGACATGGTTCTCTACCCCGTGCAATGCGGGATTAAAGCAGGAGTAGAATGGTTCGAGATTTTCCACAAAATCTGACAAACTAAGCCAGTTGAACCGATCATTTCAACCCTAAAATGGTTGGTTGGTGACCTCAGCCGATCGGTTCACACCTGAACCGATCGTTTGGGGCATCTGAGCCGATCGGTTCATGCTTGAGCTGATCAGTTCATGCTCATGGTCCAACTTGAATTGACTTTCATGTTTGTTTCCAATTAATCATATATTAATCCTTATCCAAATCAAATTTGACAAGTGAAACGAACTTCGTTGGTCACCCGACCAGTTCAACAGTGCGAACCGATCAGTTCATTGACCTGAGCCGGTCGGTTCACCAGCCTGAGCCGATCGGTTCATCTCTATGAGCCAATCGGTTGGGGCAGCAGATCAGTCAATTACAGTTTCAATCAATCCGATACTCTAATCATCTGATCCAACACCTTGAATACTATGATTTTGAGCTATCAATTGACTGGGTGTTTAATTGAACTACTAAACTCCTTTAGTAATAAATTTAAACATCATTTGTGGACAAACTCCTCTTCCAGGTTAAATCCTTTGTGTGTGACCCTGCAGGTCCATTTCACGTTGGTAGTGAAAATCCATAACACTTATGACTTCACAAGCAAAGAGCGGTGCCTAGTCGCACATCAATGCTACCCAAGTGAAATAGAAAGTTGGAGAACAACTTTCAATCCTACAATCCGTGAATGGCGTTACATTGAATGTATAATTTCTTTGTCACTAATGTCCTGAATGAACTCAAGGCATGGTACATTCATCCTTTCAACATTCATCCATTTCCTTGGTCTCAGAGCAGACTGGGTGAGATGTGTGTGACATCAATATCACATATTGATTCACACATGCATGCACATGCCTTTCTCAATCCTACTCATCAAGTGGCCATGGACATCAAACTCCCTTAGGAGGGACAAATCCCATATCTATCACTCACCCCTAAAAAACCCCATGTGTCAAAGTCACCCAATCATCACCTTTATAACAACCCATGTTTCAGGACTGCGTTTGATGATGTCAAAGTGTACCCAATGACATATGTTGAGTGTAGTGATTTCAGGTTGAGGAATCACACTCACCACCATCACTGTGAGATCTGACTGTGACTACCAAATCATGGTTCCATGTGTCACTCTCACGGTCGGTCTATCTGGTACACTTGTTCTCTAACAAGTACCTATGTGCTTGGTTTGATATCAGTATATCATGACTAATGAGATTCTATCATCAACCAATACACAATCTAGTCTTTAGTGTTATTGATGTATATGGCTATTTCCACAATAACAATCAACTAGGGACAAAACAAGAATGTATACTCTTAACATCCGTATGATCTCATCGTTTAGGTCCTTAACCTAAAAGCATACATCATCGAGTAAAATAATTCTTTATACATCTATCATGTTACACTATCATCTCAGAAATAGTTAAAACATATAGATCAGAAATTACCTTTATTATTATTCAAATCATTTACAAAGTATCCCATTACAATCATCACATGACTTGCTCTATGGGCATACATACCAACAGACTCCCACTTGCACTTAGAGCCAGTCACCTAGGAACCTCAGTCCTTGTGACCTAGCATGACCATCATGCTTCTGCTGAGAAAGGGCCTTCGTCAGTGGATCAACTATGTTGTCTTCAGTTGATACTTTGCAAATCTTCACATCTCCTTGTTGTACGATCTCTCATATGAGATGGAAGCGCCGCAATATGTGCTTGGACCGCTGATGTGATATGGGCTCCTTAGCTTGAGAAATAGCTCCATTATTGGCACAATAAAGCTCAATTGCATCACAGCTATTGGGAACTACACCAAGTTCAGTGATGAACTTCCTGATCCACACATCCTCCTTTACTACATGTGAAGCAACAATATACTCAGCCTCTGTAGTAGAATTGACAACTGTTTCTTGCTTGGAACTCTTACAGCTCACAACTCCATTGTTTAGTCAAAATATAAATCCTGATTGCGATCTGTAATCATCTTTGTCAGTTTGGAAGCTTGCATCGGTGTAACCTCTTATAACCAGTTCTTCCTTACCGCCGTATATAAGGAATTGATCCTTAGTCCTTCGTAAGTACTTGAGGATGTTCTTTACAGCTGTCCAGTGAGTATCCCCGTGATCTGACTGGTACCTGCTCGTCATGCTGAGGGCATACGAGACATCTGGGCATGCACACAACATAGCGTACATGATGGATCCGATGGCTGATGCATATGGGATCCCATTCATATGCTCCCTCTCTTCACAAGATTGGGGACATTGAGCTCTAGAGATGGTGACTCCATGTAGCATGGGGATGTTGCCTCTCTTTGAGTTCTCCATGCTGAACCGCTTCAGCACTTTGTCAATGTACATGCTTTGACTTAGTCCGAGAAGCCTTTTAGATCTATCTCTATAGATCTTAATACCTAGAATGTAGGATGCTTCTCCTAAGTCCTTCATTGAGAAAGTATTCCCAAGCCAAGTCTTTACCTTCTCTAAGGCTGTGACATCATTCCCCATCAATAGTATGTCATCCACATACAATATGAGGAATGTGGTCGTGCTCCCACTAAACTTCTTGTACACACAAGGTTCATCTTCATTTTGAATAAAGCCAAACACTTTGACTTCCTCATCAAATCGAAGATTCCAACTCCGAGATGCTTGCTTCAATCCATAGATTGACCTTTGTAGCTTACAGATTTTATTGGCATTCGTTGGATCTTCAAAACCTTCAGGTTGTGTTATGTACACATCCTCATTTATATTCCCATTAAGGAATGCAGTTTTAACATCCATTTGCCAAATCTCATAGTCATAGTAAGCCACAATAGCAAGCATGATCCTGATGGACTTAATCATGGCAACTGGAGAAAAAGTTTCATCATAGTCAACACCTTGAACTTGTCGGAAACCCTTTGCAACCAATCTGCCTTTATAAGTTTGCACATTGCCATCCATGTCGGTCTTCTTCTTGAAGACCCACTTGCACCCTATGGGTTTGACCCCTTTGAGTGGTTCCACCAAAGTCCATACTTTGTTGGAATACATGGATTCCATCTCGGATTTCATGGCCTCAAGCCACTTCTCAGAATCTGGTCCCTCCATAGCCTCTAGATAGGTAGTTGGATCATCATCTATGATCAAATCACCACCTTCCTGAGTCACAAGGTATCCAAACCTCTCAGGTTCAAGGCGTGTCCTACTAGATCTATTAGGTCCTTATATTACTTGAGGAGATTGAGATTCCACAACACCTTATGAATCTCTATGTTATTCTTGTACATCTACCGGTTCAATGTTTTCTTATTGGGCTTGAACCTCTTCAAGCTCTATTTTCCTCCCACTGTTTCCTCTAGAAATAAATTCCTTTTCTAGGAATATAGTTGTCCTAGCAACAAACACTTTGTTGTCAGTAGGGTGGTATAAATAATATCCCCTCATTCCCTTGGGGTATCCAACAAAATAACATTTATCGGACTTGGGTCCAAGCTTATCAGGAAACATTTTCCTGATGTAAGCCTCACAACCCCAAATCTTAATAAAAGACAAATCGGGACGCTTCCTATGCCATATCTCATATGGTATCTTTTGAACCGATTTAGATGGTACTCGGTTAAGTGTAAATGTGGCGGTTTCAAGAGCATGACCCCAGAAGGAAATCAGAAGATCAACAAAACTCATCATTGATCGCATCATATCTAGTAAAGTGCAATTCCTTCTTTCAGACACACCATTATGCTGTGGTGTTCCAGGCGGAGTCCATTGTGATACAATACTACGGGCTCACAGAAGGTCCTCAAACTCCTGGCTTAAGTATTCTCCACCTCGATCGAATTGAAGTGCTTTAATACTTTTACCAAGTTGGTTTTGTACTTCATTCATGAAATCCTTGAACCTTTCAAGGGTTTCTGACTTATGTTTCATCAGGTACACATAGCCATACCTACTGAAGTCATCAGTGAAGGTAATGGAGTACTGATACCCATTTCTGGCATTAGTTCTAAAAGGCCCACATACATCAATATGTATGAGTCCTAATAGATCACTAGCTCTCTCACCTTTACCTAAAAAGGGAGTCTTGGTCATCTTTCCCAACAAACAAGATTCACATGTCTCTATTGATTAATAATCAAAAGAGTCTAGATAACCATCTTTATGGAGTCTAGAGATGCGCTTCTCATTTATGTGCCCTAGACGACAATGCCAAATATATGTTTTGTTTGAGTCGTTGAGTTTTTGCCTTTTAGTGTTTACATTGTATACACTTGTCTCTATACCTATCAAGTATAGACCATAAGACATTGGGGCACTGTCATAAAAGATCCCATATTTTGAAATGGAACACTTTCCATTCTTAATAAGAAATTCAAAACCATCCTTGTCCAAACAAGAGACAGAAATGATATTCCTATTTATGGAAGGTACATAATAGCAGTTCTTCAACTCTATTATTAGCCCACTAGGTAGAGTTAACTCATAGGTTCCTACAACACTGGCGGAAACTCTTGCCCCATTGGCAACATGTAGTTCAACATTGCCTTTCCCCAAAGGCCTACTTCTCTTAAGATCCTTCACATTTGAACAAATGTGAGATCCACATCTGGTATCAAGTACCCATGACAAAGAAGTAGTAAAGTTAATCTCTATCATGTATACACCAGAAGTAGAGATCTCTATCTCTTGCTTCTTCTTCCATAATTCCTTCCATCCTCTCCATGTTTTGAGCCCAGAAGATTCTGACATTGGTTTGGTGAGAGAACCCTTCTCTCCCTTACATTTATCCTTAGACTTTGTTCCATTTATCTCCATCAATGAAATATCCTTCTTATTAAGTGTACATAGAGCGGATTCAAAGGCTACTGGTATATCTGGATTGTGCAGAACACTTCTCACAATCCCTAACCAGTTATGGAATTTATTCTCAATTAATTTGCCCATTTTAGAAGATGATTCTTTTGCCATTATACGGGAGAAAATTGCATTTTTCAAAACTCTTTTGATTTGATTTGATTTGAATAAAATTTGACGATAGTTAATTAGGCCTTTAATTAGTTACCGCTCCCAATATTTTTGTTCAAATTGATAGCCCTCTCCATCAATTCGGAAGATTGCAGCGTACAATCTTCTAGTGGGTCAAGATCCTGAAATCCTCTGAGTAATGGACCAGCTAGGGCTATCACCCATAATTCAGATCTTCCAGGTAGGCAACTTTTGCCAATTGTATCATATGCAACTCTTGAAAGATGTCATATGCAACTCCTTGCCATGATCACCTCCATGCCTCAAGGTGCTAGATCCTATCTAGGTCACCTTGTTAAGTCTGACCCAAAGCCAACACGATGAATATGCACCCTGCTAGGGCAGACCCACATATCCATCCTTCACGCTTCTACGAGATAGATGGTGCACCACGCTAGGGCGTGCCCACACTTGGCCGATCAAGCTTTTCATGTGTGTCGCATTTGGAAGACATTTAAAACTTTAATATTTAATGATGGATTTGGTTTTTATAGGTACATATACATATCCAATCACCACAATACATAGTATGTATCATATACATGCTATATCCCACAGAAAACATATGAAACGATAAAAGCGATTATTATGGCCATCCTAATGTGATTCCTCGAGCCAAGAGGAATCATGGTCATCTAGGTCCGCATCACATGCAACCTTTACAAGATGAACTCTGTGCTTTACCTTTCTGGGTTTGATCAAATCATCTCCATGATTGATCGGCTCACCATCAGGCCGGTCAGTTGGGTGCCACCAGCCGATTGACTAGCACCTCCAGCCGATCAGTTCACTAGTCGTCATGCATCTCCTCAGGCCGCCACCCGCTCGTCTCACTCCTCGAATCGGTCATCTAGAACGCCAACCGATTGGTTCACGCCTTGAACCGATCATCTCTGTCGTTGTTAGGTTGTCCACCGTTCTTCGACATAACAAGAAATAAAAGATCTATCCTATTTTACATTTGAAAAGGGAAAACCCCAATTTACATTTAGGGGGAGCAAAGGTAGGAAAGAAATCTCAAGTTATCTCGAGTTACATTAGGAATAGGAGATAGGGAATTGGTGCGCAGAACGAGATGCAAGCAACCGCATACAACCATACACAGAAATAGGGTTTATTGGCCATAACCACGCTATACATCCACCACAAAACTCATTTAAGGGCGACGCGTATCGAGTGCATTCATATTACATATCATATATGTATATTGGAATTTGTAGATTTAGGATTGGACATGCATAAAGCCAATTTTATTTGCATCGTATGCAATAAATAAAGACGACAATCCAAAATCGATCATATCGACAATCCTAAAGCATAGAGCAGTTGACGTGGTTTTGATACCACTGTTGGGTTTTAAGGGAGACAGAGAAGGCAGCGGAAACAAAAATTTTCTCCTCCTCAAACACAGAATAAAGGAATCACATCAACATCTATACATCAGGAAGGATGGTTTGTAGAGACATACCTTGTCCCGAGGCTTGCTCGACGACGTTACATCGCGGCTTGCGCAGTCTTCACCTCTGATCTTGGATGGTGTCTGTGCAGCTCCTGGTCTCACCGGGACTGTCGAGATTGAAAGCTGTCCTCCGAGCGACATAAATCTCCCACCTCTAAAGTAGTCCACACGGACCACATGGAACTCGGATCACCTTGTCACACAAGGCACCGAAAGGATTCACACCCTCCTATCGACGTACTAGTCACCGACACATTCTCCTACCACCAGTCACTTTTCTACAGTTGTCTTTCCCTTGTTGTGCCTCCCTTATCGGGTAGTACTTGCTCGGGCTCTCCTGGTTACCACAACCAGAGAGAATGAAAACTTTGAAGAGCAACTGGTGTTCTGAGTTGTACTTTGAGAAGCCCCTAATACCCCTATATATAGGAGGGTCATGGGACAGGGTTCTCTACCCCGGGCAATGCGGGATTAAAGCAGGAGTAGAAGGGTTCGAGATTTTCCACAAAATCTGACAAACTGTGCCAGTTGAACCGATCATTTCAACCCTGAAATGGTCGGTTGGTGACCTCAGCCGATCGATTCACACCTGAACCAATCATTTGGGGCATATGAGCCAATCAGTTCATGCTTGAGCCGATCGATTCATGCTTGAGCTGATCGGTTCATGCTCCTGGTCCAACTTGAATTCATGACTTTCATGTTTGTTTCCAATTAATCATATATTAATCCTTGTCCAAATCAAATTTGACAAGTGAAATGAACTTGGTTGGTCACCCGACCAGTTCAACATTGTGAACTGATCGGTTCATTGACCTGAGCCGGTTGGCTCACCAGCCTGAGCCGATCGGTTCATCTCTATGAGCCGATCGGTTGGGGTAGCAGATCAGTCAATTGCAGTTTCAATCAATCTGATACTCTAATCATCTGATCCAACACCTTAAATACTATGATTTTGAGCTATCAATCGTCTGGGTGTTTAATTGAACTACTAAACTCCTTTAGTAATCAATCTAAACATCATTTGTGGACAAACTCCTCTTCCAGGTTAAATCCTTTGTGTGTGACCCTGCAGGTCCATTTCACATTGGCAGTGAAAATCCATAACACTTATGACTTCACAAGCAAAGAGCGGTGCCTAGTCGCACATCAGTGCTACCCAAGTGAAATAGAAAGTTAGAGAACAACTTTCAATCCCACAATCCGTGAATGGTGTTACATTGGATGTATAATTCCTTTGTCACTAATGTCCTGCATGAACTCAAGGCATGGTACAATCATCCTGTCAACGTTCATCCATTTCCTTGATCTCAGAGCAGACTGGGTGAGATGTGTGTGACATCAATATCACATATTGATTCACACATGCATGCACATGCCTTTCTCAATCCTACTCATCAAGTGGCCATGGACATCAAACTCCCTTAGGAGGGACAAATCCCATATCTATCACTCACCCCTCAAAAACCCCATGTGTCAAAGTCACCCAATTATCACCTTTATAACAACCCATGTTTCAGGACTGCGTTTGATGATGTCAAAGTGTACCCAATGACATGTATTGAGTGTAGTGATTTTAGGTTGAAGAATCACACTCACCACCATCACTGTGAGATCTGACTGTGACTACCAAATCATGGTTCCATGTGTCACTCTCACGGTGGGTCTGTCCGGTACACTTGTTCTCTAACAAGTACCTATGTTCTTGGTTTGATATCACTATATCATGACTAATGAGATTCTGTCATCAATCAATACACAATCTAGTCTTTAGTGTTATTGATGTCTATGGTTATTTCCACAATAACAACCGACTAGGGACAAAACAAGAATGTATACTCTTAACATCTGTATGATCTCATCGTTTAGGTCCTTAACCTAAAAGCATACTTCATCGAGTACAACAATTCTTTAGACATCTATCATGTTACACTATCATCTCAGAAATAGTTAAAACATATAGATCGGAAATTGCCTTTATTATTATTCAAATCATTTACAAAGTATCCCATTACAATCATCACATGACTTGCTCTATGGGCATACATACCAACAATAACTTTACATATCCTTTTCAATATGATTGAGGAATGGTTTGTCATTGTCAAAATGGGGGAGAATGTTGACTTGAGAGTTCTACATTGTCCATATTTTGATAATGACTTAACCATTCCATTCTATGTATCTAATATGTTTGTTCAAGATTGATTTCAGGCTTTTGGTACATGAAAAGGATCTAATTACACAAGCCCTAGCTTGTTCAAGTTCAAGTCAAAAGTAATGCAAGTGCGCATTTTGGGAAATCACTTCAAATGACCTTAGATGATTTTTGTAATCACTTATATTGATGATATGACTTGTAACTAAGAAGAGAAAAAACCAGGGATACTTAATTCCAACATTTGATCACTCAAATGTCAATTTAGAAAATTTGTCACAGACTATTTATTGCGGTCAAGTTTTGAGTGATGGATTTTTTGAAGGGACCAATCAACCGAGTTGCACATTCACAGAACTTGACCGACCGACTCACTAAGAAAAACTAATGTTCGCTCATCGGTCGAGTTTCCCAAAACAAACTTGACCAATAGTTCAAAAATTGGCTTTGTTTCTTAGTGGATCGGTCGAGTTATCTTTATTGAAACTCGACCGAATGTACTATATGGAAAACATAGAAAAAGTGATTATAACCGTTGGTAAGTTGTTTTGAGTGAGAATAGATCCGTTGCAACTAAAAAAATGGCTATATTTTGCCCCTAGGTGATTCCACACTCAAGGAAACACCCCCAACTATAAATAGGACCCCTTGGAGTTCATTCCAACTGTAAGGAGTGAGATCCCATAAGGGATCGACTCCCTACTAAAATAAAAAGGCAGCATCCCTTATAATCAAAACCATCATAATTTTTTTTTCTTCAAAGAGATGATGACCAATTCATTCGCATGTATGTATCATAAAATGAATAATTTAGCAGCGGAAGAGAAATATATCTAACTATTACAATTGAGTGTCTATGAAACTTCTTCACCACACGGGATCATCCCACTATCTTAATCTGCCTCCAATAGCTAGATAAGGTAACTCCGGGATAGCCTTGGTCAACTTTAGGCAACTTCTCCTTCTCACTACCTAGGGATTGGAAGCATACCCCGAAAATAAGAAAAATATGGAAATTGTCTGCTATCAAAGCTGATATGTGCATATAATCAGGATTGGACAAAATAAAAGAAATAAGGACAACAAATCTCAAGGCTTGCCATAGAATAAAGAAGAAGCATCCAATTAAATATCATAAAGGAATTCTTCATATAATAAGATAAAAGAGAATATATGAAAAAAATAACAAAGCTCACATTAATCAAATCTTGTCTTTAAAATCACAAGAAGAGAACAACAATTAATAATAAGAATTATGCATGTGGTTAAACTAAACAATAATCCACATAATAACATTTGGGGTATATGGCATCACCACCATAACCATGCATATATATTATGGCATCACCACCATAATCTTCGGGAGAGTAATGGCATCATAGCACAATTACCCAGGGACAAGAATCACCATTTGCACCCTTTGTTGGTATTGCACACAATTGTGACACATCACCTAATGTACAAATAAACAAGTCATCCAAACCAAACATACATTATAAATAGCGAAACAAGTAGAGAAATTGTCATATCACCATAAAGGTGTCCAAATTCCAAAGTCATCAAAGAGAAGTATAGGTATAACCAAACTAGGGTTCCATTAATTATAAATTATCACATAAACAAGGTACAAACTGTATGAATTATCCACAAGATACAAGGATAGGATCCAATTAACAATTATCATAGTGCACGAGTCCAATTTCAAGATTAGGACACTATTGGTACACTACAAGCAAATATGTGACATCTAAGTAATGTGTCATCGTCAAGTCCAAGAGAGATAAAGGAATAACTAATTTTCTAATATGACTCATAAGAGGATGAAACATACCTCACTGATGTGTATATCAGGTTAGAATCCACACCCTAGATCCAATCTGAGTTTATCTTCACCTAATATCATATTAGATGTAAACCATTAATTAATGACTATATTAAAACCCTAGAAATATCACCTTTTTATTAAATTGGAATTAGACTCTAAAATATTCACCAAATGATTAGTTAGATTCTCCTGATTAAGAAAACATATCTTTTTGACCAATTTGGACTTTATATGATTAAGTTACAATTATTATGAATTTTATACATATATTTCATTCTACAAAAATAATCCTTCCACAAACATTGAATCAGGCTCAGAGAGTATTTTTATTAGATAGAGAAATATTTTTAATTCCAAAACATATTTATTTGTTAATTTTGGATGAGTGAATTAAAAGTTATGATTTTTTATAATTACAACCACTCCGAAAATTTGATTAAGCCAAATAAGCAATAGAAATTCGTACGAGAGGGACTGGGCCTGCTTAGTTGGCCCAATCATCGACGTCGGTTCCATGCAGTCAGCCGCCATTGAGGCTCATGACCAAGAAAACCAAAACAATACAAAATGACTAAATTACCCTCAAAGGAGAAAGAAAGAAAGAAGGTGAGCGAGGGGCAACATAGGAAAACAAATAAAGGCTCATCCCCTTCCCTGTGCCATCCATGGCTATGAGAAGGCACCCAAGCAGGTTGGCATGGAATTGGGGAAACCCAATTAGTCAATGAAATGTTGTTTTGAATGCACGAAAGCAAAGAACAGAGATCCACGAAGGCACCACGAGATTGGGTCACAGATCAAAGGATAACACGACACTGCAAGCAGGAGGAGAAGAACTACGTCTCAGAGGTGCAAAATGCGATGAACATAGAAATTGACTAGAGAATAGGTTGCTTGTGGTGAGGTGAAACCATAGATATGTATTTATACATATAGGGTTTGGTCCATTGACCGAACGGCGTAGAGGTCTAGAAGCTTGGAGAAGCGGCTTTGGGCGTTTCCAAGATACTTGCCAAAACGAAAAAAGTAATAGATCAAAAGATACAAAATATTAAATGCAACATGTGGGCAAAGAAATCATTCGATTTCATTGAGAAATCATGAATAAAAAAACTCACTTCCGCGGTGCTATAGTACACATCCGACTCCACGAAGAAGATGACATTTATGTGGTTGCCAATCCAATTCGGAGTATAGTTCTTATTTAATAATTTAATTTTTTTCTCTTTCCTTATTTGAGGGTTTAAACGAACTTCAAATGTGATGAAATTTTGCATCTAGGCTAATTTGAGTATGTACAATCTGAATATTTAATTAGATTTGCCTTTTGAAGACTTTTGATTTATTAATTTAAGCAAATCTTATTTTCTCTTTCCTCATGTATTAATGATTTTAGGATTATCCAATATTAATGAAACTTCACCCATAAGTCATATTAAGTGTGTTGAATACTAATATGCCATTAATTCATTTTTTGAAGTTGTTTGTTATTTTAATTAATGATTTGAAGATTCTATAGACTTTCTCTCTCCTAAATTCACCTTTTCATCAAATATTTTCCAAATTGAGTGGGAATTCACCCAAAGATATATTTTAACATGGAATTTGGTATTATTTTATTTTTTGAAGACTTTATTATTTTATTTAATACATTTAAATCTTATCACTTAATTTATCCTTTTAATGCATTAAAGTCATCTAGAAACTTTCTAAAACTATGAAACTTGATCTATAAGTAATACTAAGTATGGGGGACATGATTTTGCCATTAACTATTTTTTACTTATTATTTAATATTTTTGATCTTTAAATCATTTTCTCTCTCCTGGACAAAATAAAATACTTAAGATTGTCCAAATTAGATAAAAATTCACACAAAGACTAATTTTGACATGTATATTACAAATTTGAGGTTTATTTCCAATTTTCAAGTTGTTTAATAATTTATTTAATAATTTGAAGAAAAACTCATATTTTCCAATTCCAATTAATGCAAAGATAATTATTTATTTTCTAAAGTTGTGAAACTTGTCACGTAAGTAAACTTGAACTCCAAGAAAACAAATTTGGGTTTAGAATTATCTTTTAAGTTTTCCTTTTATGATTTTTAGACAATTTACATCATATTTCCACTATTTGTCACATTAAAACATTTAATGCCTTATTTGTCACATTAAAACATTTAATGCCTTATTTTCTTAACTTTAGCATTTTCTATTTTATTTCTTTTCCTCTTTCTTATTTCAAAAGTCCAGAGAAGGTTCTAGTAAAAATTATTTACTATTATCCCTCTTAAGTGGTAAAATTGCATTTTAGTCCGTCATTGAAACATCCACTACAATATTTATGCATATGACCTTACATTGACATAATTATTGTTTAATTTCATTCCAAACCATTATTATTTTGACAAATTAAACATGAAGGAACAAAAAGGATATAGAGGATAAGAAGAACTTAGATTAAGGGTTAAACTAGCAATTTATCCAAGATTTGGTGTGTTAAAGCACTTCACCCCTTAAAGAGGATTTTGTCCTCAAAATCTAATCATCCATGATCTTTCAAAGCACTACTACTATTCCTCCACCCCTTAAAGGGTTAACCCACCAAGTCAAACTAAACTAAGATCTAGGGGTGACAAAACCTTCTAGGTTGTCAACTGATGACTTTTGATGAGCCATATATGTGTTTCCCGTACAAGGCAAGGGGCAGGGTATAAGCAACCTCCGTAAAAAGGCAAACAACCTATTGGAGATAAATTGACAGTTAGACCAACCTACTGCCTTGGCTCTGATACCATACTATAAGGAGGGAGATCCCATAAGGGACCGACTCCCTACTAAAATAAAAAGGCAAGATCCCTTATAATCAAAACCATCATAATTTTTTTCAAAGGGATGATAACCAATTCATTCACATGTAGTATCATAAAATCAATAATTTAGCAACGGATGAGAAATATATCTAACTATTATAGTTGAGTGTCTATGAAACTTCTTCACCACACAGAGTATACATGAAAGGAAACAAAAGGAACTATTAAGCAGAGGGTCATCCCACTATCTCAATCTACCTCCAAAATCTAGATGAGGTAACTCCTGGATAGCCTTGGTCAACTTTAGACAACTTCTCCTTTCTCACTACCTAGGGGTTAGAAGCATACCCCGAAAAGAAGAAAAAGATGGAAATTGTCAGCTATCAAAGCTAGTGTGTGCATATAATAGGGATTAGACAATATAAAAGAAAAAAGGACAACAAATCTCAAGTCTTCCCATAGAATAAAGAAGAAGCATCCAATTGGATATCAAAAAGGAATTCTTCATATAGTAAGATAAAAGAGAATATATGAAGAAAACAATAAAGCTCACATTAATCAAATCTTTCCTTTAAAATCACAAGAAGAGAACAACAATTAATAATAAGAATTATGCATGTGGGTAAACTAAACAATAATCCACATAATAACATTTGGGGTGTATGACATCACCACCATAATCTTGGGCGGAGTAATGGCATCACATCACAATTACCCACGTACATGAATCACCATCTGCATCCTCTTTTTGTATTACACACAATTGGGATACATCACCCAATATGAAAATAAACAAGTTATCTAAGCCAAACATGCATTATTATTAGGGAGGCAAGTAGAGATATTGTCATATCACCATAAAGGTGTCCAAATTCCAAAGTTATCAAAGACAAGTATAGACATAGCCAAAGTAGGGTTCTATTAATTATATATTATCACATCAAGAAGGTACAAACTGTATAAATTATCCACAAGATACAAGGATAGGATCCAATTAACAATTATCATAGTGCACAAGTCCAATTTCAAGATTAGGAAACTATTGGTACACTACAAGAAAATATGTGACATCTAAGCAGTGTGTCATCATCAAGTACAAGAGAGAGAGGAATAACTAATTGTCCAATATGACTCCTAAGAGGATGCAACATACCTCACTGATGTGTATATCAGGTTAGGATCCACACCCTAGATCCAATCATAGTTTATCTTCACCTAATATCATATTAGATGTAAATCATTCATTAATGAGTATATTAAAACCCTAGAAATATCATTTTTTTATTAAATTGGAATTAGACTCTAAAAATTTCACCAAACAATTAGTTAGATTCTCTTGATTAAGAAAACATATCTTTATGACCAATTTGGACTTTATATGATTAAGTCACAATTATTATGAATTTTATACATATATTTCATTCTACAAAAATAATCCTTTGACAAACATTAAAATAAAACTCTAGAGTATTTTTATTAGATAGAAAATATTTTTTTGATTCCAAGAAATATTTATTTGTTAATTTTGGATGATCGAATTAAAAGTTATGATTTTTTTTATAATTTTCACCAATCTGAAAATTTGATTAGGCCAAATAAGCAATAGAAATTCACGAGAGAGGGATTGTGCCTGCTTAGTTGGCCCAATCATCGACGACAGTTCCATCCAGTCAGCCGCCAGTGAGGCTTATGACTAAGAAAACCAAATAAATACAAAATGACTAAACTACCCTCGAAGGAGAAAGAAAGAAAGAAGGCGAGCGAGGGGTAACATAGGAGAACAAATAAAGGCTCGTCCCCTTCGCTGCGCCATCCATGGCTGCGAGAAGGCACCCGAGTAGGTTGGCATGGAATTGGGGAAACCCAATTAGTCAATGAAACATTGTTTGAATGCACAGAATCAAAGCATAGAGATCCAAAAACTAGCCATGAGATTGGGTCGCAGATCAAATGTGTAGGCTACTTGAACACGGCACCACAAGCGGGAGGTGAAGAACTACGTATCAGAGGTGCAAACCATGATGAACGCAGAAATTGACTAGATAATAGGTTGCTTATAGGTATTTATATATGTAGGGTTTGGTCCATTGGTTGAACGGCATGGAGGTCTAGAAACTTGGAGAAGGGACTTTGGGCGTTTCCAAGACACTTGCCAAAAGGGAACAAGTAATAGATCAAAAGATGTGAAATCTTAAATGCAACGTGTGGGCGAACAAATCATTCGATTTCATTGAGAAATGATCGAGAAATTGTGAGTCAAAAAACTTGTTTCCGTGGTGCTACAGTATGCGTCTGACTCCACGAAGAAGATACTTTTATGTGGTTGTCAATCCAATTCGGAGTATAGTTCTTATTTAATCATTTAATTTTTTCCTCTTTCCTTATTTGAGGGTTCAAACGAACTTCAAATTTGATAAAATTTTGAACATAGGATAATTTGAGTATGTTGAATCCGAATATATAATTAGATTTGCGTTTTGAAGACTTCTAATTTATTAAATTAAGCAAATCTTATTTTATCTTTTCTCATATATTAATGACTTTAGGATTCTCCAAAATTAATAAAACTTCAACCATAAGTCATAGTAAGTGTGATGAAAACAAATTTTCCATTAATTCATTTTTTTGAAGTTGTTTGTTATTTTAATTAATGATTTGAAGATTCTATACACTTTCTCTCTCTTAAATTCACCTTTTCATCAAATATTTCCAAATTGAGTGAAAATTCATCCAAAGGTATATTTTAACATGTAGAACACGAATTTGGCATTATTTATTTTTTAAAGACTTTAATTATTTTATTTAATACATTTAAATCTTATCACTTATTTTATCCTTCTACTACATCAAAGGCATCTAGAAACTTTGTAAAAATATGAAACTTAGTCTACAAGTAATACTAAGTATGGGAGGATATGATTTTGCCATTAATTAATTTTTTTTAAAGTATTATTTAATATTTTTGGTATTTAAATCATTTTCTCTCTCTTAGATAAAATAAAATATTTAAGATTGTACAAATTAGATAAAAATTCAGATAAAGACTAATTTTGACATGTATATTATGAATTTGAGGTTTATTTTCATTTTTGAGTTGTTTAATAATTTATTTAATAATTTGAAGAAAACCTCATATTTTTCAATTCCAATTAATGCAAAGATATTTATTAATTTTCCAAAATTGTGAAACTTGTCACTTAAGTAAACTTCAACTCCATGAAAATGAATTTGGGCTTCGAATTATCTTTTAGGTTCCCTTTTATGATTTTTAGACAATTTACATCATATTTCCACTATTTGTCACATTAAAACATTTAATGCCTTATTTTCTTGACATTAGCCTTTTCTATTTTATTTCTTTTTCTATTTCTTATTTCAAAAGGCCAGAGAAGGTTCTAGTACAAAGTATTTACTATTATCCCTTTTAAGTGGTAAAATTGCATTTTAGTCCCTCTTTGAAACATCCACTACAATATTTATGCATATGGCCTTACATTGACATAATTAGTGTTTAATTTCAATCCAAACCATTATTATTTCGACAGATTAAACATCAAGGCACATAAAGGATATAGAGGATAAGAAGAACTTAGATTAAGGGTTAAACTAGAAATTTACCCAAGATTCAATATGTTACACCAACTTTGCTCATTCATGCTATTCTAAGTCCTTGCTATAGTTGAGTGTGTTGCAGCTCCTTGAGCCCCTTTCTCTCTCATTTACAAAACATTTCATGATTATGAGTGAGTTAGGCTAGTTGTAAGAGAGCTACTTACTTGTGCTTATAAAGCTCTCATTCCATTCCATCTTCCCTACCCCTTTTTCAAAGAAGTAAAGGTGAAGTAAGCTACTTTGAGTGAAGGTGAAGATGTTGCTGTTCTTCTTCAAGGTTTAAGAAGAGGTGAAGATCTTCTCCAGGTGAAGGAGAAGGCAAAGGATAAAGATCCAAGAAGAGTGGGTAATTCCTTGAAGGCTGAAGACTTGTGCAAGAGTAGGTAAGTCCTTGGAAGAAGGCGAAAGACTCTTTGCAAAGTGAGTAAGTCCTTGGTAAGGTTGAAGACTCTTTGTAATGGATAGGTAAGTACTTTGGTGGGTCTTGTGTTGTAACTCTTATAAGTCAATATATAAAGGAAATCACTTGCAAAGTCCTAGAGGTTTACCTCTCTAGGTAGTGGATTGACTCTCACCTAGTTTGGAGAGTGGAACCACTCTAAACAACCTTATCCAAGTGCTTATTTATTTTTCTCTCATCCTTGCTATGCTTGTTAGTTAGGACTTCAAATTGCACTTAAGCTATTGGTTTTTATTGATATAATTTGAAAGTCTAACTTATCTTGTGAGAATTTTGATGCTCTATTCACCCCCCTCTAGAGCCCTAGATCCAATAGAGTGTTGTAACATATGCAACTCTAGGTATCTAGACAAATCCTCCCTATTCCTATGCATGCTAATAATAGTGGCATTGATATTATTTTTCTTGAATTATAGTATATCAAGATTTAAAAGAATCAAGAAATGTAGGGTTTTAGCTAATAACCAAAATTTTAAGGGTTCAAGTGTGATTACGTAGAAATATGTTCATAGTAGGGAACATATTTGTATTTTTACCATTGTAATATATTCCCATATAAGAATAATTCTTTTAGAATTTTCTTGTGACTAGATGAGGTAAAGGAAGAATAAAAATGAAATTTTGTAATTCAATGTATATATGAAGATATAAATACATTAAAAGTTTATTTTACCTACAATTCATTATTTTATATATATCGAAGTGTCAAAGGTGGAAACCAAATCCAATTCAGATTTATCAACCCTTAAGAAACCCACATGTTACATTTTACTTAGATTTGATGATGTTAGTTTCCTTAAATGAACTACTAAAGAAAATAATATGATAATGCTAAAGGATTCTATTCTATGTAATAAAATTCCTAAAAGTTGTTCTTTATAAGAAAATCATATTCTACACGCTCTAGTCAGCATATGAGTGAATTTTCATCTTGATGGGAGATTGGTAGCTAACCTTAATGTATTAAGAAAGAAAATATATTCAAACGACCCTAAACTGATTTATATTTAAACAAATCAAAGTAATTATGTAAAGTTTATAAAAATATCATGTTGTCATGCTTCATTTGAATATCATACTATTTGTGAGCCGTCAGATCCCAATCATGTGGTCTTGCACCCATCTTTAACCTTGGGTTATATATGGAAACCCCGTGAGCAGTAACCCATTCTTCCCCCCATATTTTTTATAGTCTCTCCCTCTCTCTCCACTCAATATTTTCATCTCATTTCTTCTCCCCTCAATTCCTCTTGACTTTCCAAATCTATTGATCATCTACTCAAACCCTAACTCCTTAACTTAATTAAACTCCTAATTTCCTCTACAAATCTCTTTTAATCCCATTCAATGAAATCCCAGAAACCATATACTCTTTTTGTGAAGGACATATAGCTTAGATGATATTCATCCCACTCTATACTGCATACCAAATGTTGAAAAAAAGCCATCAACCTTCACTATTATCCAGGGGGTATTACATCAAAAAATACTATGGGGGAAGTATACAGTAAAGAGTGCTTTGCAAAGCTATCAATCACAATATTATGAATACACAGTATGAAGGAAAAGATAGGGTTGCCAACAGTGGTAGAGAGTTGAGAGATTAGTCTCTTGATGTGAGCTAGTCAGGGAATTGTAAGGCAATGATCAGTCAAGGCTAGAATGACCAAATAATCATCCGACTAGTTGACATGATTCAGTTAATTTTTGTTCTTGTAGAGTTCCAATGTATTGAAGATGCACTGGAGCTCATACTCTACAACCAAAGAAGATCGTCTTTGTAGATTGTTGCCTAGTAGTGTCTTGCTTGAATTGTCGAGCACATGTATACTGATGCTGAATTTCTTGGAATGGTTTTGATAAGTGGCATCCACAAAGAGTATGAAGTGCAACCTTTAGTAGGGCGGTATGAAGGAATTGCTTGACGGATGGACTTGGGACATGTCATGGGTGTAAGGCCCCTGACCTTGCTTTTTAGTTGAACATACTTGCTTATCATAATTGGATGCTTAAAACCTTAAAATAACCCTAATATGTGCTTTTACATCATGCAAAAAAGCTAAGTTTCAAGTTTGGTCCAGTTTGGACACTGTTTGAGCAAGTTATGCATTTATATGCTTGTTTTGGACTTTGATGCAATTTACCAATATCTAGGGTTTTTCTTGTAATTTGTCACGTGATTGTTGTGCCCCACATATTTTCATGCTTGAGATATTTGTGCATTGGGCCACATAGTTGCACCTTGGTTTGGGTGGTGACATCTACCTAGCTAGGGTTGAACTTAGGGTTTCCCCTCACAGATGGGCTACCTTGAGTGATAGAACTCAATGGTTTCTACCTTACTTTTTGAAAAAGGAGCTAGAGTGGCCGAGTGGAGTGCTCAAGATAGGGTTTATACCTTCTTTCCTCAAGCTACCTTGCTGTTTAGAGCTCCATCTTCAACCTTGAGGCAAGTTATATAACTTCCTCCATGTTCATTGCTTACTCCTAGCTTGCATGTACATGATCTTGTTCTAAAAACAAAGTTATAAGTGAAAAGATGCTATCTTGCCTAGGGCTTGAGCCTACGTAGTATTTCTTGAGTATTTTATCTTCTTGTGTTAACCCTAAACCTTGTGCATGATCCTTCTTTGGTAGTGGATGTTCTAGACCTTGCCTATATGTGAAAAACAATGGGTTTTGTTCACTCATAAATGGTTCCTTCTTAGGGTTTTGAGCTGATTTATTTCCTTTTGTTGCAACCCGATGGTTTGGTTATGGTGCTATTTTGGTTGACCTTCTTGTGCCAACCTATGGTTTATACTTACCTTCTATTTTGGACCTTCTTATGCTTGAGAAATGATGGTTTTAATGCTCCCTCATGTGGTACAAGTCGATGGCTTTTGTCCCTTGATTCTAGGGTTTCTTTGAGGTGACAAATGATGGCTTTCCCTTAGTGTTTTGGACTGATTTCTACCTTGTTCATGATCCTATGGTTGGGCCCCTTATTCCAACTGATGGTGGGTACCTTAGTTGTTATTTGGATTTTGTTTTGTGCTTGAAACCGATGACTATGTTTCCTCTCACATATGATGGTTTTGATGCTCTTTCAAGTGGCTAAATCAATGGTATTAAGTTCTACCAAACAATGGTTTCTATGGTCTCTCAAAAAATGGCTTTGCTTATCTATTTTCTCACCTAATGATGACAGTCGATGGCTCTATTGGATCAAGACTCGATAGTATCGATGACTCCTTGGTTGATGGTTCTCAACCAATGGTTGCATCGGTTGCTAGATCAATAGTTTCCTTGATGTCAGCATCTGATGGTGGCACTGTTGTCCACAACTGAAGGTGAACCTGACGTCCACAACTGATGGTACTTCTGAGGTCAGCAAACTATGGTCCTTCTAGGTGTGTAATCCTATGGCTTCTCAGGATCCAATGGTGGTGATTAATGCATATGATTCCATGGCTTTGTTTGCCTTGAACCTGATAGTCTTATGTGTGGTTTATAATTTTATGGCTTGTGCCTACTTCACTGATCCAATGGTTTGGATTTAATGATTTAGAATCAATGCTTTTAAGTCCATGAGTTTGTAGTCTTACCTTTACCCTCGAATTGATATAATCCGATGGTTTTGTCTATCTAACATCTAATGATTTTGCACCTATATGAATCGATGGTTGATGAGCTCTAAGTTTTGATGACTTGGTTTGATGCTACAATCCAATGGTTAATCCTTGCGTTATGTATGAGTTCATACTTGAGTATAGTATGGGATTCGACGGTAATGATTTACATTGTACATGCATAATTAGATGGGGATGCTATGTGTGAAGGATGTTCTTTGACCTAAGTAAGTGTATGAGCCTATGGTTTAGTCTGAGATGCTGATTTGTAACATCATTGCCACCTATTTTGTTGAACTGAACTTAATGAAATTAAGGAATGATGGTTAATCATTATAACATACCAGATCTTGGACCCTACCCTAGAGCTTTGACCTTTTGAGCTTATCCAAACAAGGTTGAGTGTTGGACCTTAAAAGATGTTTAATAAAGTCCTAATGAGCTAAAGCCTGAATATATCACCCTAATGTAATCTAACATGTCACATAACTATTTTGGATGGTAATATGAAGATAAAGAACTCAATTGGATGTATAATGAATTAATGGGCCACTAGTGGGCCATATGACATAACACATGTAAGAAATTCTCAAAAGTGAAATTAGACTTCAAAATCATAATCTACTCATCAAAATAAGCCCACATGACAAATTTCATCTAATTTGGATAACCTTGAAATAATAGGGTAAGTTTAGGAGAGAGAAAGTTAATAAAAGGCATTAATGCTCAATAATGTGATATATGTCTTCAAAATATGAATATAATGCCAAATTCGTATTCAACACACTTAAATTAACTTGTGGATGAAGTTTCACCTAATTTGGATAATCCTAATGTCATGAATGCATGAGGGAAGAGAAAGTAAGGTTTGTGTAATTAATGCATCTAAAGTCTTCAAAAGGAAAATCTAATTGCACAATCGAAATCTACATGCCTTATTAGGCCTATGTTTAATTTTTCATCTAATTTGGATAAGGTTTGAACCCCTAATTGAAGAAAGAGAAAAAGGATATTAATGTTATGCCACTTTATTACATGAATTCGATTTTGTCACAAATTTTAATCAGATTTCACCTAATGTTTCCCTGTCATGCTGTTTCCCAGATTATCTTTATACGCCTATCTTTCTCTACCATTAGATCTAGGATTGGGTGGCTATAAAGTCATCTCCTACCTTTGGTAGGAGTCTGATTGGGCATGTACAACAGCTGAAGGATTCATGCCGATCGTTCTCCCTCATTTGACCACCTTTCTCCTGGTTTTTTGATAGTTGTATTCGTGAGAAACTTCCAAATCTAACAAGCTATACCTTGCCCCTAAGTTTCCTAAGATAAAAAAACCCAAAACCTTCTCTTACCCCTCTTGTTCCCAAAGCCTCATCATGCGGTTCTGTATATATATGACGATACCCAGGGTTCCCTCAACCCCTGAGTAACCGTTCCCTTCCCTCAATTTCTTCATTTCCACCCCGAGCATGCCCTTCCTAATCCGTCGTCCTTCAGAGACTCTCGGATTGGGCATAACATGTAACTGCAACCATCGCTCAATTCCTTTCTTTTAAACCATCTCCGGTATGTTTTGAACTTGCCGGCAATGCCTTTTTGCTTTGTAGCTTGGCGAGTTGATCCACCCTGCTCGGTGACCTGTAGCTCACCGGAGTCTCCTCAACAGGATATTCTGAGAGGCCTTCTCACGCGGGCAGTGCCTGGGCAGATTCATGGAGGGCTTGCGAAGCCGTCTTCATAGTTGTTTTGCTCTGTTACTTTGTAATCCTTCGAATCACGATTTCTCTATAGCTCTGACTTGCCGTCGTCTCTGCTGAGTTTCTCCATGGTTTCCTCTTCTTCTTGGCTCGTCGAGTTTATCTCGATTTTCTGACACATTTGGGCGATTTTTTTAGGATGCCTGGTTGTCCTAAACTCCCTATAGCTTCCTGCCTGGAGGTCGGCTCTCACAGCCATGGTGGGTTGCTGGTAGGGAGAAATTTCTCTGATTTCTCACCTCTACCCTCCTATCTTTCCCTTATTTTTGTTCTAATGTTGAAGGGCATTTTGGTAACTTTGCGGGTTTTGCCTCTTCTGACTTTGTGCTTGCTTCGACTGAGCTGGATGAGAGGACGGCCAAGTTGGCCAGCCCTGATTGGGCCAACTCAGAGCCGCGACCCTCTCCCTCTCTCTTCTCTCTCGCTTTTGAATTATCGCTTTTGAAATATCAATAAACACTCGTTGGAATCATAAAAATAATACCTATCTAATGATATAAGTTTTGATGACTAAATCCAATGTTTGATAGTATGTGATTTTAATGGACTAATCTAAATAGATTATAACTTGTGAAATTCATAACTAAATATCTATAAGTCAGAAAAATATAATAAATTATGTTTTGGACTCAGAATTATATGAAATAAAATGTGGCATGGTTTTGATAACTTAAATCACAAATAATGAAAAAGGTGATTCTTAATTAATATGGAATTAACACAAAATCTACCTATATACTTAATAGGTTCTTTGGAGGCCTAGGCTTGGACCTAGAAGTAACTTCAGACTTTGGACTTTAAAGTTGAGGTATGTTTGCATCCCTAATTATTCTTATTGAGTAATTATCCTACTTTCTTCTTTATCTTGGTCCTATGGACATTAGCCTACACATTATTCTTTTCTTTTGAAAATCATGCTTCATGTGAAGTATCTTATTTGTTGTTGATCTTTTGATCATGGATATTCTTTTGGACTCTTATCTTGTGCCTTGGTGCATGTTGAACTTATTGATGCTATGTGCCCACTGTGATGTGGATGTTTATTTGTGGATATGTGGTACCTTGTTCCCATTTGTATGTGGATGTATGTGTTGTCCATTGTATGATATGGCGACATTGTATAATTCTGACCATACTTTTCTATTTGCCTCTATATTTTACATGCTATGTGATTCAGTATCACTAGAGTTGTCACGCCCCAATCTCACATTAACCACAATACACGAGATTAGGACGCGACAGGATGGGATTTACACAAAAGCCAACCACTCTTTACTTTTTAAAACATTTTAAAGAGATTGAAAAGATAATCTAATTTAGGCTGTAAAATGAAACTAAACAAACTGCGGAAGCATATTTATTAAACTGTTTAACAAAATAATCAGAGTCTACAACATATTACATTGTCCGACATAAAACAAAGCATAACATATAATTTACATCTTAATACACATTCACTCTCTCACTCACACCTTGTCCCACAGATCGAGGGGAAAGGACTAAGAGACCTCTAACTACTAACTACGTATACCTTCTACAGACTAAGCGATAGGATGAAAGGATCCTTCAGATTTCCTGCTGCTGATAATAACCTGAAAATGTTTTGAGTAGAGGTATGAGCCTACTCGCTCTAGTGAATATCATTTCACTTAGCTATCACTAAACAACTCATCAGGTTTATAAATTGAAATTAAACATAAATGCAGAACTAAGCAAGGCAGTCCTAATAACATAGCAGATATACATATAATAATTACATTTCTAAGCATCAACAGATAATTCAGGTAAATAAACAGTTATATAAATTTACTGTGATCCTACATGATTACTTATTCATTTTATTATTATGCCCTAAATATATGCAGTGTACTCTGCATATAAAGATCCGCAGCAAATTCATGCTATGGTCCCACCGTACAAGACTTAGCGACACACCCGAGAAGTGCTAAGTCTGACTACTCGTCCTGGTCTGCACAGGACACAGGCTCTACGGCCTCATCGCACATCCACGTGTGCTGCACAACCACGTGTGCTCTCGACTCCTCCTTAAACCTGAGTACACCGGCGGAGAGTCACAGGGTTACCTTCGCGACACAAGCACGAATGGTGTTAGATAACCGTGTTTTCTTTTGTTATCGCAGTGCCATCGTGACACAAGCACGATTGTTGTTGGACACTGCCTCTGTTTCCTCGTTTGTCCGCGACACAAGCACGGATGATGTTGCAACACGAGTTTCACCCCAAAGTTGCAGACCCGTCTAAGGGGTTCTACGGTGTTAGGGCATCTAGGTCTATTAATTAATTAACAAATAAACATTTAAACAGGAATATCACATTTCAAGCATATTGCACAATCTAAATAACACATGAAGCAAATATAAATCCATTATCATCATTAAATATGATTCAGTATCATTTATCCACATTCAATGCTAAACATCTATTTTTATATCAGCACATACATTGCAACTATAATACAGGAAATTTCATCATTTTTCACTAAGCATATTAAGTATTTCAAGCTCCAATGAAACTAACATACTCTATTGTATGTACTACACTGTTTAGAAGTTATACTAACTGATACAGAAGCAATAATACATTTAAATTGAGTTAAATAATGATTACTGAATGAACTACTACTCACACTTCTGGAACTCGGCCGACCAAACTGAGAACTCGGCCGATCGGCTGACAACTCGGCCGATCCACCAGCAACTCGGCCGATCCAAACCCTGATTGATTTCCTATAAAGGGAAACTCGGTCGAATCATGCCCAATTCGGCCGATCAAAACACTGCTCGTTAATCCTAATAAAGGAACTCGGCCGAATCATATGCAACTCGGCCGAACGACGCACTGACTGGAAACTAAAACGAACCTGTTGCAAAGGAACGGTTGAAGGAGAGGGTTCTACTTGGTTCTAGACGCAGCTAGGGCTACGGGTCCCTGATCTGGACCTCCAGACATGTCTGACGGCATCATTTTGGAGTGCTAGCTCGCGTCCTTGATGCCCCTGGTCAGACCTGCTGCCGCAAGTAGTAGCAGCTCCACGTACAGGTCAGAAACAAGCTCGGCTAGGAGCTAAATCAACATTGGGGGCTACGGATTTGCACCTAAGCCTCAAGGTCGGACTCAAGGCAGTCGTTTTTAGAGTGATGGCTATGCCCAAGAGGGGCCCCAGCCGCTGGGCGGCCGCCCATGGCTTCTCCTGTGGGTTGAGGCAGGTAGGGGCGCGGCTGGGCAGCACTAGGGTGTGGAGGACGAGGAAGAAAAGAAGGAGAGGAGTGGGCAGAGCTCGATGGTTAGCTGAATCGCCCTGAATCGCCACTCCGGCCCTAGGTGTGGCCTCCTGCTCCTGTTCTATCGGGGTGTTTAGTCGGTTCCTGTAACCGATCGCTGAAGAAGGAAGATAAGCGAGAAAGGGCTAGGGGGCGAAATGCAAATTGCCCACCAACTATCCAAAATTACAATCTAGTCCCTCAAAGCTCCAAAAACTCATAACTCATGACTTGAAAGTCGGATTCAAATGATTCTTCTTGCAAACTCTCAAGCACGAGATTCTCTATCATCCCAGGGCATAAAATTATGTTAACTAGCTTGTCACAACAGGTCAAATCACTAATTGCAACAATGAGTACTCAACTCAACTTAATTATCCTAACGATCATCATAGCCATTAACATTAATTACCTCAGATGCTTCAAACTCAACTATTGATTCACATTTTAACTTATTTGATTAACCATGATATTTTAATTTGATGTTCAACACTAATTGGGGTGTTTCACGTAATTCGAGGTATTTATTAGTTAATCGTGGAGTGGGTCATAACAACCTTTTCCCCTTAAAAGAATTTCGTCCCGAAATTCCTAAAAGAGAAAGGAAACTTGTCATTCATTCCTGACTCGTGTTTCCACGTGCCTTCCTTTAGGTTAAGATTTCTCCACAAAACTATCACTAATGGTACCTCACAATTCGTGAGTTTCTTGATCCTCTGATCAACCATCCGCATAGGTCCCTTAACCTAGGACACATCTGATCTGATCCCAGATCAACCCACAAAACATTATCTTTCCAGAACTGTTATAACAATATCTCAATTTATGGTAATTACCAAGAAATTATTATACTATACATGAAGACAAATTAAAATTCTTAAATAAACAGAATACATGTCAATCTGGTACTAAATTAAAATCGTGCAATTTAACTGTTAAAATCATCACATCTCATAATGAAAACTGATATCAAAATACTTGATTCATCGTACACCCTATCCTCAGGGTTTCATTTGCCTTGTTCATTCATCACATGCCAACACCCTACTCTTAGGGTTATCTCATTCACTAATCACATGGCAACACCCTACTCTTAGGGTTTCCATTATCTCATTTGTTTGATTGCAGTTCAAATCACAATACGATATCATTCTGGAACTGGCAGAGCAGTATATTTCAAATCATTGTAATTACTGAATAATGTTTATATCATGCATGTAGACAGATTAAAAATTCATAAATATTCCAAACTCAAATCAATTTTGGCACATACATACTGAATTTCATGTAATTGAACATTTTATTACACCAACAAGAGTAATTTACTCCTCTTATAAGAAACCATCTGTAATATTTATTGATTATCTGAAATTTCTCGAAGTACGTGCATATTAACCCCAAATCCTGGTTTATGCATCACATAACTCAATTAAGAGTTATTTACGTATCATATCATAAATATTTAATAGTACTTGAGAATTTCTGATAATATCTTAGAGAAATGTGCCAATTCATGTAAAATGTCAGGTCACACACATTAACATAACAGGAAGCATGCAATTTGGTTTATTTACATATTTTAATGCTGTCTTGCTAGCTTGAAATCATGCATCTAATGATTTACCAAATCTGTGTTTTCTGGGTTCATACTCAAACCGTACCATTATCAGTTGTGAATTTTTAAACTCAATATGATATGATTGAAACTGGATTACCAAGTAACCTAATTATTTTATCCATGTATATCTTAGTCAAGTCTCGAGACATCAAAGGTCGACTTAATATGAAGAAAGTGAGTAGACTAAATTAATCTATCCACAGTCATTCATATCAAATCACAACCTCTAGATGTCCTGGGTAATCTTACCACAAAATCCATTGTGATAAATTCCCATTCCCATTTAGGCATAGAAAAAGATTACAAGGTAGCTGTAGATTTCTAGGGTTCAACCTTAACCTACTGGCACATACTACTTCTAACCACGTACTCAGCTACATCCTTCTGTATATCTGACCATCCATTTCAACTTCTTGAGATTCATATACATCTTAGTGTTTCCTGAAAGCATAGCATACATCAATACATACACTTCCATAAGAATCTTTTCTTTCAGCCTTTTCCCCTTAAAAGAAATTTACACTATCTCGAGGTACACACAACATGTCATGCTAATACAACATCTTATCATTTAAAAACTTAAATTCTAGGCTCTTTTCCTCCCATCATGTCATGCATGGTCTGGTTTATCTCACTATCACCCTATTGTAGTTCCTTGATTTGATCATAAGAAGTAGGCTTAACTTACATCTATACAATCAAATCACTTTGTGTTGTCACCCCTAAGCCTAAGTTCAACTTCCACATTTCTACTAACAGGTCTCTATTGAAACCCGTCATAGAGAATGCATTAATTGTTGAACTTGACTTTCTGCTGGAAGCATTATTCACCACATTCTTCTTACCAGGGTGATAATCTATTGTCACATCATAAAGATAATGACACCATGTCTTAAAAACATGAACTACATCAACTATCTTCAGGTCATATATCGGATAATACTCCGCTTTCTATGCTACTTTCTTATAATTACATTTTAGGTTTATGTTTTACTCTTGCCTCTAAGTCATTTCATGTTGTTCATGTACCGTTCAGATTAACTACCTTAAAACCCTAGGTCACTATCAAAGCCAGTTTACTTTTCATAGAACATATCTCAAGATCTTATTTTACAAAGACACTAGTATTCGAGGTTACATCACTAATGATATCCCTTAAACTACTAAAACTTTAATCATTCTAAGGTTTAATCCTTTATTAATAACATAGCATTATTGTGTGTATGTGTGATCGATCATATAGATCAAATTGAGTTGCTTGGGTCAATAACATATTAACCCAACACTCAACTTTATTCATATGGCTGAAAATTTAGTTTTCATAATAGTTTATGTAATTCGCTTATTAAACAGCTAACAGAAGCTCAAAAAATTCTGGAAATTTTATATGTTGTTCCTAATGAAGTTTCAGACCTCCAGTAAAAATTTCAGATCATTTAAAGTTACAAATAATTAATTAAAAATCGAACAGTGCCCTGCTATATTGCAGTCTGCAGCAGGTTCGGCTGAGTTACAAACTCGGCCGACACCCTTACTGTAGAGGTCAAAAGTCATCCAAAAATTATGCCAATTTAACAGAGTGTCTAAAATTATGTTTTTCAAGCACAGTTAAAATTTGAAATCAATTGGATATACCAATAAAAAGATAAAATTCAATTACCACACTGCTATATCATTCAGAAAATGTGATCGGTCGAGTTTGAAACTCGGCCAATAAACAAGTCAGAACATTCTTCAAAAATTCTGATATTTCCCAATGTTGTTTACATTTTATATATCCAAATCATATTCCAATTTTAGCCAAATCAGAGTTACACATAAATACTAAAAATCATTTACTGAGACACTTTACTTATCAAAATTTGTGTTTATGTATCATCAAAACCCTACTTTGGGCCGATTAGGGTCTATGCTTTTCAAACCCTAATTCTCAAGACAACGGAACGTTTAGACTTCTTATCATAGTTAAAACATCCTAATGTATATACATTCTCACTATGTTACGGGTCTAAATCATCCAGAGTCTATTCTTATTTTACTGTTAATAGAAGTCATTAGATCCCAGTAACGCATCCTGCCAGCCGGACCAGGCCGAACCTGTAGTCCTGAAGCCAAGAGCTACTCGAGATTAATCAACCCCTATTAATCTTAAACATGTGGAAAGAATATCCACTTAGGGCAAACTCAATTAAACATAATTTCGGGTTTACTTTAATACAATGAAAACAAACATTAAACAATTCACTTCATATCACAACAATATAAAAGAATCATACTTATTGTACAAACTGAAAGTCTAAATTCATGCATATAAGAGCGTTTCTAATGATCTTTAATCAATAAACAATATAAAGTAGGAGTTATATCACATCCTTTATTTAATCTCTTACTCCTACATTAATTTCTGATCTCTTAACCCTAAGATTTCTAGGGTTTTCTCTCTAGCCTATCCTTCCTCTGCATACCTGGCCAGGGCATCCAGAGAAGAACAGACAGAGTAGCTTGATACTGGTCAATCTAAGTATTCAGACACCTGGCCAGGGTATCTAAACACTCAGACCTCCCAGAGCTAAAAACACATCATTTATCATTCGCCTTACTTATAACTTTATCTTTTGACCTTAATGATTCTTAACGACTTATCTTAAGCTCATTACTTAATTCTCGTGACCACATCCTCTTCCTGCTATCTGCAATAATATAACAGAACACTTCCTGTAAGAAAATTACAGATAGAAGAAAGACTCCTAAACCTTAATCCTATTGGTCTCTTATCGTCCCCTGACCTTGAGTAACTATGTACTCAAACCAAAGCTCTGATACCAAAGTTGTCACGCCCCAATCTCACATTAACCACAATACACGAGATTAGGACGCGACAGGATGAGATTTACACAAAAGCAAACCACTCTTTACTTTTTAAAACATTTTAAAGAGATTGAAAAGATAATCTAATTTAGGCTATAAAATGAAACTAAACAAACTACGGAAGCATCTTTATTAAACTATTTAACAAAATAATCAGAGTCTACAACATATTACATTGTCCGACATAAAACAAAGCATAACAGATAATTTACATCTTAATACACATTCACTCTCTCACTCACACCTTGTCCCACAGATCGAGGGGAAAGGACTAAGAGACCTCTAACTACTAACTACGTATACCTTCTACAGACTAAGCGATAGGATGAAAGGATCCTTCAGATTTCCTGCTGCTGATAATAACCTGAAAATGTTTTGAGTAGAGGTATGAGCCTACTCGCTCAGTGAATAGCATTTCACTTAGCTATCACTAAACAACTCATCAGGTTTATAAATTGAAATTAAACATAAATGCAGAACTAAGCAAGGCAGTCCTAATAACATAGCAGATATACAAATAATAATTACATTTCTAAGCATCAACAGATAATTCAGGTAAATAAACAGTTATATAAATTTACTGTGATCCTATATGATTACTTATTCATTTTATTATTATGCCCTAAATATATGCAGTGTACTCTGCATATAAAGATCCGCAGCAAATTCATGCTACGGTCCCACCGTACAAGACTTAGCGACACACCCGGGAAGTGCTAAGTCTGACTACTCGTCCTGGTCTGCACAGGACACAGGCTCTACGGCCTCATCGCACATCCACGTGTGCTGCACAACCACGTGTGCTCTCGACTCCTCCTTAAACCTGAGTACACCGGCGGAGAGTCACAGGGTTACCTTCGCGACACAAGCACGAATGGTGTTAGATAACCGTGTTTTCTTTTGTTATCGCAGTGCCATCGTGACACAAGCACGATTGTTGTTGGACACTGCCTCTGTTTCCTTGTTTGTCCGCGACACAAGCACGGATGATGTTGCAACACGAGTTTCACCCCAAAGTTGCAGACCCGTCTAAGGGGTTCTACAGTGTTAGGGCATCTAGGTCTATTAATTAATTAACAAATAAACATTTAAACAGGAATATCACATTTCAAGCATATTGCACAATCTAAATAACACATGAAGCAAATATAAATCCATTATCATCATTAAATATGATTCAATATCATTTATCCACATTCAATGCTAAACATCTATTTTTATATCAGCACATACATTGCAACTATAATACAGGAAATTTCATCATTTTTCACTAAGCATATTAAGTATTTCAAGCTCCAATGAAACTAACATACTCTATTGTATGTACTACACTGCTTAGAAGTTATACTAACTGATACAGAAGCAATAATACATTTAAATTGAGTTAAATAATGATTACTGAATGAACTACTACTCACACTTCTGGAACTTGGCCGACCAAACTGAGAACTCGGCCGATCGGCTGACAACTCGACCAATCCACCAGCAACTCGGCCGATCCAAACCCTGATTGATTTCCTATAAAGGGAAACTCGGCCGAATCATGCCCAATTCGGCCGATCAAAACACTGCTCGTTAATCCTAATAAAGGAACTCGGCGAATCATATGCAACTCGGCTGAACGACGCACTGACTGGAAACTAAAACGAACCTGTTGCAAAGGAACGGTTGAAGGAGAGGGTTCTACTTGGTTCTAGACGCAGCTAGGGCTACGGGTCCCTGATCTGGACCTCCAGACATGTCTGACGGCATCATTTTGGAGTGCTAGCTCGCGTCCTTGATGCCCCTGGTCGGACCTGCTGCCGCAAGTAGTAGCAGCTCCACGTACAGGTCAGAAACAAGCTCGGCTAGGAGCTAAATCAACATTGGGGGCTACGGATTTGCACCTAGGCCTCAAGGCCGGACTCAAGGCGGTCGTTTTTAGAGTGATGGCTATGCCCAAGAGGGGCCCCAGCCGCTGGCTCGCGCAGCTGCAGCTGCTGGCCGACCGCCCATGGCTTCTCCTACGGGTTGAGGCAGGTAGGGGCGCGGCTGGGCAGCACTAGGGTGTGGAGGACGAGGAAGAAAAGAAGGAGAGGAGTGGGCAGAGCTCGATGGTTAGCTGAATCGCCCTGAATCGCCACTCCGGCCCTAGGTGTGGCCTCCTGCTCCTGTTCTATCGGGGTGTTTAGTCGGTTCCTGTAACCGATCGCTGAAGAAGGAAGATAAGCGAGAAAGGGCTAGGGGGCGAAATGCAAATTGCCCACCAACTATCCAAAATTACAATCTAGTCCCTCAAAGCTCCAAAAACTCATAACTCATGACCTGAAAGTCGGATTCAAATGATTCTTCTTGCAAACTCTCAAGCACGAGATTCTCTATCATCCCAGGGCATAAAATTATGTTAACTAGCTTGTCACAACAGGTCAAATCACTAATTGCAATAGTGAGTACTCAACTCAACTTAATTATCCTAACGATCATCATAGCCATTAACATTAATTACCTCAGATGCTTCAAACTCAACTATTGATTCACATTTTAACTTATTTGATTAACCATGATATTTTAATTTGATGTTCAACACTAATTGGGGTGTTTCACGTAATTCGAGGTATTTATTAGTTAATCGTGGAGTGGGTCATAACAACCTTTTCCCCTTAAAAGAATTTCATCCCGAAATTCCTAAAAGAGAAAGGAAACTTGTCATTCATTCCTGACTCATGTTTCCACGTGCCTTCCTTTAGGTTAAGATTTCTCCACAAAACTATCACTAATGGTACCTCACAATTCGTGAGTTTCTTGATCCTCTGATCAACCATCCACATAGGTCCCTTAACCTAGGACACATCTGATCTGATCCCAGATCAACCCACAAAACATTATCTTTCCAGAACTGTTATAACAGTATCTCAATTTATGGTAATTACCAAGAAATTATTATACTATACATGTAGACAAATTAAAATGCTTAAATAAACAGAATACATGTCAATCTGGTACTAAATTAAAATCGTGCAATTTAACTGTTAAAATCATCACATCTCATAATGAAAACTGATTTTTTCTCTTGATACCCACTTGGGTGGTACTTTTCTTTTCTATGGGAAGCTTCACTTTATTTGATGTCCTTATTTCATATATTGATCAGTTTACTTTTTAGTATGCACATACCAGCCTTTGTTGACGTCATCTATTTTTCTCTTCTTGCTGAGGTATGCTTCCAACCCTAGGTGAAGGATATGGTGGACATGGCATAAAGTTTTTGACCTAGCTTAAGGAGTTAAAGCTTGGAGACAATCTTGATGTGGTTTAAATTTCCCTCTAACTGGATCCTTATGATGTACCCTTACATGTAAGTTAAGATGTTCTTTAGTAACCTTATGAGAAATTGAATATAGTCAATGGTTCTATTCCGCTGCTATACTTTGGTTGTTTTGTATACCATTAATAAAGATTTGAAAATTTTACACCCACTCCAAGCATACCTTTGAAGTGTGTTTGGACTGGAGGTTCTATTCTTAAAATTTTTAGTAGAGAGGTGGTTTCACTTCTTTACAACATGGTATCAGAGCCCATGGTAGTTAGAATCTGACTATTTCAATTTTGTCTCCCTAGTAGAACCCTTAACTTTGCTAAGTTACCTCTAAATGAGATGTTCACCCTAGAATACAATAAGGTTTGATTTGAGGATTTGACTAGGTCATGAGGAAGTAGTAGTTTAACGAGGTCTTAATATGGAAAAATTGTGACTTGGTTTCCGCAATTGATTTTGGATCCATATTTTGTTTTATCTTGAATTGATTTCATCACCAAATATATATTTTAAATTATACTACTATATGTACAAATTTTTTTTGGATTTCATTGAAGATTTCTTGAACTAAGTCACAATGAAGAATTCTCTGAAGTATGGATAGTGAAACCCTAGAATTAGTTGATTAGAATATAATGATTCAGCCCTATTTTAGGGCTTCATCTTGTGTCATTTTGCATTTCAATCACATATATACCTGTCAGATTACATGTTATTTCTCTCAATATGCATATTTGTGTAAAATGCACTTATGGACATTATTTGCATGTTTTTCAAGCATTTGGACCACACTTGATGGAAGAGAGAGAGGAGTGATCCTAGGGTTTCTCTACCCTTAGAGAGACCCAAAGTGAAGCCCGATGCTCCCTCAACCTACCCCTAGTGGCCAAAGATCCATTGAAGCAAAGATGCCCAAGAAAATTCAAAGAATTAAGTCAAAGTGCTGATCCAGAACCCAACATGGCTATGGTACCATAGAATGACCGTGCTAGGTCACTTGCAAATCAACATAGTCATCCTCAATTGAAGCTAGAATCACCATAGTCATGCCATATAGAACGACCATGGTGAACTGACCCAGAACGGTCGTGCCACCTAGCACGACCATGCTATAATAGAGGCATAATGACCGTGGAGCAGAGAATGACTTGAACACTTCAAGCCACTATGGCCGTGGTGCTACCCTTACCCCACCATGGCCGTGGTGACCACCACGACCGTGCCAGTTTCAGTACAAAAGTGACCTATTCCCCGTGATTTTCACATTTTAATTCACACGATCATTCTAGCCCACCATGATCGTGCTCACCCCTACCCACCATGGCCATGCTACTAACAAAACCTCGCTACTTCAACACTATTTTTCCCATACTACTCCTACTTGACCTAGTGCTTCCCCTACACCTATATATACCTAGATGGAAGCTCTAGCATGAGGACAGCTACCTTCCACCACCTCCTAGCTCCCCATTTTCACCCCTTAGCCATTCCACTTCATTTCCACCTCCATTCCACTCCATTTCACCATTTCCACCACCAAAACACTAGTTTATCCTAGTTTCTACCCATAATCCCCTTCATTCCACACCCTTGCACCTTGGAGGAGAGAGGATTATGTCTTGTAGTAGCTAGAGAGGAGAAATGCTCCATCTACACGGAGCTCCATGGATTTTTCTACCTCTTTCTCCTTTCTTTTTGTATTTTCTATTTCCATGAGTAGCTAGGCCCCCTTGGGTGGACTGTTTGGGGGTGTAAAATTTTACTTTGATACCATGTTGAGGGAAAATGACATGTAAACTTTGTAATTCCATTTGCTAATGATTATGTTCAATTTTCATCTTATTCTCCATGAATTTCTTGTTGGTTTGTGTGTGAAATCACCTAGGAATTTAGGGAAATTGCTTATACATGTGAATTTTGGGATTTGCCCCTATGTCCAATTCTTGGATCCCTAGGCAACCTCCCATCTTCTTACATCCTAATCAATTTCCCTGAGCCTAAGTGAGAGATCTAAGTAGCTAGATTAGGTGATTCTAGTGCAATTAGCATGGAGCCTTCCCAAGGCTAGAATGTGGGGGAATTGTGGTCCAAAACCCTAATTTCACCTCCCCATTACTACCCTCGACCCCTAATTACCCTAGGAATGTCTAATATAGAAACCTAGACTTGAATGGACTCTAATTGAATTGAACCTAATCCCTAACCCAATTGAGCCTCGCAAGGATAGTAGGGAGTGTTAGGGACTAGTTCCCCTAGACACAACGTAGCATATCCATGGCCAATTAGTAGCTTAGGTTAATTCATTAGACTCTACTTATTGTTTGGTTTGGATAATCTAAATGGAATCATAATGTTCATTCTAAAAAACCCACATCTTCATTAATTGCTTTAAAACCCTAGTTTTCATCCTGCTTAGCTAGTGTTAGCTTAGTTAGCTGTCTTCTTGCTTAGTTAGCTTCTTGCCTTGTTTTTGCCTTGTTCTTGCTAGTTTAGCTCTTTAATTGCTCTCTTGTTCTTCTTGCATGCCTTAGTGTGAATTGCCTTTTCATATCTAGCTTAGTCTTTTCTTGCTTAATTAGCCTTAATCTAGTCTAGGGTCAACTTAGATTTCATTCTCATCTTTAATTGCTTTCTTGCTCATCATAGTTTAACAATAAAAAAACCCTTTAAATCCTTAACCCTAGTCTCCACAGTAGGAACCTAGAAAAACCAACCTAGCTCTAGTGCCCCCTTTTCTCCCTGTGGATCGACCCTATACTTACCATCCTCCTATACTACAACATGACCCCGTGCGCTTGCGGGTGTAGTGCTTTAGTTTTTGAGATTGTGTTAAGTATTTATAAATTTTAAAAGTAAATTCACTCGTGTGTTCCCTATTTGTGGGGTTGCATCTACTTAAGTCAATTATGTAGTATGTAACACCATTGGCGAGGCGCACCAAGCTTTCTGGCACTGTTGCCAGGGAGAAAGGTGCTTAGCCTAGCTAGCAAGTTTTGCTTTGATCTTTTCCTACTGCCCTCATCATTGCTATTCTTTATTCATTATTCTTTGCATTCTTTGTGTATATTGGTTTACTAACTTAGTTTATTTTGTTTGGTTGTTCTTTGTACATGTGACAATCCATTCGGGGGAAGACAAGATGGAAGGTCAAAATGCACCCCACAATCCGCTTCAAGACTACTTCATGCCTAGCAACTACAAATCACCAATTGCTAGCTGGGTTGATCAAATGCCAGGGGTGCAATTCTCTATCCCTCCAGGTCTTCTTGGGCTCCTTCTCATCTTCTATGGCTTGGAGAGTGAGAACCCCTACAAGCACTTGGACTCCTTTCTTGAAGTATGCTCCACCTTCAGGACGCTGACGGCTAGTGATGATACAATCTGGTTGACCTTGTTCTCTTTCTCCCTCAAAGATGGAGGCAAAGATTGGTATGACTCAAGAAGGGACATCATGAGTTGGGAAACAATGAAGAATGCCTTCTTGATATAATTCTACTCTATAATAAGGTTAACACAAATGCGGCATGCCGTGACAAGTTTTAGCCAAATGGGCAATGAGAAGTTTCATAATGCATGTGAAAGATTTAAGAAGCTTTTGAGAGAGTGTGTGCACCATGAGATCCCTTTGTGGCAGCTAGTTCAATCATTATACTCTGGTTTATCTCTAAAGAACTAAGACACAGTGGGTTCTTCTTGTGGAGGAGTTTTCATGTCTAGGCCACCTGAGGAGATATGGCCTTTGTTTGAGAAGTTGGCTGAAGGGTCAATGATTTGAGATTCTAGCATGATGAATGATGGGGGATATGCCTTTGGTGTGACACCTCCTACTCATAATGACTCAAGCCCACAAGTGATGAAGATTCTTGGTGACATGGTGAGCTTCATGAAGAACCAGGTGACAAATGTTCCTTGCCACCTGGTCAA
Organism: Alisma plantago-aquatica; assembly: GCA_963693085.1. Taxonomy (NCBI): domain Eukaryota; kingdom Viridiplantae; phylum Streptophyta; class Magnoliopsida; order Alismatales; family Alismataceae; genus Alisma; species Alisma plantago-aquatica. The sequence continues at coordinate 1,406,802,948 of OY856412.1, read as the reverse complement.
TTCTATTGAGTTCTATGGTGAGGAAAAGAAGACACCTCACTCTTATAGATATTAAGAGACACAAAGTCCAAAATATATCTCAAGGTTTGAGGAAGAGGTTCTCTCTAGATTGAAAATATTTGATGATGTTCAAAAAGATGTTACAAGGCTAGAAGAGAAGGTAGAGAAGCTATCATCCATAACTGCTCTCCAAGAAGAAAAGTTTTCTTCAAAACCCATCATGAGCTATCATGAAGCAAGTGGACACATGCCCTCTTCTCAAGTTTTCTATAGTTCGCGTCCCATGCAAGTACAACCCATATACCATTTTCAAGGTGATTCTAAGCCTTATACTCCACCTCCACCTCCACCTCCATCACCACCATTTTCCAAACAATTCACCTTCCAAACTCAATTCTCCCCTCCACCTCAATTTCAACACCAAGTGTCACCTCCACCTCCTCCATAGCCACAACTAGCTCCCCCTCTCCACCATGAGCACCCTCTCCACCATGATCAAGGAAGTGCTGTGAAAGTTCTAAGGAATGGGAAATTTCTTGAGCAGCCCGTGTGATAGAGTGAACTTGGGATGTTCTTGAATATCTCTTTTTGATTAAAGCTGAAGAGTCATATGATGTTAAGATTATGACTAATGACCCTAATCATGTACCATTTTGGATTAAGTTGTGATTGGTCAAATAGTAGTAAATTGGAGCTAAAATTTAATAGTAGTAGTTATGATGATGATTAAGCCATGGTTCAATTTACATGACTAAATGAGGTTCCTAGAAAAATCTATTTAAGTCGGAATATTTGAAATAATGTGATAAATGACTAGACCTAAGTGTAACATATATAGCGTAAGCTTTGCTTAATGGAGGAATTACACATAGTTTAGCTATATGGCTGTAATCGGTGGCATATATGAGCCACTGATCGACTAGCCGAGACAAGATCCAGCACACTAAGAAAAGGATCTGACGACGCTGAACTATTCCCTACCCCCAAACCGTTCCAGGTCAAGGAGCAAGGAACCCATCGCCCGTCTGCACTACCACGATCTCCAATCATGGGATGAATGGAGCGGGAGACTGGGCGGTTGGCCTCGCCTTTTTGAGCACTTCCGTCTTGGCCTAGATAACATAGTTTTTGGTGAAGTATAGAGAGAGAGCGAGTCCCCATCTCTCACTGCTTCTCCTTCGCAGCGAGCAGACTAATGAGGGAACATGAAGTCAGAGGTAGATGGGGTACAAGAAGGATCTAGGTAGGGGAAACTAAAGATGGGAAACATGGGGGTTGATCCGACATGCTTTCCGGCATTGATGAGGTGGTGGTGCTGAGCAGTGAGGTTGAGGTATCGACGAAGAAGATGCAGTTTGAAGGTCGTCCATGGGTCCTTTCCAACACATATGGAGGTTGGACACTGATTCCTTGCTGCCTTACGATCGTTCTACTCAACATAATCATGCGAGAGGACAAGCAGACGTCTTGTTGCCCTCTCTTCTCCGCCGCAGTCTTTTCCAGTGCGACGAGCTCCCCAAACCATAGACATCTGAACGCACAGCAGCACAGAGCAGGCAGAGAATGCAGGCGTCAGGTCCCGAGTGACGACGGCCAGGTGGGGGGACTCACAAGGAGCAGGAAATCACTACCCATAGCAAGCCAGAGCAGAGTCCCATGGTGGCGGCGCCTGAGCCTTGGATACGGAGGAGGAGCCTTCAGTAGCAATCCACGGCGGCGAGCCAACATAGACAGAGATATGGGGCTGGTGCTGCTACTATGAAGCTGTTGGAGATGGAAGGGAGGAGATCGTCAGAGGAGACACCTACATCACTGATGTTGGGGAAGCTGGCAGAAGCCATGCGGCGGCGGATGAGCGCGGAGACCAGCTCTCACGCACGCTGGTGAGAATGAAAGAAAGGGAGCGCTGGTTCAGTTGCAGGCCAATTTCGTGTGGACAGGAAAATTGAGGAGGCAGACCCAGTTCAAACCAACCCTGAACCGTCTGGACTCTAGTAAGACCAAGCAAAGGAGCCACAACCCTAAGTGTCCACGTGGCGGGCTCTCATTGGCCTAAAAAGGTAAGAAATCCAAATAATGTCCAGATCTTGTTTAATTCATAGAATTCAGCTTGTTTATCAGAAAATTACAAACAAGGTATCAAAATGCTCAGAAAAATTATTAGAACAAGATACAATCATGATATCAGGATTTTGATGCACGAATTTCAGGAATTTTAAGTAAGATGCATATTGCTTATATCATTTGTTATAAATAACAAATGATGGCCTAAAATTATGAGAATATGTTACTGAATCTATAATCATGTTCATAATGTATATGAAATTAGAGATTATAATGTTGATGCATGAGATTATATAAAATACCTCATATGGCCAATTAGGGCTAATAACCCTTAATAAAATGCAATAAATACATGCATGCTCAATAAATGATGAAAATCACAGAAAACTATCATATCAGTAATAGGAAAATAATATGTAAACTTGAGATCAGTTTTATGCACGAAATTCATGTTACATGAAGATGACCCTTAATACGTGGGATGAAACCTTATTTTGTATTATGCATGCAACCTATGGTTAATATGTGCAAATCATTACATGAAACACAATTGTCAGTAAATGAACTATAATCTAGAATATGACATCAGTAAGATAAATCTAAGATAAGAATGCAAGTAATGATGCACATATCCTAATGAACTAAGCTAAACCCTTATATGGGCGTAATTAGGGTTACAATGAGATGTAAGAAAATGAGAGCCTAATGATAGTATGTGATCTTGTCTTAATCAGGGTTGACCAAGGATATAGATGACATGAGGAATATGTGATTAGGTTTCTCTTGATCAAGGTACGTCATTACCTCTTGCTTGTCTTATTATATGTTATCCTTGTGTTATATGGTAGTAAAGACTTGGCATATGGTCTTGATTGAAATGATTTTCTTGTATGATATGTTGCTTGAATTTCCATACATATTGCTATGAACACATCAAACATAATATATCCATTATATGAAAGCACCAACTCTATGGCAGTGTGCTTTTAAGTGACCAAACCCTTTGGTAGTGGTCACGTTGTACATATGGAAACACCAACTCTTTGGTAGTGTGCTTGGACCCAACTCTTTGGTAGTGGTCACATTGTACATATGATCCAACTCTTTGGTAGTGATCATAAAGGCCTTAATGCATTCAACTCTCAGGTAGTAAATGCATAGATGATATAATGGAAATTATGCTTAAAACATGTGTTGTTTTTGTTAATGAACATCTTTGTGCAAGTATACACTTTTCTTATATTTTTCTGTTACTGCCAAGTATATTGGTTTTATCTTATTGCCAAGATATGATGAGAGGTATATAAAAGACACGTAGGCGTACTCAGTACAATATTCTTGAATATTGTGCTGACATGTACCGCATGTAATCTTTTGTTTAGGTTGTGGACATATGATCTTGAAGATCCAGGATAGTGAGAGTTGTGTGGCGAGCTGATGTACAAGTGGACATGTTGTCTTAAGATCTTGTAGTTTAGTAGTAGTACATGTATATGTAGAAGTTTGCTGTTCAATATGTAATATCAAATGTTGTAACAATTCATGTTGTTATTATATGTTGAATGGTGAACATGTGTGTATGGTTTTATTATTGTTCATGTGCATGTGCTACCGTTTGTTTCCTTATGACTTCCTATGATTTTCTTCTTCTTAGCCTAGTGTGGGGTGTTTAAATTGTGATTCTCACTGAGGTGAAGTTTCAATTTGGATGTCACACATTAGATTAAGTTTTAGAAAATTTGGGGACGTCACAGGTGGTATCATAGCATGAACAATAGCAAAGCCTGACATTTGCTCATTATGCAACTCAAAACTAAAGAACCTTGAACCTTAATAATTTTTAGGGTTAGATTAGTCGTCTTTTAGAGACTAGATCTGACCTAGCCTCTAGGTTAGCACCTAGATGTCCGAGAACTAGATATAGACTAGTGCTTGTTGTGTAGCAAGTCCTTAGATGTCGTTCTTTCCTTGTAGTGAAACGGTATGGGACGTTGCACTATTTGGAAATGACATGCATCAAGGGAAGAGAAACCCTAGACATATTGCGCACATTGTCTAGAGTAGCTACACTAGTCTACCCCTTGTTCTCACCCTTTTCACTAGTTTTCATGACACTGTACTCTCTAATATGTGTGAGACACTCATTTTCAGGATTTGGTTTTGGTATCCAATCGGATCGAACCGTGATAGTTTTCTCTGACGCTTGTTTTATCGGAGAAAACTATATAATATTTTATTATGTGTATGCATTTCAAAACTGTGTCCCCACACATGTATGAGTAGGAGGTGGTCATGTAACCTAAGTGAAAGTGAATGACATTAGTCTAGAAGAGAGAGTAGTTCTAGATTAGATGTCTAGAGACTTTTTGACATATATTAGATGGAATAGATGATATAAGTTTTGATGATACGATGTAAGTCTTATATAGATGATATAAGATGGTTATGGTGATCTAAGGTTTTTTTTTACGAGGACTCAAGTTCAGTTTTGAGGATTTGAGATAAGCTTGATGATGCAAGTATGTAGGTTTTTATGAGATAAGATAAGATAAGTTAAGATAAGATGAGGATCAACATGAGCCTCAAGCTCTTTCATAAAGGAGGACCTCTAGTGTTAGGACCAGTTTTGGGGTTAGCTCAAGAGAGAGCGAGACCCACAAGGAGAAGTTTAGAGAATCTAGACTCCATGATATGAGAAATATGAGAATTATGAGATATGTGATATGATATGTCCTAAACTAGACTACTCCTGAGTGATTGAGATGAGTAGCTTTATGCATGATTCCTATAGTCTTGTTGAACCCTAGATATCCTTGGGAGGACCAAACCCTAGAGTTAGAGAGAGGATGGTTATATATGCATATGTGAATATGAATATGAGTGCCGCCATCTGGGTGAGGGAGAGAGCCCAAGACCCTAGAGGATGTAGCTATGTTAGTTTCTATGAAGCCTCATGCTCGGGTTGGTGGTTTCTCACATAGGAATCTAGTGGTGTATATAAGAGAGTTGAGAAATAGCATGTTTCATGGGTAGAGACCTATGAAGAGGATGTTATAGCATGTTTTGGTTTGTGCTTATGTGGCTAGAGCTTGTAAAGCTATCACTAGTTCCAATGAGGTAATCTAAGAACCCTAGACTAAGAGGGGAAAGATAAAATAACACATATGATAAACTCATAGAGTTGAGTTAGCTCAGAAAGACTGAGCATGACACTACCCTCATGAGATGGGTCAAGAGAACCTCAGTTGGACTGGATAAAGTTTTAATACATGTATAATGGGTCTCTTGTATAATTTTGTTTAGAACAACCATGATGTAATATAAGTAAAAACATGTTTTGCTCTTGACATATATATATATATATATATATATATATATATATATATATATATATATATATATATATATATATATATATATATATATATATATGAAACATGGTGGAAAACTTATAGATGTTTTAAAGCTCTTTATCAATATATGGTTAACCATGTAAATGAATAATGATGACAATGTGATATTGTTGGTTAATCTTGTGATGAAATCACTAGTAAATCTTGCAATTTATTATGAGCAATGAAACAAGATCATATGAATGAAAAATGTTACATGAGGTGTTAATCTTAGTTCTTAATAAAGATGAAAATATAGTTTGATAGTTAGCACAACATAACTTTTATGAAGCCTTGATATTATCTAGATGGATAAAGTGGGTTAATTACATTTAACTCCCTCCTAAAAGGCATATGTTAATGTTGGACATGTTCCAACAATTAGCTCAATGAAATGTTGATGATACCTTGATATAATGGGTTAACATGGCTAACTTCTTTAGAAAATGTTAATATGATGTGGGAACCCTAATGCGTCAGTAAAGATAAGGATGCAACCCTAACATATGAAACATGTTGATGAAGACCCTTGATTTTTCCTTGGAGTATATGAATGGCTTAATTTCGAGGACGAAATTTCTTTTAAGATGTATATGATGTGAAAGACTGATTTTTAACTTAATTTTGAGGGAAAAATTTCTTTTAAGGTGTGTAGGATGTGATAGAGTGAACTTGGGATGTTCTTGAATATCTCTTTTTGATTAAAGCTGAAGAGTCGTATGATGTTAAGATTATGACTAATGACCCTAATCATGTACCATTTTGGATTAAGTTGTGATTGGTCAAATAGTAGTAAAATGGAGCTAAAATTTAATAGTAGTAGTTATGATGATGATTAAGACATGGTTCAATTTACATGACTAAATGAGGTTCCTAGAAAAATCTATTTAAGTCGGAATATTTGAAATAATGTGATAAATGACTAGACCTAAGTTTAAAATATATAGCATAAGCTTTGCTTAATGGAGGAATTACACATAGTTTAGCTATATGGCTGTGATCGGTGGCATATATGAGCCACAGATCGACTAGCCGAGACAAGATCCAGCGGACTAAGAAAAGGATCAGACTAAAATTTAATAGTAGTAGTTATGATAACCTCCAATTTTGTGATGTTATCTTAGTATTTTTCTTCAATTTCTCACATTCTTTCTTACATAAATTAGATAGAATCCCTAGTTATCCTCTTTTATTACAAATACTGTTAGATTAACTTTTCTCCTTTTTACCTATAGAAAAAGACACAAAAAAATCACAAAAGACTTAACCGGTCTCAAGACCGCATGAAGCCAAACGGTCCCAAGACCGCATGGAGTCACACTGTCCCAAGACCGCATGAAGCCACATGGTCCCAAGACCGCATGGAGTCACACGGTCCCAAGACCGCATGAAGCCAACCGGTCCCAAGACCGCATGGAGTCCAAACGGTCTCGGGGTCCAACCGGTCCCAAGACCGCATGGAGTCCAAACGGTCTCGGGGTCCAAATGGTTTTAGAGTCCAAACGGTTTCAGAGTCCAAACGGTCTCGGGGTCCAAACGGTTTCAGAGTCCAAACGGTCTCGGGGTCCAAACGGTTTTAGATTCCAAACAGTTTCAGAGTCCAAACGGTCTCATGGTCTAAACGGTTTCAGAGTCCAAACAGTTTCAGAGTCCACACGGTCTTCAAAACCTTTTGGATCCAAAACTGTCCAAACCGTTTGGACTTCACTTAAGGCCTATAAATAAGACCCAAGGAGTCTTCCCAAGGCATGAAGTTTCAGACACCCAGAGGCCGCCTCAACGACTCCAGAGCTATTCCAACTTCCATCCTCCGCCCAAAGGCTGTCGGTCTGAGATCCACGTTCCATTCTGAAGCTGCTTTCTCTCTCTTCACCAAAGAAGGTGGGAAGAGGAGACCTCATCATCGAGCAACCTATGAAGTCTGAAGATCATCACTCTCTCTCTCTCTAAGGGGTTGACTTTCCTCTCTCCTTTGTGGGGATGACACACTCTCTCTCTCTCTTCTCGCCTCCTTCTTTGTCCTAGCCATGAGCGAGTAGTCTCTTTCACTAGGGTGCGGGGAGTAGCCCCGCTACCCATGTTTTCATTTCTTGTAATGTAATCCATAGTTTGCAGTATAGAGATGCTTTCTTTTCAGTTCAACATCAATCATTTAATGAATGCTTGTTGCTTGATCACCAACTTGTGTTATCTTTTATCTTTTAGTATGAATTGTCTATGTTTGTACTATTAGATTCGAATATCGATTGAATGTTGGTTCTTGATGCATGTATCCACCATGCATATGTTTCGGTATCTAGGAGTGTTGTTCAAGAAGTGGAGTAAACTCACTTCCATCATTGTACTTTCATACTATGAAATGGAATCAGTTGACGTATGAAAGTACAACCTTGATAAAGTCGAGGAACACACTTTGCGAAGGGAATGATGCAAAGTAGGTGACCATTCGTTTAGGGATGGATGGCGTTGCAACATTCCCACACTTCTCATAGTTAGTTCTCCGAAAGGAAACTAAATCTACAAAGATACTAACTGTTTAGACTCTTGTTGCAGGTTATGTTTTATTTTGCATGTTTTGATCCATGTGTAGAGGCGGTGAAAGCTGATCACATCCTAGTGGTCCCTTATTATTGTTAACACCCTTAAATTTACTTCTTTGCTTTACTTTACTTGCTCTTAGTTTAAAAATAACCAAACCAACCTTTTGATCTAAGTACCTACTATTAAGAAGGTTAAGTGAAATTCCAACGTTTTCCATCTTGTTGCCTTCAACAAGACCGTTGTCCTATGGATTCGACCCTTAACTATACTACGATAAGACTTCCACATATCTTAGCATACGTGGGTGGAGTTATCGATCTAGTATAAGCAAGGCTAAACTTAAAGATTTACCATCTTTAGGATTTTTAGTGGTGCACGCAATTCCATGTAAGTGGAAGCTCCATCAAAAATTGGCACTGTTGCCGGGGACAACAAAATGTTTTGATTTCATTTACCATCTTGCTAGTCGGTTAGGGTTTTTCACTTTTCTTTAAACATTACTCCATATCTTCTTGATTTCATCACACCTTCCGCATTATCTAAACAAGTGTGTTTCTTCCTCTACTCAGGTAGAAGACGTGTATGCAACCATCGCATAACCTTGGATTCTCCCCTGATCCAGAGTACGACTCTGAGGTAGAGAGAAGCTTCCACTGCCGCATTAGACTCAACCGCCAAAGAGCCAGGCAAATGGATGAAGATCAACGACAAGCTGCGTTAGTTATGGAAAGGGTCAACGCCGCCATAGCCGATCAAAGAGCACAACTCATTGCTAACACTCATGCTCAGATTCAAGCAGAGATCTGAGCTGAAGAACAAGCTCACATCTGAGCTGAAAATGAAGCTGCCTAGTTAGAGCTTAGGAACAAGCAACTGTGAGACTATGCCGTCTCAAAGAACTATGAGGATAATCACCCAGTTCGGCCACCTATCATTAACATACCCCATTTTGAGATCCAGACGCAATGGATTCAAATCATGCAGGGTATTTCATTCTCCGGTAGTTTTGGAGACGACTACATGGATCACTTGAAGAGATTCAAGGCACTTTGCCGACTTGTCCCGCAAGCCGGAGTTGCCTTCGACGCAATAATGCTACATCTTTTTCACTTCACTCTATCTAGAAGGGCCTTGAGTTGGTACAACTCTCTTGATAGGGAGCCAATCATCACCACCTGGGCTCCCTTGGAAGAAAAGTTCCTAGAGAAGTTCTTCCCTCCTTCGTTGACCTACGAAATTAGGGGACAAATTAACCACTTCGCCCAACTTCCCAGAGAAACACTCGCAGAAGCATGAGAAAGATTCAAGGAGCTTTTAAGAAAGTGCCCCCATCACGGTATTTCCCAGAATCAATTGATAGAAACATTCTATAGAGGGGTGAGTGATGACATCAAACAATTTCTGGATTCCTCATCTGGAGGAAATTTTATGAGGAAGAACTACAAAGATGCTTGGAAGATCGTCACTCTTGGAGCTGAGAACCAATCCAATTGGGGACGATCATCTGGTAAAGGAGTCCTCAAGGTTTATAAAGCTGAGGAATCAATGGAAATGAAGGCCATTGCTGAAGCTTTAAAGACCATCGCTCACAAACAGCAGGCACTTGAAGCTTCATTTGGGGAATATGATAAGAAGAAAGACCCTGAAATTCAGCAAGTTAAAGCTGCTATGGGAACCTATGAAGCTTGCCACACACCTGATCACCCCACGCTATCATGTGGGTTGCTTTACAATGTAATGATGGATATGCAACCACCGCAACAGTAGTTTGAACCAATTACCGAACAACCTGATGAACAGATACCCGAACAAAAGTTAATTCCATTCATTCCATACCGGGACAAGCTTACTATAACCCAAGCCAACCAAGAAACCACCCCGGGTTTCAATATAGAAATCCTGCAGGGACTGCCAATCCACAACACCAAACACAAGGGGGATCTTCTAATAGACTACAAATAGGATTTCAAAGCAACTTTAACCAGAATCAAGGGAACCTTAGAAATAACCTACCAAGATCCAACTATCAAAGGAATCCCTCCGCTTACTACCAATACACCCATCCTTCTCTGCACCCACAACTACCCCCTCAGCTGCAACAATCGCAGCAGCCTCAGTTAGCACCACTTCCACAACAGCCACATCAAGGACAACAACAATTTCAACAGAAAAATATCCCTTCCCAACCGACTGATGAGATAACTATGATCAGGAAAATGCTACAATCGCAACAAACTATGCTCGCTAATCAGCAAGCTCAGTAGAAGGCTGTAGAAGCTCAACTAGCACAAATCGCTGCCCAGTTGAAACCTCCAACAGGCACTTTTGCTGGCCAACCAGAGTCGAACCCAAGACATGACCAGAATAGACTGGAGCAACTGAATGTTGTTACTACCAGATCAGGTCGTGTCTTTCACGAAGCTACAAGGATCACTCATGATAATGATGATACATCTGTCTTTGTTCCAAATGCAAGCCCAAATCTAGCAATTGAGAATTCTATAGAGACTGAAAAAGGCAAGGAAAAGGAACAAGCCCCCAAGGAGTCAGAGGTCCCACAATATAAACCTAGGATACCATATCCATGTAGATTGAAAGAGACTAAGATGGATACTAGATTCCAAAAATTCAAGGAGGCGATGAAGAAACTCTATATCGACATCCCTCTCCTCGATGCCCTCTCCGAAGTACCAGCTTGGGCTAAATACGTAAAAACTTTTCTATCAAGGAAGTACATTACTGAGGAGCAAGAGACCGTTAAACTAGCTCAGACCACCTATGATATCATTCTTAACAAGATGCCAAAGAAAAAGAAGGACCCTGGTTCCTTTGGTATTCAGTGCTGTATTGGAAATGCCTCAAGCAAAAAGGGATTATCTGACTTAGGGGCTAGTATATCAATTATGCCCTACTCCATGTGTAAACGATTAGGGTTCATTGACTTGCTGCCCACAATGATGACAATTCAGTTAGCTGACTCCACTATCACTGCACCTCTAGGAATTATCGAGGATATTCCAGTCAGAATAGGCAAAGATGCCTATGTCCCATGCAATTTTGTTATTATGGATATCAAGGAGGATCTGAGATACTCAATAATATTTGGCAGACCTTTCCTTGCCACAGCTAGAGTGCTTATTGATGTTGAAGATGGCACGATTATTCTAAGATTGGGAAAAGAAGCAATTCAATTCCGAGTTCTCAACAACATGAAAGGTCCCATCATTCAAGAGGAGGTTTTTCTCTTAGATGCAATACACCAAATGTCCCAATTGGAAATATCCGAGCCATCTGATGAGTTGGAGAATGTTCTGACAAATCCAGAAGTCGAATTTTCAGCAAATGAATTGGTTCAACAATGTTTGCAACACTTAGAGAAAGCTGAAGAAGCGCCGACAACCACCTTTGAGGAGCTCAAATCCGTCACTGTTTTAGAAACAACAGAAGCGCCTAAGGCTCCTGAGATGAAGACTCTACCCACAGGACTTAAACACGTCTTCTTAGACAAAGAAAAATTATGTCCAGTTATCATCAGTTCCACTCTGACAAGGGACCAAGAAGAAAGGCTTCTCGACGAATTAAAAAAGTACAAGAAGGCCATTGGGTACAAAATAACTGACTTGACAAGTATAAACCCTGCCTTATGCATGCATAGACTACCCATGGTCGAGGAATTCGAGCCTTCAAGAGAACACCAGAGGAAGATGAACCCCAATCTTAAGGAAGTGGTTCGCCTTGAAGTCCTCAAATTACTGAAAGCTGGCATAATTTACCCAATTTCAGACTCCCAATGGGTCAGCCCCGTCCAAGTGGTCCCCAAAAAGGGAGGAACTACTATCGTGCTAAATGAAAAAAATGAGTTAGTTCCCACAAGGACTGTGACGGGGTGGAGGATGTGTATCGACTAGAGGAAACTAAACAAATCAACACGAAAAGATCACTACCCTCTGCCCTTTCTTGACGAAGTCCTAGAACGCTTAGCCCACCAAAAATACTTATGCTATCTCAACAGTTATTCCGGGTTCTACCAAATCCCTATACACCCAGAAGACCAAGAGAAAACTACCTTTACCTGCCCCTTTGGGACCTATGCTTTCAGAAGAATGCCATTCGGGCTGTGCAACACACCTGCTACATTCCAAAGGTGTATGTCTGCTATTTTTGTAGGATTAACATAATCTATAATGGAAGTATTTATGGATGACTTTTCAGTTTATGGAGACTCCTTCGATAACTGTCTGGTCAACCTTGGACGAGTCTTACAACGATGCGAGGAGACGAACCTCATCCTGAATTGGGAAAAATGCCATTTTATGGTAACCGAAGGTGTTGTCCTTGTGCATAGAGTGAGTGACAGAGGGATTGAGGTCGACAAGGCAAAAATCAATGTTATATCGAAGTTGTCACCACCAAAAGATATAAAAGGAGTACGAGCATTCTTGGGTCATGCTGGGTTTTACAGAAGATTTATCAAAGATTTCTCAAGAATAGCAAAACCCATGACCCAACTTCTTACCAAAGACACCGAGTTCAATTTTAATCAAGAATGCTTACAAAGTTTCTCAACTCTGAAAAATGCTTTAATCTCTGCACCCATACTAAGAGCCCCAGATTGGTCACAATCTTTTGAAATCATGTGTGATGCCATCGATTACACCATAGGGGCCGTATTAGGACAGAAAATCGACAAGAAACCTTATGTAATCTACTACGCATCTAAAACGCTTGATGAAGCACAGAAGAACTACACTACTACAGAGAAGGAGTTCTTAGCTGTCATCTATGCATTCGAGAGATTCCGCTCTTACTTGATTGGATCCAAGGTCATCGTCTACACTGACCACTCCACCATACGATATCTAATTCAGAAGCAAGATGCAAAACCCAAACTTATCCGCTGGGTATTGATGCTTTAGGAATTCGATTTGGAAATCAAAGACAAAAGTGGAGTGGAAAATGTTGTAGCCGATCATCTCAGCCGCATTGAAGTCGAGGATGAAGATAAAGTACCGATCCGAGACTCCCTTCCAGATGACCAACTAATGAAAGTTACCAATGGATTCCCCTGGTATGCCGACATTGTTAATTATCTAGCTACTGGAATCATTCACCCTTCCGCCTCCCATCACGACAAAAAGAAATTCCTCCACGATGTAAAGCAATTCTACTAGGATGAACCCTACCTTTTTTTCCTTTGCACAGACGGACTTTTCCATCGCTGCTTACCTGAAGAAGAGATCACCCCCGTCTTAGAGCATTGCCATTCTGGCCCTACTGGGGGACACATGAGTGCGAAGAAAACTGCCATGAAAGTTCTGCAATCAGGTTTCTTTTGGCCAACCATAGCAAAAGATTCTCATGATTTTGTTAAATCTCGCAACAAATGTCAACTTTCTGGTGGCATATCTAAAAGGGATGAAATGCCCCTCACCATGTGGGAAGAGATCGAACTTTTCGACGTATGGGGTATAGACTACATGGGCCCCTTTCCTTCTTCATATGGTTTCTCCTACATTTTGGTTGCAGTAGACTATGTCTCGAAATGGGTCGAAGCTGTACCCACAGTGTCCAGTGATTCCAAACCAGTTATTAAGATGTTTAAAGATATCATTTTTCCTAGATTTGGAGTTCCCCGAACTGTCATATCCGACAAAGGGACCCATTTTCTAGAACAAAGCTTTGAATCCCTCTTAAAGAAATACGACGTTAACCATAAAGTTGCCACACCTTACCATCCACAGACCAGTGGTCAGGTTGAGGTTTCAAATAGACAACTAAAGGCAATCTTAGAAAAAACCATCAATAGACACCGCACTGACTGGTCCACCAAGCTTCCCGATGCCCTTTGGTCTTACCGAACTGCTTATAAAACACCAATCAGGACAACCCCATTCCATTTGGTATATGGGAAGTCATGTCATCTTCCCGTGGAACTGGAACATAAGGCTTGGTGGGCCATTAAACAACTGAATTTTGATTTCAAAAGTGCCGGAGAAAACAGACAACTCCAATTACAAGAGCTAGAGGAGCTCAGAATGACCGCTTATCAAAGTGCCAAGATTTATAAAGAACAAACCAAAATGTGGCACGACGGTCATCTAAAAAGGAAAGACATCGCCATTGGTGACAAAGTACTCCTTTTTAACTCCAAGCTCAAATTGTTCCCCAGAAAACTACGCACAAAGTGGTCCGGGCCCTTCATCACCAAACATATATACCCGACTGGAGCTGTCATAATTGTTGACGATAATGGAGGAGAAAGGACAGTCAATGGCCATCAATTGAAAAAATACTACACTCCAGCAGATAAAATGCCGAGACAGACTATTGAGATTAGAGAAGCCACAACATCATCATAACAACTTCCAAACCTCATTGAGCCAACGACGTAAAACCCAGGCGCTACTTGGGAGGCAACCCAAGATCTGAGCTTCTTATTTTATCTTCTATTCTTTTAAGTTCCCATAGGATTATCTCCTGAAAATATAAAAATTCACATAACCAAAACAAACATAAAAATACAAAAATCAATAACCTTAACCCTCCCAAACGGTCTTGAAACCGTTTGGAGCCAAACGGTCCTGAAACCGTTTGGAGTCCAAACGGTCGCTAAACCGTTTGACCTAAGGGTTTTTGTAGGGTCAACCCCCCGAATCCTATAAATATAACCCCCCTCCTTCTTCTTTCTTTCGACTTTGAACCTTTCTTAAACCCTCGAGCGAACGGCTATTCCTGTTCCATAGCTGCTCCCGACTCTGCACTACCCGCAACGTCAGCTCACCGACACCACCTTCGCATCTCCGTTTACCGTCTCTCTCACCATCATCTTCCTCATCCACAGCAGCAAGGTAGACGCATCATCATCGCCGATGCCTGCAACGCCGCCGCGGCTCCCTTTCTTATCACACCATTATCTTTTTTCGCCTTTGCAACCGTCTTTACCACCATCGACATCTTCAGCGCCTCCGCGGCACCCCCCTTCCTCGCCATCGTCGTCCTCTTTTTCGCCGGCCACTCCTCGACGCTTCACCTGCCAAACTGTTTTGAAACCGTTTGAAACCAAACGGTCCTCCAAACCGTTTGGGACCAAACGATCTTCAAACCGTTTGGAACCATACGGTCTTCAAACCGTTTGGAACCATACGGTCTTGAAACCGTGTGGGTCCAAACGGTTTTCCAACCGTTTCGAACCAAACGGTCTTGAAACCGTTTGGAACCAAACGGTCTTCAAACTGTTTGGAACCATACGGTCTTGAAACCGTTTGGAACCATACAGTCTTGAAACCGTTTGGAACCATACAGTCTTGAAACCATTTGGGACCAAACGGTCTTGAAACCGTTTGGGACCAAACAGTCCTCAGACCGTTGGGACCAAATAGTCCTCAAACTGTTTGGAAACAAACGGTCTCCAAAATCGTTTGGCTTTTAAAAACCGCCTGTTTTTCGCTAAAACATAAAAACACATATAAACACATACAATCTAATTTTAAGCTTGTTATTCTAACGCATGACTTTCCATTTTCAGAAATGGCTTCACCAGCAAAGCAAACATCCGGAAATGAAGACGCCCCCTTCTGGACAAGGGAGCAACTCATGGAGGACCGAACCAACCTCCAAAAGATAATAGAAACCTTCAACAAGACTGGAAAAGCCCCACCAAAGGTTAACATCATAAAAGTCTTGTGTGAAATCGACCGCATAAACAACTGTCTAGCTGAGGCACCAGAAGAAGAAATAGAAGAACTTTCTTCCAGCGATGAGGGCTTAGAATATGAGCCAACTCCCGAAGAGGAATCCCCCACCACAAAGAGCAAGGGGAAAAGGAAGGCCCAGGAAGCCACCACAACTCAGCAACCAAAGAAGCGGGCAAGGAAGAAGGTTCATCCTGTCACTACAAGGGAGCAAACCCTGGCAGGAAACATTCCACCAACCACCACCTCTGCTGCTGCTTCCGCCACCATCACTGTTCCTTTTTTCCCTCCCATCACCACTACAGCACCACCACCAGAAAACCTCTACATACACACCCTCCCCTCCATAGATAAAATCCTAAAACCTACAAAGTACGTCTACTCCAGCGTACTACTTAAGATGGGGATCTATGACAGAATTCTCACCATGCTAGACAACGCCAATCTTTCAAGGCTGTGTTTGGTACCTGAGATCTCCTACAATGAACCTACAACTGAATTCTTCACTTATCTTAATAAAGAACCGGTCGACATTATGGATAGATCAAGGGATGGAGGTGACCGTAGGCTGGTCACCAAACTCTTTGGCAGCAAGGTTGTCATAACATAAAATATGCTGAATGAAATCTTTATAGACAACAAGGAGCAGCTCCAGAAAGCCAAATCTGTTGGAACAGAGAATACTAGTTTCAACAGACATAACTTTTGGAAATCCCTAACAGGGATCCCCACCTACGAGACAAAGACATGCAAGGCCTCAAACATACAATCTGGTTTAGTGCGCACTTTACATAAAATTCTCACATGCACACTCTTCCCCAGGACAGAGGGAGGAAATGTCATAATTTCGGATCTTTTCATTCTCTGGTCAATTCTACATGGGATGCCAGTCAACATTGGACGTCATATGATCCAGAAGCTATCTGCTTACGCCCTAGCGAAGGAAATTTGCATGGGGGGTCATATCACATCCATCATCAAATACCTCAAGATGGACAAACCTCTACCAAGATGCACGCAGCTAAAGGGCGACATCCTAACAAATGAACAAACTTTGAAAAACTCATACATCATCAAAGACAAGGATGCAAAGTTATTTTACATTTTCTTCCCTACAGTCAAATCCTCTAGAACCCTGCTACCGCTCCCGGAGCTTGCAGATTACGACAAGGAAAAGCTCCTATTCACTGATGAGGAGCTTACAAAACTCATAGCTACGGTCAAAGCACTAGAGAAAAAAGTAAAGGCAGGGCAAACAAAACTTAGCATAACTGCCCCGACAGCTAGGGTAACAAAAATTCCTATGAAACGACCCTCCAAAAGACTTTCGCAGAAACAATAGCTGTCGGGGACACCAACATCTAAACCGCATCCAGAAGCAAAAACCCCCCTCCCCGAAGAACAAATCACCACCTCATCTCTTGACTCCTTCATTATGAGTCTCAATGATGAACTTACAACAACCACCTCACCACCCTCCACCTTTCCACAATCCACCACTCTTCCATCTTTCTCCACAACTACACCACCACTTACATCCTCCACTTCACCCATTTTCTCTTCGGACATCCCTTTCTCTACCGCAACGCCCGACTTCACCACCTTCACATTCATCCCCGCAGTCTTTCCCCCACCACTATCAATCCCACCATTTTCACCAGCAACATCACCACCTTTCCCATCCACCACCACCCCAACACCACTGGTGACACCATCTATAGTCACCACACAGTTCGCGGAACCATCAACAATGTCTCTTCCGCAAGACACTACACCCTTCCCATCCAGACCCCAACCATCCCACCCTTCCATAACTGGGGTCCCTTTCACAAATGTCGGCGAGGAATTCAGACATCAATTTGACACCATCTGAAACCTCCTCACCGACCCTTATAACATAATGAACTCCATTTTTTCTTGTGTACAGGGACTATCTAAACAGGTAGCCAAGATCGACGAACAGAACCGCACCTTACCAAGCATCCTCCAAGGCCTTCAGCAATGACAAGATGAAGTGGCCAGGCAAGTTGATCACATCGACAACCACTTTAACAACTTGCCCGAGCTGATCCTTGGGGTAAAAAGCCAGCAAGAAGAGATGGCCAAGCAAGTCGATGAGATCTCTATGCAGACTCAACCTCTGCTTGAGACCCTCCGCGAGCTCAAGCAACAACAAATAGCTCTTATCACGCGCTTGGATACCATCAGCAACACTCTCACCCAACTCAACAATTGCCAAGAGGAGTCGACAAACAATGCAATCCAACAATTACAAGATACGGTAACAGATCTTACAACGCGACTCCTCTCTGCCGAGGGCCGATACAAAGATCTCAAGGAAACAACACAACACACTGCTCGAAACACACGAGCATGTGCAAGTGGCGTTTGACGAGTTACAAACCATCCATCGGCAATGCAAAAAGACAACACACAAGAAGCTAACAAACAAAGCAGTAGCTGACAAAGAAGGCGATAATGAAGACGAAGATGACTCCGACTCCTCATCTGATTCTAATGACGATACCACCTCCTCAGATGACAAATCTGATGCCCCAGACAATGCTGGGGAGGGCCCAAGCCAAGGAGCAGAACCTTCTCAGAAAGGATATGACAAAGACCACCAAGAAGGTGGACATCATCCCAAGTCCCCCACCCACAACGAAAATGTAAATATATCATATGGGGACCAATTTCTCGATTACTCTGCTTTGGGGTCCATAGGGGAGTCTGCAAAAGATGCGGCTTTTGCTGAGTTCCACCAATGTATTTTAGGAACCAGCGCAAGCCCACCAGCAACTGCCACTCAACATTTTTCCGCACTTGACCAATCAGTGCCCTTTCTGCCAGAACAGGAAGAATCAAAATGAGTACATTTAGATATAGTTGAAGAACTCGATTCTGCTTCCGATTCAGATGAAGATCTGCAAGGCTATATAGAAGATTTGGAACAAACTTCTTCACCCTCTCCGCAGGATCTTCCCCCGCCACCACCTCTACCGCATAAGATGCACGATTTAGATATGGCGACCATCTCTACACTAGATGCTCAGGACATCTTTATCCTGAACACTATTGTCGATGATGCCAAAGAGGGGGAAGACATCATCTACCACAATACAAAGACTAAGCGCAAGTTGACACGCGAAGATTTCCGCAACATCCTGCGACCACGGTCAACGATGTCAATGCAATCTTCCGTGTTCTACTTGCCAACTACATAGAAGTTTACCGAAGCTCTAAGAGGCAGCAACCAGTATTTAACGCCTCACCTGCTCTATCTATAGGCTTGTTATACAAAGAAATACGAGAAAAGTCAATAGAGAGGCTGCGTGTTGGTTTAGCACGGAGGGCACGATATCTTACCGTGCCATTTCAAGTTTCCGATAACTGGTTGTTTATGATTGTGGACACCGAGGCTCGGGACGCCAAGGTGTACAATTTTTGCACCACTGAGCTACTAGCCGGAATAATAAACTTTGTTGGAGAAGAAGCAGGGGAGGCAAGATGTATACCTTTCCAGCTTCTTAAGCTAATTTGGGCTGCACGCCCGTCCCTCCGTTAGGACTGGAGCCAACCCTGGTTCTAAATAATAAACCCACAAGTCCAAACTACTGAAGGATCTGGGGATTGCGCTTTCTGCACTATCCGTCACATTCAAGCGCTAAACCAAGAAATCCCCTTTACCGAGCTGGTCGCCGAAGATTTTCACTCCCTACGAGGGCATTACGCCATGGAGCTCATTTGTGATAGAAGGTTCTTCAAGGACCCGACAATGGCATCATATGACGTCCCCCTCTACCTCTTTTCAGCAATCCAACGTCTGCAAAGGTGACCTTTCTGACAAACTTTAAAAGAATTGGAGAAGAACAAACAGCCAGCCATAGTTCCTGAGCAAAGAAAATGGGACCCTTCCCACTTTGATCTGGCACAAGATAAAGGGGACATAGATCTTTTGTTAGGGGCAACCATTAGGAGATCGTCATCACAAATGGTGCCCCTATCTGCCATAGAACCAACTTTCCCAAATTTCGACCTCAGTGCTTACAAAAGTCTCTCCGACAATGAACTCTGTCTCATCATGTCAAGGCTTTACGCCGAGAAAGATGACCTCGTTTTCATGTCCGGTGACATTTTGGTCATGGCAGACACGTTATGAGAAATTGTACAGTTCAAAGGGTCTCTATCCATGAGATTGATGGCTGCCTATCAATTTCTTCTCGGACGGAATCACCCTACAACCTATATGGCATCCACATATATGAAGGACGATCTCCTAAAGCTAAAGAACTTCGGAACAACTAAAGCACTAATTTCCTTCCTACAACACACAACACCGAAGTTTATCATGCTACCATTACTTCACCATGAGCACTGGATGCTTCTGGCAACAAACCTACCCGAAGGAACAACTACCATCTACAACAGTTCTGACAGCCAGTTAAATCCACAGCAGAAGAAATATGTAGTGACACCAAAGATGCCCACAGAGGAAGTGGAGAAGGAATGTGCAGACAGACTAATTGATATTCTAAGTCAGCACACAAGGGCATACGAAAAAGAACACTTTCATCGCCCATCCTTCAACCACAAATGTCCCCAACAAATTAGGGAATCAAACAACTGCAACTTCCACGTCCTCTACTGGATGTACACCATCATGGTCCTTCAAAGACCAGTAGAGGATATGACAGACGTGGATTACCACGCCCTACGTGGAAAGTTTGTAACTAATCTACTCAGAACACCAGGGGCAAACTCAGGATTAACAGAAGCCTGACGCCCTTGTATTTTTACTTTTCAACCTATCACTTTGACACTCTGAGGACAGAGTGAATGATAAGTTAGGGGGGAGTACATTAGACAAGGGTGAGGTATCATTTCTATATCCTTCTTTCTCCATCTTCTCTTTCAATTTTGTACAAAATTCTCCTAGTTTCCCTTACACATTTAGCTTTTGTTTTAAATAATTCATCCGATAATAAATCTTTGGAATAAAGTCATCCCCCGCTAACTTTACAATCAAGTCAGTCTTCAAGAATAATAACTAGAATAGCACTTAGACATATAATGGCGACTTAATAATTTCTCTTCACTCTTGATTTTCATGCTTTTGTTTCACTTCTACATCCGACTCTCCATAGGTCAACATCAAGGCCGAAACAAGACAAGCTCTCAAGGATGAGAGGGGCATCAGGTGACATCCAAATCAAGAAGTCTCGCAAGTGGACCATTAAAAAGAAACCAAATAAGTGCATGTTGAAAAACTCTAAGAACAGCTTTCCTCTCTTCAAATAAAAGAGGCTTGGCCGCCCAAAATAAATTCCCTAAAAAAACCCCAAATCCTAAGCTTGTGAGTCTATGAATAAAAGCCAGAGAGTTGAATAAACTATGAGAGTTGTGCCATAAATAAGGATCTATATAAAGAACCAATGAAGGTCTCACCCGGCCGGTACATTCAGCTGCCCTCATGAAGGCAGATGTGTCGTGTCTGGTAGTGGAACCCTAAGGTATCTTAATATATGAAAGGCTTATAAGGGACTCACCCGGCCGGTACATTCAGCTTCCCTCACAAAGGCAGATGTGTCGTGCCCGGTAGTGAACTCCTAGAAGCATAGACAACCCCTCCCCCACTTGAAGGGGGAGTTACACATCAAGCCTTTAGCCAAACCTCATACCCACTCTAGCTTCCAGTAGGTCTTTCAGAAAGGTATAAAGATGATTAGAGTCAACAACATGCACAGAATAAAAAGTGGTCCCAATGCAGGCTACGAGATATGGAAGAAACCTGAGACCTAAGCAACTCTCAAATACCTGGAAGAGTTAAGGCAAGCAATAAGACCTGATACGACCTTAGGAGAGTTCGGGTTTATAATTGAAGCAAGAATATGGAGATCTTAACTAAATAACATCGCCTCGCCATTACATGCCTCACCTCTATCTAATTTGAGGACAAGCTAGACTCTAAGTTAGGGGGGTGATAACCTCCAATTTTGTGATGTTATCTTAGTATTTTTCTTCAATTTCTCACATTCTTTCTTAGATAAATTAGATAGAATCCCTAGTTATCCTCTTTTATTGCAAATATACTGTTAGATTAACTTTTCTCCTTTTTACCTACAGAAAAAGACACAAAAAAAATCACAAAAGACTTAACCGGTCTCAAGACCGCATGAAGCCAAACGGTCCCAAGACCGCATGGAGTCACATGATCCCAAGACCGCATGAAGCCACACGGTCCCAAGACCGCATGGAGTCACACGGTCCCAAGACCGCATGGAGTCACACGGTTCCAAGACCGCATGAAGCCACACGGTCCCAAGACCGCATGAAGCCAACCGGTCCCAAGACCGCATGGAGTCCAAACGGTCTCGGGGTCCAAACAGTTTTAGAGTCCAAACGATTTCAGAGTCCAAACGGTTTCAGAATCCAAATTGTCTCGGGGTCCAAATGGTTTCAGAGTCCAAACGGTCTCGGGGTCCAAATGATTTCAGAGTCTAAACGGTTTCAGAGTCCAAATGGTCTTCAAAACCGTTTGGTTCCAAAACTGTCCAAACTGTTTGGACTTCACTTAAGGCCTATAAATAAGACCCAAGGGGTCCTCCCAAGGCATGAAGTTTCAGACGCCTAGAGGCTGCCTCAACGACTCCATAGCTATTCCAGCTTCCATCCTCCGCCCAAAGGCTGCCGGTCTGAGATCCACGTTCCATTCTGAAGCCGCTTTCTCTCTCTTCGCCAAAGAAGGTGGGAAGAGGAGACCTCATCATCGAGAAACCTGTGAAGTCTGAAGATTGTCACTCTCTCTCTCTCCAAGGGGTTGACTTTCCTCTCTCCTTTGTGGGGATGACACACTCTCTCTCTCTTCTCGCCTCCTTCTTTGTCCTAGCCATGAGCGAGTAGTCTCTTTCACTAGGGTGCGGGGAGTAGCCCCGCTACCCATGTTTTCATTTCATGTAATGTAATCCATAGTTTGCAATATAGAGATGCTTTCTTTTCAGTTCAACATCAATCGTTTAATGAATGCTTGTTGCTTGATCACCAACTTGTGTTATCTTTTATCTTTTAGTATGAATTGTCTATGTTTGTACTATTAGATTCGAATCTCGATTGAATGTTGGTTCTTGATGCATGTATCCACCATGCATCTGTTTCGGTATCTAGGAGTGTTGTTCAAGAAGTGGAGTAAACTCACTTCCATCGTTGTACTTTCATACTATGAAATGGAATCAGTTGACGTATGAAAATACAACCTTGATAAAGTCGAGGAACACACTTTGCAAAGGGAATGATGCAAAGTAGGTGACCATTCGTTCGGGGATGGCTGGCGTTGCAACATTCCCGCACTTCTCGTAGTTAGTTATCCGAAAGGAAACTAAATCTACAAAGATACTAACTGCTTAGACTCTTGTTGCAGGTTATGTTTTATTTTGCATGTTTTGATCCATGTGTAGAGGCGGTGAAAGCCGATCACATCCTAGTGGACTCTTATTATTGTTAACACCCTTAAATTTACTTCTTTGCTTTATTTTACTTGCTCTTAGTTTAAAAACAACCAAACCAACCTTTTGATCTAAGTACCTACTATTAAGAAGGTTAAGTGAATTTCCAACATTTTCCATCTTGTTGCCTTCAACAAGATCGTTGTCCCGTGGATTCGACCCTTAACTATACTATGATAAGACTTTCACGTATCTTAGCATACATGGGTGGAGTTATCAATCTAGTATAAGCAAGGCTAAACTAAAAGATTTACCATCTTTAGGATTTTTAGTGCTGCACGCAATTCCACGTAAGTGGAAGCTCCATCAGAGAGCGAGACCCACAAGGAGAAGGTCAGAGAACCTAGACTCCATGATATGAGAAATATGAGAATTATGAGATATGTGATATGATATGTCCTAAACTAGACTACTCCTGAGTGATTGAGATGAGTAGCTTTATGCCCAATTCCTATAGTCTTATTGAACCCTAGATATCCTTGGGAGGACTAAACCCTAGAGTTAGATTGAGGCTGGTTATATATACATATGTGAATATGAATATGAGTGCTGCCATCTGGTTGAGGGAGAGAGCCCAAGACCCTGGAGGAGGTAGCTATGTTAGTTTCTATGAAGCCTCATGCTCGGGTTGGTGGTTTCCCACATAGGAATCTAGTGGTGTATATAAGAGAGTTGAGAAATAGCGTGTTTCATGGGTAGAGACCTATGAAGAGGATGTCATAGCATGTTTTGGTTTGTGCTTATGTGGATAGAGCTTGTAAAGCTATCACTAGTGCAAATGAGGTAATCTAAGAACCCTAGACTAAGAGGGGAAAGATAAAGTAACACATATGATAAACTCATAGAGTTGAGTTAGCTCAGAAAGACTGAGCATGACCCTACCCTCATGAGATGGGTCAAGAGAACCTCAGTTGGACTGGATAAAGTTTTAATACATGTCTAATGGGTCTCTTGTATAATTATGTTTATAACAACCATGATGTAATATAAGTAAAAACATGTTTTGCTCTTGACATGTGATATATATATACATACATATATATATATATATATATATATATATATATATGCAACATGATGGAAAACTTATAGATGTTTTAAAGCTCTTTATCAATATATGGTTAACCATGTAAATGAATAATGACGACAATGTGATATTGTTGGTTAATCTTGTGATGAAATCACTAGTAAATCTTGAAATTTATTATGAGCAATGAAACAAGATCATATGAATGAAAAATGTTACACGAGGTGTTAATCTTAGTGCTTAATAAAGATGAAAATATAGTTTGATAGTTAGCACAACATAACGTTTATGAAGCCTTGATATGATCTAGATGGATAAAGTGGGTTAATTACATTTAACTCCCTCCTAAAAGGCATATGTTAATGTTGGACATGTTCTAACAATTAGCTCAATGAAATGTTGATGATACCTTGATATAATGGGTTAACGTGGCTAACTTCTTTAGAAAATGTTAATATGATGTGGGAACCCTAATGTGTCAGTAAAGATAAGGATGAAACCCTAACATATGAAACATGTTGATGAAGACCCTTGATTTTTCCTTGGAGTATATGAATGGCTTAATTTCAAGGACGAAATTTCTTTTAAGATGAATATGATGTGAAAGACTGGTTTTTAACTTAATTTTGAGGACAAAATTTATTTTAAGGTGTGTAGGATGTGATAGAGTGAACTTGGGATGTTCTTGAATATCTCTTTTTGATTAAAGCTTAAGAGTCATATGATGTTAAGATTATGACTAATGACCCTAATCATGTATCATTTTGGATTAAGTTGTGATTGGTCAAATAGTAGTAAATTGGAGCTAAAATTTAATAGTAGTAGTTATGATGATGATTAAGCCATGGTTCAATTTACATGACTAAATGAGGTTCCTAGAAAAATCTATTTAAGTCGGAATATTTGAAATAATGTGATAAATGACTAGACCTAAGTTTAACATATATAGCGTAAGCTTTGCTTAATGGAGGAATTACACATAGTTTAGCTATATGGCTGTGATCGGTGGCATATATGAGCCACAGATCGACTAGCCGAGACAAGATCTAGCGGACTAAGAAAAGGATCTGACGGTGCTGAACTATTCCCTACCCCCAAACCGTTCCAGGTCAAGGAGCAAGGAACCCATCGCCCGTCCGCACTACCACGATCTCCGATCATGGGACGAATGAAGCGGGAGACTGGGAGGTTGGCCTTGCCTTTTTGAGCACTTCCGTCCTGTCCTAGATAGCATAGCTTTTGGTGAAGTATATATATAGAGAGAGAGTCCCCATCTCTCGCTACTTCTCCTTCGCAGCGAGCAGACTAATGAGGGAACAGGAAGTCAGAGGTAGATGGGGTACAAGAAGGATCTAGGTAGGGGAAACTAAAGATGGGAAACATGGGGGTTGATCCGACATGCTTTCTGGAATTGCCGAGGTGGTTGTGCTGAGCAGTGAGGTTGAGGTATCGACGAAGAAGATGCAGTTTGAAGGTCGTCCATGGGTCCTTTCCAACGCATATGGAGGTTGGACACTGATTCCTTGCTGCCTTACGATCGTTCTCCTCAACATAATAATGCGAGAGGACAAGCAGACGTATTGTTACCCTCTCTTCTCCGCCGCAGTCTTTTCCAGTGCGGCGAGCTCCCCAAACCATAGACATTTGAACACACAACAGCACAGAGCAGGCAGAGAATGCAGGCGTCAGGTCCCGAGTGACGACAGCCAGGCGAGGGACTCACAAGGAGCAGGAAATCGCTGCCCATAGCAAGCCGGAGCAGAGTCCCATGGTGGTGGACCCTGAGCCTTGGACACGGAGGAGGAGCCTTCAACAACAATCCACGGCGGCGAGCCAACATAGACAGAGATATTGGGCTGGTGCTGCTACTACGAAGCCGTTGGAGATGGATTGGAGGAGATCGTCAGAGGAGGCACCTGCAGCACCGATGTTGGGGAAGCTGACAGAAGCCGTGCAGCGGCGGATGAGCGCAGAGACCAGCTCTCACGCACGCTCGTGAGAACGAAAGAAAGGGAGCGCTGGTTCAGTTGCAGGCCAATTTCGCGTGGACTGGAAAAGAGAGGAGGCATACCCAGTTCAAACCAACCCTAAACCAGCCTGACTCTAGTAAGACCAAGCAAAGGAGCCACAACCCTAAGTGTCCATGTGGCGGGCTCTCATTGGCCTAAAAAGGTAAGAAATCCAAATAATGTCCAGATCTTGTTTAATTCATAGAATTTAGCTTGTTTATCAGAAAATTACAAACAAGGTATCAAAATGCTCAGAAAAATTATTAGAACAACATACAATCATGATATCAGGCTTTTGATGCACGAATTTCAAGAATTTTAAGTAAGATGCATATTGCTTATATCATTTGTTATAAATAACAAATGATGGCCTAAAATTATGAGAATATGATACTGAATTTATAATCATGTTCATAATGTATTTGAAATCAGAGATTATAATGTTGATGCATGAGATTATATAAAATACCTCATATGGCCAATTAGGGCTAATAACCCTTAATAAACTGCAATAAATACATGCATGCTCAATAAATGATGAAAATCACAGAAAACTCTCATATCAGTAATAGGAAAATAATATGTAAACCTGAGATCAGTTTTATGCACGAAATTCATGTTACATGAAGATGACCCTTAATACGTGGGATGAATCCTTATTTTGTATTATGTATGCAACCTATGGTTAATATGTGCAAAACATTACATGAAACACAATTATCAGTAAATGAACTATAATCTGGAATATGACATCAGTAAGATAAATCTAAGATAAGAATGCAAGTAATGATGCACATATCCTAATGAACTAAGCTAAACCCTAATATGGACATAATTAGGGTTACGATGAGATGTAAGAAAATGAGAACCTAATGATAGTATGTGATCTTGTCTTAATCAGGGTTGACCAAGGATATAGATGACATGAGGAATATGTGATTAGGTTTCTCTTGATCAAGGTACATCATTACCTCTTGCTTGGCTTATTATACGTTATGCTTGTGTTATATGGTAGTAAAGACTTGGCATATGGTATTGATTGAAATGATTGTCTTGTATGATATGTTGCTTGAATTTCCATACATATTGCTATGAACACATCAAACATAATATATCTGTTCCATTATATGAAAGCACCAACTCTATGGCAGTGTGCTTGTAAGTGACCGAACCCTTTGGTAGTGGTCACATTGTACATATGGAAACACCAACTCTTTGGTAGTGTGCTTGGACCCAACTCTTTGGTAGTGGTCACATTGTACATATGATCCAACTCTTTGGTAGTGATCATAAAGGCCTTAATGCATTCAACTCTCAGGTAGTAAATGCATAGATGATATAATGGAAATTATTCTTAAAATATGTGTTCTTTTTTGTTAATGAACATCTTTGTGCAAGTATACGCTTTTGTTATATTTTTCTGTTACTGCCAAGTATATTAGTTTTATCTTATTGCCAAGATATGATGAGATGTATATAAAAGACACGTAGGCGTACTCAGTACAATATTCTTGAATATTGTGCTGATGTGTACCACATGTAATCTTTTGTTTAGGTTGTGGACATATGATCTTGAAGATCCAGGATAGTGAGAGTTGTGTGGCGAGCTGATGTACAGGTGGACCTGTTGTCTTAAGATCTTGTAGTTTAGTAGTAGTACATGTATATGTAGAAGTTTGCTGTTCAATATGTAATATCAAATGTTGTAACAATTCATGTTGTAATTATATGTTGAATGGTGAACATGTGTGTATGGTTTTATTATTGTTCATGTGCATGTGCTACCGTTTGTTTCCTTATGACTTCCTCTGATTTTATTCTTCTTAGCCTAGTGTGGGGTGTTTAAATTGCGATTCTCACTGAGGTGAGGTTTCAATTTGGACGTCACACATCAGATTAAGTTTTAGAAAATCTGGGGACGTCATAGCCCGCAAGTCAAAAAAAGGTTGACAAAGCAAAGCAAAGGCAGCCAAGTGGTGATACAATGATTGAAATTGCCAAAGATGATTCAGTGATACATCATGTTGATTCTGGGACACCATGTTCTCCACTTCAGACTCCATTTGCAAGTCTCACCATCCCTAGTGTTCCACCTTACATTGATGTAAGCAAGGCAAGAGCCAATGATCCTCCATTCATTAAAGCACTAGATGAGCCACCAAAAATAAGGAGGAGGCAAAAGCAAAATGTGGATATTCTTTAGGCGTTTCGCCAAGTGAAGGTGAACATTCCACTATTGGATTCTATCAAGCAAATCCCATCATATGCCAAGTTCCTCAAGAACCTATGTACTGTGAAGAGAAAGTCAACGGGGAGGATTCCAAAGAAAGTGAAATTGACTAAACAAGTGAGCTCCGTCATACAACATTTACTTACCGTGAAGAGAAAAGACCCAGAAGCCCCACTTATACCTAGTTATATAGGGGGACATCACATAGACAGGTCCTTACTTGATTTGGGATCTAGTGTGAATTTGATGCCTTACAATGTCTATGTTGAGCTGGGCTTAGGCAAGTTGAAGCCGACACATTGCACTCTCCAATTGGTGGATAGGTCCATAAAAGTGCCTAGGGGTTGAGTGGATGATGTCTTGGTGATGATAGATAAAGAGAAAGGTGCAGTGTTCCTGACAGATTTCATTGTACTTGATATGGAGTAGGAGTATAGAAAGATTCCCATCATCTTGGGAAGGTCGTTCTTATCTATAGTTGATGCCGAGATTCATGTACGCAGTGGCACCATGACAGTTTCATTCATAGACATGAATATCAAGATCAACATGTACAAAAACCCAACCCGACGGGTCTAAGATAGGGATATTGGACATGATCACTTCACAAGTCTGAATAATCATTTGAGAAAAGGAGATCAAAATGGAACAATTGATGATGATTATTATGATCAAAGGGATGAGGAAAACAGATTGAGTGCAAATGAGGGATGCATGTTTTGCAAGAATAGACACATGAGAATGCCAAATGGATGAATGACTGAAGAATCACCAAGAAGCCAAGATGAAGGCAAGAAACTCAGTGCTTGTGGGAGGCAACCCACCTAGGAATGGGGAATTTTTCACCTGACCTCTCATTTTTGACACTTTTGCTTTATTTTTACACAAACCTAAAAACACACACACACAAACTTGTGCTTGATAGTTTTTGTTTTTGTTTTGATGAAATGATAGGTGAAATAGGTGCAAGTTGAGAAATGAGGCACATTCAGTAAAAAATGGTTGATACAATATCAAAGTGATCATTCAAGATGATTGGGTTATGA
Source organism: Alisma plantago-aquatica (assembly GCA_963693085.1). Classification (NCBI taxonomy): domain Eukaryota; kingdom Viridiplantae; phylum Streptophyta; class Magnoliopsida; order Alismatales; family Alismataceae; genus Alisma; species Alisma plantago-aquatica. The sequence goes on along the minus strand of OY856412.1, from coordinate 1,406,773,449 downwards.
ATGATGAAACAATTTGATGATTTTTGAAGAGTTTTGAACTGACAGAGCCTAGCACGGCTGTGCTGGTGTAGAACGGCCGTGTTGGAAAAGGTGGTTTTCAACAGGGAAAATGCAAGATTTGGCCTCTGGCAACACAACCGTTCTGGCCAACACGGCCGTGCTGGAATCCAGCCTGAATGACCATGCTGGCTTGGAACAGCCGTGCTGATTAAGTTGGACTTCAATAGGAAAAAGTTGAGTTTTCGATGTGGGAAGAACGACCGTGCTTGCTAGAACGGCTATGCTGGCATGCCGCCAGATCGACCGTTCTGACCCGGATCCAAAACTTAAGTCGCCTGACTCCACCTGAGCCAGCACGACCCAGAACACATTTGTGCGACCCAGAACGACCATTCTGCGCAACCTGGCGATTAGGGAGGCCCTCCTTCATCCCCAAATCAAATCCTCTTGCTCCCAAACTCCAGATTTGAGTTCCCCTTGGTTCCGAATCATCTTTCCTAACCTCAAGCTTCGATTTCCACCCTCCATCACCATCGATTTCTCCACTTCCAAGCAAAATCCACCCCTACAGTTGGAGAGTTCTTGTTGTTCTTATTTGATTTTCACCAAAAACCCTTGCAAATATGAAGATCTGGGTAAGGAAATTAGGAAGGGAGTAGAGAAGATGATGGACCTCCTCACTGGAGGAAAAATCCTCTCCAAGCGGGCCTCCCATTCACAGCAGTCCAAAAGTGGATCGTCACCTTCAAATTCCATTTCTTGATCATTTAGACGGTCATCATCGACAAGCGACTCCCGACACTGATCCTCCCCCATCGGCCACACCACAGATCCAAGCTACCACAACCCTAAGGAGGAGGAGGAGGAAGAAGAACTAGAGAATATAGTGGACTCCGTAAATGTTGATGCACCAACTCATGAAAGGAGAGCCAAGGAATCAAATGATGCATCTTCCTTGCACTTATCATCACGACCAGCTCCAACAAGGCATTCCACTTCCTCAACCTGACCTAGTGTAAGCTATGAGAGGGTGACCTTGAACTTAGACACAAGTCCAGGGTCACACACCTATGCAGAAGAGGAGGAAGATGATACTGAAAGCAAGGAGATGGAAGATGAGCCGATGGATGTTGTGTCCAGACTAGAAGAGGACAAGTTGAAATGGGTGGGAAAGCAACCAGAGGGAACCACCTATGGAAGGGGAATGACAAGAAAAGTCATGATGAGGCCTCTCCACCCTGAGTGCTTGACAAGGAGGGTGATCCCCACTAGGTATGCATGTATGACTACCGTGCAGGCCCTAGGGATCAACAACACATTCAAGAGTCAAATGCAATGATGTGGGATGTACAAGATCTTGACTGAGGTTGAAGAAACCTACTTGGAGATGACTCATGAGTTCTTTTCAACCTTAGAGAAGGTACAATACCAGGGAGAAGATACCATCAAGTTCAAGCTGAACAACTCCATACATGTGCTTAAAGTTTCCCAAAGCAATGCTATCTTCGCCCCCAATTCAGAAATGGTAGAGAAATTCAATGAAGGAATACTTGACAAGAGTGGTAGAGTAGACTACTCCAAGATGTGGAAGACAATTACTGGTCAAATTGTTTTTCTATAGGAAAATGAAAGACCAACAAGATTTACATCCCCTTCATGAGATACCTACAGAAGGTCCTAGCAAACACTTTATTTGGCCGTTACGAAAATCAAGGGTGTTTCTCACAAAAAGATTTGTTTGTTATGGCCGTAATTGCAAGTAGGGGATTTGTAAACATAGGTGCCATGGTGATTGACCACTTGAAGACAATTCCCTCCAAGAGTAGAAATCCATTCATCATGGGAGGACTTATCACCACAATGGCAAAGGCAGTGGGTTGCTGTCTAGATGGACTTACCAAGGTAGAGGGAAGCAAATATGTTGATCTAAACTACCTTTCTAGGTCCCAAATGATCTCCCTTAGAGATAGAAAAATCTTCTATGTTCTAAACCCTAGGTACCCTGGAATTACCTTGGAGCTTCCATACCACGCCACCCCCTACTCATGGATGCGGGGCCACCGGAGAATTTTTATGAGGTGAAAGAATAGTATGAGGAGGAGCACCCAAGAGAGGGGTTTAGTGGACCAAATGTGGACTTACAAGAAGAAGGAGGAGAGACAAATGTGCTAGAGCAACATCACATGTTTGAGCAGCCATGCCGCACACGACCGAGAGGGGAGGACTTTGATGCACAACCACCTCCAAAAAATGCATACGAAATGTCATCCATTCATGTACAGTTGGAGGCATTTCATAGGACACAACTGTCCATGTGGTTAGATCAGCAGTAGATGCATCATCAGATTAACCACATGTACCACTATCAACATGCGTAGGCGTAAAGGAAACCCCAATGGGGGGAGGATTTTTGGGGATCACATTCTGTTTACCAGGAGACATACCCGCCTCCACAGGCGGACTACTGGGGCCATTACTACCAGCACCCCCACCACAGGGAGGACCACCACCACCACAACCATGACTTCTACCCTATCATTCCTAAGCTTTAGTTTCATGCTGAGGACAACATGATTCAAAAGTTTGGGGTGGTAGGGTGGTAAGCCCTCAGTTCTCATCTTATCTTGTTGATTCCCTATCTCATGATTACTTTTTGTTTATTTTGCTATCTAGTTTAGAGTTTACTGCTTTGCATACTTTCATGCCATGTAGTTTTCTTTCTTGTCATTTTTGCTTATTTTTCAAAATAATTTCCTTTTTGCCATGCATTGCATATCATGTAGATTTTTGGTAATTTTTGCATGTTTTAGCTAGGATTTGCTTGTTTACTGCTTTAAGTTTAATAATATAGGCTTAGATGTGATTGAAGGTAACTTGGCACTATTTTGGCCAATTTTGCCCAAATTTGAGATTTCTTGCCTAAAAGTGTGTTTCAACCTAATCTCTACTTTTTGAATTAAAAATGATGACCTTTGACAAATGCAAGTGAATTATCATTGTCTAGTGTTGAATGGTACCAATTCTTGAATTTTTACATGTGCATCTCTTGTGTTTGTGAATGATTTGGTTGAATTGTGACTTGAGCAAGCTATGAGCGCTTAGTGCCTATGAAATCACTTGATTGAAGTATCAATTTTAGGTTGTTCATTCATGTGGTGTGACATTGTTGGATGAAGTGTTGGATTAATTTTCATGCAGGATACCTTATGTTAAGAATCACACCAATGACCCATCTTTGACCCGACCCTTCACTCACCATCTTCTTACCCCTCTACCTCATGAAAGGATGCCAAAGTGCACATATCATCCGTGGCCACCTCCAAAAGTTTGGGGTGGCCACATTTATAGCGTAAATATTTCACTCTCATCACCATATACCCTATCTACTCCAAGGGCAAAGAAAAAGATAAAATGCAAAAAGAAAATAAAAGGTGCTCCTATTTAAGAGCATCTAAGTAAAGAAAAGATGAGTGCTCTATGTAATAGCACTCCAAAATCTTACCTCAACCCTTTCTTCGATTTTCATACCCATTGAGCTAGGAAACATCAAACCTAGCTCATTTTCCCCTTTTCCACAACCATGTGAGTCATTTGGTGTGATTTGAAACATAAGGTTGAACACATGAAGGTGAAACAACACTCCTAGTCATCCTTGATTAACATCATCATGAAATAGTCTACCCGGAACAACATGAAAGAAATATGGATAGCTTGTGTGTTTTATGCACTATATTTGAAGTTTATATGCTTTGTGCTCTTTTCATGATTGGTTTGTGAAAGAAGGAGAGGAGAGAGGTGGAATGCATGTACTTAGTCAATATTGATCCCATTCAGCAATAATCAGACTTTACATTGCATTTGTCATTTCTTGATTGTGGAAAAATTGCAGAGAGATTGAGTTGGAGCATACTTGAGGAAAAGTATGTTTCAAGTTTGGGGTGGTGATTTATCCCTATTTTAGGGCTTCATCTTGTGTCATTTTGCATTTCAATCACATCTATACGTGTTATATTACATGTTATTTCCCTCAATATGCATATTTGTGTAAAATGCACTTATGGACATTATTTACGTATTTTTTAGGCATTTGGACCATGCTTGATGGAAGAGAGAGAGAAGGAGTGATCCTAGGGTTTCTCTACCCTAAGAAAGACCAAAAGTAAAGCTCAATGCTCCCTCAACCTACCCCTAGTGGCCAAAGATCCATTGAAGCAAAGATGTCTAAGAAAATTCAAAGAATCAAGTCAAAGTGCTGATCCAGAACCCAACACGGCCTTGGTACCACAGAACGGCCGTGCTAGGTCACTTGCAAATCAACAGAGTCATCCCCAATTAAAGCTAGAATCACCACGGCTGTGCCACACAGAATGGCTGTGGTGAACTGACCCAGAACGACCGTTCCACCTTGCACGACCGTGCTACAATATAGGCAGAATGGTCGTGGAGTAGAGAACAACCTGAGCACTTTGAGCCACCACGACCGTGGTGACCACCACGGCCGTGCTACCCTTACCCCACCACGGCCGTGCCAGTTTCCGTACAAAAGCGAACTATTTCTTGTGATTTTCACATTTTAATTCACACGACCATTATACCCCACCACGACCATGCTCACCCCTACCAACCACGGCTGCGGTGACCCACCACGGTTGTGCTACTCACAAAACCTAGCTACTTCTGCACTATTTTTCCCATACTACCCCTACTTGACCTAGTGCTTCCCCCACACCTATATATACCTAGGTGGCAGCTCGAGCATAAGGTCAGCTACCTTCCACCACCTCCTAGCTCCCCATTTTCACCCCTTATCCATTCCACTCCATTTCCACCTCCATTCCACTCCATTTCACCATTTCCACCATCAAAACACTAGTTTATCCTAGTTTCTACCCATAACCCCCTTCATTCCACACCCTTGCACCTTAGAGGAGAGAGGAGGATGTCTTGCAGTAGATGGAGATGAGGATTGCTCCATCTACATTGAGCTCCATGGCTTCTTCTACCTCTTTCTCTTTTCTTTTTGTATTTTCCATTTCCATGAGTAGCTAGGCCCCCTTGGGTGGGCAGTTTGGGATATAAAATGTTACTTTGATACCATGTTGGGGGAAAATGACATGTAAACTTTGTAATTCCATTTTATAATGATTATGTTCTATTTTCATCTTATTCTCCATGAATTGCTTGCTGGTTTGTGCGTGAAATCACCTAGGAATTTAGGGAAATTGCTTATATGTGTGAATTTTGGGATTTTCCCTTAGATCCAATTCTTGGATCCCTAGGCGGCCTCCCATCTTCCTACATTATAATTAATCTCCATAAGCCTAAATGAGAGATCTAAGTAGCTAGATTAGGTGATTCTAGTACAATTAGCATGGAGCCTTCTCAAGGCTAGAATGTGGGGGAATTGGGGTACAAAACCCTAATTTCACCTCCGCATTACTACCCTCGGCCCCTAATTACCCTAGGAATGTCTAATCTAGAAATCTATACTTGACTATACTCTAATTGAATTGAAATCAATCCCTAACCCAATTGAGCCTCACAAGGGTAGTAGGGAGTGTTAGGGACTAGTTCCCCTATACACAACCTAGCATATCCATGTCCAGTTAACAACTTAAAGTAATTCTTTAGTCTCTACTTGTTTTTTTGGTTTGGATAATCAAAATGGAATCATAATGTTCATATGTCACCCCAACTTAAGTGATAAGTACATCCCCCAAACAACCCACATATTCATTAATTGCTTTAAAACCCTACTTTTCATCATGCTTAGCTAGTGTTAGCATATTTAGCTCTCTTCTTGCTTAGTTAGCTTCTTGCCTTGTTATTGCTAGTTTAACTCTTTCATTGCTCTCTTATTCTTCTTGCATGCCTTACTGTGAATTGCTTTTTCATACCTAGCTTAGTCTTTTCTTGCTTAAATAGTCTTAATCTAGTCTAGGGTCAACTTAGATTTCATTCTCGTATTTAATTGATTTCTTGCTCATCATAGTTTAATAATAAAAACAACCTTTAAACCCTTAACCCTAATCTCCGTTGTAGGAACCTAGCAAAATCAACCTAGCTCTCATGCCCCCTTTTCTCCTTGTAGATCGACCCTATACTTACCGCCCTCCTATACTACGACACGACCCCGTGCACTTGTAGGTGTAGTGATTTAGTTTTTGAGAGTGTGTTAAGTTAGGTCCTTATAAAATTTGAAAGTAAATCCACTCATGTGTACCCTCTCTGTGGGGTTTCACCTACTTAAGTCAATTGAGTAGTGTGTAACACAATTGGCCGGGGCGCACCATCTAACCCTAGTTCTGACTTTGGAGTCGTGGCTAGGATTTATATAAAGGTGTAGTTGACCTACCTTATGACTTATAGATGTTCATATAGGGTTGATAGGTTAGAGACACAAGGACATAAAACTCAACCCTAGATCATGACTTGATAGTTGGATACATGAGAAACATAAAACTCTAAAACTTTCACAACTAAGAGGTATGTGGGTAGTCCTAATACATTGACAAAGATTAGTTTGACTTGATAGGCTGAACCTTTTTAAGGGCTGGAGTGTAGTTGGTTGTTGATGTTTGGATCTATAGATTTTGAGGACGAAATCCTTTTAAGGGGTGGAGTGTTGTAACATACAAGATCTTGGACCCTACCCTAGAGCTTTGACCTTTTGAGCTTTATCAAAACAAGGTTGAGTGTTGGACCTTAAAAGATGTTTAATAAATTCCTAATGATCTAAAGCATGAATATATCACCCTAATGTAATCTAACATGTCACATAACTATTTTGGATGGTAATATGAAGATAAAGAACTTAATTGGATGCATAATGAACTAATGGGCCACTAGTGGGCCATATGACATAACACATGTAAGAAAGTATCAAAAGTGAAATTAGACTTTGAATTCATAATCTACTCATCAAAATAAGCCCACATGTTAAATTTCATCTAATTTGGACAACCTTGAAATAATAGGGTAAGTTTAGGAGAGAGAAAGTTAATAAAAGGCATTAATGCTCAATAATGTGATATATGTCTTCAAAATATGAATGTAATGCCAATTTCATATTCATTACACTTAAGCTAACTTATGGATGAAGTTTCACCTAATTTGGATAATCCTAATGTCATTAATGCATGAGGAAAGAGAAAGTAAAGTTTGTGTAAGTAATGCATCTAAAATATTCAAAAGGAAAATCTAATTGCACAATCAGATCTGCATGCCTTAATAGGACTATGTGCAAATTTTCATCTAATTTGGATAAGGTTTGAACCCCTAATTGAAGAAAGAGAAAAAGGATGTTAATGTTATGTCACTTTATTAAATGAATTCGATTTTGTCATGAATTTTAATCGGATTTCACCTAATGTTTCCCGGTCATGCTATTTCCCAGATTATCTTTATATGACTGTCTTTCTCTACCATTAGCTCTAGGATCAGGCAGCCACAAAGTCATATCCTACCTTTTGTAGGAGTTCTACTAGGCATGTACAGTAGCTGCAAGATTCACGCCGATCGTTCTCCCTCATCTGACCACCTTTTCTATTGATTTTTTGACCATTGTGTTTGTGAGAAACTCCCGAATCTAACAAGCTATACCTTGCCCCTAAGTTTTCTAAGATAAAAAAACCCCAAAACCTTCTCTTACCCCTCTTGTTCCCGAAGCCTTGTTAGACGGCTCTGTATATATATGGGATACCCAGGGTTCCATCAACCCCAGAGTAACCACTTTCTTCCCTCAATTTCTTCATTTCCACCCCGAGCATGCACCGCCTACTTTGTTGTCCTTCAAAGACTCTCAGATTGGGAATATCCTATAACCGTTACCATCGCTCAATTCCTTTCTTCTAAACCATCTATGGTATGTTTCGAACTCTCTGACAATGCCTTTTTGCTTTGTAGCTTGGTGAGTTGATCCACCCTGCTCGGTGACCTGTAGCTCACTAGAGTCTCCTCGACAAGCTATTCTGAGAGGCCTTCTCACGCGGGCAGTTCCTAGGCAGATTCATGAAGGGCTTTTGGAGCTATCTTCATAGTTGTTTTTCTCTGTTACTTGGTAAGCCTTCCCATCACAATTTCTCCATAGCTCTGACTTGCCACTGTCTCTACTAAGTTTCTCCGTGGTTTCCTCTTCTTCTTGGCTCATCGAGTTCGTCTCGGTGTTTTGACACATTTGGGTGATTTTTTTTGGATGCCTGGTTGTTCCGAACTCCCTATAGCTTCCTACTTGGAGGTCACCTCTCATGGCCATGGCAGGTTACTAGTAGGGAGAAGTTTCTCTATTGTGATTTCTCATCTCTGCCCTCCTCTCTTTCCCTTATTTTGTTTTAACGTTGATGGGCATTTTGGTAACTTCATGGGTTTTTCCTCTTCTGACTTTGTGCTTGCTTCGGTTGAGCTGGATGAGAGGCTGACCGAGTTGGCCATCCCTGATTGGGCCAACTCAGAACCGTGGCCCTCTCCCTCTCTCTTCTCTCTCACTTTTGAATTACTAATTTGTAATTTTCTGATTGGTCGGAGTTTGAAAATTAATAACTAATTAATTATTGGTCAGAAAAATATGGATAATCACTCATTGGAATAAAAAAAATAAGACCTACATAATGATATGAGTTTTGATGACTAAATCCAATGTTTGATAGTACGTGATTTTAATGGAGTAATCTAAATAGATTATAACTTGTAAAATTCATAACTAAATATCTATAAGTCAGAAAAATATAATAAAATATGTTTTAGACTCAGAATGATATGAACTAAAATGTGGCATTGTTTTGATAACTTAAATAACAAATAATGAAAAAGGTGATTCTTAATGAATATGAAATTGACACAAAATCTACCTGTATGCTTAATAGGTTCTTTGGAGGCCTAGGCTTGGACCTAGAAGTAACTTCAGACTTTGGACTTTGAAGTTGAGGTATGTTTTCATCCCTGATTATTCTTATTGAGCAATTATCCTACTTTCTTCTTTCTCTTGGTCTTATGGACATTAGCCTACACATTATTCTTTTCTTTTGAAAATCATGCTTCATGTGAAGTATCTTATTTGTTGCTGATATTTTGATCATGGATATTCTCTTGGACTCTTATTTTGTGCCTTGGTGCATGTTGGAATTATTGATGCTATGTGCCCACTATGATGTGGATGTTTATTTATGGATATGTGATACCTTGTTCCCACTTGCATGTGGATGTATGTGTTGTCCATTGTATGATATGGCAACATTGTCTAATTCTGACCATACTTTTCTACTTGCCTCTATATTTTACATGCTATGTGATTCAGTAGCACTAGAGTAGTGCAATTGCATTGGTTTTTGTTTATGGAAGATGTGTAATTTCCTACCGAGCAGATGAGTAATTTCATGCTCTTTTGGGATGGAGATGTTACCCCATACCCTGGTAAGATGTATGATTCTTGGCCCATGTTTTATATATTTGGGAGTTTGGCAGTATACCATTCTCTATCAGGTTTCAAGTTTGTGAGACTTGGCCTCCTTTGTCTTTATATTGTTCTAGGCTATGCTTATCTCACATGCATGCAGGTTGATGATGATATGTACTTCTTTTCCCCCCATGGTAGTGGATGCATATATGGCACAATCTTTTTATGTTGTTTTATGGCAAGTATCATTCTTATTGTGATCTTTTCTCTAGATACCCACTTGGGTGGTACTTTTGTTTTCTATGGGAAGCTTCACTTTATTTGATGTCCTTATTTCATATATTGCTCAATTTATTTTTTAGTATGCACATACCAACCTTTCCTGATGTCATCCATTTTTCTTTGCTTGCTGGGGTATGCTTCCAACCCTAGGTGAAGGATATGGTGGACATGGCATAAAGTTTTGGACCTAGCTTAAGGAGTTAAAGCTTGGAGACAATCTTGATGTGTTTTATATTTCCCTCTACCTGGATCCTTATGATGTACCCTTACATTTAAGTTAATATGTTCTTTAGTAACCTTATGAGAAATTGAATATAGTCAATGTTTCTATTCTACTACTACACTTTGGTTGTTTTGTATACCATTAATAAAGATGTGAAAATTTTACACCCACTCCAAGCATACCTTTGAAGTGTGTTTGGACTGGAGGTTCTATTGTTCAAATCTTTAGTAGAGAGGTGGTTTCACTTCTTTACCATCATACTTAGCTTCCTTGTATGGTATGATGAAGGAACATTCTATCTAATGTTTGTTGTAACCATAATATGTTAACTAGTGGTTATCATAGCCTTACATTGATGCTTTCTTTTATGCTACCATGTGAACATCATAGATCTTTAATGTAATGTTATGTTGAACCTGTGTATCACAAGTATGGTGATGGTATGTTCAACCTTCTTCAAGGTGTTGAAAGATAATGATGATCCTGTAGGAAATGATGTGATGGTCTTAGTGACCTTTTGGCATATCTTGATCCCTTATGGAGGTGTAATCATTTTATGTTGACAAGGGTTGGTACCCTGGGATAATGTGTTAAGGATTATTATCATGTGATGGTGTGATGACCAGTATAGTCTCAAGGATAGTAATGGAATAGTACTATGTGATGTTGAGATGAGGAAATATGTCTTAAAAGTTTATATCTACTCGAGTTGTTATACATATATATCAATGCTTGCTAGAAATGAGTTAGGGTTTGTCTTTGCACTTGTTTGATGCAGCCTTAACTCACCCAATTGGCAATAACTAATTTAGTTAAACCCTAATCAAGTGGTGCCCTATGTCGTAGAAGCATTCAGTGTCACGACTTGTTGGATGGGGAAATGAGTATTGCTAAGGGAGGATCAGAGTGCATACTATTTAGTATGGGAGGTGCAAGAGGTTGTGTTTCCTTGACAATCTGATCCCAACAGTCATGCCTCAGATTGAGAGAGTTTGAGGTCATGTGTCAGATATTTGTATATGTGATGTGATTGAGGACAACTATGGTTGTACCTCAGATGATGGGTTTTGTATACCCTGGTTTCTAGTGTCGTGACCTATACCAAGGGCGGAGTAGGTGTTAGCAGCTTGACTATATGTCGCTGTAGGCTGTTTGACTGATATGTCACTACAGTTCACTCGTATTGACTGAGGGGAAGAGATCTTTGGATTCTAGCTCTCCTATATCTTGTATGGATCTGATTGCTAACAAGTGGTGTTTAGTTGGAAGTTTGGGTGGTACAACTCAAACTCCCTAGGGCTTAATAAAAGATGTAATCCAGGCATGTAGTATACATGTTAGGGTTATACAGAATGCTTCACATTGGTTGATAAGGTTTCCTCCTTTTATATAGATGTTGTATAATACAATATAGAAGGTATCTATGCTTATGCTTTTAGATACTCATGCTGATAGATATTCTCATGTTGATAGATATGCTATACTGCTAGACTTGCTTATGATGTTAGTTGTGCTTATGCTACTAGACTTGCTTATGATGATAGCTATGCTTATACTTCTAGACTTTCTTATGAAGTTAGCTATACTTATGCTGCTAAACTTGCTTATGACGTTAGCTATACGTATGTTGTTAGCAATGTATATGATGATAGTCAGGCTAATGATAATAGTTTTATCTATTCCTTTATATACTTTGTTAGGCATGCCTGTTGTTATGCTTATCTATTTAAATTGTTTGACTTGCTTAACTATTTAATTAAATAACTTGATGTAATCAATAAGAATTTTTGAGAGTTATATCTATCGCTGGGACATGGGTCTCACCTTGTGGGTCACCACATATTTTTAGGTGATCGATAGCAGTGACAACATACCCGTGGCAGTGAGGAGGAGCTATGGTGATGGACCTTAGAGAAGGTTGCTAGATGTCTAGTATTTCCTAGAGTCATCCATGTACTCTCAGGTTCGGGTGGTAAAAGTTTGTATATGATGTTTCAATTGACTCGAGATTTTGGTAGCATTGCGATGCTTGTACATGTGGTATATGTGGATCATGTTCTATATGTATATATATATATATATATATATATATGTGTGTGTGTGTGTGTGTGTGTGTGTTGTGGCTAGGGCCACAGGTAAATTGTAGAAGATACATGGCATAATATGAATATATGCAAGATGTTGGGCTTTTAAGTAAATGTTCTTGGACATGTTTGGAATATTTAATCGGTTTTAATTATCCCCTTTTTCTTATATGTGATTAATTAGTGATCGAATGTGTTTTGAGTTTTGAGTAATCTAATTTAGCATAATGGGTTCTCACAAGTTGATATCAGATTTTTAGGTTCACTGAATCTAGAGGAACAATAGGATTTAGGACTAGGATGATGACCAAGTAAGGAACATGACATGTGAACTTGGTGTATACTGCCTAATCTCAGTACTTGGATGCCCTGGCCAAGTATTCAATTATTGAAGAAAAGTTAAGTGTGGAACTCTTAGAATGTTGTCTTTCAGATTACTCTGATCAAGTAGTCGGTTTGAAACAATTTCAAGAGCATAATGAATAAGAAATCACGGTGAAAAGATCTTACTCTTACTCTTAAGAAAAATGAGAATCACATTGTAACCTATCAAAACTTGGATGTTTGCTAATTAAAAAGAAAGATACGACACCATGAAACCTAAATCTAAATACAAGTAAGCTAAAGAGGAGTACTTGAAGCTATAATTTTAGAAGTTAATTAAGTAAAAGAGAGGTAAATATGTGCTAATGGAATGATTCAAGGTATAAAATCCATGTAAGAAGAATAGAAATCCTAAGACAAGTGTGATATAAGAAGATGAATAAGAATAATGATAGATGGATAAAGTGGAACCTGAGTAAAACTTAGACCAACCTGTGTATGTAACAAAGTGTTAAAGTAAAATTAACATGACATGAAAAAGATATTAATGAAGAAAATGTGAAATATGATCAGCTACCCCATGGTAAGTGAGGAAGAAATAAGATAACATGAATGAGCACTCACATAATAATGATAAATCATCAACAAGAAAGAGCAATGAAATACGATAATCATGATAATTTCTATGTTGATGGTAAGGAACCCAAATGAAAAAGGTAAAATGATACATAAAAAGATATAACTTGCATGATAAAGATAGAATCAATAACCCCTTGCTAGCAACCCTTGGACAATGTTTCTATGTTAAGTGTGTTTTACTTTGCATTCTTTCTTTTCAGGGAGCAACTTTCAAAAGGATCTTATTCCACTTGGTACACGAGGATTTGTTGTAATCCTAGAAGGTGGATATCTTGCTATAACGCATGGTCACTTTGGACTATAGTTCCTAGATCATGACATGCTATGATCAGCATGTTTTTTTGATCCTTCCAAGAGTTAGGAAGACTACTCTTATATGTTTTGAGTTGGTTATGATGACAGATAAGACGAGAGACCCCCATATGAGTGTTGGATCCTAGATGGGTGTTTAGATGCTCTAGAGGGGGGTGAATAGAGTTGAAAGCGCTTAAAAAAAACTCATTAAACCTTCAAGATATATGACAAAATAAGGTTGCTAAATAGGTAATTTGAGTGCAACTAAAACATACATAGCAAGGGAGAGAGAGATTGAACATGCACCAATTTGACAAGCTATTTAGAGTGGTTCCACACTTCAAACTAGAAGTGTGTCAGTCCACTTGCCTAGAGAGGTCAACCTCTAGGACTTCCAAACTATTGCACTCTTATATTCATTCATAAGACATACAATGCATGACCAACCAAAGGACTTACCTATCCAATACAAAGAGTCTTCAACCTTACCAAGGACTTACCCACTTTGCAAGAGTCTTCCGCCTTTCTTCCAAGGACTTACCTACTCTTGCCCAAGTCTTTAGCCTTGCAGGAATTACCCACTCTTCTTGAATTTTCCGCCTTTGACTTCACCTTCACTTGGAGAAGCTTCCACCAAGGACTTACCTACTTGAGCAAGGAGTCTTCTGCCTTCACCAAGGGCTTACCCACTCTAGCTCCAAGTCTTCAGCCTTGATCTTCACCAAGGGACTCCTTCCCTTGTTCTTCTTCACCTCTCTTGGACAAGAGAGAGAACCTTCATCTTCATTTGTAGAAAAGAGAGATAAGGAGGTGGTGGAAGTGAGAGCCTCGCAAGATGTACATGTAGAACTAGCTCTCTTACAGGTTTCCTACTCACTCTAATGGATGTAGCAAGTGATTAAGCTTAGAGAGAGAGAGGAGGCTGTAGGAAGCACTCAACTATAGAATAGGAGCCTCACATAGAGTTTGCAATGAATGCTCAACCTTGGAATGAAGCCCAAGGGGTCCTATTTATAGATGGGGATGCCTCTTAGCCTTTAGGAACACTTGTGAAAGAAAACTAGCTGTTTTGTGGCTTGCAACAGATCTATTTTCACTTGTTGCAACTCCACAACAACTAGAAGCAATTTTCTGCACTTTTCCATACAGTGCAATCGGTCGAGTTTCTATAAGGGTAACTCGACCGATAGAGTAAAAGACAAAGCTGATATTCAGACCATCGATCGAGTTTGTCCTGAGGAAACTCGACCGACCAATGAAAATCGATTTGGTCAGTTACTCCATCGGTCGAGTTCTGTGTAAACATAACTCGACTGATGCAATCTCCAGAAAATTGATCAAGGATGATCGGTCGATTTTTTAGGCTGGGAAACTCGACCGAAAAAGTGCCTGTAATCAATTTTCAAAGTTGCATCTAAAGTGCTCTAATATTCGATCTAAGTGCTCCTGATATTTTTCTAAGCTTAATTACAAGTCATACAATCATTACAAGTGATTTACAACATGATTCTAATGGATATACATCATATTACAAAAATGTGCACTTGTATGACTTTGACTTGTCTTTTCTCCAATTTGAGATGTGCAAGTTAGGGCATTTGGAGTGTGTCTATACCTAATCTGAAATCACTCAAGTAGAGACATTAGACACAAATATGTGGAATGGTTAGTCATCATCAAAACATGGGTTTAATCAATTTATACGTGAGTCAACATTGACCTAATTGACCTTGAGTCAACAATGAGTTCCTCTTAGCACATGAAGTGGATACCAAGGTGATGAGTCCTAGTATCCAGAGTGTACCAGTAGTATGTGAGTTGAAGATGTTTATCAGATGAGCTTCCTGGTGTTTCTTTCCACCCTTAGAGAGAGCGATCTTGATGTTGAGATCCTCTAAGTGTTGTTTGCAAAGAAGAAGAGTGGTCATGCGATGATGTATATGGGCTACCGACAGCTAGATAAGACCATTGCCAAGGATAGATGGTCTGTTGATCAGTCAACATGTGCTATAGTGTTCCTTCAGATTGACCTAAGGTTGGGATATCATCAGATGAAGATCAAAATGGATGACATAAGTTGCATGGTCACTATGAGTTCATGATTGTTCCTATTAGATAAAGCAATGCATCAACATCGTTTATGGACTTAATGAACAGAGTGCTCAGGTTGTATCCTTATGAGTTGTGGCAAGTAACATCTCAATGTACTTTAGAGATGGTCATGCAACAAGAGTGACATCTTTGCTAAGCCCTAGGATTGTTAAGGCAACAATAACTATGTGTTAAGTTTAGCAAGAGTGAGTTTGGGGTTGACTAAAGTGTCTTCTTGGGGTTATGATATAACTGCTAAGTATGTTGTATTGAATCCAAATAAGGTAGACACTGCTGGAGTGGAAGCAGCCCCAGACACCGACTGAGATCCAAAGCTTCTTAAGCCTAGAGGGACACTACGGGAAGTCCATTCAGAATGTTAGTGATGTTGCTTTACCCCTAACAAGGTTGACTAGGAAAGATGTTCATTCTTTTATGGAATGATAGGTGTCAGTGTTGGTGTCAACATTCTTTCTAGATTTTGTAAGAGAAGTTGACAAGTGTTCCGGTGTTAGTTTTTCTAGAATAGAGGGAAGGATACATTGTCTTCTATAACATTTCAAAGAACAAATTGGGGTATGTGCTAATAAAAGATAAAAGAACCATTACTTTTGCTTCATGATAACGTAAGAAGGACTAGGAGGAGTTGAAATTTGATGCACTAAACAGAAGTCATCTTCATCAATGTTTGCAAATAAGACACAGTTATGTTCTTTGATGTATCATGAAATAAGACATGCCTCATTACTTCTGTAGGAGGATGTACATTTGGAATTATCTCAGTTGGTAGGGTCGTGGAAATGTATACTGGTCAAACCAATGCTGCTACAATAGGACTAGAAGTACGGGTGGATGTTACCATAGTACATGACATGCCATGATATCCAGGTGTGAAACATGACATTGCACATGTGTGGTCAAGTGTACAATATCAACAAGCAAAGGAGAAACCTGAGAAGTCTGCAAGTACATAGTGGAAGTTCAATACATCCTTACACTGCAGGCAAGTGGTCAGTAAACCATTCAGATGATTAGAAGTCTTTTGATAACATATGTCCTATTGTTTCTTACAAATAAAGGATGTCCATTTGATTGATTGAGTTTCTTACTACAACAACCACTATAGAAGCATAGATATGACTCCTTGTGAATCTTCTTATGGGAGGAGATACATGAAACTCTTTGTTTGGTAGGAACAAGTAAAGTGATAGCTTATGAAGATGTGTTGATATGATGAACCACAATGAAGGACATAGTGATTCAGCAAAAAATGGAAACAATTTAGGACAACAACTAGAGTTCCACACTACTACAGAAATAACATTCAATGTCATTTTTTTGGGCGTCGGTTATTTAGGAAACCCGACGCCTATAACATTCAATGTCGGTGATTTAGGAAACCCGACGTCTATATTCAAAGACCAGCCAGACACGAGTACCACTTTGTATTAAGCATCGGCTGGGTAACACAAAACCGACGCCTAAAATCACCCGCGAAATCCGATTTTCGAGCGAAAAAAATTGGCCCCAAAGTGTCAGAAACAGCGTCGGTTTTTTAACTGTTAACTGACGCCTATATAAGATGAAAATTTGCGTGAAAAGTTCCAATTTTGGTGTCAGTTATCCTTTGATAACCGACGCTGATAATGTTTCCCACCAAATAATTTAGGGCAAAGATTGTCTAATTGGACGTCGGTTTTTTAATATCAACCGACGCTGAAGAGTAAACGGTGTCGGTGTTGTAGATGACCAACGTCGTTTACAAACTTAATAGACCCGTATCACCCGATCGTCTTCCTCTTTCTTCTGTTTCATTGCGATACTTTTCTCTGCTACTCGCCGCTCACCTAAAATCACCCGACGACCCCTGGCGCTGCTCGCCGCTGCTGCTGCTGGTGTGCCTCTGCTCGCCGCCGCCACCGCGTCCTCTTTCTCCTGCTGCCGCCGCCCCTCACCGCCACTGCTGCTCTCCACTCTACTCTTCTCCTGGTGCCATTTTGCTCACCGCTCGCCCTGGTGCCACCTCCTTCTCTGCTTGTTGCTCTCACACTGCCACCGCCACTCTTCTCCACGCTAGCTCCAGGTAGCCCTAGCCTCTTTTCTTCCTTCTCCCTAGCTCCTTACCAACAGAAAGCACGACCGTGGTTGTGTTGGCCTACCATGGCCGTGTTGCCCAGCACGACCGTGCTTTCTTTTGGTAAGGATATGAACAAATCTTTATGTGATTCTTTATGTAAATTCTTTATGTAAATTCTAGGATACAAATAAATCTTTTACTTGCATATATTTGTGCTTCTAATCCTAATGCTTGACCTAATTCAGTAAATTTTGATGCATGTTGAAATAAGATTTAAACTTGTCCATTCTAGCATCCTAATTTGATTTGATTAAACCCTAACATCAATTGTGATGAAACCCTAACATCAATTGTGATGAAACCCTAACATGTACATATCTATTATTGTGTTTGTTGGCCTACAAACCCGTCCAAGATTTACTCATTAGGAGTAAATCTTGGATAGTCCCTGGTTTGGGACTGTTCTTGAACACCTAATCTCACTTAGGATGTAAGTGTATAATGTGTATTGGGTTTTCGAGAAAATTTTGGTAGCATTTCCCCATTTGTTCTATAAGTACCTATGTACTTAGAGAACAACGGGGAAATGCTGCCAAAATTTTCTTGAAAACCCAATACACATTATACACTTACTAGTGAGATTAAGTGTTCAAGGATGGGATAGGTGGTACACATTTATTATATATAAGAATGACATCACATGTGTTTGCTGGCCTAGAAAGTGAACAATCATTGTTCTTTATATTACATGAAATGGGTAATACCATCAGAATCTAGTGTCTACCCCTAATTGCAAATAAGACAAACAAATAGAAAACCGGATGGGTCTAGATAATAGGAGTAAATCTTAGATAGTCCCCGGTTTGGGACTATTCTTGAACACCTAATCTCACTTAGGATGTAAGTGTATAATGTGTATTGGGTTAACCGTAGACCCTAATCTTGTCCTAATATATACTTGTTTTCTCTTTGGTCATAGAATGGATAGATCATGGATGTCCATTCGCAATCGCTGCACCCCAGAGTTTATATATGGTCTTGATCAGTTTATTAGATTTGTCGAGGAACATAGAAAAGAACCTGGAGATAGGTTCTACTATCCATGTAGGCATTGCGGTAACAACTTGAAAGTCAGCACTGGTGACGAAATCAAAAGTCATGTCATGTGCAACGGGATTGTACAAGGCTATACAGAATGGCACTCACATGGATAGATTTCAAACTCGAAACCAGTGGATGTCGATAGCAGTGCTTGGGTGGAAGAAGAAATTGCCTCCGATGATGTAGATGTGAACGAACCAGTTCCAGTAGACATCATTGATGCGATGATGGATAGTTGTAGGGTAGAGCACACCGATCCATCTCCTATCTTTAGAAACATTATGCATGATGCTGAGTTACCATTATACACAGGCCGTGCTAAGTTTATGAAGCTTAGCACTGTGTTGAGATTGTATAAGTTGAAAGCTAACAATATATGGAGCGATAAAAGCTTCACTTCATTGTTGACTTTGTTGAAAGAAATGCTTCCTGAAGGAAATGAGCTACCAATCTCAACATACCGGGTAAAGAAATTGTTGTGCCCAATGGGAATGGAGGCCAAGAAGATACACGCATGCCCGAATGATTGTGTATTATTTCAAAAGGACTATGTGGATTTGAAAGATTGTCCAAAATGTGGTGCGTCACGGTATAAATTGACGACTTTGGGGGAGTCTAAAACCGGTTCTCCTGCCAAGGTGATGTGGTATCTACCTATAATATCACAGTTTCAACGCTTGTTTGCAAATATGAAAGATGCGAAGAATTTGAAGTGGCATGCAGATGTTAAGAAAAATAATGATGGGATCCTACGACATGCGTCTGATTCCCCACAGTGGAGAAGATTGATCTATTGTACCCAGAATTTGGTGAAGAAGTCAGGAATCTAAGGCTTGGGCTTTGTACAGATGGGATGAATCTGAACGGGACATTGAGCAGCCAACATAGCACTTGGCCAGTCATGCTTGTTATATACAATCTTCCTCCCTGGCTGTGTATGAAAAATAAGTACGTTATGCTGTCGTTGTTGATATCGGGCCCTAAACAACCCGGAAATGATATCGATGTTTATCTTGAACCTCTGATTGATGACTTAAAGAAACTTTGGGTTGAAGGTGTGATGACCTATGATGCTTCAGGAAGAGAGACATTTTGTTTGCATGCTATGTTGTTTTGCACTATTAATGACTTTCCAGCATACGGGAATTTGTCTGGATATAGTGTCAAAGGAGCTAAAGCGTGTCCTATATGTGAAGAAAACACTGATTCAATAAGACTAAAACATGGCGGCAAGACTGTATATCTTGGTCATCGAAGGTTTCTTTCAAAATTCCATCTGTATCATAGGAAGCACAAAGCATTCAATGGATGGAATGATGAACGGAGGGCACCTAAACCTATACCAGGGGATGTTGTTTATGAAAGAGTAAAAGACATTGTCAATGAATTTGGTAAGAAATCACAATGTAGTATGGCCACACAGAGTGACAATTCTTCATTCAAGAAGAAGTCAATATTTTGGGATCTTCCTTATTGGAGTTCTTTAACAGTCAGGCATTGTATCGATGTAATGCACGTTGAGAAAAATGTCTGTGATAGCGTCATTGGTACTCTGTTAAATATACCAGGTAAGACTAAAGATGGGATAAAATCCAGACTGGACCTACGTGAAATGGGAATAAGGTCAGAATTATGTGAAATGGGTAATAAAAGAACATACTTACCTCCCGCTTGTTACACGTTGTCTAGAAAGGAGAAGAAAGCTTTTTGTGAAAGCTTGGAAAATTTTAAGGTGCCACAGGGTTACTCATCCAACATCCGTAGATTGGTATCAATGAAAGATCTGAAGTTGATAGGTCTTAAATCTCATGATTGTCACACTCTAATGCAACAAATATTTCCCGTGGCAATTTGATCTATATTGCCGAAGCATGTAAGGTTTGCAATCACCAGACTTTGTTTCTTTTTCAACAGTCTATGCAGCAAAGTTATTGACCCTGATACTCTTGATAATTTGTAAAGAGAAGTGGTTGTTACCCTATGTTAGCTTGAGATGTATTTCCCTCCTTCATTCTTTGATATCATGGTACATCTTGTTGTCCACTTGACTAAGGAAGTGAAAATGTTAGGACCAATTTTCTTGCATTGGATGTATCCCTTTGAACAATACATGAGCATTTTTAAAGGTGATGTTCGAAACCGTTATCGGCCTGAAGGGAGTATTATTGAAGGTTATGTGGCGAGAGAGGTTATGGATTTTTGCAATGACTTTCTGAGTGGTAATAACACTCCTATTAATGACAAGAATATTGAGGAGGGCAAAGGAATTTTGGGATCACGGGTGAAAGTAATCAGCCGTGAGCAGTTGGAACAAGGTCACTTTTATATTTTACACAACATGGATGAAGTGAGTGTTTATATCGAGGAACATACCAATTTCATCAAGAGACAACATCCTCGAGCAAGTTCAATGTGGCTTTCTAGAGAGCATAACAAGACTTTTACTAAGTGGTTTGAAGATAAAGTCTTACATCAACTATCTCAAACACCAAATGATATTACAGAAACTATCAAATGCCTCGCCTTTAAACCAAAACCGAATGTTATGTCTTATGAAGGGTTTGACATTAATGGGTTCACATATTACACAAAGCGCCAAGATGATATCAGTGTCATCCAAAATAGTGGGGTCACTCTTCAAGCGTCGACTATGTATTTTGCAAGTGCAAAGGATAAGAGTCCACGTGAAGCTAAAATGTCATATTACGGTGTCATTAAAGACATATGGGAGTTTGACTACATATATTTCAGAATTCTACTCTTTAAATGTAATTGGGTTGATAACACCAAAGGAGTTATAGTGGATGAATTGGGTTTCACTTTAGTGAACTTTGAAAAGATTGGCGAGAAGGGTGAACCATTCATATTGGCATCACAAGCGAAACAAATATTCTATATCGATGATCCTGCAAATGATAAATGGTCGGTTGTTCTTCATGGTAAAAGACAGTTCATTAAAGATCCTATAGATGAAGAAGAGTACTATGACAAGTATGATGACTCCATTCCATTCTCAGTTGGGTTGCCAACTCCACAAAATATTAAAGCTAATGATGACTTATATGTGCGCGGAGATCACAATGAAGGATTGTTAATTAATAAAAGATCACAATTTTAGAGGCATGCATGTTTATATTTTTTTATTGAAGCTAAATGTTTGCTTTTTTAATATCAATATCATTTTTAGATTTGATGTTTCATTATCTTCTAGTTAATACAAATGCTAAATGTTTGCCTTTTTAATGACATTTTCAGATGGCTGACCATGATGAGCATGAAGTCCATGATGAGCATGATGTCCAGGATGAGCATGGCGAGGATACCAATGTAAGTTCTAAAAACATATCTTGTATTTCTATAAAATTCATTATCTTCTAGTTATGTCATATATCCCATATTTCTATATTGGGCTAATTCAGTGTGTTTATTTTTGTCAAATTTTAGGTTGATGATGCACATGTACCCACTGAAGCACTGGAGGAACTTGATGCACATCACCAAACACTTAACAAGAAAAGGGGCATCACTCTGTTGAAGAAGTTAATAGCGCTAAGTGGCAGTGGATCCAGATTGGTTGTGGAGTTTGATAATGGAGGAAATGCAATTGGAGTGAACCACAATAATTTTGTAAACTATCTTGGGGTTGTCACCCGAAGCCATTGTGGTGTTAAGTATGATAATTGGCATAAAGTTCCTCAGGCGAAGAAAGACATGATATGGAAGGATTTATGCGTGAGTTATTATTATTTGCAATTCTATTTTGTAGATTACAAATTCTATTATTTGCAATTCTATTTTTGGATACTAGTTAATAGAAATTCTATTTTACAGAATCTATTTGCATTGGATGAGAAGCTACATCATAAAAGCATGATGCAACATGCTGGAAAGATGCTAAGGAACTATAGGACAAATCTCAACAGAGAATACATAAAAGATGGTGATAAGAAGAAGAAGTCAGCCCTTGAACAGTGGAACTTCTTGGACAAAGAAGATTGGGACACGTTTGTTGCTTCAAGAAAATCTGAAGAATTCAAGGTATTAAGTGAAGCACAAAAAGCAAGGCGTGCACTAAATGTGCATGACCACACTATGGGTCCAAAGGGCTATGCAAGCATTCACCAAAGACTACAGGTGGAGTCTGCTGCTACTTAGGAGTCCTCTACTACATGTGCTACACCCATGCCTCACCATGATGTCTGGATAGCTGGGAGGCAAAATAAGAAGGGTGAAATAAAGAAGCCCATAACTGCTGAGGCGGCTGCAAAAATGGTAAAATACAACTCTTACATTAATTGTTTGAATATTGATTATTTGTGGTGTTAACTTACCAATTTCTGTTGATGGTGATTAGCGGGAGCTGCACGAGCAGAGGAAACAAGGCACGTTCATCCCTCAGGGCACAAGGGATGAATTGACAGTTGATCTGGGTAACCCAGAGCATCCTGGACGTGTTAGGGGTCCAGGCACTGGTGTGGGCATCAAAGCATTCTTTGGGCCATCCCAGCACAAACCCAGAGCAGGACTTTCACAAGAAGAGGTAACCTATTCTTTTTTTAGAATGTTACTGCAAAAGGGAATTCAATAATAAGAAGCTAATGTTTCTTTTATCCATGTATAGGATAATAAGAGAGTCGAGGATATAGTTGCTAAGAAGGTTAATGATATAGTTGCTGAGAAGGTCAAGGAAGAATTGCTGCGATGGCAGGCATCTCAAGCTTCCAATCAGCCTATGGCGACCCACTCTTCTCCTAATGCACAAACTGAGAGTAATCCTGTAGACCCACCGCCTAACACGTCTGCTGTAAGTATTGTTTATGACATTGTAGCTAGTCTTTTCAAGATGATATATTTTCAAGATGATATGTATATATGTATAACATTCTTTTCGTAAATTTGTAGGCGTTGAAGCCATGCCGCTTAAGAATGCAAGACTATGTTGTTGCAGAGGCTTAGGCTTACCCGTCCCTTCCTGGGGCAACGTTTCATAGGACTCTAATGCCACAGGGCTACGTTCATGTGAGCCCGATACGTGTATTACCCGATTGGAGGGAAGCTACATTGCCATATGCCCACCCGGATATTGATACACTTGCTGAGGCAGAAGGCGGGGTGATATTGTGGCCCAAAGCAAATGTCGTATACACTACTGAAATTGAAAGATAAATTTACATTACTTTAGATTGTTAATGTGTATATATGAGATCAATTGATCTGAAATTATATATACAGGTTAAAAAGAAGACACCCGGAGCACCTAGGCCTCCATCTCAACTTCCTGCATTACCAAGTTGGGTTCCAACTGACCTAAAATACCCGTTAGGTCCTTCTTGTAGGGGAATGGCATGTTGGCTACGGGCACATAATATACATTGCACTATAATTATTTCTTTAGAAGCGAATTATGCAGGTCAATCATACGAAAGCTCTTTATTTATACAAGATATTATTGAGCTATTTATATATGATTGGCTGAATACATCAATGATAGAGACATGGATAAGGTGAGATCTTGTTTATACATCCATATAACTTGTGTAAGATTCAGTGATCTGGTTTCTTATATATTAATGCATACGTAATACATGTTTTGCAGCTACTTAGTCGAAAATCAATGTAAACAATTTGCATTTGACCATGTGGGATTTTTGATTCCATCATTGATTAGTATGGTAGCTAAAGACCCTGATAGTGTTCAACAATACTGTATAGATGCTTTTACAATTTTCGATTAGCAAAAGAAGATGATAATAATAGCTCCATTCAATGTCAAGTAAGTTTACTTTACTTATAATTTGGACTTAAGAAAATTACATTTTATTGTGGATTTTGAGTTATTAATTTTTAACTTTTTTACCTCTAGCAGTAGGCATTGGGAGTTACTAGTTATTCTCCATGGGACGTTCACTGTTTATTATCTAGATCATGCAGGGAGTACATTGAATACTAAAATTGGACACGTAATGAGATTGCCATTATTCTGGTGAGAAATATTTCATTTTTATATCCGTTAACATATGTTATTACATTACTATTTAATTATGCAATTTACTGTATTACATTAACATGTAGGGGTTTAGATGCATTCAAAAAGGCTGGAGGAAAGGTCCCCAGGAAAAGAACCAGCCAATAATTTGGGAGAACGTAAAAGTAAGTTCCCGACTCCAATGTATATATTATTTATGTGAACTGTTCTTAGTTATATTTTTTAATATTTTGTATGTTTCAATTTATAGTGCGCTACATAAGACAACGGCTGGGAAAGCGCATACTATGTGATGTGATTTATGCAGATGATTATCCAATATGCCGCATTGGACATCGAAACCATACATGAGGTATTATATATAGTCTCATTAGTTAGTATATGAAATATATCGATCTTGTTTTTATATTATTACTTATATATAAATCATTCTCTTTGTAGGTGTTTAATACTGACCACACTATAGGTAAACACTTAAAAGATTTACATGCTCCATATATGATGGAAGTATTAAATGAAGTAAGAGAAGAATGGGCAAGAGCCATACAAGCAATGGGGACTGTAAGATATAATTGGGATGCTGATAGCGATGTTGAATGATATTTTGTAAATGAATATTTCTGAATGTTTATACATGTCTGAATGTTTCTACATGTATTTGAATGTTTCTACATGTGTGAATGTGAGAATTGAATTGATGTCTGAATGTATCTACTTGTGTGAAAAGTATATTTGTTGATTTTGCAGGTTTGTGGCCTGTTTGTTGGCTGATATCAATGGATGTCGTAAAACTACAGTTCAGAAAACTAAACTGTAGGTTCTCATCCTGCTGACCAGCCACAACAGGTCTGCAAACTGATAAGAAAAAAAAATTAAAACATAGGCGTCGATTATTTATCAAACACCGTCATCAAAGGCTTACAACGTCGGTTATTGGATAAAAACCACCGCCGAATGTGACAAACAACCCGACCGTGCAGGAAAGCACGACTGTGGCGGGAAATAGCATCACTTATTTGTATAAAACTGACACCTATAGTACTAAACACGACCGTGCAGGGAAGCACGGCCGTGGCGTCTAGGAATATGGTGTCGATGTTTTAGGTGCAAACCGACACAAATAGTGTCCTAGATGGCGCCCTTTTTGTGGCACGAATCCTTTTTGCGTCGGCTTACTATAAATGACCGATGCCTATCGGTGCCCTACTGGCGCATTTTCGGTGGCACGAAGCCTTTTGGGGTCAGTTATAAAACCGACGCCGAAGAGTTCGACCTTTAGCGGCGCCCACATAGGCGTAGCTTTAGAACCGTCGCTAAAATGGGATAAACAACCGACGCCAAAGGCCTGTTCTGTAGTAGTGCCAAGTCAGAGTTACTACCATAGTTGCACAAGTTGCACATCAGTTTCTATGTTCCATGATGAGGAAGTGTCACCTGGGTACAAGATAAGAAATATAGACGATAGAGGTGGAGTTGGATGAGGATGTTTCTTATGTGGGGGTTTCTATGTCATCCCAAGATGACACATACATGAGTTGAGGGAAAAGAAAATGACTTCTATGAGAGTGTTGTGACGTCACCATGAGATGGAAGTAACCATGTGGATGTTAGTGGATGAGGTGCACAGAAGGTACCCATCTTTGTTGCCTTGGATTTCACGGGCAAAATCCCTGCTAGGTGTTTATGGTTGTAAAACCCCTGACCTTGATTTTTGGTTGAACATGCTTTCTTATCATAATTGTATGCTTAAAACCTTAATCTAACATTAATATGTTCATTGATATCAAGTGACAAAGCTAAGTATCTATATTGGTCCAATTTGGATACTATTTGAGAAAGTTATGCATTTATATGCTTGTTTTAGACTTTATCCAATTGTGCCTCACATATTTTAATATCATGCTTGAGATAGTTGTATATTGGGGTGTTGGTATGTATGCACAGAGAGCCAATAATAAGATAATTGTAATGTCATAACTTGTAAAAATGATTTGATTATTAATAAAAGGCAAGCTTCCAATTTATTCTATTAATTTAGTTATGAGATAATGATGTAACATTATAAATGTCTATAGAATAAGATTACTCAATGATGTATGTCTTAAGTATTAGCCTTGTTGAAGTGAGATCATATAGATGTTAAGAGTACATATACATATTCTCATTATGTCCCAGATCGGTTGTTATTGTGGAAGGTTGATAGACAACAATGACCCATAATATTAGATGTGAGTTTGTTGATGACATGGCCTCATTTGTCATGATATAGCAATATCAAATCAATCACACAGATACATGTTGAAGAATAGTGTATCATACAAAATCACCATGAGACTGACACATAGAAGCCATCTTTATGGAAGTCATAGTCATCTCCCACAGTGATGGTGATGGTTCTTAGACCTAAAATCATTGCACTCATCACATGTCGTTGGGTACACTTTGACATCATCAAACACAGTCTTGAAACATGAGTTGTTATAAAGGTGATAATTGGGTGACTTTGACACATGTAGATAGATTGTGAATGATATAAATGGGATTTGTCCCTCCTACATGAGTATGATGTTCTGGGCCTCTTGATTAGCGAGATTGAGAAATGCATGTCCATGCACATGTGAGTCAATATGTGATATTGAGCTTCAATACATCTCAGGAAGTCTTCTCTTGGTTCAAGAAACAAGATTTAATGATGAAGAGGGTGACTACTCCATGCCTCGAGTTCAATCTGAACATCAGTGCCAAAGGAACTATACAAACGTTGCAACGCCATACACATATTTTAGGTTGAAGTTGTTCTCCAACGTTCCATTTACTTGGGTAACATTGATCTACGATGACGCACCACTCATTGCTTGTGATGTCATAAGTTGTTATGGACATTCACTGCCAACGTAATATGGGACCTATAGGGTCACACACATAGGTCTCAACCTAGGAGAGGAATTTGATCTTGAATAACATATGCATTAATTGCTAAAACATTCAGGTGATTGATTCACACAACAAGCAACCTTATTGCACTGCCAAATGCCTGTCTCATGGCATGAGATGACCTCCAGGAGAACCAAATGATCGTATCAAAGGTTGAGATGGGCATTTGGAGTGTCATACTGATTCAAGTTGATATTGGCTTTGGATTGAACTGACCGACATGGATTGGGTCACCAGACGGCCGTCTTGGTGACTGAGACAAACATATCGCATGGGAGAGATGGCCCATTTTAACCGAGGGAAGGTTCTATATATTTCCAAGTTTGTTTTCATTGCACATTACTTGTTGTGCAAGGAATTAATATGTGATATTAATTGAGAAGATGACTTGTCAATTCCGTATGCGATTGGGAAACTACAATATGGCATCTTGTAGTACGAGATAGGTGTATTTCATGATAGACGACTGTCTGGTGTACCATATGGCCACTTTGGTGACCGCAGGTTGTAAAAATTTGATATCTTCTGGTCCCTTCCACTCCTGCATCGACTGGGAACCCAAGCCCAAACCTCGCCTATAAATAGAGGGGTACTGGGGGCTTCTCAGAACACAATACAGACAATTGAGAATCAATTCTCTGACAAATGTTGTCCTCTCTAGTTGTGGTAACCAAGAGAGTCCAAGCAAGTCCTAACCGACTAGGGAGGGATAGCAAGAGAGAGAACATCTGAGATCATTTTTATGGAAGAGCAAGTTGGTGACTAGTACTCCAACGGGAGGGACAACTCCTTCCTGTCTATCCTAGTAGGACAAAAGGAGTTCTAGGTGGTCTGTATGAACTTCTCTAGAGGTGGGAGGTTGTTGTCTACCGCTAGGAGTGCATCATCAACCAGTAGTTTGTGACAATAGGAGCTACAACAAAAGACGACGTTTGGGTTTGCTATCCCAGGAGGAGCAGTCAGACGAGTCCCGGTGCAACTAGGAGTTAGATTTGTGCAACTACAATGATGAGGATTACTGTTGGACTTGCTCCATGACCAGGTATATCCTCAAAACCATCCTTTCCATCTTATAGTTATTGACATGATCCACTTGTTATGGAAAATATGGTAGATAGAAAAATTTTGTTTCTGCTTCCTGCTCTGTATCCATATTTTCCTACAATGGTATAAGAGACAACGTCATTCTACTATATTATGGGATAATTGATATGATTGGATTTTGGTTTTTATCATTGTATTATTGCATGCCATGTGAATAATATCTTATCAGATCCAATGCCACAATAATCCCAAACTTATATATATATATATATATATATATATATATATATATATATATATATATATATATATATATATATATATATATATATATATATATATATATATATATATATATATGCAATTTACATGAGTCACCATAAAAGCAGTTTTGATGGTGGATGTGTAGCATGGTTATGTCCAGTGACCCCTATTATCTATGCATGGTATTATGGTTGGTTGATCCTTTGATCTTAGTCTATGTATCGAGCCTTTATCTAATCTTCCCAATGTAAAGTTAATTATCTCCTACCTTTTCTCCCCTCGAATGTAACTCAAGATTTCTATATAATCATGTAAAAGTAGGATAGTTTAATTTCTTCTTATGATGAAGAAGATGACGTCTAGAAGATGAGCCAACAAGATGGAGGACCAAAGAGGACTAGGCTGACAAGCCAAACCGATCAGTTGGTGGACCTGACCAATCCTCTAGAGGAGCCATCAGATGGTGGACCGACATAACCAGACGAACGGTGAGACAACCTAACAACCATCCAGGAGGCGAGCCAATCAGTTCAGGGGTTGTACCAATCAAATCAGATTGCAAGCACAAATCTTCATCAACAATAGGTTTCTGCATGTGATGTAGACCTAGATGACGTAATTGCTTGTGGCTCCAAGGAATTACATTAGGCTGATCATAACCATCGCTTACATTTATTGCATGCTTTTGTTGTGGGATAAAACATGTATATGATACATACTATATATGTGGTGATTTGTTAAAGTATAGGTATATATACAAACTTCCTCAAATAAAATATCAAGTCTTAGATGCTTTTCAAAAGTGGAACACATGAAAAGCTTGATTGACTAAGTATAGGTTACACCTCCACTTGGTGCGCCATCTATCTCATGGAAGTTTGATGGTAATAATGTAGGTTCCACCTCCATGGGGTGCATTATATCGTGTCGGCTTTTGGGTCAGTCTTGACTGGTGATTCTCAGAGCGTCTGGGCCCAGAAGCATGCAGATGATCATGGCAAGGGGTTTTACATATCATCTATCCAGTATTGCATATGATGCAATTGGCAAGAGTTGCCTACCTTGATGGTTGATTGTGTTTTGCGGTGTTGATCGGGCAACAGTCAAATTATCTTGGATCTGTCCCAGTAAAATATTGTAAATTGCAGTATTCTGAATTGATATTGAGGGCTATCAATTTGAATAAAATATTGGGAGTGGTAATAATTAAAGACCTAATTAATATTGTCAAAATTTTCAAATCAAATCAAAAAGGTTTTTGAAAAATGCAATTTTTCTCTTGTAGAATCAAATGACGAATAAGTCCGAATTGCGATTGGTCCCGAAGAAGGACAATCTTGACAGGAGAAATTTCCATGATTGGTTTTGGACTTTGAGAAGGGTTCTCAATGAAGAGTACAAGCTCTACATCCTTGACAAACCAGTTCCAAAAATACCTCCTCCCGATACACCTAAGGCACAAGTGGATGCTTATTGGAAGCATGCCAATGATGCCTTGGATATAAAGTACTTATGCTTAGTTGTATGAACTATGAGTTGTATAAGCAATGTGAAGACATGAGTGTTATTGAGATGGTAACACCAGTTAATAAAGTGACACTTGGTCTTACAAAGCAAGAAAGGGATGATATCATGAAGGTGCTGCTTGAGTCTAAGATGACACATGGAACCTTAGTAGAAGAACATGTGCTCAATATGAATGGACATGTGTATCATCTTGAAGAATTAGGATTCACCTTGAGGCAAGAGTTGGCCACTGATATGATTCTAAAGACAATGATAGAATCATATATCCTCTTTCTTGCATGTTATCATGTGAATAATACAGTTAGACAAATGTCATACTTGCTTGCCATGTTGATTCATGCTGAAGAAAAATTGAAGAAGGACAAGCCCGTGATGGTGATCAGTGAGGCCGAGTCCAAGGATCAAAGAGAGACTGAGAAGAATTCTGAGGTCAATTCTAAATCTAAATATTCAACACTCAAGATAAGGAGAAAGAAAAGTGTAAGAGGATCTTATCCTTTGTACTTGAAGGCATTCAGGAAGAAGAAGTGGGGATGGTGATCTCCACTTCCGGTATATATATTATTGAGATAAACCTATCTACATCATCATCATGGGTACTAGATACTGGATGTGGATCTCACATATGTTCTCATATGCAGTATCTAAAAGGATGTAGGCCTTTGGGAAGGTGAGGTGGAACTGTGAGTCACTAGTGGCACAAGCGTTGCGACCAGCATAGTTGGAACCTATAGTATATCTCTGTCCACAGGGTTTGTATTAGAGTTAAAGAACTGATATAATGTACATGCTATAAATAGAAACACCATTTCTGTATCTTGTTTGGACAAGGATGCATTTTAATTCTATACTAAAAATGGTTGATGTTCTATTTCAAGTGATGGGATCTTTTATGGCAGTTCCCCAATGTCTTATGGTCTTTATTTGTTATATCTAAAGATAGATGTATATAATGTTAATACTAAAAGACTAAAGCTCAACAAATCAAACAAAACATACCTTTGGCATGATTGTCTAGGGAACATAAATGAGAATCACATATCTAGACTCCATAAGGATGGTTATCTAGGCTCTTTTGATTTCGAATCAATAAACATGTGAATCTTGTTTGTTGGGCAAGATGGCTAAGACCCCTTTCACTGGTACAATGAGAGGGCTAGTGATATATTAGGACTCATACATACTGATGTCTGTGGACCTTTTAGAACAACCACTAGAGGTGGATATCAATACTTCATTACCTTTATTGATGACTTCAGTATGTTTGACTATGTTTATTTAATGAAACATAAGTCAAAAACTCTTGAAATGTTCAAGGATTTTATGAATGAAGTACACAACCAACTTGGTAAAAGTATTAAGGCACTTCATTATGATCAAGGTGGAGAATACTTAAAGTAAGATTTTGAGGACCTTCTTAGAGCCCATGGGATTGTATCCCAGTGGACTCCACCTAGAACACCTCAGCATAATGGTGTATCAGAAAGAAGGAATCACACATTACTGGATATGGTGCAACCAATGATGAGTTTAGCCGAGCTTCCGACTACCTTCTGGGGGTATTCTCTACAAACCACCACATTTACACTAAACTGAGTACCATCTAAATTGGTTCAAAAAACACCATATGAGATATGGAATGCGAAGAGTCCCAATATGTCTTTTATGAGGATTTGAAGATGTGAAGCTATGTCAAAAAAATGTTTCCTGATAAGCTTGGTCCTAAATATGATAAATGTTATTTTGTTGGATATCCTAAAGAATCAAGAGGATATTACTTTTATTCCCAAACTAACAACAAAGTCTTTGTTTCCAGGGATGCCACATTCCTTGATATGGATTTCATTTCTAAAGGAATCAATGGGAGAAAAGTGGAACTCGAAGAGGCTTGAGACCAACAAGAAAACATTGAACCAATAGATGAACTAGAGGAACAAAGAGATTCACAAGGTGTTGTGGAATCTCAAATTCCTCAATTGACACAGAAACCTCATAGATATAATAGGACACCTTAAACCTGAGAGATTTGGATATCTTGTAACTCAGGAAGATAGTGAATTGGCCATAGATGATGATCCAATATCCTATCAAGATGCTATTGAGGGTCCAGAGTTCGAGAAATGGCTTAAGGCCATGAGATATGAGATGGAATCTATGTATACAACAAAGTATGGACTTTAGTGGATCCACCTGAAGGGGTAAAACCCATAGGCTGCAAGTGGGTCTTTAAGAAGAAGACTGACATGGATGAAAAAGTTCAAACCTACAAGGGAATATTGGTTGTAAAGGGTTTTAGACAAATTCAAGGTATAGATTATGAAGAAACCTTTTCCCCAGTGGCCATGGTTAAGTTCATCAGGATCATGCTTGCTATTGTAGCTTATCACGACTATGATATTTGACAAATGGATGTTAAAAATGTGTTCCTTAATGGGAATATTGTTGAGGGTGTGTACATGACACAACTTGAGCATTTTATGGATCCAAAGTTTGCAAATAAAGTCTGTAAGATACAAATGTCAACCAATGGATTGAAGCAAGCACCTCAGAGCTAGAATCTTCATTTTGATGAGACAATCAAAGGTTTTGTCTGTATTCAAAATGAAGACGAATCTTATGTGTACAACAAGGTTAGTAGGAGCATAGTGACATTCCTCATATTTTATGTAGATGACACATTATTGATGGGGAATGATATCCATACTTTATGAAAGGTAAAGACATGGGTTGGAAATACATTCTTAATGAAATAATTGGGAGAAGCATCCTACATATTGGGGATAAAGATCTACAGAAGTAGATCCAGAAGGCTTCTTAGACTAAGTCAGAGCACATACATTGACAAAGTGTTGAAGCAATTTAGCATGGAGAACTCAAAGAGAGGAAACCTACCTATGTTGCATGGAGTGACCATCTCTAAGAGTCAATGTCCTAGTTCTTTTGAAGAAAGGGAATGCATGAGTTTGATTCCATATGCCTCGGCAATTGGATCAATCATGTATGCAATGTTGTGCACCTGTATAGGTGTGTTGTATGCCTTGAGCATGACGAGCAAACATCAGTTAGATCTAGGTGATTCTCACTGGATAGTTTGAAGCACATCCTTAAGTACTTGAGAATAACGAAGGACAAGTTCTTGGTCTACGAATGAGAGGTAGATTTAGTGGTAAAGGGTTACACTGATGCTAGCTTCCATACTGATCAAGATGATTACAAATCATAATCAGGATTAGTGTTCTTCCTTAATAATGTAGTTGTAAGCTGGAAGAGTGACTGACCTAAATCGTACGTCCAAAAGGAGTGGATCCAGAGTAGTCATACTTTTAAAGAGACAACCCGACTCTCAGGCCCCCACAACAATAAATGGGGTCTGATGTAGCGATCGGGGTCGAACATAGGGACAAGGTTGGTAGCGTTAAGCACGTAGAATCTAGCTCTTGTATATTCCAGCCGAAGAGAGAATGTAAAAGGTGTTCCCTAAGGAACAGTGGCATGCAAACTAAAGTAGTTCAAAAGAAACAAGAACAACAAGAACAAAGGAAACAAAAGAAATAAGATGAAACAAGTATATGGAAGGAAACCCAGGTTGGGGTTCACCTACTAAAGCATATCACCAACATGCAACATCATCTCTCTCTCTCTCGTGTACTCTTACCAAGATTACAAGCAACCATCAAAAGAGTCCATCCCACTCTCTTTCAAGATGAGGAAGGATCTTAGTCTAAGAGTGGCCTCTCTCTTGAGATGACCACACATAAACTTTGCAACATAACATACGGTTTTAATGCCTTAGCATTCCAACACTCTCGTGCATTCATACTACTCCATGACACGTGATAAAAGCGATATTACTCTCTCGAGATATCAACAATCAAACATCACAAGATGGTATCTAAGCATACAAGTGAAGCATTAAAACATGTGCATGGAGATAATCTTGATAAGAGTACATATATTCAATAAAAAGAGACAATATACATGTTGGGAGGGCCTTAGTGGCTACTACCATCCCAAATTAAGGTGTTTAACCGCTCATACTTGCAGACAACATAATGGCATTACGGAAAAATAGATCCATGAGATGCTCACAAAGAGAGAAGGGAAGTACAATAGGATGGAATGATATATCTAGAAAAGAAGAGATGTGATATGACACAATACTTCTTCAGATCCAGATCTATCACATAGATGGTGTGGGCAGTTTTCTTCTCTCAAAGAAGGAGTCTTCAATATTCTCTCTCCTCAGCTTCTGCCTTTGGAGATCCAAGACTGATGGATGGATGGTCTGGGATGGATGAATTTGGAATGCAACAACACTTCGTGGTCCTCGGGATCCGATCTATGATCTGATAATTTGACAGGACAGGTGGATGTGTTATTTATAGGCACATTCCACCGACTTAAGCTTGGACCGTGATCACGGTCTTGATTGAGTGAGGGTGAGACCGCGATCATAGTTTGTTCTTTATTCATCCTTCACCACAGCTGAGCTTAGTCGTGGTCTGGTGATAACCGCGATTGAGTTTTGCTTGTGGGTTGTATCTGGGCAATCGAGGTTGAGGTCTTTTCGCTTAGTCATAGTTTGCAAGAGTTAGTCAGTGACCGTAGTTTCCAAGATGACCGCGGTCCTTCTTGATCACGGTCTGTCTCCACACCACGACCACTGGTCTATCTTAGAGGCACATGTTCTGATCGTGACCATCCCTGAGGGCACAGTTGAGCGATGACCGCAATCTATAAACTGGTCGCGATCCTTCCTTGATGCATGATGACTGTGATCTCTAGAGAGCTCTAGAACTGCGATCGTGGTTGAGGTATAAGTGGGCCGCGGTCGCGGTCTTAATCCACGATCTGGATTGTGAATATACCTGAAACCATGTAAGTGAGTCTTTAGTAAAAAAGATAGAAAAATTATGTGAAAAGCTAACAAAGAATATACTAAAAGTGGTGCAAAATATATACAGAAAGTACGTAAAATAGAGTGTTATCAACTCCCCCAAACTTAGAATCAAACCTGTCCTCAGGCTAAGTGTAGGTTTGAGAACTCAGAGAGAGAATGAACAATCTTAGAAGATAAAAATATAACATGACTAAAATATCTCATTCTTGCATCACGACTGTTGTTGCATGTTTTCAAACCCTTAGGTCTCATTTCCCCCCTCAACTGGAGTTGCATAACTTCATTTTCCTACCATTACCTTCAATTGTAAAAGGTTCCTCCTTCTCAACTTATCACCCCCTTCCCTCAGGTAATGACCGTACTAATGCAATATCTTTTTCGAAGGGTAGCTTTCACACCAATTCTTTATTTTTCCGTTGGCCCTATGCTTATGTGTTCAGGTAGACTTAAGGCTTTAGATGTTTTCCTCTTTCTCCTGAACTCCTCACCCGCAACTGTCGTAAGAATAGTGTTGCCCTTTTTGGGCTTCTGACTTTAAGTCAGGTGGTTTTGTGAGTTTTTATTCAGGATTGGAGGTGTGCAAGCTTGGCTTCAAGATTCTACTTACGGGCACGGCATATCTGCATTCATGAGCGCAACAATATACCGTCCATGTGGAAACTTTATCATCTTTTGGGCACAACTCTCATTATTTTTTTCTTTCTTTTTTGGCTTTTTACATCTCCTTTCAGGCTTGGTTGTGAGGGATTTTACTTGGTCTTCTGGGCATCCAAGCCTCTTTTAGATATGCTTTGAAGAGGGTATCTATTTCCCTTTCTACGGAGATAAGGATTTTCTAGCCAAAAGTGTTAGGTGAGAGTGGTTGGTCAAGAGAATGACTAGGTGAAGTTCTCTAGTCTCCGAAGGTTTCATGAGTTAAGGTTGTCACATTTACAACTTCTTATTGCAAGAATGAGGTCGAGCAGTATTGCTATGACTTGTTTTACTCGTATATACATGTATATGTTGCTTATGTATTTCTCTCTAAGAGGGCTGAAACATTACAATCAGAAAATTTAGCAAGAGAGGGGCAAGCTTTTAAATTTAAGAGGTAGTTGAATTCAAAATTTAAAAAATTTCAACAAAAAAATGTAGAGGTAAAAAGATGGTAAATGTACCTCTGTAGCCCATTTATGATACCTCCCTCAAACTTATCCTACACCATGTCTCAGGGTGTCAAAATTTGAGCAAGATGTATAAACGAGCTTTCTTTATTTTTTTTGTTGTTGTTGTTGGTGGAGGCCCACTTGGACTCGAGGAGCATGCTTGAGTATATTCCTATTAGTGTGTGGTATTGTTCATATTGCATGTTTTCCACCTTGAAGCCAATAGTGGCTATGGCTACCATCCAAGATAGATAGGAGAAGCCGCAATCATTTGATAGGGGCACCTGTTGGGGGCTCCTGTGGTAGAACTACGTCTTCTTGAAGTCTTTGCCTGTCAAATGGTCGTACCCACTACAGTGACTTTGTATCATGTCGATGATATCCTCGGCACATGTGTTTGCCTTTTCTTCTGTTGGTGTCTTTGTTGTTGTCATATTAGTCTTCTTATTTAGTGCAAAGGCTGCGTCGGAGCTGTTGTAGAGTACAACAGTCCTCCTAAGGATGTTGACATGCAGCAAAGTCCAATGATTATCGTGAAGAATAGGTAGGAAGATGTGATCTGGTGGGGACGTCGCTAGGCGTTGTTAAGGCCGCTCCTTCTCTCCTGACCTTTTCTCCTTTAGGATGTCATCTACCAGTAAGAAGTATGTCATGTGGGCATTTGGCATGGTATCACCTAGTATCGCCTGGTAAGCTGACATCGTACTTACATAAAGGTATCCTCCTATTTTCAACATTTCTCGGAGGTCATCTTTTAGCATGCAGATGCCATCTCTCTCGAAGATGACATCTCTCGGCAAATCGTCTTCTTTCAAAGAACTCATAATTATAGATAGTTCTTCTAGGGATAGACTGAAGCAGCTCCATCTGTCAAAATTCTTGAAATAAGGTGTGATTTCTCCTGCCAGTCTGTCTGGTCTATCATCGCCTAGATCTTCTTCTCCAGACTCTCCTTCCTCAGGCTGTTCTCTTGGAGGTTGATTTTTAGGGACTTCTGCTACTGGAGGATGCTTTGGTTCTTCATCTGACGTGTGTTTTGCAGCTTCTCCATAGCTTTCATGCCAACATTCTTTCCATGCCACAACCCTAGCTGGTTCAGTTGGATCAACCCACTTGGTCTTTAATTGTTCCCTCCAAGAGACCTTTTTAGGTAGGGGGATTTTTGTGTGAAGCCTACGGGGTACAGCTTCTGCAGGCATCACCGAATCATTGAAGAACCGATGATCATAGATGACCTCCATAGCGTACACACCCCACAGTCCATGAAGGTCTTCATTGTCTAAATCCTCTAGGGGGATGCCCTTATTGATGGCCTCCATCATTTGTAGTACTATGAAGGCACAATCCTCCAAACCGGCCTCTTCTTGGGGGACTTTATTATTTATTGAGAAGAGCTTCCAGGACCCTTGAAACTTGTTGTATGCATCCTTGATTGCTCGTTGTAGGCATAGCGGTATTTTTAAGGCGTCTCTGGCATCCTTCCTCTTGTAAACCAGAGAGGTGCTGTCCAGTTCAGCTGCACAACAATTGAGCACCACCATTTTACGCTCATTTAGATCAACAACTATCAATGCCCAATGCTTTATATTCCTTATGGGCAGCACCACATGTCTTGTTTCCTTCCTCTAGACTGCCGCCTTCAGTTCGGCTACATCTGCTGCCTTGTAGTCTTCATTGTAGAGGAGGCTGGCTAGATGTGTTGTCCCATTGAAAACTGGTTGCGGCTTGTCTGGGTGCAGGAATTCTTCCAGGAGGGTGGCACAAAGTAGCTTGAATAGTCTTTTGTGTACTCACGCCTTCTTCTTGAATATTCCCCGGAAGAGGTCTCTGGACAGACATCTACCCTTGTGGTTATATAATATGTCTGATCTGGGTAGATCGTCGCTGAGGACATCTGCCAAGATGTGGACGTCTCTGCATGTGATCCATGATACCGTAGTCATGTCCATATCCTTCATCTTGCAAGGCAGAGGGGGAGCTGCCCCTAGTTTTTTTGCTTCAACTGGTGTAATCCGCTCCCTAGCGAGCTCATTTGTAAAAATGGTTGCCATCCCTCCATCCTCAGCATCAGATGTTCCTTACTGTGTCAAGGGTGCCAAAGTTTCCTCTATTGTCGACATTGCCTTGGCCACTTGTTCAGCCACCTTGTGCAACAGTTGTGTGGTGGCCCTAGGTTCGACTACCTCTGAGGAGGCTTTAACATCTATGTTGTCTTTGACATGACTCTCCTTAGACGTTTGTCCTAACTTGACTTCTTCCATAATTTTCAGGGTCGCCTCCATCTTCCCATCATAGAGATAGTCGCTATGATCGTGATGTGGTTGGAATAGGAGGAACTTACTACTGTCCTCAAGTCTGGCCCCCAGATCAGCTAGCATTCTGTCGAGCTCTGCCGCTCCTGCTGCGCTGAGTTCGATGACCACTTCTTCTCGATGTGCAGTAGCAATCTATTCTTCTATCATCATTGTATGCGTAGGCAGTGAGAATTGAGGCTCTGCTAGATTCCCACCGTCTTCTGGTGCTTTGTCTTGACCTTCCTCTGGATTGCAGTTGAGGTCGAGCCCCCTTGACGATGTCACATTTTTCTTTGTTTGTTTGTCTTTGTGGGAGCTCGACCGCTGTGGTGTCTCATTTCTCTTTGGCTCAACTGTAGGTGCCGCCTTTGTGTTGGCACTTACTTCTTTTGGCGTGCCCGCTCCTGTTCTTGCTCCTCCCATGTTGTCATGTTCATTGTCTTCATGGCTAGAGGGGTTGGCTGAGGAGTGCACTGGGCTTGCTGAGCGCTTGGTCTTTCTTTTCTTCTGTCGGTTCTCGAGTTCTTCATGTTCCTTCTCGAGCTTTCAGCGGTCTTCTTCTAGTCGTTGATGCTCTTCTTTGAGGTTAGCCATAGCCGCATCATAGCACCAACACATGTGCTCGTTGTCGGCTCAGATGACATGCCTCTCCTTTTGCAGGTCTTCCATTTCGTCTTTCATTTTCTTTAGCATTCCCATCATCATTCATTGGTTGCTTACAACTTCTTGGAGGAAGTCAACGAGTGCTTTTGTCCTTTCATCAATGACTTGTACATGTGTCGTTAATGCAGATAGAGAAGAAGAAATGGTGGCATTTATTGTATTGGTTTGATGCATGTGTTCCCACATTGCATCAAACCTTGTACCTAAGGCACCTATGAAGGAAGGTGCTTGCTGGAGCTGTTGGTGCAGCTGATGCTCCATGCACGTCGTTGATGAGCTTGGCACCGTAGGTTGTGGATGCAGTGGTGGTGGACCTTGTTCTTTCTCCTTTGGTTTGTCTAGTGGGTTCACCTCTACTCCACTGATTCCCATATCCGGTATGGCCTGAAAGCCTTGTCCTTCTGGCTCTGCCTTCGGTATGCTTTCGAGTTGCGGTTCGGCTACTGCGACCTTCTATTTCTCCACCTCTGGCTCTATAGGAGTTGAATCTTTGTGTGGCTTGAGAGGTGTGGGTTCTGGAATTCCCACTGGTACTTCTGGAGCTGGAGCTATGGGGGTAGGTTGTTCTACGGTTTTCTCCCTCGCTGTTGGTAGAGCAGTTATTTCTACTGTCTTCTTTTTCTCTACTGCCAATTTTTTCCACGGCTCTGTGCTCTTCTTCCTTTCTAATTCAGCCAGGGCACTACTTTCTCTAGTTGTACTTAATGGGTCTATATTCATGCTGGACTACAGTGCCCCAGATCACATCTTCTCGATGTCATTCTGCGTGGGCCGCAGCTCGTGGGCGTCATAGAGCACCATTTCTGGAAGGGGGAGTAGTCTTTTTGACCCTCTTTGTTTGAAGTACAACTTCTCCCCCTTCTATGCCAGGATACCAATACTGATAAGGGACTTTATGTCTATTCTTTATTGTCCCTCCATTTCTTTATATCTCCGGATTTCTCTTTCACCCATGAAGTGTTCAATGATCTTTGTTATCAGGCCACCCGTGAAGTATGAAAATTCCTCTTTGTGTCCCCGCCTACAGCTGCTGATAAATGGTCGATAAGTATCTTCCCGATATTAACTGGCTTCCTATTTATCATCGAACAGATCAGGAACATATCTCCCTTGCTAACTATTCTTGTTTCTAACCTCGCGTGAATCGTGTGGGCGGTGATTTTCTGCATTGTGCAGATAAAGCACGATGTAATTAGTGAGTTCTTTGAACTGTGCTTGTCCTCCCCAGTTAGCTCTTCCCACATTTTATTGCTTTCATAGGTGGTGACTTCTTTCTCGCTTGGGGTGGAGGAGCAGGCATGGGCTTCTTCCTCTGTCTTGGTGAATATTCTATTCAGTCTTGCCTCTGTGACTATGTGAGTCTCGCCCCCAGCCTTACTTGCAGCTGATAGTCTCTACCTTCTGCCCTTCGTGTTTCGCTACTGGTAGCGACCTTATTAAGAGAAAATAGGAACTATGTGGTCAATTTCTTATAGGATTTTACCTCTGATATGCATAAGGCGCGTAGATTTGCACCTTCTCGGAATTTTTCCATCCTGTCGTAGATTCCCATCTTTTTGAAATCTTCTACGTACAGGTAATGGGCAGGACAGAACTCCTTGTT
Source organism: Alisma plantago-aquatica (assembly GCA_963693085.1). Taxonomy (NCBI): domain Eukaryota; kingdom Viridiplantae; phylum Streptophyta; class Magnoliopsida; order Alismatales; family Alismataceae; genus Alisma; species Alisma plantago-aquatica. Next base: position 1,406,732,583 of record OY856412.1, on the reverse strand, counting down.
TTGGTACATCCAGTCGTAGGTATACTGGTGCATGAAATTCTTGGGTACAAACAGGGGTTCTCCAGATTGTGCAGATGTCTCCCCCACGACCTCCTTGGCCTTGCTTGCCCCCTCCTTATTTGGTTTTTCAACATCTACTGGCTTTGCTTTCTTGCTGCCCTTGGTTTCCTTAGGTGCAGATTTTCTTTTCTTTCCTTGTACTTGGCTTTTTGACTCTCCTGGTTGGTACTCGGAGGTCTCAGTATGTCCAGTTTGTTCTATTTCTTATGGGGAGTCCTCCTGTGGAATCCCCCCAATATCCTTTGATATTGTTCCAACCTCAGCTGTATCTCCACACATTTGTGCATTGGTAGAGAAGTATCCCTCTTCAGTGCTGCTATTAGGTCATTTACTATCTTCTCTACCTCTTTCAAGGAAGTAGCCTTCTGGTACAGGGGGGTCACTGTTGCTTGGAGAAGACATTCTACAAGTTTTTCAATGAATTAGTATCTAGTTGATTTTAACAAAAATTACCATTATTGCAATTATTTGGGGAAGGTATTTCTTGCACAGGGTAGGTGTTCAGTAAATTATTAAATGTCATGTTCAAGAGTGTGCATAGAGACCGCGGTCGCGGTTTTATTGGTAACTCATATGACACCACGGTTGTGGTCTTTGAAAGAGACCGCGGTCATGGTGTAATGACAAGGGATCACGGTCATAATTTCTTGAGTAAGGACCACAATCACAGTTTACTGATTAGGAATCACGGTCGCGGTCATGGGCACGATCATGGTCTTCTTTCTTATTATGGTTAGGTCGCGGTTCAGAGGACCGCGATCTAGAGTAGCATTCTTCTACACCGCAACCCACGGAGGAACTGATAGTTGGAGTGAACACCATGGCCGGTGTTAGGGTATACGAGCACACCACAGTCGCGGTTGTAGAGGCGATGACCGCGAGCCGCGATCTTTCTTCTTTCGACTATTCCGATTCCTCTCTCTGTATGATGATCTGTTCTTCATTTTTGCTGACAACAGTTGTTCCATTATTAATGTTTTTAGGGGTTTTATATGTTAATTGCAAACACCACCATAAGGCGGTTAGGGTAAGAGGAAAAACTGGGCAATCCATCGATGGGGCGACTTACGGCCGTCGAGAGATAAAATGGGAAGAATCGGTTCAGGCGACAGATTAAATCAGAGGTGACAAGGCGATTCTCCGATTTAGAAGTGCAAAAAGGGTTTTCCTGTTACCTTTTTGATGGTTGTGATGGAGGAATCGAACATGGTGTGGAATCGGCCTTAATACGGCGGCAGGTCATCGATCACGGTTAGAGCGGAGGTTAGGGTTTATCTTAGACTCGGGAAAGCTAGGAGTGAAAAGAGTCTAAGATGCAAGGGTTTAAGGATATATATATACTAACGTAACTGCGACCAAACAATCAAAAGGCGGGGGTGGAAAACCGCAGTCGCAGTGATCATAAGAAACAACTGCGGTCGCAGTATGCTTATGAAGCACAACCACAGTCGTGGTTCTCTACTGAATTAAAGACGACCTCGGGTCACGGTTGAGGTGCCTGGTAGCGTGTATTTTGGGTTGCGGTCTTGTGTGATGCAAGCGCTATACCACGACCGCGGTCCAGACTGCGATCAGATCAAAACAAAGGTCATTTTCTTAGGTAAATCATGAAATACTCAAAAGAACATGGATATGTACATCACTTAAAAGAGAAGGAAACTAACAAAGAGAAAAAGTAAGAGAAAGCAAAGCTTAAGAAAAAGGATAAAAACTTGGGTTGTCTCCCAAGAAGTGCTTGCTTTAAAGTCTCTTTGCTAGACTACATAAATCTTCACTCCTTAGGTCCTATAGTTGGATGTGACAACTCTTGATTCCTTTCCTCATTTGACTAAGCTGGTTCCTCCAAATTGATCTCAGATCTTCTCACAAAGGCTTCATCTTCGTAAAATCTTTTTACCCTATGGTCATTGACCTTGAAGATTCCAGTCTTCTCTCCTTGAATCTCCATCATTCCTAATGGATAAATCTTTACCACAAATAATGGGCCTGGCCATCTTGTTCTAAGCTTCCCAGGGAAGAGCCTAATGCTAGAATTGAAGAGAAGTACTTTGTCTCCTTCACGAACATCCTTGTTCTTTAGTTGGGCATCATGCCACACCTTAGTACTTTGTTTGTAGATCCTCGCATTCTCGTAGGCATGTAATCTTAGCTCCTCAAGCTCCTGTAGCTGCATAAATCTTTTTGACCTGCCTTTTCCAGGTCCATATTCATAAACTTAATCGCCCAAAGGGCCTTATGTTTGAGCTCCAGAGGTAAATGGCAGGACTTGCCATAGATTAATCTATATGGCATTGTGCCTATGGGTGTTTTAAAAGCTGTCCTATAAGCCCATAGAGCATCGTCAAGCTTCATGGACCAGTCCTTTCGAGTGTGGCTAATAGTTTTTTTCTAGAATCTACTTAATCTGCCTATTAGATACCTCTACTTGTCTAGAGGTTTGAGGGTGATAGGGTGTATCAACTTTCTATTTTTACCCATACTTCTTTAATAGCGCCTCAAACTGCTTCTCTCCAAAATGTGATCCCCCAACACTTATCACAGTGTGAGGCACCCTAAAGCATGGAAAAATGGTTTTCTCAAATAGCTTAATCACAAATTTAGAGTCGCATGTTTGGGTAATTACAACCTCTACCCATTTCGACACGTAGTCAACAACCACTAAAATATATTGATAACCTTTTGATGAGGGGAAAGGACCCATGTAGTCTATCCCCCAAACATCAAAGATTTCTACTTCTACCCAGTCGGCCATAGGCATCTTGCTCCTCTTACTGATATTTCTGGTTAGTTGGCATTCCTTGCAAGCTTTAACAAAAGATGTGGCATCTTTGAACATGGAGGGCCACTAAAATCCCGACTGAAGCACTTTTGCAGCCGTTCTTTCCCCACTATGATACCCTCCATATGGTGAAGAGTGGCATTCTCTTAAAATCAGTGGGACTTCCTCCTCTAGTATACATCTTCTATACAAACTGTCAGAACGTCTCTTAAATAGCAGCGGGTCATCCCAATAATAGTTTTTGACATCGGAGAAAAGCTTATTTTTCCGGTTGTAGGTTATATCTGGCGGCAGTTGGCCATAAGCTAGATAGTTACAGATATCTTCAAACCACGATAGACTTGGCTCGTCAAACTGAACCATTAACAGAGCTTCATCAGCATAGTTGTCATTTATGGGCAACTGATTTTCCTCTTTGCAAACTATTCTGGACAGGTGATCTGTGACCACATTTTCTTTTCCTTTCTTATAGATTATATCATGGTCAAACTCTTGCAGTAGTAGGGCCCACCTCAGCAGTCTTGTCTTTGTGTCCTTCTTTTGCATCAGATAGCGTATGGCCCCATGGTCAGTCTAGACCTTTACCTTGGCCCCTATAAGATATGATTTGAATTTTTCGAATGCGAAGACAATCACTAACATCTCCTTCTCAGTAGTAGTGTAGTTCACTTGGGCTTCATCCAGTGTACGACTGGCATAACATATTACATGGTGCTTCCGTTCATTCTTTTTCCCTAGGACTGCACCTATGTCATAGTCACTTGCGTCACACATTATTTCAAAAGGTAGCTCCCAATCTGGAGCTTGCAAGATCAGTGCACATGTTAAGGCCTCTTTTAGGGTCTCGCAAGCTTTTAAACACTTATCATTGAACTCGAACACTGCATCCTTAATCAACAAATTTGAATGGGGCTTCGATATCTTCGAGAAGTCCTTAATGAACCTCCTGTAATATCCAGCATGACCCAGAAAACTCCTTACTCCTATCACTGACATTGGTGGCAGGAGTTTGGAAATGGTCTCGATCTTGCTGAGATCCACCTCAATACCTTTCTTGGAGATCTTGTTCCCTAGGACGATTCCACTTCGAACCAAAAAGTGGCATTTTTTCCAGTTCAGGACCAAATGTTTCTGTTTGCATCTTTGCAGATCCAGGGACAAATTTCTTAGGCAAGCATCAAAATCTTTTCCATAAATAGAGAAGTCATCCATAAACACTTCAACTATATCTTCTAAGAAGTCAGAAAACATGGAGATCATGCAATGCTGGAAGGTTGCAGGAGCATTACATAAGCCAAAGGGCATTCTTCTAAAGGCGTACATTCCATAGATGCATGTAAGCATCATTTTCTCCTGATCGTCTGGGTGTATCGAGACTTGGTTGAATCCAGAATATCAATCCAAGAAGCAGAAGTAATCATGGTGGGCAAGCCTTTCAAGAACTTGATCAATAAATGGTAAGGGAAAATGGTCTTTCTTCATGGCCGAATTTAGCTTTCTATAATCAATACACATTCTCCATCCTATGACCATTCTGGTGGCAAATTTGTCACCATTATCTCCCTTCACCACAGTCATTCCACCTTTTTTGGGTACTACATGAATGAGACTTACCCAGTTTCTATTGCTTATTGGGTAGATGATTCCCGCATCACGTAGTTTTAATATCTCCTTCTTGACAACTTCCTTCAACATTTGGTTTAATTTCCTTTGGGGTTGTACTAAAGGTCTCTCCAATTCTTCTAGGTTAATTCTGTGCATGCACAGGGCTGGGTTTAGTCCCTTGATGTCCTCTATGGAATATCCAATAGCTCTTCGGTGCTCCTTCAATTCTTCCAGTAGTCTTTCCTATTGTTCTTTGGTGAGGTTAGCGTTGATGATGATTGGGTTCCTCCCTTCATCATCTAGGAACTCATACTTCATCCCTTTCGATAATGGCTTTAGTTCTGGATTTGGCTTCAGAGTTTCTGGCTCTTCGATTGATGGTCCCAAAGAAGAGTACATCATTGTTTCTATTACCTCATCATCACTAAGGCTCTCTTCACCTTGGTTAAGGTAGTCTAGAATTTTGACCACTTCAGGGTCTTCTGTCAATGGATTTGGGTTATTCAGGGCTCTCATGTGCGGGTCCACAATGGCCTTCTCTTCTTGATTTTCTTCACAATACTAGTTGTAGCTATCCATGAAGTAGACGGACTCAGAAAGGGATGGCCCTTTCATAGAATCCTTTACCTTAAAGTCGATGTGGTCACTTCTGACCCGAAGGGTTATCACGCCTATTGAAACATCTATCAGGGCTCTTCCAGTGGCTAGAAAAGGTCATCCAAAGATTATCAGACACTTAGGGTCCTCTACAGTGTCTATTACGACAATATCATAGGGTATGAAGAACAGTCACACATGGATTGGAACATCTTCCACTATACCCATTGGTCTCTTGAAAGTATGATCGGCTAGCTCAATTCTCATACTTGTCTTGACTATGTTAGTCAATCCAAGTCTCTGTGAAAGGCTTAGGGGCATCAGACTTATGCTGGCTCCCAAGTCTGCCAGCCCCTTTCTTTCAACATTGTCTCCCACACAAAAGGGGATGTTAAAGGCTCATGGGTCTTTCTTCTTTGTAGGTAGTTCATCTTGAACAAACACACTGGATATGTTTGCTAGGTGTACCATTTTGACTTGACTTCCTCTCCTTCTCCTTGTGATAAGGTCCTTGAAAAACTTAGCATATGTTGGCATCTTCTCTAGAGCATCCAGAAATAGGACATCTATATGGAGTTTCTTCACGGCCTCCATGAACTTTTCATATCTCTTCTTCAGGTGGGCCTTGGTGAGCTTGTATGGAAATGGAATTCTCGGTGCATATGGGCTTTTCTTCATAAAGATTTCTTCTACAAGATCAGGATCCCTAGCTTTTCCACTTTTCTCGCATCTTCCTTCAGTAGGCCCCTCCTTGTCAACAAACTTGTCAGAAGAAACTTCCTTCTCCTGTTGTGGTTCTTCATCTTTTTCTTCTTCTTTGTTGTTTCCTATTCCAAAATTGATCAAAGTTCTCCCTGATCGGAGGACTGCCATTTTTGTAGTCTCAGTGTTATATGGGATCTTTCCTGAGGGGTTCTTTACTAGCTCAGCCAACTGTGCGATCTGTTGGTCTATCTGGTGTTGATGTGTTTGAATATCTGCCATTTGGACTTGCATCGTAGTTAGGATGCCCGAGTTGGCTAGGGCACTTTGTGCTAGCTGATCATTCACCGTAGCCTGTCTCTTAGCAAAATCAAATAGTTGAGTCACCAAGTCAGATTGGCTGTTATCTTTCTCTTGACCCTGTCCTTGACCTTGGCCTTGACTCGACCCTTGATTTGGTCCTTGATTTGGTCCTACTCCTTGACGAGTTTGATTTCTTCCTTGTGTTGAGTAGTTATTCTTGTTTGTCTGGTAATTAGTTGTTTGAGTATACGGTGCTTGTCCGCTCCTCTTTTCAAATCCTGGTAGTAGCTTTTGTGAATTTCCTAGTTGGTGTGAATTCTCGGCCGCATCCTCATTCCCATAGCTAAAACCAGGGTAATCCAGCCTCTTGAAGTTTGCATAGGAAACATTCTGCGTCAACTCCTTTTCACTTTAACTATCCTCACTTTCTTCAGGTCTAGTGTAAATGCAGTTATCGACTCCGTGTCCTCCTTCACCATAGGTGACACACTTCAACACCTTCTCAGTGTGTTTCTTTCCTTTTCCTCCAGTGTCCTTCAGTTGTTTAACATCAGTCACTATCTTTTGGATTTAGGAGATTATAGTTTCTAAGGCTTTGGCCTCCATGGACGGTCCTTCAAAACCAATCTTCTTTGACGTGCCTCTATCATTCCTTTCATAGTCAACTCTTGCTTGGAGCGCAACCATGTTCTCTATAATCTTCATAATTCTATTTGGCTTTTTCCCCAAGAAGTCACTGCCTTCAGCAGCATTTAGAGAAATCCTCTTCGTGTGGGTCATCCCATTATAGAAGGTGGTTACAAGGAACCCCTTATGATAGTTGTGGTGTGGGCAGTCTCTTAGGTATTCTTGATAATGTTCCCATGCCTCGTATAGGTTCTCCCTTGGATTTTGTGCAAAAGAGGTGATCTTCAACATGTTACAGATGGTCCTCTCAGTAGGATAAAACTTGGTGACAAAGGCATCCACAAGGGGTCTCCACCCATCTATAAACTAGTGGGGGAGATTTAGATACCAAGAGAGAGCCTTGTCTTCCAAAGAGAAATTAAAACCCTTGCAGTAGATCACTTCTTATGGGACACCCCTCATCTTAATAGTATCACATATGCTCTTGAAAGCATCAAGATGGTGGTATGGGTTATCTCTTGGATTTCCGTAGAAAGGTTTGTTCTGAATCATAGATATGACGGCTGGTTTTAGCTCAAAATTTGCTGCATTGAAGTTTGGTACAATGATTAGACATCTTGAATCGTTGGCCCTTGTCACTGCCAACTCATGAAGGGTATTCCCTTCCTCATCGTCCCCGCTATCGCTATTCATGCGGTTGCACTCATGGTTGTTATGGTTTCTTATGTGCCTGCGGAGATGATGACGTTCCTCATAGTGATGGTCTTCCTCATGACGATCATCTTCATGTCGCTCTTCTCGCTCTTCTTCTCATTCTTCATACTGACGACCGTCGTCATAACGGCCATCTCTATCTTCATCTGTTCTTGGTGGAGGTGGGTTGTGTACGTTCCTCATGTTCTGCTCGTCTCCTGAGAGGGTAACATCCACGCGAGGCAGAATGGCAAAAAGGAATAAAGTCAAATGAGTTGCTTCTGCTTGGGTGCCTGAATAGACCGTCCAGTCAAGCTAGAAAACTGAATTGGTCCAAATGAACTATTCTACACAAACTCAGTTTAACAAACTTAAAGTAATTGTGCTGTCAAGCTTATTGCTAAGCTTGAGGCACGAGAGTATAGTAATCGGACTCAGGTTCTTAACAGTGCCATTTTTTCCTTATCCCCGATAACGACACCAAAATGTTGACCGGCCTAAATCGCACGTCCAAAAGGAGTGGATTCAGAGTAGTCAAACTTTTAAAGCGATAACCCGACTCTCAGGCCCCCGTAACAATAAATGGGGTCCGATGTAGCGATCGCGGTCGAACACAGGGACAAGGTTGGCAGTGTTAAGCATGCAGAATCTAGCTCTCGTATATTCCAGCCGAAGAGGGAATGTAAAAGGTGTTCCCTAAGGAACGGTGGCATGCAAACTAAAGTAGTTCAAAAGAAACAAGAAGAACAAGAACAAAGGAAACAAAAAAAATAATATGAAACAAGTATATGGAAGGAAACTCGGGTTGGGGTTCACCTACTAAAGCATCTCACCAACATGCAACATCATCTCTCTCTCTCTCGCATACTCTTACCAAGATTACAAGCAACCATCAAAAGCGTCCATTCCACTCTCTTTCAAGATGAGGAAGGATCTTAGTCTAAATGTAGCCTCTCTCTCAAGATGACCACACGTAAACTTCGCAACATAACATACAGTTTTAAAGCCTTAGCATTCCAACACTCTTGTGCATTCATACTACTCCATGACATGTGATAAAAGTAATATTACTCTATCAAGATATCAACAATCAAACATCACAAGATGGTAGCTAATCATACAAGTGAAGCATTATAACAGGTGCATGGAGATAATCTTGATAAGAGTACGTATATTCAACAGAAAGAGACAATATACATGTTCGTAGGGCCTTAGTGGCTACTCCCAACCCAAGTTAAGGTGTTTAGCTGCTCATACTTACAGACAACATAACGACATTATAGAAAGATAGATCCATGAGATGCTCATGAAGAGAGAAGGGAAGTACAGTAGGATGGAATGATAGATCTAGAAAAGAAGAGATGTGATACGACACAATACTTCTTCAGATCTAGATCTATCACGTAGATGGCATGGGCAGTCTTCTTCTCTCGAAGTAGGGGTCTTCAATATTCTCTCTCCTTAGCTTCTGCCTTTGGAGATCCAAGACTGATGGATGGATGGTCTGGGATGAATCTGGAATGCAACAACAATTCTTGGTCCTCGGGATCCAATCTATGATCTGATAATTTGACAAGATATGTGGATGTGCTATTTATAGGCACATTCCACCAACTTAAGCCTGGACCGCAATCGCGGTCTTGGTTGAGTGAGGGTGAGACCGCGTTCGTTGTTTGTGCTTTATTCATCCTTCACCACAGCTGAGCTTGGTCACGGCCTGGTGATAACCGCAATTGAGGTTTGCTTGTGGGTTGTATTTAGGCGGTCGAGGTCTTTCCGCTTGGTCGCAGTTTCTAAGAGTTAGTCAGTGACAACAGTTTCCAAGCTGACCGTGGTCCTTCTTGATCACAGTCTATCTTGATCAAGGTCTGTCTCCACACCACGACCACTGGTCTATCTTTGAGGTGCATGTTCTAATCGCGACCATCCATGAGGTCACGGTTGAGCGATGACCGCGGTCTATAAACTGGCCGCGATCCTTCCTTGATGCCTGATGACCACGATCTCTAGAGAGCTCTGGAACCACGATCGCGGTTGAGGTATAAGTGGGCCACGGTCGCAGTCTTAATCCATGATCTGGATTGTGAATATACCTGAAACCATATAAGTGAGGCTTTAGTAAAAAAGATAGAAAAGTTATGTGAAAAGCTAATAAAAGATATACTAAAAGTGGTGCAAAATATATACAGAAAGTACGTAAAATAGAGTGTTATCAAAGAGTTCCAAGCAAGAGACAATTGTCAATTCTACAATAGAGGTCGAGTATATTGTTGCATCAAGTGAAACAAAGGAGGCTGTATGGATCAAGAAGTTCATTATATAACTTGGGGTCATTCCAAGTATCAACAACACAATCGAGCTAGATTATGACAACAATGGAGCAATTGCACACGCTAAGGAACCTAGATTGCATCAGCACTCAAAGCATATATAAAGGCAGTATCATATCATACGAGAGATCGCACAATAAGGAAATGTAAAGATTTGCAAAGTACCAACCGAGAACAATGTTGCAGACCCCTTGAAAAAGGTACTTTCATAGCAGAAGCATGACAATCATGTTAGATCACTTGGAATATGATTCATGGGTGAGTGTCTCTAAGTGGAAGTGAGAGTCTGTTGGTATGTATGCCCATAGAGCCAATCATGTGATGATTGTAATGGCATAACTTGTAAAAATGATTTGATTATTAATAAAAGGCAAGCTTCCAATTTATTCTATTTAATTCAATTATGAGATAATGTTGTAATATTATCAATATCTAGAGAATAATATTACTTAATGACGTATGTCTTCAAGTATTAGCCTTGTTGAAATGAGATCATACAGATGTTAAGAGTACATATACATATTCTCATTATGTCCCTGATTGATTGTTATTATGGAAGGTTGATAGACAATAGTGACACATAAGATCAGAGTGTGAGTTGGTTGATGATGTGGTCTCATTTGTCATGATATGGAAATATCAAACCAACCACATAGATACATGTTAGAGAACAGTGTATCAGACAGACCCACCATGAGACTGATATATGGAAGCCATCTTTATGGACGTCATAGTCAGCTCTCACAGTGATGGTGGTGGTTGTGGTTCTTAGACCTGAAATCATTACACTCATCACATGCCGTTGGGTACACTTTGATATCATCAAACCCAGTCCTGAAACATAGGTTATTATAAAGGTGATGATTGGGTGACTTTGACACATGGGGATGAATATGAATGACAAAAATGGGATTTTCCCTCCTATAGGAGTTTGTTGTTCTAGTCCTCTTGATTAGAGAGACTGAGAAATGCATGGACATGCACATGTGAGTTAATATGTGATATTGAGCTTACATATATCTCAGACAGTCTGCTCTTGGTCCAAGAAACAAGATTGATTGATGAAGAGGGTGACTGCTCCATGCCTCGAGTTCAATATGGACATTAGTGATAAAGGAACTATACACATGTTGCAACACCATACACAAATTGTAGATTGAAGTTGTTCTCCAACTTTCCATTTACTTGGATAGCATTGATGTGCGATTAGGCACCACTCATTGCTTGTGATGTCATAAGTTGTTATGGACATTCACTGCCAATGTAATATGGGACCTATAGGGTCACACACATAGGTCTTGATCTAGAAGAGGAATTTGATCTTGAATGACATATGAATTAATTGCTAAAACATTTAGATAATTGATTTACACAACAAGTAGCCTGACTGCACTGCCAAACACCCATCTCATGGCATGAGACAGTCGTATGGAGTTCCAAACGACTGTCTCAAAGGTTGAGATGGGCATTTAGAGTGTCAGACTGATTCGAGTTGATATTGGCTTTGGATTGAATCGATCGGCCTGACTCGGGTCACTAGACAACCGTCTAGGTGACCAAGACGACTATCTCGCATGGGAGATTGACACGTGTTTACCTTGCGTTATACACAAGTGAAAGTATCGAAGTAATATAGGCCCTTTTGAGGCTTGAGTCGAACACAAGGAAATGTTCTTCAAAAGACTACTACTAACTATGGTCAAATCAGATAGGCCGGTGTAATTGAATGGGTTTGATTGAACAGAAGCAAAAGTAGAGTGAAACTACTTAACACTTAGAGTACTTAGATTTAGGGAATTCCTTAGGATTGTGGCTTCACCACAGATAACATTGTAATTTGTTCCATACACCGATATATATTACCCCTATCCCTGGATAAAGAGTTTGTAGTCAGAACGTCCACTTATGCCCTAGGAGCATCAATAGGAGGTATTTTAGGAACTAGTTTGTCAAGCACATAGAGAGTGCACTCTTTATTGAGAACCCTTTTCAAAGTCCAAAACCAATCATGGAAATTCTCTCATCAATTTTCTCCTTCTTCATAACCAATCACAAATGAAAGTTGTTTGTTATCGATTCTACAAGAGAAAATTTGCATTTGTCAAAATTTTTATTTGATTCGATTTGATTTGAAAATTACCCACTCCCGCAATGTAGTTTACTACCTATTCTAATTCCAATCCCATTCCCATATCAATTGGTTGATTAGTTAGGTGCTTTATGATTGAACTCTGGGTTTCTCCTCCCCTTTATTCTCTGCCTTTCCCAAGGGGTGCAATAAATTGGTAAATTTATGCTCTTCAACCCTTAACCTCTCTCCCTAAATGATTAAGAGTCTAATAATCTATCTATGTTGATTAGGCATAAATATAACTATACATATTCATAGATTTATATCTAGAAAAAGGGATGAAGATGATATTAATGCATGGAAATAAGTTATAATGCATATCCAGGCTACTCCCGGGTCCTAAGGAATCAAGGGGTTTAGCCTAGCATGGTCTTCATTGACGAATACATGGTGGTGAAAGAGAAAAACGTGGGAAACATTAGAGAAACTAAGTAACCCAAGGTGAATAGATGATCCGGATGATCCCCTACGTCGTGCGTGCAATCGCCTGCCTTTCGACTACCAATTTGCCTTCCGAAGGTGCTCGAATCGTCTCAGATGAAGCCTTCAGTTCCTTTCTATTCTTCTCTCCCTCTCTGGTGTCATGCAATGGAATATGGCTGCCCCCTCTGCTCTGGCCGAACTCCCCTTAGGTCATAAGAGTCACTTACGATACGAAATAATGTCCACCGTTGGATTAGATTGCCATCTTCATATTTTCCAAATCGAGTAGACTCAGTAGTACCGACTTGGTATTCGGTAGTACCGAGATCCTAGGGTATCTATGACTCTTGACAATGTCAGTACTATCGACTTGCTCGATAGCACTGAGTCTTCAGGTCGCCCGAGCATTGTCTTACTAACACCATCTCGGTAGTACCGAGTTTGTGAACTCAGTAGTACCGAATTTTCATGACTCATCCTTGTTCTTCACTGACATGATTTCGGTACTACTGATTTTGAGTGTTGATAGTATTGATCCTGTGCAAGTCTTTTCTGGGCAAGTACTGACGTGAAGTCGGTACCACTGACTTTGTGTCGGTAGCATCGACTCTGTGAATTTCCATTGTACCTAAAAATGCACAAGAACGTGGATCAATGCTTGAGATAAATATTAAACCATCTCAAATAGTAAAAATTAGATAATTTGATGCATTTAAATATCACATGCCATTAATAACATTTTATGCATTATTAATTAGATAAATGACAAAACAACACTTGAAATCAAGGAAAATATGCCTGTGAAAATGACTAAAAACCCATGCATCAAACTCCCCTGAGCTTAAATGTTGCTCGTCCTTGAGTAACACTACTCTTGGATCTGTTGGATGTAAGTCAGCAAAAGGATACAACACATGAACTCTTTTGTTAATCATGTCCACCAGACATTCCCTGAATCAGACTCTAATTACCACTGAACCAATAACTGCTCTATAGCGACCAAAAAAATTCATAGAAATGTCTACCTTTTTATCAATGAGCACTATCAAGAAAGCAGTTAATATCATAATCATTCAGGCATTTTCTTGGTGCACAATGTGATTCCCTACTCGAAATTTCTCTCTCCTAACTACCAACTACTTGGAAGCAAATCTCCTTATAATAATGGATGAGGAGATAAATCATTTGAGTGGTCTACCAATGAGAGAAATTAATGATATGACATGGATGAAAATTGAAGAATCACAAGTACATCCAACTTATTTATGCAAAAAGAATGATGACCTACATGAGTGAAAAGAAAGTTATGCATGAGACCTAATTCCTACTGACTTTTTCTCTCTTTTTCTTCTTTTTGACACATGATGCATGTATGAAGCTATCTCATAACAGAAAACGAAACTGTCAAAAACAAATAAATGAGTCGTGTGAATTAGTTCATCCCTTGAAGAATCAGGGACAAACGTTCTCCTTACAAAATCGTGTGATTGAATTTTTCGAGCCCATAATTTTTCTTGTCTTTGGCATGATTGAATTATGCTCGGGCATTCACTTCATATTTTTTTCCCTTTTTTTGATGTGGTGGTATGCCCCTGCTTCAATCTTCACCATTAGAGACTACAATCCACATGAAAAAAAAGGAATGAATGTGATGAAATGTATGCAATCTACATGCAATTTCAGTGCAACTAAGATGGTATGTGATGGAGTTTTGCAATGCCACTAAAAATCCTAGAGATGATGAATCTCTAGGTTTAGCCTTGCTTGTACTATGGTAAGATCTCCACCCACGTCTGCTGAAACACGCGGAAGTCTTATCGTAGTATAGTTTAAGGGTCGGATCCACGGGACAACGGTCTTGCTTAGAGTTTAACAAGATGGAAAACGTTTTAGTCATACTTAACTACTTAACAATTGATATTTAGATCGAAAGTTTGATTTGGTTGTTTAAGCTAGGTGCGAGGAAAGTAAAAGCAAGGAAGTGGAAATTAAGGTTGTAAACAATGATTAAAAACCACTAGGATGTTATCAGGTTTCACGCCACTATACATGGATCAAAACATGCAACATAATAAAACAACCTGCAAAGAGAGTCTAATCAGTTAGTATCTTGTAGACTTAGTTTCCTTTCAGATAACTAACTACGAGAAGTGTGGAGTATTGCAACGCCAGCCATCCCATAATGAATGGTCACTTGCTTTGCATTACTCCTTCATAAAGTGTGTTCCTCGACCTTACCAAGGTTGCACTTTCATACGTCAACTGATTCCATTTCATAGTGTGAAAGTGCAACGATGGGAGTGAGTTTACTCCACTCATGAAAGCACTCCTAGATACCGAGACAGACAAATGGTGACTACATACATCCAAAACCAACATTCAATCGATATTCAGATCTAAGAGTACAAACATAGACAATTCATACCGATAGACAATAGGTAACACAAGTTGATGATCAAGCAACAAGCATTCATTAAACGATTGATGTTGAACCGAAAAGAAGAGTATCTCTATTGCAAACGGTTGAATTACATTGCATGGAATGAAAACATGGGTAGCGGGGCTACTCCCCGCACCCTAGTGAACGGGACTACTCGCTCATATAAAAAACAAAGAAGGAGGTAAGAAGAGAGAGAAGGAACGTCATCTCCACGGAGGAGGGAAGGTTGAACCCTTGGTGAAGAGAGCAATGATCTTTGCACTTCGTGGCTGCTTTGATGATAGATCTTCTCTTCCCACCTTCTTTGTTGTTGAGAGAGAAGGTAGCTTGATGATGGAATGTGGATCTCAAACAGGCAGCCTTGGGGCGATGGATGAAGTATGGAAATGCTCTGGAACTGGAGAGGCAGCCTTTGGGCGTCTGAGAGTCCCCCCTAATGAGGACCCCTTTGGGTCATATTTATAGGTTTAAGTGGAGCCCAAACGGTCTTGGACCCGTTTGGGTGCTGAATTTGTTTGGGAGCTGAACTCGTTTGGGCGCTGAACCCGTTTGGTTGCTGAACCCGTTTGGTTGCTGAACCCGTTTGGGCATTGAACCCGTTTGGGTGTTGAACCCGTTTGGTTGCTGAACCCATTTGGGCGCTGAACCCGTTTGGGTGCTGAACCCGTTTGGTTGCTGAACCCGTTTGGGCGCTGAACGCATTTGGGCGCTGAACCCATTTGGTTGCTGAACCCGTTTGGGCGCTGAACCCGTTTGGGTTTAAGCGGTCTTGGGGTCGTTTGGGCTTGAACGGTCTTGGGACCGTTTGGGCTTGAACGGTCTTGTAATTTTTTTTTTGTATTTTTCTGTAAGGATAAAGAAGAGAAAAGTTAATCTATTGATGTGTCAGCAATAAGGTAAAGAGTTAATGATTCTATCTAATTTATCCAAGAAAGAGTATGGAAAACAAGGGAAAACCAATAAAATAACATCACAAAGTGAGAGGTTATCACCCCCCCCCCCCTAACTTGGAGTCTAGCTTGTCCTCAAGTTAGATAGAGCTAAGGCATGCAGTGGCGAGGCGATTTTATTTAGTTAGGGTTTCCATACTCTTGTTTCAATTCTCAACCTGAGTTCTCCTCAAATCATATCAGATCTTATTGCTTGCCTTGACTCTTTCAGGTTTTTGAGAGATGCATGGGTCTCAAGTTCCTTCTGTATCTCGTAGTTTGCATTGGGACCACTTTTATTTTGTGCATGTTGTTGACTCTAATCAGCTTTATACCTCTCTGAAGAACCTATCGGTAACTAGAGTGGGTATGAGGGTTGGCTAAAGGCTTAAAGTTTAACTGTCCCTTTTTGTGGGAGAGGGCTTATCTATGCTTGTAGAGACTCACTACCGGGCACGACACATCTGCCTTCATGAGGGCAGCTGAATGTACCGGCCGGGTGAGCTCTTTATCAGCCTTTTCTTATATTTGGAGACCTTAGGATCCCACTACCGGGCACGACACATCTGCCTTCATGAGGGCAGCTGAATGTACCGGCCGGGTGAGACCTTTATTGTCTCTTCTTATAAGTCCTTGTGCATGGCACAACTCTCATGTTTTTATTCAACACTCTAGCTTTTATTCAAAAAACTCACAGGCTTGGGATTTGGGGATTATTTTGGAATTTATTTTGGGCGGCCAAGCCTCTTTTATTTGAAGAGAGAAAAGCTGTTCTTAGAGTTTTTCAACATGCACTTATTGTGTGGTCCGCTTGCAAGACTTCTTAATTCGGAAGTTGCCTGATACCCCTCTCGTCCTTGAGAGCTCGGCTTATTTCTACCTTGATATTGACCTGTGGAGAGTCAGATATAGAAGTGAAACAAAAGCATAAAAACCAAAAGTGAAGGTGATTTATTAATTCGCCATTACATGCCTATATGCTAATCTTATTATTGCTTTTTGAAGACAAAATGGATTCTAAGTTAGCTGAGGATGTCCTTTCAAAAAGGAGTGTTATTTATTATGCACAAGATTTATTTTAACTGGGATAGTACTAAAAAGAAAGGCTAAATGTAAAGAAAAAAGGAAGAGAAAAGCGAGTTTTGTTCAGGGGAAAAAAAGTATGAAAGAAAGAGAGAGTAGAGGGAAAATTGTACCTCGCCCTTGTCAAATGTACTCCCCCCTAACTTATCCTTCACTCTATCCTCAGAGTGTCAGAGTGATAGGTTGAGAAGTGTATTGACAAGGGCATTTAGGCTTTTGTGAGTCCTTTATTTGCCCCATGAGTTCTGAGTAGATTGACTGCGAACTTTCCACGGAGAGCGTGGTAATCCACGGCTGTCATATCCTCTACTGGTTTGTGAAGGGCCACGATGGTGTACATCCAGAAGAGGGCGTGGAATCCGCAGTCATTGGATTCGCGAATTTGCTGGGGGCACTTGTGGCTGAAGGCTGGGGGTTTGAAGTGTTCTTTACCATAAGCCCGTGTGTGCTGGCTTAAGAGATCGTGTAGTTTGTCAGCACACTCCTTTGCTACTTCCTCCGTTGGCGTCCTTGGTGTCGTAGTATACTCTTTCTGGTCTGGATCATACTGACTGTCAGAACTGTTATAAATTGTTGTTGTTCTGTCGTGCAGGTTGGTTGCCAGTAGCATCCAGTGCTCTTGATGAAGGAAAGGAAGCATGCTGAATTTTGGAGTTGTGTGTTGGAGGTAAGATATGAGTGCCGCCGGCGTTCCGAAATTCTTCAGACCTAAGAGATCGTCCTTCATGTAAGCAGACGCCATGTAGACCATGTGATGATTCCGGCCGAGTAAGTATTGATAAGCGGTCATCACACTTACGGACATAGAACCTTTGATTTGTACGGTCTCTCGGAGGTTATCTGCCATAACCAAAATGTCTCCATCTAGAAAGACAAGATCCTCTTTTTCGGCATGTAGTCATGACATGATAAGCCGAAGCTCATTGTCGGAGAGAGTCTTGCAAGCCTCAAGATCAAAATTTGGAAAAGTTGGTTCAATGGCAGATAGGGGAACCATTTGTGATGGAGATCTCTTGATGGGTGCCCCAGTTAACAACTCTATGTCACCCTTGTCTGGAGCCAGGTCAAAGCTGTAAGGGTCCCATTGACTGGTCTCGGGGACCGTGGCTGGTTGTTTTTCTTTCTCCAACTCCGCCAAAGTTTGTCTATAAGGTTTCTTCTGCGGACGTTGGATTGCTGAAAAAAGGTAGCGAGGGATGTCATCTGGTGCTATTGTAGGATCGTTAAAGAACCGTCTATCGCAGATGAGTTCCATGGCATAACGCCCTCGCAGAGAGTGAAAATCTTTGTTGATGAGGTCTGTGAAAGGGACTTGTTGATTTAGCGCTAGTATGTGTCGAATGACGTAAAAAGCGCTGTCCCCGGAGCCTTCAGCAGCTTGGACCTGTGGGTTGATTATCCGGAACCAGGGTTGGCTCCAACCCTGGCGGAGAGACGGGCATGCGGCCCAGATAAGTTTAAGAAGCCGGAAAGGGATGCATCTTGTCTCCCCAGCTTCAATTCCAATGAAGTTAATTATACCGGCTCTTAGATCACTGGCGCAGAAATTGTACACCTTGGCGTCGCGGGCGACAGTGTCCACAATCATAAGCAACCAGTGACTAGAAACTTGGAAAGGGACGATTATATATCTAACTTTTCGTGCGATCCCCCTGTGCAACCTCTTAATGGATTTGTGATGTAGTTCTTTGTACAGTAAGCACAAACATAGAGCGGGTGAGGCATTGAGAACTGGTTGCTGTCGCTTGGAGCTCCTGTAGATCTCGATAGAGTTGGCAAGGAGAGTACGGAAGATCACCATCTTCACTGTTGACTGGAATCGAAGGATGGAATGGAAATCTTCACGTGTCAAGTTGCACTTAGTCTTCGTGTTCTGGTATATGACATCCCCCCCTTCTTTGGCATCATCTACTATAGTGTTGAGGATGAAGATATCCTGTGCGTCTAGGGTAGAGATGGTCGCCATGTCTAAATCGTGCATTTTGTGAGGTAGAGGTGGCGGGGGAGGTAACATTTGTGGGTTGGGGGCAGAAAGCTGCTCATGATCGTTCGTGTAATGTTGCAGATCCTCATCGTTGTCAGAATCGGAAGGGGTATCTAGCTCTTCGTCAGTGTCTAGACATACTCGTTCTGGTTCTTCATGATCTGGGGGAAAGGGCATCGAGGGTTCAGGGGTAGAGAGATGTTGAGATGCTGAGACAGGTAGGCTGGTGCTGGCTCCCAGAATGCATTGTTCGAACTCGACAAAAGCTACTTCTTTCACAGCCTCCCCCAAAGATCCCAAGGCGGAATAGTTTAGGAACTGGTCCCCATAAGATATTGTAATGTGCTCATTGTGAGTAGGGGATTTAGGATTTGTATCACCGTCATGGTGATCCTACTATTGTTTTGGTTCTATTCCTTGGCTTGGACCCTACCCAGCATCATCTGGTTTATCAGAATCATCATTTGAGGAGGTACTATTGTTGGAGTCAGCCGAAGAATCAGAATCTTCATCTTCATCATCTTCATCTACCGCTGATTTATTAGTTGTTTTCTTTTGTGCTTTCTTCTTGCACTGACGATGGATGGATTGAAGCTTGTCGTAAGCCACTTGTACGTGCTCGTGTGTTTCGAGTAGTGCGTCGTGGGTTTCTTTTAAATCAGAATAACGTGCTTCAGCCGAAAGGAGTCGTGCGGTGAGGTCAGTTACTTGGGCTCTTAGTTGATTAAGCTCATTGTTTGATGACTCCTCTTGGCGATTGTGTAGCTGTGTGAGGTTGATGCTGATATCGTCCAAGCGCGTGCTGAAAGCTTCTTGTTGCTGCTTGAGCTTGCGGAGGGTCTCAGGCAGAGGTTGAGTCTGCATTGAGATCCTCTCGACTTGCTGTGCCATCGCCTTGTGCTGGCTTTGGACTCCAAGGACCAGCTCGGGCAAGGTTTTGTAGTGGCTGTCGACGTGATCAACTTGTTTAGCCACTAAATCTTGTCGTTGCTGGAATTCTTGGAGGATGCTTGGCATGGCGCGGTTTTGCTCATCGATCTTGGCGACCTGCTTTGTTAAACCCTGCACACATGAAAAAATAGAATTTAATATGTTAGAAGGGTCGGTGAGGAGGTTTTAGATGGTGTCAAATTGCCGAACGAATTCCTCACCGACGTTAGTGAAAGGGACCCCAGTAAGAGAAGGGTGGGGCGGCTGGGGTTGGGGTGGAATGGTGGTGGTAGTGTCGTGTGGAAAGGACACTATTGATGGTCCCGCGAACTGCGTAGTGACTGTGGAAGGAGTCACTAGCGGTGTCGGGGCGGCGGCGGATGGCATACCCGGAGAGAAAAGTGAGTCCGGTAATGTCGATGGAAAGTCTGTTGAGGTGAAAGAAGTGAATTCTGGCATTGTAACGGAAAATGGGATGCCCGAAGGGAAGAAGGGTGATGTGGAAAAAGGTGGGAGAGTGGTTGATTGTGGAAAAATGGAGGATGGTGGGGTGGTGGTTGGTGTGGTGGAAGATGGTGGGGGTGGTGGTTGTTGGGATGGTGGATGGTGGAGTGGTGGTATCGAGATCCACATTTAGACTCATGATGAAAGAGTCTAGTGATGATGTTGTAATTTGTTCCTCTGGGAGGGTGGTTTCTGTTTCAGGGTGGGGTTTGGATGTTGGTGTCCCCGACAGCTCTTGTTCCTTCAAAAGCCTTCTAGAAGGTCATTTTGCAGGAATTTTTGTTGGTTTTACTGCCGGGGCAGTTATACTAAGCTCCGTATGTCCCACTGTTGCTTTCTTTTCGGCGATTGTGACCAAAGACATGAGTTTTGCGATCTCGTCATTGGAGAATAAGAGCTTGTCTTTGTCATAATCAGCAAGATCTGGTAGTGGGAGCAGCGTTTTGAAGGATTTTTCTGTAGGGCAGAAGACGTAGTGTAGCTTGCCATCCTTTTCTTTTATGATGAAGGAGTTCTTTAACGTTTGCTCATTTGTAAGGATGTCACCCTTTATTTGTTTGCATCTGGGTAGAAGTCCATCCATCTTAAGGTATTTGATAATTGATGTGATAAGACCACCCATGCATAATTCTTTCCCCAGGGCGTAAGCTGATAGTTTTTGAATTATAAGACGTCCAATGTTGACTGGTAACCCATTTAGGATGGACCAGATAACAAAGAGGTCTGATATGATTACATTTCCTCCTTCTGACCTGGGGAAGAGTGCGCCAGCAAGGATTTTGTGAAGTGTGCGCACTAGACCCGATTGAATTTTTGATGCTTTACATGTTTTTGCATCATAAACTGGTAGCCTCGTTAAAGATTTCCAGAAGTTGTGTTTGTTGAACCTGGGGTTGTCTGTGCCAACAGCCTTGGCTTTCTTCAGTTGCTCTTGGTTATCTATAAAGATTTCATTCAGCATATTTTCAGTTATGACCACTTTTTTGTTGAAGATTCTGGTGGATATTCTACGGTCACCACCGTCCTGTGCTTTATCCAAGGTATCCACTGCTTCTTTAGTGAAAAAGGTGAAGAATTCCGTTGTAGGCTCGACGTATGAAGATTCGGTGACAAAGCAAAGTCGAGAGAGATTGGAATTGTCAAGCAAAGTGAGGATTCTATTGTAGATCCCCATCTTCATAAGTATGCTTGGGAAAACGTAATTTGTCGGTTTTAGAGTTTGTTTAATGGATGGGAGGGTATGGATGTAAAGATTTCCTGGTGGTGGTGCGGTGGTGGTGATGGGGGGGAAATAGGAACGGTAATGGTGGCAGGGGTGGTGGTGATGGTGGTGGTTGGTTGGATGGAGGATGGTGGGATGAAATTTGCCAGGATCTGTTCCCTTGCAGTGGCAGGGCGAACCTACTTCCTTGCCCTCTTCTTTGGTTGTGGTGCTGAAGTGGTTGCTTGAGCCTTCCTTTTCCCCATGGACTGTTTGGTAGGGGATTCTTCCTCCGGTGAAGGCTCATATTCTGAGGATTCGTCGGATGAGATTTCTTCGACTTCCTCTTCAGAAGGTTCTTCATCTAAGCAGTGGTTGATGCGTTTTATATCATGCATGACATCGATCAGGTCCACCTCTGCTGGTACCTGTCCAGTCTTTTTATAGTGGTCGACTATTTGTTGAAGGTTCGCCCGTTCAGCTATTAATTCCTCTTTTGTCCAGAAAGGATCGTCGGCTGTTCCTGTTGGTTGCTTTGCAGGTGAGGCCATTCTGAAATTTTTGTCAAGAAAGATAAGAGTTAGAGTTCTGAAATTAAACAAGTTTATTAGAATAGAGCAGTATTATTGAGGTTTGGTTGAATTCAAACGGGTTGAAGACCGTTTGGTTCCAAATGGGTTGAAGGCCGTTTGGTTCCAAACGGGTTGAACACCGTTTGGTTCCAAACGGGTCCTACATCCAAACGGGTGCAAACCCGTTTGGCATCAAACAGTTTGGAGACCGTTTGGGGCCAAACGGTCCTGCGTCCAAACGGGTGCAAACCCGTTTGGCACCAAACGGTTTGGAGACCATTTGGGGCCAAACGGTCATGCATCCAAACGAGTGCAAACCCGTTTGAAGCAGACCGTCGGGAAGGCGAAGAGCCGGGCCGTTTGGCGGGGAGGGACGGTGGGAGGGAGACCGAAGAACGCTCGTCGGCGGTGGCGACGGCGGCAGCGAGAACCGCGAGAGGCACGCTCTACCTGTTAGCAGACGACGGTGAGGGCAACGTCAGCGGAAGAAGAAGGTCAGGAGGGAAGTGATGATGATCGAGCAGAGGAATGGAGCCGCGTGCAGACGACGGCAAAGAGTTGTCCGGGGACAAGAACGGTGGTGAGAGACGGAGGTGGTAACGGTTTGCTCGAAAAAGCAAAGGTGCTCACGGGAACAGGAGGGAAACAGTGAAAGCGAGAAGACGAGATTCTAGAAGAGAGAAAGGAGGGTACGTGGAGTTATTTATAGGATTTGGGAGGGGCATCCTTAAAAATTCCCGAAGTCAAACGGGTGCGAGACCGTTTGAACTCCAAACGGGTGCGAGACCGTTTGAACTCCAAATGGGTGCGAGACCGTTTGAACTCCAAACGGGTGCGAGACCGTTTGGGGAGGTCTAGGTTTTTGATGTTTTTGATTTTTATGTTTATTTTGTTTATGTGGATTTTTTTTATATTTTCAGGGAAAAAAAACTAAGCTAAAAAGAAGAAGATGAAAATAAGGACAACGAAAAAATGATGATACTCAGATCTTGAGTTGCCTCCCAAGTAGAGCCTGGGTTTAATGTCGCTGGCTCGACGAAATTCTGCTCTGGCTATGCTGATATTATAGGATCTTGGATCTCTATAGTTTGTCTTGGCAATTTGTCTGCTGGAGTGTAGTATTTCTTTAATCTATGACCGTTGACGGTTCTTTCTCCCCCGTTATCATCAAGGATGATAACTGCTCCTGTCGGGTAAATATGTTTGATGGTGAAAGGTCCCGACCATTTTGTGCGCAGTTTTCCACGAAACAATTTTAGTCTGGAATTGAACAGGAGAACCTTATCTCCGATGATTATATCCTTTCTTTTTATGTGGCCATCATTCCACATCTTGGTTTGTTCTTTGTAAATTCTGGCATTTTGGTAAGCTGTCATTCGCAGTTCTTCCAATTCTTGTAATTGAAGTTGTCTAGATTCACCGACTCTTTTGAGGTCAAGGTTCAATTGCTTGATAGCCCACCAAGCTTTATGTTCTAATTCGACTGGTAGATGGCACGACTTGCCATACACCAATCGAAATGGTGTTGTTCCAATTGGTGTTTTGAAAGTTGTGCGATAAGCCCATAGGGCATCAGGAAGTTTGGTAGACCAGTTTGTGCGGTGCCTATTAACAGTTTTTTTCCAAAATGGCTTTGAGTTGCCTGTTGGAGACTTCAACTTGTCCACAAGTCTGTGGGTGATAAGGTGTGGAAACTTTATGGTTGACTCCATATTTTCTTAAAAGTGCTTCGAAACTCCGCTCTAGAAAATGAGATCCGCCATTGGATATTATTGTTCTTGGAACGCCAAATCTGGGGAATATTATTTCTTTAAACATTTTGATGACTGGTTTGGAATCACAAGAAGTGGTCGGTAGAGCTTCCACCCATTTTGAAACGTAGTCCACATCAACTAGAATGTACGTGAATCCGTAAGATGGGGGAAAGGACCCATGTAATCTACTCCCCAAACATCAAAGAGTTCGACTTCTTGCCACATATTCAATGGCATTTCATTTCATTTGGTTATTCCTCCTGAGAGTTGGCATTTGTCACATGATCGCACATATTCATGTGCATCCTTTGCGATGGTTGGCCAGTAAAAACCCGATTGAAGAATTTTAAGAGCGGTTTTCTTAGAGCTCATGTGCCCCCCACTAGGGCCTGAGTGACAGTGCTCTAAAAATGGGATGATTTCTGTTTCTGGGATGCATCGACGAAAAAGTCCATCAGCGCATAAGCGAAATAGGTAGGGCTCGTCCCAGAAATATTGATTAGTGTCGTGAAGGAATTTCTTTTTGTCATGGGATGATGAAGATGGATGGATGATTCTTGTTGCCAAATAATTCACAATATCAGCATACCAAGGAAATCCAGTAGTAATCTTCATTAGTTGATCATCCGGTAAAGAGTCTTGAATGGGTATGTTATTGGTGTCTTTAGCTTCAATACGATTGAGGTGATCTGCGACGACATTTTCAACCCCACTTTTGTCTTTAATCTCTAAATCAAACTCCTGAAGCATTAATACCCATATGATAAGTCAGGGTTTGGCATCTTATTTTTGGATCAAGTATCGTATAGCAGAATGGTCAGTATATACTATGACTTTTGACCCGATTAGGTAAGACCGAAATTTTTCAAAGGCATAGATAACTGCCAGGAACTCTTTTTCAGTGGTAGTATAGTTCTTCTGTGCCTCATCAAGCGTCTTGGAGGCGTAATATACGACATAAGGCTTTTTGTCAATTCTTTGTCCAAGGACTGCCCCTATAGCATAATCGCTAGCGTCACACATAATTTCAAACGGTTGTGACCAGTCAGGAGCTCTTAGAATAGGGACAGAGATAAGGGCATTTTTCAGAGTTGTGAAGCTATTAATGCATTCTTGGTCAAATATAAAATCTACTTCTTTGGTCAGCAGGTGAGTCATTGGCTTTGCTATCTTTGAAAAATCTTTTATAAATCTTCTGTAGAATCCTGCATGACCAAGGAATGCCCTGACTCCTCTGATGTCTTTAGGTGGAGTCAGTTTTGAGATGACATCAACCTTTGCTTTATCCACTTCAATCCCTTTATCACTTACTCGATGTCCTAGGACCACACCTTCAGTCACCATAAAGTGACATTTTTCCCAATTCAAGATCAGGTTGGCGTCCTCACATCTTTGTAGGACTTTTCCTAGATTGAGTAAACAATTATCGAAAGAATCTCCATATACAGAAAAATCATCCATGAAGACTTCCATGATAGATTCTGTTAATCCGGAAAAGATAGCAGTCATACATCTTTGGAAGGTTGCGGGTGCATTACATAACCCGAAAGGCATCCTTCTAAAAGCATATGTTCCAAAAGGACAAGTGAAAGTGGTTTTTTCTTGATCTTCAGGATGGATTGGAATTTGGTAAAATCCTGAATATCCATCAAGGTAACAGAAAAGTTTTTGGTGGGCGAGTCGTTCGAGAACTTCATCCAAGAAAGGCAAGGGGAAGTGATCTTTCCTTGTCGCTTTGTTAAGTTTTCTGTAATCGATGCACATTCACCACCCAATTACTGTTCTAGTAGGTACCCGTTCATTCTTATCAGTAAGAACAACAGTGGTCCCCCCTTTTTTAGGGACCACCTACACGGGACTTACCCATTGAGAATCTGAGATTGGGTAGATGATACCCGCCTTCAGAAGTTTGAGAACCTCGAAGCGAACTACCTCCTTGAGATTAGGGTTCAACTTTCTTTGATGTTCCCTTGATGGTTTGAATTCTTCCACCATAGGCAATCTGTGCATGCATAAAGCTGGATTTATACCCGTCAAGTCAGTCATCTTATATCCGATAGCTTTCTTGTGTCTTTTTAGTTCATCAAGGAGCCTGTTTTCTTGGTCCACCTCCAGAGTGGAGCTGATAATCACTGGACAAAGTTTCTCGTTGTCAAGAAAGGCATGTTTGAGTCCCTCAGGTAGGGCTTTCATTTCAGGAGCCTTAGGTGGCTCGGTTGCTTCTATAATGGTGACAGCCTTGAGTTCTTCAAAGGTGGCTGTTGGGGCTTCTTTAGCTTTTTCTAAGTATTGAAGGCATTGTTGCACAAGTTCATTTGCTGAGAATTCTACTTCCGGATTTGTCAAGGTATTTTCTAAATCATCAGAGGGTTCAGACATTTCTAATTGGGACATTTGATATATAGCATCCAGGAGAAAAACTTCCTCTTGAATGCTTGGACCTTTCATGCTATTAAGGACTCTGAACTGAAAAGCTTCCTTCCCAAGTCTCAAGATAATAGTTCCTGCTTCTACATCGATAAGTGCTCGGGCGGTAGCTAGGAAAGGTCTGCCGAAGATTATCGGGTATCTTAGGTCTTCTTGAATGTCCATAATAACGAAATCGCACGGAACATAAGAATTCGTTCCTATCCTGACAGGTATATCCTCAATAATTCCAAGGGGAGCAGTTATGGTAGAGTCGGCTAACTGAATTGTCATTTTCGTAGGTAAAAAATCAGTGAAGCCTAATCTTTTACACATAGAATAGGGCATAATGGATATACTTGCTCCTAAATCAGCTAATCCTTTCTTGCTGGAGCCATTTCCAATTGAACACTGAATACCGAAAGAACCTGGGTCTTTCTTTTTCTTTGGCATTTTGTTAAGCAGAATGTCTGAAGTGGTCTGAGCTAGTTTCACTGTTTCGTGCTCTTCTGTCATATATTTTCTTGACAACAGGGTTTTTAGGTATTTAGCCCAAGCGGGCACTTCGGAAAGAGCATCGAGGAATGGGATATCAATGTATAGTTTCTTCATAGCTTCTTTGAATTTCTGGAACCTAGTGTCCATTTTGGTTCCTTTCAGCCTGTACGGATAAGGAATTCTGGGTGGAAATTCTGGCATTGGTTCCTTTTCTTTTTCCCTTTCAGTGGTATTAGTAGATTTTTCCTTTTCATGAGTTGAGCTTCCTGTTGGGGAAAGAATAGCTACATCATCATCATCATGGGTGATTTTAGTGGTATCAGGAAGGACACGACCAGACCTTGTGGTTACAACATTCAGTTGCTCAGGTCTATTTTGGTCATGTCTTGGGTTTGCCTCTGGTTGCCCAGCAAAGGTACCTGCTGGTGGTTTCAACTGAGCAGCAATCTGTGCTAATTGGGCCTCTACAACCTTTTATTGAGCCTGTTGGTTTGCAAGCATAGTTTGCTGAGATTGTAGCATCTGTCTAATCAAAGATATTTCATCAGATGGTTGAGGAGGAGGACTCCTCTGTTGATATTGAGTGACTTGCTTCCCTTGTGGTTGCTGTGGGGGTGTTGTTAACTGCGGTTGTTGTGGCTGCTGCAACTGAGGTTGTTGCAGCTGTGGGTGCAGTCCTGGATGGGTATATTGGTAAGAGGGATTCCTAGGATAATTGGATCGTTGGAACCCATTTCTATAATTCCCCTGATTTTGGTTGAAGTTATTCTGAAATCCTGGTAGTTGTCTATTGAAAGATCCACATTGTGTTTGTTGTTGTGGATTGGCAGTTCCTGCAGGATTCCCGTATTGAAAACCAGGGTGGTTTCTTGGTTTGTCTGGATTGTAATACACCTGGCCAGGTATTGAGTGAATGGAGTTGACTTGATCTAGCATTTGGTCCTCAGGATGTTCAATAATGGGTTCGTATTGCGGCACTGGTGGTTGTAGATCCATCATAACATTGTATAACAGACCACATGATAATGTGGGATGATCAGATGCATGATAGGCTTCACAAGTTCCAGTAGCTGCTTTTACTTGATGAACATGAGAGTTTTTCTTCTTGTCGTATTCTCCGAAAGAAGTTTCGAGTGCTTGTTGCTTGTTAGCAATAGTCTTCAGGGATTCTGCAATGGCCTTGAGTTCCATAGATTCTTTAGCCTTGTAGACTTTAAGAACTCCCTTGGATTGGTTGGATGACCTTCCCCAATTGGATTGGTTCTCGGCCCCTAACGTAACTATATTCCAAGCATCTTCATAGTTCTTTCTCATAAAGTTTCCTCCAGATGAGGAATCTAAAAATTGCTTGATATCATCACTCACTCCTCTATAGAATGTTTCTATCAGTTGATTTTGGGATATGCCATGGTGAGGGCATTTCCTTAGGAGTTCCTTGAATCTTTCCCAAGCTTCCGCAAGTGTTTCTCCAGGTAGTTGGGCAAAGTGGTTAATCTGTCCCCTAATCTCATAGGTTAGTGAAGGTGGAAAGAATTTCTCAAGAAACTTTTCTTCTAAGGGAGTCCAAGTAGTGATGATAGGATGTCTATCTAAAGCATTGTACCAGCTTAGCGCTCTTCCAGATAAGGTGAAGTGGAAGAGGTGTAACATTATTGCTTCAAAGGCAACTCCTGCTTGAGGTACAAGTCGGCAGAGTGACTTGAATCTCTTAAGATGATCCATGCAATCGTCTCCAGGTCCTCCAGAGAAAGAGATGCCTTGCATGATCTGGATCCATTGCGTCCGGATTTCAAAGTTTGGTATGTTAATAATTGGTGGTCGGACTGGGTGATCATCTTCATAATTCTTTGGGACTGTGTAGTCCCACAGTTGCTTGTTTCTTAACGCTAATTGAGCAGCAGCGTTCTCAGCTTGGATGCGGGCTTGTTCCTCAGCTTGAATCTCGGCTTGCACTTGAGCACGAGTGTCAGCGATGAGTTGTGCTCATTGTGCAGCTATGGCGGTGTTAACTCTTTCTACAACGAGGCGTTTCTCTTCAGCCATCTGTCTGGCTCTTTGGCGGTTAAGTCTAATCCTTCGGTGGAAACTTATTTCTACCTCAGAGTCGTACTCTGGTTCAGGGGAGAATCTGATGTGATGCGGGGTTTTCATACACGTTTTCTACCTGAGTAGAAAGAAATTCGCACATTTAGATAATGGAAGGAAACGAAGAAAACAAGAAGATTTGGAGTAGTTATCAAAAAGTGTAAAATCCTAATCAACCAAGAAGTTGTTAAGTAAAAACTAAAATGTTCCGTTGTCCCCGGCAACGGCGCCAATTTTTTGATGGAGTTTTGCAACGCCACTAAAAATCCTAGAGATGATGAATCTCTAGGTTTAGCCTTGCTTGTACTATGGTAAGATCTCCACCCACGTGTGCTAAAACACGCGGAAGTCTTATCGTAGTATAGTTTAAGGGTCGGATCCATGGGACAACGGTCTTGCTTAGAGTTTAACAAGATGGAAAACGTTTTAGTCGTACTTAACTACTTAACAGTTGATATTTAGATCGAAAGTTTGATTTGGTTGTTTAAGCTAGGTGCGAGGAAAGTAAAAGCAAGGAAGTGGAAATTAAGGTTGTAAACAATGATTAAAAACCACTAGGATGTTATCAGGTTTCACGCCACTACACATGGATCAAAACATGCAACATAATAAAACAACCTGCAAAGAGAGTCTAATCAGTTAGTATCTTGTAGACTTAGTTTCCTTTCGGATAACTAACTACGAGAAGTGTGGAGTATTGCAACGCCAACCATCCCATAATGAATGGTCACTTTCTTTGCATTACTCCTTCATAAAGTGTGTTCCTCGACCTTACCAAGGTTGCACTTTCATACGTCAACTGATTCCATTTCATAGTGTGAAAGTGCAACGATGGGAGTGAGTTTACTCCACTCATGAAAGCACTCCTAGATACCGAGACAGACAAATGGTGACTACATACATCCAAAACCAACATTCAATCGATATTCATATCTAAGAGTACAAACGTAGACAATTCATACCGATAGACAATAGATAACACAAGTTGATGATCAAGCAACAAACATTCATTAAACGATTGATGTTGAACCAAAAAGAAGAGTATCTCTATTGCAAACGGTTGAATTACATTGCATGGAATGAAAACATGGGTAGCGGGGCTACTGCCCGCACCCTAGTGAACGGGACTACTCGCTCATATCAAAAACAAAGAAGGAGGTAAGAAGAGAGAGAAGGAACGTCATCTCCACGGAGGAGGGAAGGTTGAACCCTTGGTGAAGAGAGAAACGATCTTCGCACTTCGTGGCTGCTTTGATGATAGATCTTCTCTTCCCACCTTCTTTGTTGTTGAGAGAGAAGGTAGCTTGATGATGGAATGTGGATCTCAAACCGGCAGCCTTGGGGCGATGGATGAAGTATGGAAATGCTCTGGAACTAGAGAGGCAGCCTTTGGGCGTCTGAGAGTTCCCCCCTAATGAGGACCCCTTTGGGTCATATTTATAGGTTTAAGTGGAGCCCAAACGGTCTTGAACCTGTTTGGGTGCTGAACTCATTTGGGAACTGAACTCGTTTGGGCGCTGAACCCATTTGGTTGCTGAACCCGTTTGGTTGCTGAACCCGTTTGGGCGCTGAACCCGTTTGGGTGCTGAACCCGTTTGGTTGCTGAACCCGTTTGGGTGCTGAACCCGTTTGGGTGCTGAACCCGTTTGGGTGCTGAACCCGTTTGGTTGCTGAACCCGTTTGGGCGCTGAACTCGTTTGGGCGCTGAACCCGTTTGGTTGCTGAACCCGTTTGGGCACTGAACCCGTTTGGGTTTAAGCGGTCTTGGGGTCGTTTGGGCTTGAACGGTCTTGGGACCGTTTGGGCTTGAATGGTCTTGGGACCGTTTGGGCTTGAACGGTCTTGTAATTTTTTTTTTCTGCAAGGATAAGGAAGAGAAAAGTTAATCTATTGATGTGTCAGCAATAAGGTAAAGAGTTAATGATTCTATCTAATTCATCCAAGAAAGAGTATGGAAAACAAGGGAAAACCAATAAAATAACTTCACAAAGTGAGAGGTTATCAATATACATTAAGATTGTTCATGCATACAAATGTAAATTTTGTGTTTTTTTTTCAAATGCATATGAGGATAAGAACTAACCTACCATGCCACCTATCATGCCATGCAGTGCAACCAAAAGAAATAAGTTGGATCACTTGTTTATCTTGAGGTGGTGATTCAAAATTAGATGGCAAAGATTGATGGAATCACATAACTAAGAGACAATGCCTTTCATTGAATTATGATGAGTCCCTCTTTAATGGCATGTGCACAGTGTGATCTTAAGGTTTCTTTCTTAGATTTCCATTTAAGATCTCATTAAAGGTTTGATCAGCTTAGGCTAAAAAACATCTTCATTCACCTTCCCATTTTGATTAGATGTTCATTCATATCCTATATCCTAGAGTTGATTTAACTAAACACTTCCTCGAGAGGTGATTCACAAAGATGTCACAACTAAAGCTATGAATACATAAACATTTCATTGCACTAACACCTATGAATTGACAAATGCAACCATACAATACTACTCCATGATTACACTAGATAGGTGTGGATCCTAAAATGCATGATTCAAACTAAAAATAAAACAACTAAGATAAAAAATGCAAGAAAAACTATAAAAACTAAGATAGAATGATGTTCCAGCTCCCCCAAGCTTGAATTTGACATGTCCACATAGTCAATACTCACACTCAAGAGGTGGAAAAGCGGTACCAATGCTCAAAATGGAGGTGGATGAGGCATTTTGGGGTCATGACATGGAAACATCCCCTGAAAAGATAGATCAAATGGTGGCATCTACTGTGGCTATGGGTACCCTCCAAAGTACCCCTAGTTCTAATAGTGGTCAAAGAAGGGATGCTGGTACTGCTCCATCCACTACAGGTGCATGTGGACATTCTCTTGGTTGGCCAAGAGAAGGCGTTCATTTTTGTATATCACCTGTTGGGTTTGGTAAAACCTTCCTTGACTGTCTTGCACACCAGCCAACGTCACCTGATGCTACTATTATCTAGTATGGATCTCTTACAGCATGGTATACATACCTACCATGTTGTACGGGTCTTGCTCCTCTTGGGAATAGGGTGGGGTAGAAGAAGTCGAGGCGGTGTAGGTGTGGGCCCATTTGTGCGGGAACGCTTTCCTAGTGATGGGGATGGTGGGATCTACTTCCTCAACACTGTCAGATTTGTCATCACTTTTCTCCTCGTCATCGTGTTGAGTTGTTTCCCTGGGTGGATCTTCTACCTCCCCCTCATCTAGTGGCCACTGAAGATGGTTCACTCTGTGCAAGTTGAAGATGGGGTCCAGGGAGGCTTCGCTCCCTAAACGTTCCATGACATGTGCAATGCGCATAGAGCACGTTGTGGTGAAAGCTAAGGAGGGTCGCCTTGAAGAAGTGCAGGACGTCCAGCTTCTTTGTATCTGCCAAGGGTGCAAGGGTGGACAAATCAAGGCAAAAGTGTAATGCAATGGGGGTGATGAGACCCCCAAATACAATCGGCGCTTTCCTTGTCACATTGTTCCAAACAAAGATCATGTGGAGAAGAAGGAAGTCTTCAAAGTTGACGGTCTCCCCTTCCAATAGCTGTAGAGGAAGTAAATGTCTGCATGTTGAACCTTTCCTTGAGCTTGACCGGAACAAGCAAATATGGTGTTGGTGTAGTGGCGGTGAAGGATTCGAGCAAAGGGGTGCTTAATGTCAGTAACAGAGTTGACATGACCACTTATGCGAAAGCCCTCTAGCACCTCAGTCAACTACTCCCAAGCCAAGTCAAAGTCAAAGTCAGAAGGGGTCGAGCATTCCGAGATGTAGGCCCAGTTGAATATGTGGTTAAAGGCCCACAAAGTGATGGAGTAATTTTTGTTGAAGAGGCGGAAGTTGACTCTACCTTCCCACCATTCGCCTCCTAACTTCTACTCGGGGGCGACAAGAACATCTAGCGACACCAAGAACTCAATGATGAATTTCGAGTAAGTCTGCCAGTCACTAAAGAAAGGATTGTCTCCCTCCCTGAGCTGCTTATGACATACCCATCACATGTTTTTGGTAAAGACCACTCTTTCAATCAATGTGCGGTCTCCATATCACGTTGGTATCATCGACCTTGTCTGTAGCTCTTCATAGACTATCTTGATCTCCGAGGATGGATGTTGGATGCGGGTTGGTCGAGGGACCAACTCACCTTGATCTGCCGATATAGAAGGGCCTCTCCTTGGTGCCATGATGCTAATGCAAGAAAGAGGTTTAGGAAAGAGAAGCTCGGTGAAGATTGTCGGTGCTCGACACAACTCTTCTCTAAGTTACAGGAAGAGTGGAGAAAGTGGTGTGAAGAAAATGGGTGCACCACTCCTCCTTATATAGCTGAGTTGGACAGAGTCGGTACTACCGACTTTTGTGTCGGTAGTACCGAGATGCAGGTACAAATATGTGGCTCAGATGTATTAACGACTGACATTTGATGATGCTAGCACAGATCACTCGGTGTCGATAGTACTGAGTTCAAGTCGTTAGTACCGACTTAAGTCACAGATTGCTACTACCAACCATGTGAATAAGCTTGCATCTATCGTTGAATTAAGTATCCAAGGATCGCTGACATCATGCATCATACTACAGACTGGAATTTTGATAATACTAAGTTGGCAGTGATGGCTCGATACTTTCAAAATTTTCATCTCAATGTTCCGATTCTGGGCGCGCTAAAAAGTCAGTAGTACTGACTTGGGTGTCGATACTACCGAGAGCTTATCACTTAACGATCAAAAATCTTCAGAGACTTTGTAGTACCGACTTGGAGAGTCGATGGTATCGAGTCTATCGTGCTTGTGCAGTTGGCTCACTAATGTAATCTCAGTACTACCAAATGGGTATCTTGGTAGTACCGAGCTGGGAAAAATATGCACACTCCACACATGAGTCAAGGTACCTTTTTTTAGAAAAATAAAAATACAAAGACAACTATATTATGAAAATGAACATGAATAGAAATAAAATGAAGGTTGGGTTGCCTCCCAACAAGCGCCATTATTTAACATCCTAGAATAGATATTCCTAAGAGTAAGAATCTAATGGATCTCCATGAGTTGTACCTCTTCTATCCTCTTCTCCCCATCCCCACCATAGTAGTGCTTCAATATTTGGCCACGAACAAGGAATGACCTATTCCCATCTAAATTTTCATTGCACCATTGGGAAAAACACGCTCAATCACAAATGGTCCTCTCCATTTGGACTTTAGTTTTCCCAGATGTAACTTAAGTTAGGAATTAAAAAAGAGAACCTTTTAGCCTGGAAGAAACACCCTATTCACAATATGTCTATCATGAATCTTCTTTGTCCTCTCCTTAAAAATCCTAGAACATTCATAAGCATCCATCCTAAGCTCATCTAGTTCACTCAGCTCTAACGATCTTTTCCTACCTGCTTCATCCAATCCAAAGTTTAACTTTCTTAATGCCCATTTTGCCTTATGTTCAAGCTCTACTGGTAAATGAAAAGCAGGAATGTAAACCAACCTGAAAGGTGTCATCCCTATAGGCAATTTATAGGCCATCCAATATGCCCAAAGATCATCATTAAGCACGAAACTCCAATTTGTCCTATTAGTGGAAACTGTCATTTCCAAAATCTTATTCACTTCTCTATTGGACACCTCCACTTGGCCTTGTGTCTGCTGGTGATAAGGAGTACCCACTCAGTGTTTCACCCCATATTTGCTAAGTAAGGCTCTGGATTGCTTATTGGTGAAATGTGATCAACCATCACTAATGATCAATCGGGGGACACCAAACCTGTAGAAAATGTTATCCTTCACAAATATGCACACCACTTGAGCGTCATTGGTGCGGGTTGGAATTGCTTACACCCACTTAGATACATAGTCAATCGCAAGTAAAATATAAAGGCTAGAATTAGATGACACAAATGGACCCATGAAACTAATGCCCCAAAGATCAAAAACTCCCACCTCTTGAAACACATTCAAAGTAATCTCATGTCACTTAGAAATGTTATCTGCATGTTGACATGCACCACAATGACGAACGAAATCATATGCATCTTTAAACAATGTTGGCCAATAAAATCCACTCTCTAACACTTTGACCACTATCCTAGAGCTAGCATGATGCCCTCCCATAGGAAAAGAATGGAAATGTGACAAAATGCTCTCAACCTCACACTCAGGTACACACTTCCTCAAAAGTCCATTCCTACATTGTTTAAGAAGAATAGGGTCATACCAAATGTAAAACCTCAATGAGTGGAAAATTTTATTCTTTTCTTGATACCCCCAATCTGCAGGCATATCTTTGCAGACTAAATAATTAACAATATCTGCAAACCATGGATCCATAGCCTTGATAGAAAAGAGTTTTTCATCTAGAAAATCCTCAACAATGGGAATATCTACATTTTTTCATTCATTCTTTCCAGCCTAGATAGGTGGTTTGCTACCACATTTTCCACCGATGCCTTGTCTTTGATTTCTATGTCAAATTCATGTAACAATAAAATCCATCTAATAAATCTAGGTTTTTCATCTTTCTTTTGTAACATGTATTTGATGGCAGCGAGGTCGGTCCAAACAATCATCCTTGCCCTACTAGGTACTGGTGGAACTTCTCAAATGCAAAAACAACTACTAAGAGTTCTTTTTCTATGGTTATATAATTAAGTTGTGCATCATTCAAAGTTTTGGATGCATAATATATGATGGTAGAAACATTATCTTTGTGTTGTCCCAACATAGCTCCCACAAGATAGTCTAATGCGTCACACATCAGCTCAAACGGTAGGCTCCAATCAGGAGCCTGCATAATAGGCACAGAACTTAGCTTCTCCTTTAATATTTCAAAAGTATTCAATCATTGATCATCAAAGGAAAATTTAGCATCTTTTTCCAAAAGTTCTGACAAGGGTTTAGCAATTTTTGAAAAATCTTTGATAAACTGGCAGTAAAACCCAACATGTCCCAGAAAGCTCCTTACTCCTTTCACATATGTTGATGGAGGTAGTTTGGAGATAAATTCTATCTTAACCGTCTTTACTTCCATACACTTACTGGACACCTTTGTCCCATCACTATGCCCTCACTCACCATCATATGGCACTTGTCCCAATTTAAGACTAAATGAGTGTCCTCACACCTTTGTAAAACCTTATCCAAATTGTACATGCAATCATTAAATGACTCCCCATACACTAAAAATCATCCATAAACATCTCCAAGCACCGCTTTACCATATCAGAGAAGATGGCAAGCATAAAACATTGGAAGGTGGCAGGGGCATTACAAAGGCCGAATGGCATCTGTCTATATGCAAACATGTCGTAGGGATAGGTGAAAGTAGATTTCTCCTGGTCCTTTGGATCGGTTGAGATCTTATTGTAATCAGAATTCCCGTTGAGGAAGAAAAAATGTGAACGACAGGCGAGTCGTTCTAAAATTTGATCAACGAAAGGTAGCAAAAAATGATCTTTTAAAGTGATAACATTCAAACGACGATAATCTATGCAAACATGCCACCCCATCACCAACCTAGTTGAAATCAACTCATTAGATACATTGTTCATGACAGTGATCCCCCTTTCTTAGGAACTACCTGAGTTGGGCTAACCCACATAGAATAAAAAATTGCATAAATGATACATGTCGACAGGATCTTGCCCACTTCTTTCTTCACTAACTCAGTCATGATCAGATTGAGTCACCCCTGAGGTTGAACTATTGCTTTAGCTCCTTCTAGCCAGATCTTGTGTTGGCACAAACTCGGGGAGATTCCTTTGATGTCTGCTATAGACCACCCAAAAGCAGCTTGGTGGTTCTTCAATACATCAAGCAATTGCCCCTCTTCTTCACCATTCAAGGATGATGATATGATCACTAGGAGCTTTTCTTCTACAACTAGGAAGACATACTTCAGATGTGGTGGAAATGACTTCAATTCTAACTCAGGAGGGCTCAGCAAAGATGGAACTAGTGGTGGGGGACGTGGTCCCAAGTCTTCAAAATATCTTGTGTAATAGTAGGGTACCGCCTTCAGAATCAATACACACTCCTACAGAGAGTGGATGTGTGTGTTGTCATCTACTCTATTCATCAAACATGCTTCAAAAGGTAATTGTGGATATGTTTGCATTAGGGAATAAACAGTGACCTCCTCTATGGTAGCCAGGTCATAGTCTTCTTCTCTATCATCTTAGTAACGTATTGCTTCTTTCAATGAGATCTTCTTGGTGTTTTCAATTATATCAACTGCCAGAGTATCTTTTTCCACTTCGATCATCACATGAGCCATGTTGAGAAATGGCTTCCCTAGACACAAAGAAATCTTTCCCTCCATGTGTTGTAACATGTTACACTATGTTGTATCCACTCTTTCTTTCGAGTGTTCATGCATCTTTATTTCAAACTAGTCATCATAAGTGCCCATTTTTAGACATCCTCTACCCATTTCCAGGATCATGTCAGTTGTGTCTTGGAATGGCCTACCTAGCAAAACTTTGTTGCCTTTTTCCTCTTGCATTTCCATTACCACAAATCAGTAGGAAAAAGAAACCTATCCACTTTCACTAGGACATCTTCACAAATGCCATATGGCCTGACCACAGAGTTGTCAGCCAATTCAATAGGCATAGTACTTTTTCTCATATCCTTAAGACCTAGATTTTTGAAGGTTGACAGAGGCATGAGGTTGATACTGGCCCATGAGTCACATAGAGCCTCACCAAACTTGGTCTTTCCTATGAAGCACATGATGTTGAAACAACCATGATGTGACGTCCCCGGATTTTCTAAAACTTAATCTGATGTGTGACGTCCAAATTGAAACCCTCACCTCAGCGAGCATTCCAATTTAAACATCCCACACTAGGCTAAGAAGAAGAAAATCAGAGGAAGTCATAAGGAAACAATCAGTAGCACATGTACATGAACAATAATAAAACCATACACACATGTTCACCATTCAACATATAATTACAACATGAATTGTTACAACATTTGATATTACATATTGAACAACAAACTATAACATATACATGTACTACTACTAAACATCAGGATCTTAAGACAACAGGTCCACCTGCACATCAGCTCGCTATACAAATCTCAACTATCCCGGATCTTCAAGAGCATAACCGCAACCTAAACAAAAGATTACATGCGGTACACGTCAGCACAATATTTCAAGAATATTGTACTGAGTACGCCTACGTGTCTTTTATTTACCTCTCATCATATCTTGGCAATAAGATAATACTAATATACTTGGCAGTAACAGAAGAATATAAGAAAAGCGTATACTTTCACATGGATATTCATTAACAAAGAGAACACATATTTTAAGCACATTTTCCATTATATACTCATGCATCCACCTACCAATGGGATAGATGCTTTATGGCCTCATGATCCGCTTACCAAAGAGATAGATCATTTCATATGGTGATCCGCTTACCAAAGAGATAGATCACCTTTAAGCACTACGCTTACCAAAGAGATATAGTGCTTTCATATAATGGAACAGATATATTATGTTTCAAGTGTTCAAAGCCATAAGTATGGAAAATCAAGCAAGATATCATACAAGAACAATCATTTCATCCAATATCATATGCCAAGTATTTTACTACGCATATAGCACAAGCATATTGTATAATAAGCCAAGTAAGAGGTAATGGCGTACCTTGATCAAGACAAACCTAATCGTCACACATATCCCTCATGTCAACTCTAATCTTGGTCAACCCTGGTCAAAACAAGATCATATACTATCATCAGGTTCTCATCATCATACATCTCATATTAACCCTAGTCGTATCCATTTTAGGGTTTACTTAACTCATTAGGATATTCTCATTATTATTTCTTGTCTATCTCTTCTTGTTATCTAGGATTGACATTACTCATGTTGCATTCCGGATTATGATCAATAATTTGATTATTTCATTACATATGATTATGTGTACATATTAACTCTAGATCATATTCATTTAGCATATTAGGGTTTTATATCACATGAAGAGTCATTATCATGTTTCTATTAATTCCATATATATAACTGATCTCAGAGTTACATATTGTCTTCTAATTACTGATATGAGCTTACTATGTAATTTCTATCATTTATTGACCATGCATGTATTTATTACATTTTATTTAGGGTTATTAGCCCTAATTAACCATTTGGAGCATATTACAAGATTTCGTGCATCAACATGATCATCCTTGACATCAGGTGCATTATAAACGTGATTATAGACTTATTGGCATTTTCCCATAATTTTATGTCATCGTTTGCTAATTATTATCCATTAAACAAGCATTACACATCTTACATGATATTTCTGATATTAGTGCATCAAAAGCCTGATATGATGGTTCCATCTTGTTCTATGCATTTTTCTGAGAAGTT
Source organism: Alisma plantago-aquatica (assembly GCA_963693085.1). NCBI lineage: Eukaryota > Viridiplantae > Streptophyta > Magnoliopsida > Alismatales > Alismataceae > Alisma > Alisma plantago-aquatica. The sequence goes on along the minus strand of OY856412.1, from coordinate 1,406,693,539 downwards.
TGGTACCTTATTTGCATTTTTCTGATAATCGAGGCAATTTCTATGAATTATCTAAGAATTGAGCATTTTACCTTTTTGGACGAATAGGACCCCGCCACGTGTCCACTGAATGGCGCGGCTCCTTTCCTTGGTTGGGCCGGTGGTTCACAGTCACCTGGACCCGGTTCGGTTCGTCGTTGACCCGCCGGTTCTCGGGGATTGGACCCGGTCCTCCCTTCTCCTTTCTGTCTGTTCGACAGGTCCAGACCCGCGCCTCTGTTTGCGCAGGGCGCCGCCGCCTAGCCCAGCTCCGGCGAGCAATCGACCATCGTCTAGTGCTCCTCGTGGAGGGATTGATCCTCCACTAGCTTCGTCTACCTGTTCCGTACCTCCGCGGCTACAACACTGCACGCCAACTACCATTGAGCTCCTCGACCACAAGCTCCTCGGCCATGGTCTCCGCCGCGGTGGAGCAGGAAGGGGAAAGGCACCCCTCTCATCCTTGCACACGTCCAAGGCTTCCAAAGGCTTCGGAAGCCCTCCATGAACTTGTCTCAGACCCTGCTTCACGGCGAGGATCTCAACATACCTATCTCCGAGATCCGCCTTCTCCTCCGGCCAGGTTGAGCTGGCTTGCTACCAAACCGTTGCGGGAGGTCATGGGGACGGTGAGGTTGGATTCCCCTGGACCCCAGCTTCCTTTTCTCCTTCTCAGATCTCCTCCGCGAGCTCCATTTCTCTGATCTGCACTCTCGGACACCACCTGCTCCTTGCGGTGGAGAGCCAAGGGCAGTGGAGGGCGCGTTCTCCCTACTCTCTTCGTCAAATGGTGTGCTATCAACGCCAGGATGGAAGTACTCGCTTAGACGAGGTCAACCAACCGGTTTCCCACTCCAATCACCCCACTATCACAGATCGTGGCTGCGTGGATGGTTGCTCGTCTCCCTGCTCCATGACTCCTTCAAAGCCGGAGCTTGGAGACGATATCAGGGCCATCCGATCTACATCCAACTGCTACAATAGGTCCTTCATGAGACCAGATCCGCGGGTCACTGAAGTAGGCAATCACAGCCACTGGATCAGCCACAAACGGTCAAGATCTAGCCACATGACCCGCCCTCAAACAAAGGGGTGCGTGACACTTATTAAAGCCCTAACTTAGGTCCAATAAACCATCAATTAAGCACATTATATCCCAAATTACAAACCTAATTATCTCTCTCTAGGAGCATCCGATTGCCACCAAATTTTAACCATAGATTTCCTACCACTCAAGCTATCTTCTACTCAAATTTGGTGAGAAAACTCATCTGTTAGACCACTCAATTAAATTCCTCAAGAAGGCATATAAAGAGAGATATTAATCATTATATAGATCTCAAACAACATTCTAACTTTACCAAAACACTTAGAACTCTCATTATAACTCAAGATATGGATTCTAATATGTTATTGGAGATTTATGGATTTCAAAAATCCACTCCATCACATCCTATACACCTTAAAAGATATTTCGTCCTCGAAATTAAGCCAGAAAACTCACTTTGTCACATCATATACATCTTAAAAGAACTTTCGTCCTCGAAAGTAAACCATACTCATACTTCGAGGGAAAACCTTGTCTTTCCTTCATCCATATGTAAGCACTATTCTATGTGTAACATATTCACAAAGGTTACCTAGGACCATATATCCAAAGCACTATTAGGGTGTTCTACAACCATCTTGGTGCACAAGCACTCCTTTAAAGGTTCAAGCAAGGGTTTAGAGGCTTAGGTTATGTCATTACATATCTCATATGTTAGATTTACATCCTTATCTTTATCCATGCATTAGGGTTCCGTCATCATATTACCATGTTCTGAAGGAGTTAACTAAAGTTAACCCATATATCAAGGTTTCATAAACACTTTTTTTTGAGCTAATTATTAGAACATATTCAACATTAACATATGCCTTTTAGGAGAGCGTTAACTATAGTTAACCAACTTTATCAATATTTATTACATAAAGGTGTCATAATCATTATTTTGTGCTGGCTGTCAAACAATATCATCCATATTTGTTAAGCACTCAGATTAACGCCTCTTATAGCATGTTTCATTCACATGGTCTTATTTCATTATTCATAACAAATTACAACATTTAGTAGCGATATCATCACAAGATTAAGCAACAGTTTCAAATTAATCATCATTATTCATATACATGGTTAACCATTTATGCATTGCCATCTATTAAACCATCTCTAGGTTTCCATCTTATCATGTTTATATATATCACGTCTCGATATTAGATCACATCTTACATATATTATATCATGGTTGTGCAAAAAAAAACTTATCCAAGTGGCTCATGAAACATGTATCAAACTCCATATAGTCCAAAAGAGGTTCCTCTAACCCATACCACGAGGGTAGTAACATGCTCAGTCTCTCTGAGCTAACTCAACTCTATGAGTTTCTCATAAGCACATACTTTATCTTTCCTCTCTTAGTCTAGGGTTCTCGGATCACCTCGTTGGTACTAGCGGATAGCTTTACAAGCTCTAGCCACATAAGCACAAACCAAAACATACTACAACATACTCTTCATAGGTCTCTACCCATGAAACATCTTATCCAAAGCTCTCTTATATACACCACTAGATTCCTATGTGGGAAACCACCAACCCAAGCATGAGGCTTCGCAGAAACTAACATAGCTACCTCCTCCAGGGTCTTGGGCTCTCTCCCTCACCCAGATGGCAGGCACTCATTTTCATGTTCTCATATGCACATATATAACCAACCTCTCTTTGACTCTAGGGTTTGGTCCTCCCAAGGACATCTAGGGTTCAAGAAACTATAGGAATCATACATAAAGCAACTCAACTCAATCACTAAGGAGTAGTCTAGTTTAGGACATATCATATCACATATCTCATATCATGGAGTCTAGGTTCTCTGACCTTCTCCCTATGGGTCTCGCTCTCTCTTGAGCTAACCCCAAAACTGGTCCTAACACTAGAGGTCCTCCTTCATAAAAGAGATTGAGGCTCATGCTGACTCACAGCCTAGTCTTAACTTAACATATTTTATCTCATAAAGAATGCATACTTGCATCATCAAAACTTATCTCAAAACCTCAAATCTGAACTCATGTCCTCAAAGACAAACACAGATCATCATAACCATCTTATACTACCTATATAAGACTTACATCATATCATCAAAACTTATATCATCTATCACATACTCCAAACAAGGCTCTAGACATCTAATCTAGAACTACTCTCTCTTCTAGACTGATGTCATTCTCTTTCACTTAGGTTGCATGATCACCTCCTACTCGTACATGTGTGGGGACACATTTTTGTAATACATATACATAATAAAATATTATATAGTTTTTCTCCGATAAAACAAGCGTCAGAGAAAACTATCGAGGTTCGATCTGTTTGGAATCCAAAACCAAATCCTAAAAACGAGTGTCCCACACATAGTAGAGAGTCCAGTGTCATGAAAACTAGTGAAAAGGGTGAGAACAAGGGGTAGACCAGTGTAGCTACTCTAGAAAACGTGCGCAATATGTCTAGGGTTTCTCTTCCCTTTATGCACGTCATTTCCAAATAGTGCAACGTCCCATACCGCTGCACTACCGGGAAAGAACGACATCTAAGGACTTGCTACTTAACAAGCACCAGTCTAGACCTAGTTCTCGGACATCTAGGTGCTAACCTAGAGGCTAGGTCAGATCTAGTCTCTAAAAGACGACTAATCTAACCCTAAAGATTATTAAGTTCAAGGTTTTATTGTTTTGAGTTGCATAATGAGCAAATGTGAGGCTTTGCTATTGTTCATGCTCTGATACCACCTGTGACGTCCCCGGATTTTCTAAAACTTAATCTGATGTGTGACGTCCAAATTGAAACCCTCACCTCAGCGAGCATTCCAATTTAAACATCCCACACTAGGCTAAGAAGAAGAAAATCAGAGGAAGTCATAAGGAAACAATCAGTAGCACATGTACATGAACAATAATAAAACCATACACACATGTTCACCATTCAACATATAATTACAACATGAATTGTTACAACATTTGATATTACATATTGAACAGCAAACTATAACATATACATGTACTACTACTAAACATCAGGATCTTAAGACAACAGGTCCACCTGCACATCAGCTCGCTATACAAATCTCAACTATCCCGGATCTTCAAGAGCATAACCGCAACCTAAACAAAAGATTACATGCGGTACACGTCAGCACAATATTTCAAGAATATTATACTGAGTACGCCTACGTGTCTTTTATTTACCTCTCATCATATCTTGGCAATAAGATAAGACTAATATACTTGGCAGTAACAGAAGAATATAAGAAAAGCGTATACTTTCACATGGATATTCATTAACAAAGAGAACACATATTTTAAGCACATTTTCCATTATATACTCATGCATCCACCTACCAATGGGATAGATGCTTTATGGCCTCATGATCCGCTTACCAAAGAGATAGATCATTTCATATGGTGATCCGCTTACCAAAGAGATAGATCACCTTTAAGCACTACGCTTACCAAAGAGATATAGTGCTTTCATATAATGGAACAAATATATTATGTTTCAAGTGTTCAAAGCCATAAGTATGGAAAATCAAGCAAGATATCATACAAGAACAATCATTTCATCCAATATCATATGCCAAGTATTTTACTACGCATATAGCACAAGCATATTGTATAATAAGCCAAGTAAGAGGTAATGGCGTACCTTGATCAAGACAAACCTAATCGTCACACATATCCCTCATGTCAACTCTAATCTTGGTCAACCCTGGTCAAAACAAGATCATATACTATCATCAGGTTCTCATCATCATACATCTCATCTTAACCCTAGTCGTATCCATTTTAGGGTTTACTTAACTCATTAGGATATTCTCATTATTATTTCTTGTCTATCTCTTCTTGTTATCTAGGATTGACATTACTCATGTTGCATTCCGGATTATGATCAATAATTTGATTATTTCATTACATATGATTATGTGTACATATTAACTCTAGATCATATTCATTTAGCATATTAGGGTTTTATATCACATGAAGAGTCATTATCATGTTTCTATTAATTCCATATATATAACTGATCTCAGAGTTACATATTGTCTTCTAATTACTGATATGAGCTTACTATGTAATTTCTATCATTTATTGACCATGCATGTATTTATTACATTTTATTTAGGGTTATTAGCCCTAATTAACCATTTGGAGCATATTACAAGATTTCGTGCATCAACATGATCATCCTTGACATCAGGTGCATTATAAACGTGATTATAGACTTATTGGCATTTTCCCATAATTTTATGTCATCGTTTGCTAATTATTATCCATTAAACAAGCATTACACATCTTACATGATATTTCTGATATTAGTGCATCAAAAGCCTGATATGATGGTTCCATCTTGTTCTATGCATTTTTCTGAGAAGTTTGGTACCTTATTTGCATTTTTCTGATAATCGAGGCAATTTCTATGAATTATCTAAGAATTGAGCATTTTACCTTTTTGGACGAATAGGACACCGCCACGTGTCCACTGAATGGCGCGGCTCCTTTCCTTGGTTGGGCCGGTGGTTCACAGTCACCTGGACCCGGTTCGGTTCGTCGTTGACCCGCCGATTCTCGGGGATTGGACCCGGTCCTCCCTTCTCCTTTCTGTCTGTTCGACAGGTCCAGACCCGCGCCTCTGTTTGCGCAGGGCGCCGCCGCCTGGCCCAGCTCCGGCGAGCAATCGACCATCGTCCAGTGCTCCTCGTGGAGGGATTGATCCTCCACTAGCTTCGTCTACCTGTTCCGTACCTCCGCGGCTACAACACTGCACGCCAACTACCGTTGAGCTCCTCGACCACAAGCTCCTCGGCCATGGTCTCCGCCGCGGTGGAGCAGGAAGGGGAAAGGCACCCCTCTCATCCTTGCACACGTCCAAGGCTTCCAAAGGCTTCGGAAGCCCTCCACGAACTTGTCTCAGACCCTGCTTCACGGCGAGGATCTCAACATACCTATCTCCGAGATCCGCCTTCTCCTCCGGCCAGGTTGAGCTGGCTTGCTACCAAACCGTTGCGGGAGGTCATGGGGACGGTGAGGTTGGATTCCCCTGGACCCCAGCTTCCTTTTCTCCTTCTCAGATCTCCTCCGCGAGCTCCATTTCTCTGATCTGCACTCTCGGACACCACCTGCTCCTTGCGGTGGAGAGCCAAGGGCAGTGGAGGGCGCGTTCTCCCTACTCTCTTCGTCAAATGGTGTGCTATCAACGCCAGGATGGAAGTACTCGCTTAGACGAGGTCAACCAACCGGTTTCCCACTCCAATCACCCCACTATCACAGATCGTGGCTGCGTGGATGGTTGCTCGTCTCCCTGCTCCATGACTCCTTCAAAGCCGGAGCTTGGAGACGATATCAGGGCCATCTGATCTACATCCAACTGCTACAATAGGTCCTTCATGAGACCAGATCCGCGGGTCACTGAAGTAGGCAATCACAGCCACTGGATCAGCCACAAACGGTCAAGATCTAGCCACATGACCCGCCCTCAAACAAAGGGGTGCGTGACACTTATTAAAGCCCTAACTTAGGTCCAATAAACCATCAATTAAGCACATTATATCCCAAATTACAAACCTAATTATCTCTCTCTAGGAGCATCCGATTGCCACCAAATTTTAACCATAGATTTCCTACCACTCAAGCTATCTTCTACTCAAATTTGGTGAGAAAACTCATCTGTTAGACCACTCAATTAAATTCCTCAAGAAGGCATATAAAGAGAGATATTAATCATTATATAGATCTCAAACAACATTCTAACTTTACCAAAACACTTATAACTCTCATTATAACTCAAGATATGGATTCTAATATGTTATTGGAGATTTATGGATTTCAAAAATCCACTCCATCACATCCTATACACCTTAAAAGATATTTCGTCCTCGAAATTAAGCCAGAAAACCCACTTTGTCACACATGATCTTGTCTTTTAGGAGGTAGAGTTCCCAGAATAAAAGCACTCACCTGCTCTTTTAACACTACCACATCAGCCTCAGGTATTTGTCTCTTCTTATTGATGATGTATTTCAAGAACTTTCCATATGATGGTATCTTCTCAATTGCATCAATAAGTGGAATATTGGCAGATAGCTTTTTAAACCCTTCTAAAAATTTCTGGAACTGTCGACCTACTTTGGTTGCCTTCAAGTTATTTGGAAAGGGTACTGGATTTGCTGATGTCCTCTGGTGAGGTAGGACATATGCTTTTGATTCAATATCTTCCACCTCATCAGTGTGCTCTTTAGATGTTTTCTCCTATTCCAAATTATCTGGGTCAGTTGCCTCTGCTGTCACAATCCGAGTTGTTCCTATAGCTTCACCTTTAGCTGTGGTTGTTGGTGCCTTATTCAATAGTGTCTTGCCACTACGTAGTAGGACTGCCTTGACGTGTTGATTTCCAGAAGGCACGTTGGTATTACCTGGGAACCCCTATTGGTTTGGCTGATTCAAGGTACCCACACCACTGCTAATTGAGAAATATGAGTTTCTATACTACATATCCCACCCCTTGGTTCTAGAGTTCTCTTTGTGTTTTTCCTATCAACACTTCATTCTAACTGACCAATTTTCCAAGCATTTCTTCAATACGGTCAATCTTCTTTTGTTCCTGTTGATATTGTGCTTGGCCACCAAACTATTGTGGCTTGGGTTTATGCACCTATGATGGGTCATGTTGAAAATTGTTGGGATCCTTCCATGAAAACTTAGGATCCTTTCTCCATGTGTAATCGTTGCTCCTCTATTTCTATTGTTGGCACACAAACTTACACTCTTCATCTTCATCTTCTGAAGGTGATCCATCGTTGCCACATAGCTTTTTAGCAATCAAGTCCAACTTCTCATTTAATGTAGAGATGACCTTAGACACATTGACACTTTTGACAGTTGTTGGGAGCTCTCTCTCATCTCCCCATGATTGTTTCTTGGACATATTCTTCAATATCTCATGATAGCGGACAAGTTTATTGTTGAGGAAGAACCCTACTCCTACACTATTAAGTGTAGTCATTTCTCCCTTGTGTAGGACATAATAGAAGATCTTTGCCTATCCCATAAGATTGATACCATGATGAGGTACTTTCTACAACATATTCTGGAAACTTTCCCATGCTTTAGAATAGGATTCATCAGCTTATTGTATGAAATTATGGATCTTCTTTACTAAGTCATTGGTCTTCTGTGGGGAAATATATTGCACGAAGAATGTGTCAATCATCTGATCCCACATTTCAATGCATTCATCATCAAGGTTATGAAACCGTGACTTTGCATTGTCTGCCAATGATGATAGAAAAATCTTCAGATATATCATAGTTGTTGGTATTCTGTCTATCTTGACCATATCATAGTTCTCCACAAAGTTGCTGATGTGCACCATCGGGTCTTCAGAACTGTGGCCATGGAAAGCTTGGGATTTGACTAAAGAGATCAACCCTGGGTCAATTTTGTAGCTGCCCACATTGATGGCTTGTCTTTTGATTGGTCCTTTTTGGGCTGTTGAGGCAGAGGCTCTGATCCTCTCCCATATTGTCTGTTCTTCTGCTCCATCCCCCATTTTTGCTGACTCAGGTTCTTCTGGTGTTATAGGTCTCTCAGGAAGAGATGTCGGTGGTGGAGTTCAGTTGAATCTATCCACTGACTGACCAACTTCCTTCTCTCTGTGAAATAATTTTGCTTGCCCAAACCCCAAAGAAGATGACTCTCGGTAGTCGTGGGCTCGAGTATGCACCATATACTAGTCCCTAAAAGTAGCAAAATGATTGTTAGGGTAAAGTAGCAAGGATAGAAGTAATAATAATTTTATAATTAAGCTCTAAGTGAAATGAAAAAAAGGGTTGGCATAGAGTTGCCGACCACAACACTCATAGTGTTGGATGTTGACATTTCCCTGGAAACGATGTCAAAAACTTGACACGTGTTTACCGTGCGTTATACATAAGTGAACGTGTCAAAGTAATATAGGCCCCTTTGAGGCCTGAGTCAAACACAGTGAAACATTCTCCAAAAGACTACTACTAACTATGGTCAAATTAGCTAGGCCAGTGTAATTGAATGGGTTTGATTGAACATAAGCAAAATCAGAATGAAACAACTCAATACTTAGAGTAATCAGATTTAGGGAATTCCTTAGGATTGTGATTTCACCACATATAACATTACAATTCATTCCATACACGTTAGCTAATAACAGAAAATCCCAATGGTGCACTGGCTTGCAGAAACAATACCACAACTTTGAGGATAAGCATACGACCAGTGCTTCTCGGATGGCTATTGACGCCTTCAGAATGAAAGACATCATCCTTAAGAATTCTAGAATGATACATGTTAATGGAATGAGAATTAATTTCTGGGAGGACAAATGGACAAACCATGATTGCAACCTAAGGGACTTAGCGATCAATGTTATCCCAACTGAACTGGCTGATCTGAAGGTTGGATGTGTAGTCAATTTTAATGGTGAATGGGACCACAACTTCCTTGAACACTGGTTACCCAACACTGTTGTCCAAGATATTCTGAAAATAAAAGCGCCGCTCAACACCACCAAACATGATACTCGTGCTTGGTTACTCAATTACAATGGCCTATTCACCACTGCTTCTGCTTACGCATTGTGTCGCTCCAACCAAGCCCCGCAGGTGCAGGGTAAATGGGATTCAATCTGGAAACTAAATGTCTCTCCTTCTATCCAATTGTTTCTATGGACTATGGGGCATGATGCCATCCTTACTAATGAACGACGACAGGAGAGACACATGACTACTGACAGCCTCTGCCCTATGTGCCATCTTGAAACTGAAACTATTTTACATGCTCTTAGGGACTATGGACAGAACAAATCGATTTGGAGAAAGGTTCTGGATAGCAACTTTAATGAAGATTTTTGGAATGACGAACAAGGTAGCAGTTGGATGTTCAAATGTATCAGCAAAAGCAACTACCAGGCCAGACTTTATGCTATCACATGCAATACGCTATGGCGCAATAGAAACGATGAAGCTTTCAATAATTCCAAAGGAACTGTGTAAGGGATCATAAACCGTATAACACACCAGTTTAAAATGAATGAGTTAGCCATTAAAAGTGCCCACACCAACATAGGGACCTCAGACAATAAGCATTGGGTTCCGGCTAGTGCCAGGTAGTTTACAATCAACACGGATGCTGCTATAGGTAATTCCAAATATGTAGTTGCATGTGTTGTTAGAAACCAGCTCGGGCAATGGATTGGAGGTTATGGTGAAACCGTTGCAACTATTAATGTCCTCCATGCAGAACTTACCAGTATTCTCAAGGCCATGGAACACGCCAACATCAATTTCCCTGGGAATATTGAGTTTCAGACAGATAGCCTTAGTGCTACCAAAATGATCCAGGAAGATGGTATGAACTACCCATCCTTTGCTAATGAAGTTGCAAGAATAAATAAACTGATGGATGAGAAAGACTACCGTGTCAATTATGTCAAAAGAAAATGCAATGCAGCTCCTGATCTGCTCACTAAACACCATCTCAAAAACAACGAGGGTACCTTTACTTACATTAATCCTCCTGCTATGCTTAGTAGTATAATAAATAATGAGGCCCATTTATGTAATGGTAGTAGTACTACCAGGTTTAATTCTGTTATTAGTGCTTGTACTCCTTTTTCAAATTTTCTTGCAGGGGGAAGGCAAGATGAGTAAATAGCTTCCTGACTTTCTAAAAAAAATATATATATATATATATATATATATATATATATATATATATATATATACACGTACTACTATAAAAAAATGTGAATGTTTGAAAACAACTATAGTGTTGTCAGTTTTAAACTGTTAAAAATTGCCCTACCAATTACATTCCAGCATTTTCAAAATGCTGGTCTATCCTTGTTTCTCTCTCTTTCCACAATTTTTCTATCCTTTTTGAGCCTTTTCTAAATGTGTTAACTCACGCATCATTCAGTTTCCAACCACTAAACACGTCTCACACCATAGGTACAACTAGCTGTGCGTGGGTAAAGACGTGGGTGACAGTTGCATACAATAAGTCTGATGGTAAATGCAGAAGCAATTTTTTGTTTGGTAGTTTCTTGCAAAACCTTCATTCTATGCACATGAGATTCAATTGTGACACAACATTTTCCCTCAACAAAGAGAGCTCCTGCCGTTCTTCAAGTTGTCTCTCCATCTCCGTCAACAATACATAATTCCAGAATTTTTTCACATGAGATGTTTTTATCGGTCACACATCTCGCTTTCCAGTGGTGGATGTTCCTTTCTCCTCAACCGACAATTCCCGGACGGTGTTAGTCGGAGTCCAAGACAACCCACTACCCCATAAGACGTTCCTCCCCAGTGTGACCCCACCATTTTCTAGAAACAAGTCGTCACCTCCCGGGTGTTGGTTGTCCCTTTCCCCTTGGCCGTCTACACCCCTACAATGTCAGTCGCAGTCTTAGCCAACCCATCCCAGAAGACAATCTTCCCCAGTGTGAACCCAAGGGCGGACTCGCCCCCTCCGCCCCCCCCCCCCACCCCCAACCCCCCCTCCCAATTTTTTTAAATGTAGTGTATATATATGTACATATACATATGTCTCTAATGTTATATTGATAATATATATTATTCATACCCAATACTAGTCACAAATGTAGACTTGGTGGAGTGGTTTGTGATTGCAACTATATCTAAGAGGTCTCAAGTTCAATTCCTTATGTTATGCATTACTCATTTTTCTCAATAAAATACTGAACTTGACTTGGTGTAGTGATTAACATGCTTGTTGTTGTACTTAAGGTCATGAGTTCCAATCCTATATTGGGTCTTCAAATTTTTGGCCCCCCAGAGTGAGGTTGTGGGCGTATAGATTCTCCAGGTTATTCGTCAAGCGAGGAGTTATGCATTACTCATTTTTCTCAATAAAATACTAAACTTGACTTGGTGTAGTGATTAACATGCTTGTTGTTGTACTTAAGGTCATGAGTTCCAATCCTATATTAGGTCTTCAAATTTTTGTCCCCCCAACCACCAACCTGGTACCGTCACTGTGTGAACCCCTCCTCTAGAAACAAGTACTCTAGCCGACATGCCGCCACTTGTTGAAGATCCAAGAAGAAGGTTTGTCATATTTGAATACCGCTTGAGTATCCATTTACCATGTAATGTGAATTCAAAATAATGAATTGAAGCCATTTTGAGAAACATGTACATTTTCTAAGGAGTTTCTAAATTGGCTCATTAGTAAAAAGAATGATAACATGAATCTAAACTCATAGAAGTCAAATTAGTATTTCAAAGTGCCACCCATCTTATTAATTGCTCAAATCACGAAGGCAAGAACAATGTTTCTAATCCATCTTCATTACCTTTATATAATATGAGGATGTTTAATTAGCTACATCTATTATAGCAACTATAATGATAAGTGGAATTCAACTTTCAAAATATGTATAGTATGTCACATGTTCATCATATCATTTTTAGTAAGTATGCACCAAATTCTCAAAAGTAATTATGAGATATAAAAAGGTTATAAAAAGTGTTTATAACTTGATTGGATCGTTTAAGAATCCAATTTTCTTAAAAGTATTAATGATTTGTCAATGTGGATATATATATATATATATATATATATAGAGAGAGAGAGAGAGAGAGTCAGGCTAGAATACACTCGAGTGTACGGATCGCACGAATACACTCAAGTGTGTTTGCATATCGAGACTATTTTTTGCAAAATGTAAACCATTGATCTTCACCGTCATACTATAACTAGGCTACATACAAATTTTGAACCCATTTGGATGAGTGTAAGTCACTCATCCAAGGGCAACAAAATCAAAGCACGAAACTAATTTGAAATGAATAATTTTTGCGGTCATCATAACATGAGCTATACATATCCAAATGTGCTCAAATTTTTTGTATGAGTTGTTCACAAGATGTTTATGAAGATCAATGGATTAGATTTTCAAAAAAAAAATATTGCATCATGAAAAACTACTTGAGTGTATTCCGCTCCGAATACACTCGAGTGTATTCTAGCCTGACTATATATATATATATATATATATATATATATATATATATATATATATATATATATATATATATATATATATATATATATATATATATATATATATATATATATATATATATATATATATATAGACACACACACATATACATATATATGTGATTTCAAGACTTTTTTTTTTGCTCATAATCAATATTTCATATTCATTTTTATATTATAATGAATAAAAACTATTGTCAATATTTAACATGATATATTCAACGAAAAGAGTTGCAAATTTTATCGATTTGACTCATTTTAAAAATAAATAAATAATATAGAGTTTATCTTACAAGCACAAAAATTATGCCTTTTTATACAATAATAATAATATCAAACTTTAAAGTTTTGACATGAACTTTACTTTTTTATATATATTGTAACAATATCCAAGTATGTAAACCAAAATAAAAGTAATTTAATGGAAAAATTTTCTTATGAAAAGTAGAATCTCCATTAAATGTTTACTCACACAAAATGCTAATTTTGAGTCTCACAATAGTAGGTAAATGAATATGACGTGTGATATTTCTACACACGGAATCACTAAATCCTTGGTTGCTAAACCATAATGTTTGTGGCACATGTCTTATATTTGAAAGAACATACAAAGTACGAATGATTGCAAATAATTATAAAACTCACATAGGGAATTAGAACATTAAAAGTATACCAATTTTATCACTTTCAGTTAAATATTTTTATGCATGGTTTTTAACACATTATTAGATTTGATATATAGTTTTTGAAAGTCAAAGACATATAAGTATGGGTTATGCATCAAATATACTTATTTTTTAACGTAGAATACTAATAGAAAATGTATATATAGCACAGAAAAGATAGAAATGTTCCACACTATTCTATACTGATCAATACCTTTGATTTGGGATTTCCAACTTGATAAAAAAATAAATTTATCCTCTACGTCACTTTAGGATTGTACATCTACAACAATACGCATTTTAATGTTTCAAGATGATATTATTTTTCTAAAGTTACTTTTATTATTTTTAGTACATGTGTTTTTTTACTATTTTTGTTGTGTCTATAAGGAGAAGTACACACAAACAAAGTTTCAATATTGTCTTTAGTTTTAAAAACTTTATATAGTTGAAAATGTCATTTAACATTGTCAAACAAATACATAATATAACTCTAGAATGTGTTTTTGAGAAAAGGGATGTGTTATATGGATTGATATACTAATGTATGTCCTTTATATGAAATACAAAAAGAAAGTAATATGTATATCCCATGAAGATGATGTGTTCATTTTTTATTTTTTATTAACTCTTACTCATTTATTAGGCATTATATTATGTCAATTATTTATTAATAATGATGAAATTTGAGAAATTCTTCTAGATCCTCTTGATCATTGAAATTATGTTTCTTTCCTTTACATTTTATATTCTAAGATATTACTAATTGACATTTACGTTCTTTATACATATTTCTTCACAATATGTGATGCATTGCTTTCTTTCGTATTCAAAGCTTAATTCCTACAATGTATAACATATACACTATATTTGTTTTTGTGTAGTATGATGGTCTACTAAAAGTATTTGTTTTCATTAAAGACATGAAACTCTCCCATTCTACTCAAATTATATCAGAAGGAAGATCCACAAAATATCAATATCATGTTAAAATCACTACTACAGAACCTACCTTTAGTGTCGGTTATTTAAGGCCTTTAGTGTCAGTTTCTAAGCGACACCTATGTGGGCGACACTAAAAGCTCACCCATTACGCGTCGGTTCCAAAACCGACGCCCAAACTCTTCGCGCGCCACCGAAATCGTGCCTGTTTCCTGTGGCGCGAAGGTATAAGCGTCGGTTATTAGATAAGAAACTGACACCATATACCTTCGCGCCACAGAAAGGGCGCCATCTTGACCACTATCAGCGTCGGTTATTAGGTAATAAACCGATGCCATTTACCTTCGCACTACAGAAAGGGTGCCATCTTGGCCACTATCAGCGTCGGTTATTAGGTAATAAACTGACGCCATATACCTTCACGCCACAGAAAGGGCGCCATCTTGGCCACTATCAGCGTCGGTTATTAGGTAATAAACCGACGCCATATACCTTCACGCCACAGGAAACATGCGTCGGTTATTTATATAAAACCGACACTATAACTTTGTGTGTCGGTGTTATACAAATAACCGACGCCTATTGTTTTTTTTTTCTGTCAGTTTGTAGACCTACTGTGGCTGGTCGTAGGATGAGAAACCTGCAGTTAACTGCAGGTTTTACGACATCCATTGATATCAGCCAACAACAGGCCACAAACCTGCAAATTTAATAACAAAAATATTCACATGCATTTAGCAATACAACCTATAGTTCCATTTTATTTTCACACATTTAGAAACATTCATGTAGCTAGCAATCTGTAGTTCCATTCATTCACATTCACACATGTAGAAACATTCATATAGCAACCAACACTTTCATTCATTTTTACTCAGACACATGTAGAAATATCCAGACATGTAGAAACATTCACACATATATTATAATTCAGAAATTCATTTACAAAATATAATTCATTAGTCATTATTCGCTATCAACATCCCAATTATATTTTAAAACCCCCACTATTTGTATGGATGTTGCCCATTCTTCTCTTACTTCATTTAATTCTCTCATCGTATAGGGAGCATGTACATCTGGTAAGTCCGTTCCTGTAGTGGGGTCAGCTTTAAACACATGTAAAGAGAATGATGTATATATATAATTAATGAGCTATAAATAAGATTGATATATTTCATATTATCTAATGAGACTATATAATACCTGAGCAATACAATCGATGTCCAGTGCGACATGTTTGATAATCATGTGCATATATCGCATCACATAGTATCCACATGCCCATCTGTTGTCTTGTGTAGCACATTATAAATTCAAACATACAAAATATTAAAAAATACAACTAATTAAGCATTGTTCACATAAATAATATATACATATATTGCAGTCGGGAACTTACTTTCACGTTCCTCCAGCCTTTTTGAACTCATCAAAACCCCTACATGTTAATGTAACACAGAACATTGCAATTAAATAGTAATGTAATAACATATGTTAACGGATATGTAAAGTTCACATATTCAGAAAAATAAAAATGTATAAAACAAAACATACCTCTAATATTGCAATTTTTTATCAATTAACAATCCTTCATTGTGATATCCGCGCACATACAAGTCATCATTAGCTTCAATATTTGTTGGTGTTGGCAACCCAACTGAGAATGGACTGGATTCATCATACTTATCATAGTACTGTTCTTCATCTATAGGATCTTCAATGAACTGTCTTTTACCATGAAGAACAACTGACCATTTATCATTTGCAGGATCATCGATATAAAATACTTATTTCGCCTGTGATGCCAATATGAATGGTTCATCCTTCTCGCCAATCTTTTCAAAGTTCACTAAAGTGAAACCCAATTCATCCACTATAACTCCTTTGGTGTTATCAACCCAATTACATTTGAAGAGCGGAATTCTGAAATCTATGTAGTCAAATTCCCATATCTCTTCAATGACACCGTAATATGACATTTTAGCTTCACGTGGACTCTTATCCTTTGCACTTGCAAAAAACATAGTCGATGCTTGAAGGTTGACCCCACTGTTTTGGATGACACTCTTATCATCTTGGCGCTTTGTGTAATATGTGAATCCATTAATGTCATACCCTTCATAAGACATAACAGTCAACTTTGGTTTAAAGGCGAGGCATTTGATAGTTTCAGTAATATCATCTGGTGTTTGAGATAGTTGATGTAAGACTTTATCTTCAAACCACTTAATAAAAGTCTTGTTATGCTCTCTAGCAAGCCACATTGTATTGGCTCGAGGATATTGTCTTTTGATGAAATTGGTATGTTCCTCGATATAAACGTTCACTTTGTCCATGTTGTGTAAAATATACAAATGACCTTGTTCCAACTGCTCACGGCTGATTACTTTCACACGTGATCTCAAAATTCCTTTGCCAAATAGCTCGTCAATATTCTTGTCATTATCAGGAGTGTCATTACCACTGAGAAAGTCATTGCAGAAATCCATAACCTCTCTCGCCACATAACCTTCAATA
Source organism: Alisma plantago-aquatica (assembly GCA_963693085.1). Taxonomy (NCBI): domain Eukaryota; kingdom Viridiplantae; phylum Streptophyta; class Magnoliopsida; order Alismatales; family Alismataceae; genus Alisma; species Alisma plantago-aquatica. The sequence continues at coordinate 1,406,676,251 of OY856412.1, read as the reverse complement.
ATACTCCCTTCAGACCGATAAAGGTTTCGAACATCACCTTTAAAAATGCTCATGTATCGTTCAAAGGGATACATCCAATGCAAGAAAACCGGTCCTAAGATTTTCACTTCCCTAGTCAAGTGGACAACAAGATGTACCATGATATCAAAGAACAAAGGAGGGAAATACATCTCAAGCTGACATAGGGTAACAACCACTTCTCTTTGCAAATTATCGAGAGTCTCAGGATCAATAACTTTTCTGCAGAGACTGTTGAAAAAGAAACAAAGTCTGGTGATTGCAAACCTTACATGCTTCAGCAATATAGATCGAATTGCCACGGGCAATATTTGTTGCATTAGAGTGTGACAATCATGAGATTTAAGACCTATCAACTTCAGATCTTTCATTGATACCAATCTACAGATGTTGGATGAGTAACCATGTGGCACCTTAACATTTACCAAGCATTCACAAAAAGCTTTCTTCTTCTTTCTAGAGAACGTGTAACAAGAGGGAGGTAAGTATGTTCTTTTATTACCCATTTCACATAATTCTGTTAATTCTGACCTTATTCCCATTTCACGTAGGTCCAGTCTGGATTTTATCCCATCTTTAGTCTTACCTGGTATATTTAACAAAGTACCAATGATGCTATCACAAACATTTTTCTCAACGTGCATTACATCGATACAATGTCTGACTATCAAAGAACTCCAATAAGGAAGATCCCAAAATATTGACTTCTTCTTGAATGAAGAATTGTCACTCCGTGTAGTACATTGTGATCTCTTACCAAATTCATTGACAAAGTCTTTTACTCTTTCATAAACAACCTCCCCTGGTATAGGTTTAGGTGCACTGCGTTCCTCATTCAATCCATTGAATGCTTTGCGCTTCCTACGATACGGATGGAATTTTGGAAGAAACCTTTGATGACCGAGATATACATTCTTACCGCCATGTTTTAGTCTTGTTGAATCAGTGTTCTCTTCACATATAGGACACGCTTTAGCTCCTTTGACACTATATCCAGACAAATTCCCATATGCTGGAAAGTCATTAATAGTGCAAAACAACATAGCATGCAAACGAAATGTCTCTCTTCGTGAAGCATCATAGGTCATCACACCTTCACCCCAGAGTTTCTTTAAGTCATCAATCAGAGGTTCAAGATAAACATCGATGTCATTTCCAGGTTGTTTAGGGCCCGATATCAACAACGACAACATTACATACTTATTTTTCATACATAGCATTACAGATTTTGATACAAGATTTCCCGCCAAATCATACTCAACCTCGATAACATGTGAATAATTGCCAAAAGTTAGGGTCACTTTACCAGGCATGTAGTGTCTTCCTTTTAGAAAATGCTAATGTTTGGGTATGACCAATTGGTTTAAGGAACGATCATCTAGGATGATGTCCAATTGTTCTTCAATAGGGAACGTTAACATTGACATAGAGGCCCAGTTCATAGTGACTGTTATGGGTGGACAAAGACTGCACAATATTAGTATTAACAAAGTGTAAGTACATATAACGATGTTATATATTTTCATAAAAAGTTGTATAACATCAGTTAACCTTTTATTGCTTGTCATAACCAACTTTATTGTGGTAGACATGATAGCTTGAAAAGAAGTCTACATATGTACTTAGAGAACAAGCGAGGAAATGCTACCGAAATTTTCTCGAAAACCCAATACACATTATACACTTACATCCTAAGTGAGATTAGGTGTTCAAGAACAGTCCCAAACTGGGGACTATCCAAGATTTACTCCTAATGAGTAAATCTTGGACGAGTTTCTAGGTGCTTACTAAAATAGAACCATTATATGGAACTAATCCTACATTATACACATACTTTTCCTGAGTAAGATAATGTGCACTTCATGGAATTATTAAGATCTGAATATATATAAGTTGTTTCTACCTACTTTGATGGGATTTTATAACATTCGAGTCTTCCATTTAAGGCATTAGATGCATATATTGCAGTCCATTGTGTTGAGATAAGAATCCCATGTGATACACACGATTGAGAATCTTTCATGATACTAGGAAAATACAAAACTAGATATTCATTTAGGTGTTAGACATTCATTTAGGTGTTCCTGATAACTCGTAGGTATGCACAACTAGACAACTGTGGCGGAGCAGTACTGGAGGAAGCATACCTTTCGGTAGTGGCGGCGGACAAGTAGGCGACAATTGGCAATTTAGGAAAAAGTTCATCATTTACATTCCAAGCATGTCACATGTGTGCATTACAGTTCATCATTAAGCAAGAAGGGTGATTAGGATTCTCACCAAGAACGGGTTTTGATTTTCTATACAATTTTATAAAAAAATGCACATGTATGCATATATATACTATACTTTTTGGAACCATACTAAACACCCAAATACTTTATAACACAACTATAAAACAATGATTATAGCTAAACTATTAAACAATAGACTTGTCACACATAAAACACCCTATACAACTATAAAACAAAAAAGTATTAAGATATGCATGATACAATAACTATTTTGCATCACATTACAGCAGACTTATCATTGATACCTTACTAACTTATTTCTACATTTACATATCATCACTTGATCAAAATTACATGTATTGTATAGACAATAGAGGATTCAACTCAGTAAAAGCACAAAATGAGTACCTAAACCCTAAACACAAATAAGTAAATAACTTAAAAAAAATGCCCAGCAGCTGCTTGGGCGTGCCTTGGCACCGCCCAAGCAGCCGTCGGAGCAGAGGAAGAAGGAAGAAGGAAGGGTGGGCGGGCATACCTTGAGGGCAGAGGAGAGCAGCGTCTGGAGCATAGCAACCACCGGCGGAGGTGGCGGCAAAGAGAGGAGAAGCGCCGGCGAGGACACGGAGCAGCGGCGGCGAGGGCACGAAGCAGCGGCGAGGGCACGGAGCAGGAGCACGGACGGCCGCCGGTGAGCACAGAGGGCAGGAGCAGGAGCAGGAGCACGGCCGCCGGTGAGCACAGAGCAGCGGTGAGGGCAGGAGCAGGAGCACGGCAGCGGCGGCGGAGGAGCAACGACCGGCGGGGGCGAGCAAGAAATCGCCGGACCTAACTGAAATCGGGAATGAAACTGGGAATGGGGAAGAGAAGCTCGCGCTGGTGAGCTATTAAGTTGACAATAAGCGTCGGTTATTCTAATAAATTGACAAATAAACCAACTGTGTCGGTTCTATTCAAAAAACTGGCACCTATTCTAGAGTATAGTCGTTGGTTTTTAACTAAAGGTCAACCGACAACTATTCCTATCTCGCGAATACCCTTTAGTCGTCGGTTATTTATTTGTGAACCGACGACATATGTCAAATTTTGGAGGTAATTTTTTCGCTGGAATTTTGGTTTTGGCGGTTGATTTTAGGTGTCGGTTTTTTATTAATTAACCGACACTTAATAAAAGCGGTACCCGTGTCTGGTCTACCTTCACATATTGTATGTCGGTTTATGTTATAAACCGACACTGTAGAGTTTAGGTGTCCGTTTATGTATACAACCGACACCTTGAAAAGTGACTTTATAAGCCATTTTTGTAGTAGTGAATATACTTATGTCCCATCATAATGGAATGAAGATACAAATTGTCACCCCCTTACAGCCACTTCCACACAAATGTTACTAAATGAATGATGCATTTCTCATTGACCCAAAAGAAACCTATCAAGAATGGTTTCATTTTTAAACAAGATCAATCACAACAACTTCTCACCAACGACAATATTTAATTTAATTGACACGGGGATGACAAAATGAACCATATTTCATATCTTGAAAATACAAGAATACCAAGATCTTACAAAAAATCACTAATGCACATATATAATGTTTAACATGTGAGTGACAACATTTACTTCAAACCAGGATCGTACAACAACCATGAACCTATGCTCTTTTATCACTCTACCGTAAATTAAAAAAACAAAATAATCACATATGAGAAGTTTATTTTAGCAGAAAAGGAGAAAATGTCTCAATTCTATTTAGAGCCACACTGAAAGCATCATCGTAACAATTCATCAAGCATACTGAAAGAAAGCATAATGATATGGAAAAATTATACAAACACGTGTTAAAGAAGACTTATCAGGTCAAGAACTTCTAGATTATAGTCGAATGTACCAATATTAGGAATTCAAAATTAAAATGTACAAAATAGTGTTAGTAAAAATAATTATAACACAAGCCATATACATACAAGAACAACTGATTCTTGCAAAACATATAACATATGATAATGTACATAGTTAATTGTTTCGTCTAACAGTGTAGTAGTGCCTTCTTTTTGTGGAAATACATAATGCATTTACATTGGGCATAGGAACATATGACTTAAGTGAAAAATACAATGTCATGTAATGAGTTTATGAGTCAAATTATCTAAGCAACTACCTTACACAAGCAAGATATTGAGACACGTACAAAGACAATAGGACCCTAACACTGGTCTTATCAGAAAAAGATTATCCTGATAAAATTGTATTCTATTTCCTGCATGAAATATAATTTTTAGTAACAAGGTGTTGCTCTTATTTCCATTGCATATTTTTTTCTCTATGCATAATCCACTACAATTCTAGTTCCCAATTCTCATTTGTAGGTCCACAATGTTGAACTGTATTAACATCAATGACATTCTCTATATTATGCATCTATGAATGAACTAAAAAATGCTACATAGAAGCTAATAAGAGGAAATCTACACCAACATTGTAGGCGACCATGAGACAACGCCAAGTTAGGATTACCATAAAATATAGAACTTGAATTTAGTCTTTGTATGATGTATCAAACTTTAATCATCATTTACATCACAAAAAGGCACAACAATATAGACAAACTCTTGGCAAGTGGAACGTTGTTTGTCCAATAACTACCATCTCCGGAAATTTTAGCCTTTGTATCCATGACTTACACCGATGTAGATCACTTATTATCCATTGACATTCCAATAATGAAAAGGTTGCGATGGAATAACAAAAAAATAAGGTTAAAAACTACACGATACTGAAAAGCAACTGGTTGCTTTGTTCCAAATTGTTCAACATCACCCCACGACCCAGTGACTAGTTTGACTCTACCACCGACACATGCATTGATCTCATTGAAGGTGAGGTACGACAACCACCTTAGGTTGAACCAACTGATAAGAAATGATAACAACGGTCCAGACGTGTGTTAATGGGCATTGTTAATGATCATATTAAATATCTGGAATGATCTCAAAAATGGGGCATTCATCATGTCCTTGAGGGGCTTGCAGTGTCTATAGACCTAGAAAAGGAACATTTTTAACCAATTCATTGAAATTACATTCAGAAATGGAGAATATACATGTTCCCATGCAATAAGATTGAAACACAAACTCCACCTTGATCATGGCCAATAAAGGAGCAATGATAATATTCCCACCATATCATTGCATAAGTCCACACTCTCGGCGTCTCCATATGCATTCGAGTAGTATGAAGTATCTACCATAAAGAAGGAAAAGCCTTTATTTGGCAATTGAAGTAAATCGACATTATTAATAGGATGGTGCATAACCTATTACAGAGTAGTATTCGCCACATAATGTAGTAGTATGTTATCTACAACAAGATCTTACAAAGGAACCGGTCATGGTACCCATTGGAGATTTGATCCCCATGGTTAGGATCAGTCTTTTCTATATAATATCTAATACAAATGTTACCTTTTCTTGTTCCTGAGAATTCCAGGAGCGACGTCTAAAATATAGTGAACCTTAATTATGTCTATCAAGAGTGAATGAACAGAACCGGGATGAATACCAACCATGCTATTGACGGCAACTATGGGTAATAGATATCAAATAGCTAGCTTGTCTAACAAAGATGCAGAATGACGCATGTTGGATAACACTGATGATTTGCATCACTCAACAAATAACAGCTTCAAAAAAATTATAAGCACAACAACGACGTTGTCCATTTGATGACCCTGCTTCAACGAACTCTGACGTGTAGGAAAGGAGTCCAAATTTACTATTGTGAATCTGTAAGAAAGCAAATATAACTCTGAATCTGTAAGAAAGGGAATATTACAAAATCAGGAGTCCTAACAGTGATCTGAATCCATAAGAAAGGGAATATAACTCCTCAATACACGTAGTCGCACATGCACAACAATAGCAAAATGATTCTTTCTGAAAGCACAACAACTAATCTCATAATCTAATTAATCAAAATTTCAAAACAAACAAAATTTACTTGAATGGCGATGCGTTCGGAGCACAACAATGTGTCCGGGAACAACAAGTAACAACGCTGGTACTGCAGAGGAAGTAACGTGAGCAATGAAGTTTGGGCCATATTGAATGGAACAACCAAACACTTGAACATGCAGATCGTGAAACATAAAGGATGATTAGCACAGATCTTTATTTACTTATTCACCGTTCTGAGGAGCCGCACTCAAAATTTCCATCACAAGGCGCCATCACATTGGGTAATTATAGTATGCCTTTGAAGACGGGATAATTAACATAGAAACATTTTTGCGAAGTTCTCAAGTACCAAGACAGAGACTGCGTAGGCTGCTTGAAACAGAGAATTAATAGATCAAGGATGATATATATTTGCCTTCTCGTTTGTCACAAATTGCTCTTTGTGGCATGAAGCGGAATGTTCATGGCTTAAATCTTTAATAGATTGCATAGATGCATGATCAACCACGTAGGATTTTGTAATGACAATGAAGCACTCTTACGCCTCCCAAATCCATGGAAAGAAACGAAACATGCTAGAGCAGGACGATCCCATCGCTCCTTCCCATCTTCCGGCCGGCACATATTGGAATTATAGGTATGCTGTTTGACAATGGCGAGGACGGAGCAGAGTCAGATCACTATCTAAATTATGATAAGAGGAGATAAAACACTACTAGTAAATAATGATGGGAACATATATAATATATATATTCCTGGATGGAAGAGAGTTTTGTTGACATGAGAATTGTGTGGAGAGTAGAGAGAGCATTTATAGTAGATAATGACGCGAAATCCAACAGAAACGAATAGATTTGTAAGGGATATATTGAAGAGCGAGACGTACTTCTCCGCGATTGTTATTAATCCTTGAGAGCCCGACGAGTTTAAGGATGTATGGAGGACGGAGACGAGTATTCATGCTTAGTAGAGTAGAATAGTAGATTAAGTGAGATATTCATTATTTACATATTTATGGAAAATCATGTTCATGCTCAGAAATTACATTTATATTGTGTTCATGTTTATGATTTCAAGTGAAATATTATGTATCACTGCCATGCTAATCAATCAAGAGATAATGTTAATCATGATTAATGAATTAAGAGATTATGATAATGATGTTTAAGATTAAGAAATCATGTTAGGTTAATATAGTATGCTAATGTTTACGTGAGCTTTAACCAGCCTTATGAGCTTTGTGGGATCATTATGTGAGTCTTAGTCGACCTTATGTGAGCCTTAACCGGTCTTATGAGCAATGTGATGCACTCAAGAGAGGGACGATATTAACTTAACATAACACACATAGTTTTCATGTAATCATGTTGATTTACTTAGGTCTTCAAGTAATTATGTTAATCATGTTAAGTACTCATGTTTCAAGTTATTTTCATGCAATAAGATTTAAGTTAAGATAAGAATTAAGATGACCGAGTTAGACTCAGGCCTTAGTGCAAGTCAACTCAAGAGACATGACCTAGGCCCTTAGTGTAGGTCATGAGGTCCAGGTCCTTAGTGCAGGCCATGAGTCCTAGGCCCTTATTGTAGGTCGATTCAGATAAGATGACCCATGCCAGAGTGCAGGCCATGAGACCCATGTACTAGTGTACAAGTATCCAGTATAAGCTACATTAAAAGATAATAACAAAACTTCAAGAAAGATCATATATTCATGTTCAAGTCTCCTTTAGTTTATGTTAGCTTTCTTGCATCATGTTTAAGAATAATGTATAGTCATTTTCATATTCTAGTATTTCATGTATATAGAATACTCATGTAACTTACTGATTTTTTTTTTCAGTGCATGGCTAGGAACGAGATTTCCACTGGTGAAGAACACAGGAAAATTAGGACATCATGATAGAACATGGAGGACCTAATGAAAGACTAGGAGTTTCCTGGTGGGGTTCCATTATCCAACATATGTTTAATTTCATGTAGTAAGACTAGTTTGTTTATGCTTAACTCTTTGGTCATGTCATTAGTTGTTTTATATTTCCATCTTATACAAACTTTTGAGAATGAGAAATGAAATGTGTTCCTATGATGGTTAGCTTTCAATTATTTCTTATGCATGATATCAATGTATGTGACACACCCAAAAATATCATGAGTAGGTGGTGACGACTGCACTCCTCCATTGGTTTAAAGATATCATGAAGCCTATCTTTAAGTGTGAGTCAAAAGTCAAAGAGGAGGGCCTAGGAGTTGAGATCTAATATTATCATGAGGGGAAAGGCTATCTTCTCTCCTTCCATGTAACTGTCACCATAGACTTACTATAAAAGGAAGATTGCCGGTTCTTTCAAAATTATCTTATATTAAATATATAAATGGTAGACAATTTTACAAACATTATTTCCAAATTGTGTATTAGAAATGTTTACAACTCTATGTTATTTGCAATTTTACCCATAGATTATTCTTCTAACATGCAAATTTCTATCAAAATTTAATTACGTATATCAAATCTATAACATTTTCCATATGTTTTCCAATATTAAATACCCAAAAATTGGTATTTTTGAATTCAATGAAGCTAAAATTTTCAGCTATACTACAGAGGAAGGGTGGTAAAATACAACCTCACTTCATTGAAAAAGATAGAGGGATAGAAAACTATATTTAATGTCAATTGTTGGATGATATTGAAGACTAGAAATGACAAGGTCTTCGATAAATTAGAGAAATCTTCACATTAGCTAGAAACTACATCCAAGTGGAGGCTCTCTTGATCAACAAGACAATGTATGAAGACCCAACACATCATGTTCAGAAGAAGATGGTGTGGTATTGCATGCACGTGTGATCTTTCAAATTTATAAGGTCCCCAAACTAGGTTCACTCACAATACTAAAATATGTTCTCGTAAGTGCACGGGGTCATGTTATGGTATAGATGAGAGGCAAGCAAGGGGGTCGATCCTCTGGGATAGAGGGGGGCACTAGAGCTAGGTTTGTGTTGGCTACGTTCCTACAGGAGAGACTAGGGTTAAAGGGTTTAAAATTGGGTTTGGTTTGATTACACTAAGCAAGAAGGCAAGTAAAGGAAATATGAAAACTAGATTACCAAAAACTAGATTATCTTAGGCAAGTTAGGTCTAAGATACTAGATTAAGCAATCAACTAAAAAAGAGAAAGATGATCTACACTACTCTAGCAAGGCAATTAGCAACTAAGAACTAAGCTAAACACTAGAGCAAGAAAGGATCTAGGTTAACCCTAATTAACAAGACTAAGCAATCAGCTAAAGTGAACAAAGGCAATTAAGCTAAACTAGCATTAACAAGCTAAAATGAAAAATTAGGTTTTAAGCAATGGATTGGATAGGTGGGCCGTTTGGGAATGTAATTTGACATTAGTTGGGGGAAGGTCAACATAGCATGCAAAACTCACAATTCAATCTAGATTACCAAACCAAACAACAAGGCAAGTGTTATTAGAATATACCCTATAGTACTAGTTGGAGAACTAGGGTTAGATGTAATTATAGTAAGACTTGGCAAGTCTAGGTTTATAGGATAAGTGGTATTGGGGAAATTGAGAGACAAGGATAGAAATGGGAGTAGAGATGAGGGTGTTTCACCTCATGTTACTTGCCATCTAGCCTTTAGGAAGCTCTAGGCAATTTCACCAATCACACTTACACTAGCTACTTATATCTCACACTCACTTGTAGGAGAAGGGAGATGTATGTAGGAACAAAGGGGTCTTGCTAGGGATCCACTAATTGGACCTAGGAGCCATTCCTAAGATTGCCACATACATTACAATTTTCCCTAGAAGCTAAGTGTCATCAAGCATCTCAAAGCAAGCAATCTATGTTAAAAGCACAAACCACATGCAATAAAATGGGAAATGAGATAGAAGCAAGAGGCAATCATCATAGAATTAAATCATATTCATTACAAGTTATTTTCCCCCAACATGGTATCAAAGTCACATTTTAACCCCAAATAGTCCACCACTAGGGGCTTAGCTAGACATGATCAAAGAAAAGATAAAAGTAATGATAAGAAGGGGATAGGACTCCATGGAGCTCTAAGTAGATCATTCTCCTTCACCTCCTAGATGTTGTAGGGTGACCTCCCTCCTCCAAGGTGGATGATGGGCATGGAAATGAATGGGATTATGGTAGAAAACCCAGAAAAATAGGTTTCTATGGTGGAAAATGAGGTGGAAATAGTAGATCGAGAGCATAAATGCAAGGGGAGGCAATGAATGCTCAAGAGTGGGTGGAGAGGAGTAATGGAAGCTAACCTAGTGTTGTGGTCGCCACCCATGTATATATAGGTGGTGGTGGAAGTACTAGGGTAAGTAGGAGCATTGTTGGAAAAATAGTGCAGAAAATGCAAGGGTTTAGGTAGTAGCACGGCCGTGCTGGGCAGCACAGCTGTGGTGGGTAGAGGTAGGAACGATCGTGGTGGTGTGGAACGGTCGTTCTAGGAAAGTGGAAAAATCACAGGTTGAGGTGGTGAAATGGAGGCTAGTAGCACGACTATGCTGAACAGCATGGTCGTGGTGGAGGCTAGGTAGAAAGGTTGTGCTGGGTAGCACAACTGTAGTGGTTGAGTTGGAGGTGAGGTTGTTCCCTTCAGCACACTCATTTTGTCTTCAGCTAGCATGGCCGTGCTGGGTAGCACGGTCATTTTGGGGGCTTCATGGTACGACTGTGCTGGGTAGCACGACTGTGGTGGCGATGTTGCTATAGCTTGCAAATTTGGGATTTTCCCTGTAACTTTTACATTGGCTAGCACGGTCGTTCCTTGGCACCACAGTCGTGCTGGGGTCTTCAGTAGCAAAATCAACTTCAATATTCATGATCAATGGAATTCTTTGCTTGGTGTCGAACCTTGGCCATTAGGGGTAGGTTGAGGGAGCTTTGGGGTCTTCTTTGAACCCCTCCATGAGGGGAGGACTCCTAGAACTCCTTCCTTCTCTCTTATCCATCCAAAGCATGGTCCAAGTACCTGAAAAGTATGCAAAGAACGTCCATAAGTGCATTTGACAATAATATCCATATTGGGGAATTTAACTTGCATTCTACTATGTTTAGATGTGAATATATAATGAGAAAAATGACACAAGATGAAGCCCTAAAATAGGGTTGCATCATAAGAACACATAGTTGTTCCCTTGGGATCATCCACGATAAGGATATTTGGTTTTGAATGTGGACACATACACTGATTGTAGAAGAAACATTCAATCAACTTGCTTCATAATTAGGAACCACAAGGGGAACTAGTAGCAGGCAGCTCACGTTGTCTCCCTCGACTAGACCTCTCTTAGGGTAACTATATACAAAGATGTATGGAACATCCTATGTGAAAGAACATAATACTGAGCCTTGAATCCTCACTAGTGACTCTAATAGGGAAGTTGACTTGGCCTACAACATGAGGTCATGTCCATGTATATATAAGTTGCTAATCCTAAAGATATGTGATATATATCATAGATCATAGATTAATCAAAATTTACATAAGAATTAGATTCGGATACATCTAGTTGATGAACTAGAATTTTTTTTTGAAACAACCAACTATAATAGGCCTCTGTCTTGATTGCCCACAATGCATCAAGGAGATCTTCTTAAAAGGGAGAAATAGTGCAATTGATGGAGATATGAGAAATGATAGAGTAGAGTCTTAGGTAGATGCATGTACCAAGGTGTAAATATATGTATCCTTGGCTGTTATGCAAAATTTTGTGAGTTACAGTGTGAGCCCTAATTGACCTTCTCAACTTTGTGGGAGAATACATATGAGCCTTAACTAGCCTTATGAGCTATGTTGGAGAAATTAATGTGAGCCATAACTAAATTTATGAGCTTTGTGGGAGCAATGTCTATGAGTCTTCATTGTGTGTGAGCATTATGGGTGAGATAAGGTGAGAAACTATATACACTTAGTTAATCCATGTTACTTTTTTAGTCATGTTAACCTACGTAAGTTTCCATGGTATTGTGTAAATCATATCAATCTACTTACTTTTCAATGTTACGATTCTTGTCATGTTAAGAACATAACTTTTCCAAGTGATTTCAAACTTTTGCAAAGTACTTATGTTATTTTTCAACTACATTTACCCTGTTCCACTCACATGCATAAGTTTCTTTGCATGGTTATGGATGATATGTCCATAAGTTTCTTTGCATGGTTATGGATGATATGTCCATAAAGGATGATTGAGGTAGCATGGTGAGGGCAAGAAGCATCCATTAAAGGAGTAGGAGTGTCATAGTGGTGTGCTACTATCCACAAAAGTCTTCTGTAAGGAGTGGAACCCGATAGGAGATCCACTCCTTACTTATGAAAAAAGAACATACAAATTTCCATCCACAAAACCTCAAAATAACATTTACCAAAGTAATGGGTTTATGCCAATTTCTCAATAAAAATGGTAAAAAAGTATTATAGCAATAGAAAAATGAACTATACTATTACAAAATTCATTATTGTTCAACATCAGGTCCTTAGAGGACAACTAAAGGAAATAGAAAATTTAAACTATATAGATTGGTTGCAATGGGAAACCTAGTCATCTCAAAACTTCTCAACAATTAGACCTGAGTAGCATTTCCAAACTCCTGATCTTCATGTCATGTTGCTCAAGTTTCGGGTGGGTTGGTGACAACACCTAGAAGAAGAATGACAAAACAGAAGCATAATCAACATAAGCAGTGTATATGAAACCAAAAAAATATTTAGCCATTAGAACAAAATTGAGAAATTACCAATTAAGGATATAGTTCAAAAGGACGTACATCCTAGGGATGATTGACTTCAAGTAGATGAGACATTCATTTATTAAGAGATATCATGATTTCCTAGAAAAATTTCCTTTTCAAACCACTTCCATAAGACTCCCATAGCAATAGTGCATTGTAATTACAAGAAAGACTAGAATAAGCTAAAAACCAAATATGCAAACCATATATTTTAACCTAAGGACACGATGAATTAAAATTTAGTGCCAAATAAAATATAGTATTGCAGGAGGAATAAAACCTCACTTCATGGCTAGATGAGTGAAACCTCAGTGCATGGCATGGGATAAAACCCAGTGCCTAGGTATATCACATGAGTTAGGGGGAATAAAACTTAGTGCCTAGAATGTGAACAAAACATAGTGCCTAAAATTATGGTGTATCCCCTTCTAGTTATGACTAGTCAAAATCACACATGCATAATAGAGTAGGCAAGGTCGTAAGCTCGGTCCAATAATACTAATGAAAAGGGGTGAGAACATCCATATGTACATCAAATTTGGGCTAGAGGGCCATTAGTAATGAATCCATAAAATTTTAGTCATCCGGGAAGGAAATATGAAAATATAAGAATTTGCAAAAGCCTACATGACTTTAGCAACAACAATAATGCAACATATAGGGGAAATAGTATTCCAATCATCATAGTTCCCCAAAGGAAATTGAGTGTATGGACATGTCTTAACTTTGATTTTAGAAAGAAAAATCTACTAATATCCCCCATTTAGGTTTAACAAAGTTATGCACATTATTTTAACCGATTAGGGTTCAATATTCTTTAATTAATAAATCCTAAAATTACATTCTAGGAGAATTTCAAATTAAACACAAAACTATCCTATATAGAAAGATATCATGTTTGTGATTTCAAAAACCTATTTATTTGTATTTTTTTATCTTCTCAAATTATTTATGTATTTTACAAGATGTAGTATTTAGTGTATTTTTAGAAAAAGGGGATCAGAAAGACCATTGTGCCCTTTGATGACGTGCTAAACCTTGTGCATATTACTAGAACATTCAATTACTTGTCCTCTAAGCATATAATCGTGTATTGATAAAAAAAAGCATGAAAATTACCAATCTACCCATGGTTTTAAAGACAAAAACATTTAGATGCAAGGCAATTTGATGAAAAATATTACATGGTTCTTCTTCCTCGATCAACACCAAAAACTTCCCCAGAAGCTTGAAAATCAAACCTAAAGCAAGGAAACTTCGCAACTCAAACTCTTTCTCAAACTCCAACGTGATCGTCAGGAATTAATGAGGTTGTTGACCCATTAGAATGGTCATGTCATGCACAAATACACTAGAACCAATATTCCATGGTTGGGGAGAACCCTAAGAGTCAAAACCAAGGAAGAAGGGATGATAGTCTAGAAAAACCCACAAATAAACTTTTCAAGGTGACAAAAAATCCAAGTTAACTATTGCTATGTCAAAAATACAAGAAACACCTCAAAATAACACTACAGTTGTTGTAATATAGGGGAGAAAATAGCTCATTTTTAGTGAGTGTTTGGCTAAAACAACAAAAAATAAGATCGTTGAAAAGATATGGCATGTCTACCTATAATGGACCAAATTTAATGAGGTGGATGGATAATTTTAGGAGATCCTGAGGTATTTGCTAGTGCACTTCATAATTGCATCATCTATGTATAGAAATAGGGTCTAGCTTGAGTCAATGGGTATATGTTAAATGAGTCAATGGAGGATTATGTATAGTTAGATTTATTTAGTATAGGGTTTCTGGAAAGTCCACCTAGCTTTTATCAAGGAACGAACTTCAGTTGTTCTTAACATGTCCAGTGTGAGAATCGATCATGTGAAACTAGATTACTCAAAACTCAAAGCACGATCGATTACTAATTAACATCATATCATAAGAAGGGGATAATTAAAATTGATTAAACATTCCAAACATGTCCAAGAACATTTACATAAAAGTCCAACATCTTCATATATTCATATTATGCGAAGTACTTTTACAATTGCACCGTGGCCCTAGACGCAACACACACACATAAATATATATATGTGTATATATATATATATATATATATATATTATATATATATATATATATATATATATATATACATACATACATACATACATACATACATACATACACACACATATATATATATAAAAGAACAAGATCCACATATACCACATATACAAGCATCAGAATGCTACCAAATGTTTGAGTCGATTGAAACATCGTATACAAACTTTCCCATCCCGACCTGAGAGTACAAGGATGACTTTAGGATGTACTAGACATCTAAAAACCTTCTCTAAGTTCCATCGCCATAGCTCCTCCTCACTACCACATGTCTGGTGTTGTTGTTACCGATCACCTAAAAAGATGTGGTGACCCACAAGGTGAGACCCATGTCCTAGAGAGAGTTGTAATTATCAGCAATGCTAATAGATTACAATAAGTTATTTAATTAAATAGTTAAGTAGGTAAAGAAATTTATACAAATAAGCACAATAAGAGTCATGATTAACAAGGTTTATAAAGGAACATATAAAAATATCATCATTAGCTTGACAATCATCATATACATTGCTAATAGCATAAGCATAGCTAACATCATAGGCAAGTCTAGCAGCATAAGCATATCTATCATCATAAGCAAGTCTAGCAGCATAAGCATAGATAACATCATAAGCAAGTCTAGTAGTGTAGCATATCTATCAACATGAGTATATCTATCAGCATGAGTATCTAATATCATAAGCATAGCTACCTTCTATATTGCATTATACAACATCTATATATAAAAGGACAAAATAAGGGTTATCATCTGATGTGAAGCACTATGCATAACCCTGACAGATATACTACACAGTTGGATTACGTCTTTTATTAGCCCATGGGGAGTTTGAATCGTACCACCCAAACTTCCAACTGACCATCGCTTGGTCGCAATCAGCTCCATACAAGATCTCGGAGAGCCAAAATCCTAAGATCTCTTCCCCTTGGTTAGTACAAGTGAATTGTAGTGACATATCAGTCAAACTGCTTGCAGTGACATATAGTCAAGTTGCTAACACCTTGTACGCCCTTGATACAGGCCGCAACACTAGAAACCAGGGTATACAAAACCCTATCATCTGAGGTGCAACTACAGTTGTCCTCAATCACATCACATATGCAAATATTTGAGACACTACCTCAACCGCTCTCAATCTGAGGCATGACCGCAGCCACCCTCCATAACCTTGGGATCAAGATGTCAAGGACACAAAGTCTCTTACACCCCACATACTCAATAGTATGCACTCTGAGCCTCCCATAGGAATACTCATTTCCCCATCTAGCAAGTCCTGAAACTGAATGGTTCTACGACACAGAGCACTACATGAATAGTGTTTCACTAAATTAGTTATTACTAATTGGGTGAGTTAAGGCTACTTCAAACAAATGGACATACAAACACTACCTCATTGCTAACAAGCATTGATATATATAGCAACTCCAGAAGATATAAAGCGTATCAGATGTATTTCCTCATCTCATCATCACATAGTAATATTCTATTACTATCCATGAGACTATACTGGTCATCACACCATTGCAAGGTAATAATCCTTATCACATTATCCCAGGAAACCAACCCTTGTCAACATGAAGAGGGTTACACCTCCATAAGGGCTCAAGATATGTCAAAAAGTCACAAAGACCATCACATCATTTCCTGCATGATCATCATCATCTTTCAACACCTTGAAGAAGGTTCAACATACCATCACCATACTTGTGATACATAGGTCCAACAGAACATTGCAATAAAGCGCTATGATGTTCACATGGTAGCATAAAATAAAGCATCAATCATAAGGATATGATAACCACTAGTAAACAAATTAGGGTTAGAACAAACATTAGAGAGAATATTCCTTCATCATACCATACAAGGAAGCTAAGTATGATTTACCATCATTCCTTAATTGCATTAAGTTAAGTTCAACAAAATAGGTGGAAGTGATGTTATAAATCAGCACCTCAAACTAAACCATAGGTTCATACTCTTACTTAGGTCAAAGAACATCCTTCACACACAACATCCACATATGATTATGGATGCACAAGGTAAATCATTACCATCGAATCCCATACTATACTCAAGTATGAACTCATAGATAACACAAGGTTTAACCATCATATTGTAGCATCAAACCAAGTCATCAAAACTTAGGTCTCATCAACCATTGATTCATATATATGCAAAACCATTGGATGTTAGATAGGAAAAACCATCGGATTGTATAAGACAACAAACTCATGGACTTAAAACCATTGATTCTAAATAATTTAATCCAAACCATCCAGTGCAGCATGCACAAACCATCAAATCATAAACCACACATATGACTATCGGGTTCAAGGCAAACAAAACCATGGAATCATATGCATTAATCACCACCATTGGATCATGAGAAGCCATAAGATTACACACCTAGAAGTACCATTGTTTGCTGACCTCAGAATTACCACTGGTTGTGGACACCAGGTCCACCATCAGTTGTGGACAACTATGCCACCATCGGATGTTGACATCAAGGAAAACATTGACCTAGCAACCAGTGAACCCATTGGTTGAGAAACATCAACCAAAGGGCCAATGACACCATCAAGACTTGATCCAGTAGAGCCATTGAGTGTCATCACTAGGTGAGGAAATATATCAACAAATCCATCATTTGAGAAACCACAGAAACCATCATTTGGTAGATTTTAAGACCATCGATTTAGCCACTTAAGAGAGCATCAAAACCATCAGATGTGATAGGAAACATAGCCATCAGTTTCAAGCACAAAAGAAATTCCAAATAGCAAATAAGGTACCCGCCATTGGTTGGCATAAGAGGCCCAACCTTCAAATCATGAACAAGGTAGAAATCAGTCCAAAACACTAAGGGAAAGCCATGTTCACCTCAAAGAAACCGTAGAATCAAGGGACAAAAACCATCAATTTGCACCATATGAGGGAGAACCAAAACTATCATTTCTCAAGCATAAAAAGGTCCAAAATAGAAGCTAAGTGGAGACCATCAGTTGGCACAAGAAGGTCAACCAAAATAGTACCAAAACCAAACCATCGGGTTGCAATACAAGGAAGGAAATCAGCGCAAAACCCTAAGAAGGAACCATCATTTGAGTGAGCAAAACCCATTGTTTTCTACATACATGTAAGGTACATAACATCCACTACCAAAGAAGGATCATGCACAAGGGTTAGGGTTCATCCAAGAAGATAAACTACTCAAGAAATACTACTTAGGCTCAACCCTAGGAAAGATAGCATCTTTTTACTTAGAGTTTTGTTTTTAGAGCAATATCATGTACATGCAATGTAGGAGTAAGCAATAAACGTGAAGAAAGTTATATAACTCATCTCAAGATTGAAGATGGAGCTCCAAACAACAAGGTATCTCGAGGAAAGAAGATAGAAACCATAGCTTGAGCACTCCACTCGGCTAAGCTAGCTCCTTCTTCAAAAAGGAAGCAAACCCTAGGTCAAGGAAGAAAGAAAGAGGTGTTCTTCAAGCTCTAGCACAAGCTCCACCATAGATTTGACCAAGAAGGAGGAGAAAAAAGGCAGGGCATAAAGTAAAAAGAAGGAAAGAAGAGAACCTTACTTGCTTAGGTCATGAACAAGCTAAGGAAGCTTCACAATCTCAAAGAGAAGATAGATCCAACCCCTAGGTGCACATGCAAGCAAGATCAACCAAGCTTCTTCTACATTGGCTCCTTCTCCTCCACCACGCAAGGGGGATGAGATCCAAGCAGCAAGGAAGAAGAGAGGGAGAGATAGTTGCATAAAGAACTCTTTTGCATGTAAGGAGGGAGGTATATAGAGCTATGTGTGAGAGAGAAGAGAAGGTTAAGGTGTCTAGCTATGTTTGCCATGTGTCCATGGTCAAAAGAATCACTTCCATGAAAATAGCAGTTCCATCAATTCTGGGAGTCAGGAGGACCATCCAATCTTGACTCTGAGGATAGCCAGCGACCTCTAACATAGGGGAACCATTGAATCATGACCCCTTGGTCACAAGGGTGAAAATCCTAGCATCACCGTAGGTTTAGCACCTCTCTTGTTGAACCATCGATCCAAGGAGCTCCAAGAGGGGTAAACATCAACTCTCACACCTCTAGGAACCAACATCGGATCCCAACACACCAATAAATCCATCAGATCCCAACTCACAAGGTGAACCATCAAGTTCTATCACTCAAGGTATCCCATCTATGAGGGGAAACCCTAAGTTCAACCATAGGTAGATGTCACCTCCCAAACTAAGGTGCAAGTAGGCACCCCATGTAGGGATATATGGTAACAATGTAGGCAATGAAAAAAATTATCTACCATATTCTCCATAACCAGTGGATCATGTCAACTATAAGATGGAAAGGATGGATTCGAGGATATACCTAGTCCTAGAGCAAGTCCAGCGACAATCCTCTTCATAGTAGTTGTGCAATTCAGACTCCTAGTTGCATTGGGACTCATCTGACTGCTCCTCCTAGGATAGTAGACCCGAACACCATCTTCTATAAAAGCTCCTCTCATCATGGACTGTTGATTGGCAATGCCCTCCTAGTGGCAGACAACAACCTCCCACCTCTATATAAGTCCACACGAACCACTTAGAACTCATGTCATCCTACAAAGACGGACAGGAATGAGTCATCCCACTAGTTGGCATACTAGTCACCAACTTGCTCTCCCACAATAATGATCTCAGTTGTTCTCTCCCTTGCTATCCCTCCCTAGTCGAGTAGGACTTGCTTGGGCTCAGTTGGTTACCATAACCAGAGAGGACAACATGTGTTAGAGAAACTGATTCTCAATTGTCTATATTGTGTTCTGGGAAGCCCCCACTACCCTCCATTTATAGGCGGGGTTTGGGCCAGGGTTCCTAGTCGATGCGGGAGTGGAAGGGACCAAAAGATCTCAAATGTTTGCAACATGCGACCATTGAAACAACCGTCTGGCATGTGAGACGGTCATCTCATACTACAAGACGGTCGTTTCGCAGTTTCCCAATCGCATACGGAATTGGCAACTCATTTTCTCATTTAATATCACATATTAATTCCTTGCACAATAAGCAATGTGTAATGAAAACGAACTTGGAAATATGTAGAACCTTCCTCGGCCAAACTAGGCCATATCTCTGATGCATGGGTTTTTAGTCATTTTCACAGGCATATTTTCCTTGATTTTAAGTGTTGTTATGTCATTTGTCTGATTAATAATGCATGAAATGTTATTAATGGCATGTGATATTCAAATGCATCAAATTATCTGATTTTTACTGTTTGAGATGGTTTAATATCTGTCTCGAGCATTGATCCACATTCTTGTGCATTTTTAGGTACAATTGATGTTACAACCCTAAATTTTTGGGTTCTTTTGGTTGGAAATGCAATTTCCCCAATAAATGTATGATTGTGTAATTGTGTGATTTATGTGCCTTAAATGGATTCCTTTGATAAATAGCCTTGTATGTTTGATTTCATGGGCCTTGTTGGCTATTGGGCCCAATAACAAGAAAAAGGAAATAAAAAGGAAAAGGAATCAATTAGTAGAAGAATAAATAAGATAATAAGAAAAGAAAGGTGTGGAAGCATCTAGAAGGCTAAAAATTATCCTTCAAGGAGGGATTTCGTATATTTAGGATTTCTTGGGTTCCAAGGGGTCCAAGTTGCAAATATAATAGGTGAAGAAAGAGATAATATCAAATAAAGCATTATTAAGAAGGAAAGTTGAGATAATGATGAAAATATAATAAATATGTGGAAATCTGGGTAATGGAATCATTATGAATGAGATTTTGACTCCACATGGTTTCTAATAGTAAAAGGAATCCAAATAAAGAAAATAAAAGATTAAGAGAGAGAAAATATGCTTAAAATATGTCTTATGAAGAGATACCTTGCATATGAAGAAAAGTCCCTCATACTTTTGAGTTTGAGCCCCAAATTTGGTAAACAAGTGGATTAAGTCATTAGGGCTTTCCTCTAAAATTTGGGATTATTTGGACTTATGGTTTGAGAGTTATGTTTTTTGTAATATCTCCTAAAGTGAGGAGGAATATGGCATATGCATTGTGTGACACTATTTAATTTTATTTGGGAAACCAGGGACCCGGTTCCCTTTGTTCTTTGTGTGGCATGTTGGCTACTGGATCAAGATCCAAGGGTGACTCAGTCACCATCTACCCCAGATGGAACAGGAAAGGGGAGCAATACGATCGAGTTTTCCAAATCAGATTTATCGTGAAAGGATGGGTGGGAATACTTAGAAAGTGGGCCAATGATTTTGGGAGCAAGAAACACACCCACCTACCCTAGGTTTTACCTAGTTTCGGAATCTATAGGAGATGTGTCCAATTCGCAATTCCTAGCCGGCTACCTGTTGACCCCGATATATATATATATATATATATATATATATATATATATATATATATATATATATATATATATATATATATATATATATATATATATATATATATATATATATATATATATATATATATATATATATATATATATATATATATATATATATATATATATATATATATATATGGCATACTCATTCAATTCCAAGGCGACCCAATGATCATGAGACTCCGTCAAACTGATGGCTTCAAAATTAGGATCCAATTCCATCCCCACGAGCCTTGTTCTTCTTCCTTTCTTCTCTATTTCTACCGGTAAGATTTCATCTTGCTCTCCCAATATGAGCCGACTCCAAAGGAATTAAGACCTCCAGCGAGTTCAGAGAGTGCCGACGCTGCAATCTACATCTTGGTCGACTCTACGACACCCTATAGCTATGGGTCAACCTGTGGGTTGACCATGTCCTGGAGCTGTGGAGCTCCTGTTCATAGATTCGCGGAGTCGAGAGGAGGAAGATAAGAAAGAATGGAATGACGAAAATGCCCATGAGCGCTTGCGATAATCTTGAGACCGGTGGAGGGGCAATAGCGTCCTTTCCTTTTGAATTCGGACCTTCATCCTCTTGAGGCGGATCGCTGACAAGGCCGAAGCCCATTGGCTAGCCGAGGTCCGTGTGGAAAAGAAAAGAGAGAGGTCACAATGCTGACGTGGCGACATAATACTGGTCCAAAGGTAATGAATCTTGCGAAAATTGTAACTAATTATTTGTAGCTCGGATTAAGACATATTATATATGAAAGTGGATCAAAAAAATGCAAGAAGTACAATAAAAATATAATTGAGTCCTAAATATGCTTGCAATTTGAAAGTTGTATAAATATGTCACCTTCAATGGTTTTATTAATGAAAAACCCTAAATTTTGATGATAATTAGATCTCATAATGTTCTTGGAGTATTTAGAGCAAATATTAACTTGTTGTTAATAAAAGAGAGAATAAGGTCTAAAAAGATGATCTTTTTGCAAAATTGGCTTAATTTAGGGTTT
The DNA here is from genome assembly GCA_963693085.1 of Alisma plantago-aquatica. NCBI lineage: Eukaryota > Viridiplantae > Streptophyta > Magnoliopsida > Alismatales > Alismataceae > Alisma > Alisma plantago-aquatica. The sequence continues at coordinate 1,406,653,748 of OY856412.1, read as the reverse complement.
CATGTATATGAATATGCATTAATGGGCTTAGAAACCCTAATTTAGGTGATGATGACTTTTAATAGTTTTAATTGCTCGAATCCATGAATAAAACAGAGATATGATGGTTCTAAGCCAATATGAGTATAAAAGATCCTTAATGTGGATAGTTTGAGCAATTAGGGTTTTTATGAGTAGAAAAGCTATTTTAGGGTTTGTTGACCTAAAAAGGATAAAGTTTGAGAAATTGATCTAAGAAACCCTATTGAATCCTAATGAGATCTAGAAACTGTGGAAAGGTGTCCCAAGTCAATAAAGAGTTGTTTGGGATGTGATGATAATAACTAGGTGTTACACATGTTTTCAGGATCAATGTTTGCTTGCTTGATTGATTGGCTTGCTTGATTGGGCATCTAGTTGGATTTGAATATATTGCTTCTGTGAGATCTCCAAAGCAGGTATGTGGTTACTTTATGAATAATCGCCTTTAGTTTCATGGTGTTTACCGAATGTTTCTCAATGGATTGCATCCTAAACTATTGGATGTTCAATTATACAATCCTATAAAGTCCCAATGAGTATCACAATTAAATATGAATGTGTTTCTCGAACCTACATGCCACCCTAATGTATGTTGCAAGACCAAGCCCCAGAGGGAAGGTCTGATTTGGTCAAGCCCCGGAGGGAAGACCATTGGGAATCTCAAGAGGTGACCCCAGGCACCAAGCTCAGGATGGAGAAGGTGGCCTTATGTCCCTTGCAAGGACAAAACCCTAAGAGAGTGTAACCCAGGGTTTAGGGCAAAAGCGGTTGCGAAGTCACTTTAAAAGCGTAATTTGGAATGTTAATCAAATATTTGCTTTAATTAGATTGTTAGAAGATATTTGTGAAATTGTATTGTCCCCCCACATACCAGTATAATAATATACTGACCGATGTTTTGTTTGTCGGCGTTTTAGTACAATTCTAAAAATGGACAAACAGTAAATCGAAATATTGTGAAGATACAATGAATATGTTCAAGGAGGATTAGTTAGTTAGACTTTTTCTATGGATAGAAGTCTAGATCCAAATTTTACAAGGTATGCAAAAATATTTATTTTATTCCAGCTTTTTAGTTTTGTAATAGTAGAATTTGATAATTATTTTTGATTAAATGTCGAACCATGGATCCTAAATTATTGGGATAGCGTCTCTGACCTTTTGGTCTCCCTTGATTGGGGGTTACTGGGAGGTGGGGTTGTTACATTTGGTATCAGAGCAGTGGTTTCTCATTTAATCCTTAGTAATTATTAAATTGTACAAACTCTGTAGAACTGAGGGAGTTGTTAGAGGATTTTCCAAAGACAGAGGTGTCTAGAAAAGGATCACGGTCCAGGGGCTGGCAATGTTTTCCTTCACCCTGCTAGTCGGTCACAAGGACTCCCAGATGTGGTGTGATTGTCTGGCCAAAGTCTAAGGTTTTGACTCAAAATAAGATACCTTTAGGACTCTCCCATCTATTTCATCCTTTCTCAACCCTAATTTATATAGGATTTTAACGTTTAGGGTTTTTCTCTCTCCTCCCCACCCTCTTAAGGTTAGGGTAAGTATGATAAGGATTAAGGAATCCTCCACCAAATCAATGAAAAGAATGTAAACAAGATGTCATTTACATAAGTTTATTAGTTTAAGCACAAACTAAGGATTAGTTACATGCTTAAGGTTGCATGGCGTGCGTTGTTGTGCCTCAGGAGAGATATGAGGATTGACCTTCTTATCAGGAGGTTGAGGAGAGAGTCATCCTTGGAGGCAGAGACATCCACGAAGAGGTAGAGACATGACACATCCTCTGAGGATGATGCTAACCCTAACCCTAAGTGGTTGTTCGAAAGAGGGATGACAACATGATTTGGATATCACAGTTGACCATGCATGTATGTATGTGGGTTGACATGCATATTGGTTTTGAGTACTCATAAGAAGCATGAGCGATGTGAGGTTGGTTAACCTAGTGTCTTTTGGTGACCCAACCTTGGAAGGATCGTGCCTGCTAAGGTGAAGGATAGCTCCTTCATTAAATAGGATAGTGGTGACCGTGTAGAAACCCTTATGTGCATATATGAGCATAGAAGAGCATGCACCTATGTAGGAGAGAATGTCAGGAGTGCTGGCAGTAGGTTGAGGCTTAGGTCAGAAGGGTTATGCCTGATTGGTTAGGAGATGAACATACCGAGCTTTGGATAATCTTGATCGAACATAGGTTTGGATCATACGTTTCACCCATGTAGGCGTATGCATGTATCCTAAAGAGCTTGATCCACCTTCTTAGAACCTCTAGTGGTAGGGTCAATTGTAGGGTTATCTCTAGAGAGAGAGAGCAAGATCTGAGAAAGAAGGTTGGAAGCTTAGACTCCAAGACATGAGGAATCATGGGAAGTCGGGTATGTTATAACCTGTTTTTAGAAGACCCTCCTGATTAGATAGTTATGGTTTCTCATGTGCGATCCTTGAAGTCTTGTCGTACCTTGGTTGCATTTAGAGGAACCAAATCCTAGAAAGAGAGAGATTCTTTTTGAACCATTGTACGGAAGTTGTAGGTACCTACCTTACCTTATAGGTATAGAAAGGAGAGTTCCTTAGGCCTTGGGGTGGTATGGTAACAAGTTATGAGGTCTCACACCGAGTTGGTTGTCCGTGTGTAGGACTCTAAGGTGTTTTTCACATGGAAGGATAATGGGAACTGCATGCTATCCCTTGTACATGATTGGGCCGTGGTTGAAAATCTAAGCATGCAGTTAGGCAGTTGAGGCATAAGGGGTGAACCTAGGGTTCCTAGACCTAAGAGGGGAAGTAGTAGTAGATGGTGCACCTGATTCTCATGAAGATGTTTGAGTTCCTATGGATTTGAGCATGGCACCCCCTCATGTTTAGAGGAAAAGGAACCCCTTGAACTAAGGTATATGTTTGAACCCCTCACAGATGTTGGTCACATATGTATGAGTTTGGCCAACTTTAAGGATTAAGGAACAAGTAGGACATACCAAGGAACCCATAGTGGCTTAGTAGGTTACCTTCTTGCTAGCTACGTGTATAGGATGCATAATAGGGTGATGCATACACAAGATGGTGTAAACCCTAGAAGTAAGGACGTTTGTGACCTTGTTGCTATCAAGAGATAGTTTTCTCCCATCCTGGGGAGGTACCCTTCTGTAGGGTAAGTATCAACTTTTGTTTAGGTTTGAGATAACCTAAATGTTGGGTTTTAGAGGAGGCAGAGAAGCAGCGAAAACAAAAAATTTTCTCTCCAAACCCGGAACAAAAGGAATCGCGTCAACATCTATATAATAGGAAAGATGGTTTGTGAATCATACCTTGTCCCGAGGCTTGCTCGGTGACAATACCATGCGCCTTGCACGGTCTTCACCTCCGGTCTTGGACGGTGTCTGTGCAGCTCCTGGTCGCACCGGGACTAAAGACTCCTCCTCCTACCGGACTGTCAGATGAAAGTTGTCCTCCTTAGCGGCAGTGTCCTCCCGCCTCTGAAGTAGTCCACATGGACCACCCGGAACTCCACTCTCCTTGTCCCACAAGGAAGTGGAAGGAGTCGCACCCTCCTATTGACGTACTAGTCACCAACACACTCTCCTGCTGTCAATTGCAACTGCAGTTGTCCTTCCCTTGCTGCACCTCCCTTTGCGGGAAGCACTTGCTCAGGCTCTCTCTCGGTTACCAAAACCAGAGAGAACGACAACTTTGCAGAGCAATCAACTTGCACTGAGTTGTACTCTGAGAAGCTCCCAATACCCCTATATATATAGGCGGGTCATGGGACAGGGTTCTCTGTGCCCGGCAATACGGGACTAAAGCAGGAGTAGAAGGGTTCGGGATTTTCCACAAAAAGCAACCATCTCGCAACCTGAACCGATCGGTTCACAAGTGAACCGGTCGGTTGGGGACCTGAACCGATCGGTTCAGCAATGAACCGATCGTTTGGGACCCTTGAACCAGTCGGTTCAGGTTCCAGGTTGGTTCCCGATTGACTTTCCTTGTTTCTCTCCCAATTGGTATCAAATACCAATATTATTCCCAATCGAATTGGGCAATTTGAAACGAAAGGAAAATTCTCACCAATCCTACTTTCCCAAGTTGCTCGATTGCACCAGTTGAACCGATCAGTTCAACAATTGAACCGGTCATTTCACTCTATGCATGAGCCGATCGGTTCAACAATTGAGCCGATCGGTTCAGCAACCTCAGCCGACTGGTTCATCACATGAACCGATCGGTTGGGAATGCAGATTGTGCAAAATCAGTCAAATGCGATTTCAATCAATCCGATACTCCAATCCATGCGTCCAACACCTTGAACATTATGATATTGAGCTATCGATTAATTGAGTGTTTAATTGAACTACTAAACTCTTTTAGTAATCAATCTAAACATTGCTTGTGGACAAAACTCCTCTTCCAGGTTAAATCCTATGTCTGTGACCCTGCAAGTCCATTTCACGTTGGCAGTGAAAGTCCATAACACTTATGACTTCACAAGCAAAGAGTGGTGCCTAGTCACACATCATTGCTACCCAAGTGAAAGTAGAAAGTTGGAGAACAACTTTCATCCTACAATCCGTGAATGGTGTTACAGTGAATGTATAATTCCTTTGTCACTGATATCCAGAATGAACTCGAGGCATGGAATAGTCATCCTGTCAATGTTCATTCATTTCCTTGATCTCAGAGTAGACCGAGTGAGATGTGTATGACATCAATATCACATATTGATTCACACGTGCATGCGCATGCCTTTCTCAATCCTACTCATCAAGTGGCCAAGGATATCAAACTCCCTCAGGAGGGACAAATCCCATATCTATCACTCACCCCTCAAAAGCCCCATGTGTCAAAGCCACCCAATCATCACCTTTATAACAACTCATGTTTCAGGACTGCGTTTGATGATGTCAAAGTGTACCCAATGACATGTGTTGAGTGTAGTGATTTCAGGTCTAAGAATCACACTCACCACCATCACTGTGAGAGCTGACTGTGACTACCAAGTCATGGTTCCATGTGTCACTCTCACGGTGGGTCTGTCCGGTACCTTGTTCTCTAACAAGTACCTATGTGCTTGGTTTGATATCACCATATCATGACTAATGAGATTCTGTCATCAACCAACACACAATCTAGTCTTTAGTGTTATTGATGTCTATGGTTATTTCCACAATAACAACCGACTAGGGACTAAACAAGAATGTATACTCTTAACATCCATATGATCTCATCGCTTAGGTCATGAACCTAAAAGCATATGTCATTGAGTAAGACAATCTTTAGACATCTATCATGTTACACCATCATCTCAGAAATAGTTTAAACATATAGATTGGAAATTGCCTTTATTATTATTCAAGTCAATTACAAAGTATCCCATTACAATCATCATATGACTTGCTCTATGGGCATACATACCAACAGACTCCCACTTGCACTTAGAGCCAGTCACCAAGGAAATGTAGTCCTTGTGACCTAGCATGACCATCATGCTTCTGCTGAGAAAGGGCCTTAGTCAGTGGATCAGCTATGTTGTCTTCAGTTGGTACTTTGCAAATCTTCACATCTCCTCGCTGTACGATCTCTCGTATGAGATGGAAGCGTCGCAGTATGTGTTTGGACCGCTGATGTGATCTGGGCTCCTTAGCTTGTGCAATAGCTCCATTATTGTCGCAATAAAGCTCAATTGCATCACAGCTACTGGGAACTACACCAAGTTCAGAAATGAACTTCCTGATCCACACAGCCTCCTTTGCTGCATGCGAAGCAGCAATATACTCGGCCTCTGTAGTAGAATCGGCAACTGTTTCTTGCTTGGAACTCTTCCAGCTCACAGCTCCATTATTAAGGCAAAACACAAATCCTGACTGCGATCTGTAATCATCTTTATCGGTTTGGAAGCTTGCATCGGTGTAACCCTTTACAACCAGCTCTTCCTCGCCGCCGTACACAAGAAACTGATCCTTAGTCCTTTGCAAGTACTTGAGGATGTTCTTCACAGCTGTCCCGTGAGCATCCCCGGGATCTGACTGGTACCTGCTCGTCATGCTGAGAGCATACGAGACATCTGGGCGTGTGCACAACATAGCGTACATGATGGATCCAATGGCTGATGCATATGGGATCCCATTCATCTTCTCCCTCTCTTCACAAGATTGGGGACATTGAGCTCTAGAGACGGTAACTCCATGTAGCATAGGGACGTTGCCTCTCTTTGAGTTCTCCATGCTGAACCGCTTCAGCACCTTGTCAATGTACGTGCTCTGACTTAGTCTGAGAAGCCTTCTAGATCTATCTCTATAGATCTTAATTCCTAGAATATAGGATTCTTCTCCTAAGTCTTTCATTGAGAAAGTTTTCCCAAGCCAAGTCTTTACCTTCTCTAAGGCTAAGACATCATTCCCCATCAAAAGTATGTCATCCACATACAATATGAGGAATGTGGTCGAGCTCCCACTAACCTTCTTGTACACACAAGGTTCATCTTCATTTTGAATAAAGCCAAACACTTTGACTTCTTCATCAAATCGAAGATTCCAACTCCGAGATGCTTGCTTCAATCCATAGATTGACCTTTGCAGTTTACAGACTTTATTGGCATTCTTTGGATCTACAAAACCTTCAGGCTGTGTCATGTACACATCCTCATGAATATTCCTGTTAAGGAATGCGGTTTTAACATCCATCTGCCAAATCTCATAGTCATAATAAGCTGCAATAGCAAGCATGATCCTGATGGACTTAATCATGGCAACTGGAGAAAAGGTTTTGTCATAGTCAACACCTTGAATTTGTCGAAAACCCTTCGCAACCAGTCTGCCTTTATAAGTTTGCACATTGCCATCCATGTCAGTCTTTTTCTTAAAAACCCACTTGCACCCTATGGGTTTTACCCCTTCGGGTGGTTCCACCAAAGTCCATACTTTGTTGGAATACATGGATTCCATCTCGGATCTCATGGCTTCAAGCCATTTCTCAGAATCTGGTCCCTCCATAGCCTCTACGTAGGTTGTTGGATCATCATCTATGATCAACTCTCCACCTTCCTGAGTTACAAGGTATCCAAACCTCTCAGGTTCAAGGCGAGTCCTACTAGATCTACGAGGTCCTTGTGTCACTTGAGGAGAATGAGATTCCACAACACCTTGTGAATCTACATTTTCCTCTTGTACATCTATCGGTTCAATGTCTTCTTGTTGGGCTTGAACCTCTTCAAGCTCTATATTCCTCCCACTGCTTCCTTTGGAAATAAATTCCTTCTCTAGGAACACAGCTGTCCTGGAAACAAACACTTTGTTGTCAGTAGGGTGGTATAAGTAATATCCCCTCGTTTCCTTGGGGTATCCAACAAAATAACATTTATCGGATTTGGGTCCAAGCTTATCAGGAAACGTTTTCTTGACGTAAGCTTCACAACCCCAAATCTTCAGAAAAGACAAATTGGGACGCTTCCCGTACCATATCTCATATGGTGTCTTTTGAACCGATTTAGATGGTACACGGTTAAGCATAAACGTGGCGGTTTCAAGAGCATGACCCCAGAAAAGAAATTGGAAGATCAGCAAAACTCATCATTGATCGCACCATATCTAACAATGTGCGATTCCTTCTTTCAGACACACCATTATGTTGTGGTGTTCCAGGCGGAGTCCATTGTGATACAATACCACGGGCTTGCAGAAGGTCCTCAAACTCCTGGCTCAAGTATTCTCCACCTCGATCGGAAAGAAGTGCCTTAATACTCTTGCCAAGCTGGTTCTGTACTTCATTCATGAAATCCTTGAACCTTTCAAGGGTTTCTGACTTATGTTTCATCAGGTACACATAGCCATACCTACTGAAATCATCAGTGAAGGTAATGAAGTACTGACACCCATTTCTGGCATTAGTTCTAAAAGGCCCACATACATCTATATGTATGAGTCCTAATAGATCACTAGCTCTCTCACCTTTACCTGAAAAGGGAGTCTTGGTCATCTTGCCCAACAAACAAGATTCACATGTCTCTATTGATTCATAATCAAAAGAGTCTAGATAACCATCTTTATGGAGTCTAGAAATGTGCTTCTCATTTATGTGCCCTAGACGACAATGCCAGAGATATGTTTTGTTTGAGTCGTTGAGTTTTTGCCTTTTGGTGTTTACGTTGTATACACTTGTCTCCAAGTCTATCAAGTATAGACCATAAGACATAGGGGCACTGCCATAAAAGATCCCATCTTTAGAAATGGAACACTTTCCATTCTTAATAAGAAATTCAAATCCATCTTTGTCCAAACAAGAGACGGAAATGATATTCCTATTTATGGCAGGTACATAATAGCAATTCTTCAACTCTATTATTAGCCCACTAGGTAGAGTTAACTCATAGGTTCCTACGGCACTGGCGGCAACTCTTGCCCCATTAGCAACACGTAGTTCAACCTCGCCTTTCCCCAAAGGCCTACTTCTCTTAAGATCCTTCACATTTGAACAAATGTGAGATCCGCATCCGGTATCAAGTACCCATGACGAAGAAGTAGTAAAGTTAATCTCTATTACGTATACACCAGAAGTAGAGATCTCTATCTCCGACTTCTTCTTCCATTGTTCCTTCCATCCTCTCCATGTAGAAGAAATTGGTTTGGCGAGAGAACACTTCTCTCCCTTACCTACTTTCTTCTTCACCAATGCATTAAGCGTACATAGAGTGGATTCTAAGGCTCCTGGTATATCTAGATTGTGCAGAACACTTCTCACAGTCCTCAACCAGTTATGGAATTTATTCTCATTTAATTTGCCCATTTTAAAAGATGATTCTTTTGCCATTCTACAAGAGAAAATTTGCATTTGTCAAAACCTTTTTGATTTGATTTGAATAAAATTTGACGATAGTTAATTAGGCCTTTAATTAATTACCGCTCCCACTATTTTGACTCAAATTGATAGCCCTCACCATCAATTCGGAAGATTGCAGCGTACAATCTTCTAGTGGGTCAAGATCCTGAAATCCTCTGAGCCATGGACCAGCTAGGGCTGTCACCCACAACTCAGATCTCTCAGGTAGGCAACTCTTGCCAATTGCATCATATGCAACTCTTGAAAGATGTCATATGCAACTCCTTGCAATGATCATCTCCATGCCTCAAGGCGCTAGATCCTATCTAGGTCACCTTATTAAGTCTGACCCAAAGCCAACACGATGAACATGCACCCTGCTAGGACAGACCCACACATTCATCCTTCACGCTTCCACGAGATAGACGGTGCACCACGCTAGGGCGTGCCCACACTTGGTCGATCAAGCTTTTCACGTGTGTCGCATTTGGAAGGCATCTAAAACTTACTATTTAATGAGGGATTTGGTTTTTATATACATATACATATCCAATCACCACAATATATAGTACGTATCATATACATGCTATATCCCACACAAAACATGCATAAACGATAAAAAGCAATGATTATGGCCATCCTATTTGTGATTCCTCGAGCCAAGAGGAATCACGGTCATCTAGGTCTACATCACATGCAACCTGTACAAGATGAAATCTGTGCCTGCCTTTCTGGGTTTGATCAGCTCATCTCCATGACTGATCGGCTCGCCATCAGGTTGGTTGTTCGGGTGCCACCAGCCGATCGACTGGCGCCTCCAGCCGATCGGTTCACCGGTCATCGTGCATCTCCTCAGGTCGCCACCCGATCATCTCGTTCCTCGAACCGGCCGTCTGGATCACCAACCGATCGGTTCACTCCTTGAACCGATTGTCTTCAGGTTGTCCACCGTTCTTTGACATAACATGAAATAAAATCTATCCTATTTACAATTGAATAGTGAAACCCCGAGTTACATTCGGGGGGATCAAAGGTAGGAAAAGAATTCTCGAATTATTTCGAGTTACATCAGGAATATGAGAAAGGGAATCGGTGCGCAGACCGAGATGCAAGCAACCACACAAACAACCACACACAGATATAGGGGTTTATAGGCCATAATCATGCTACACATCCACCACAAAACTCATTTAAGGGCGACGCGTATTGAATGCATTAATATTACATATCATATATGTATATTAGGGATTTGTGGATTGGAAATGTATAAAGCCGATATTATTCAGATCGCATGCAATAAATAAAGGCAACAAACCAAAATCGATCACATCAATAATCCTAAAATATAGAGAGGTTGACGTGGCTCTGATACCACTGTTGGGTTTTAGAGGAGGCAGAGAAGCAGCGGAAACAAAAAAATTTCTCTCCAAACCCGGAACAAAAGGAATCGCGTCAACATCTATATAATAGGAAAGATGGTTTGTGAATCATACCTTGTCCCGAGGCTTTCTCGGTGACAATACCACGCGCCTTGCGCGGTCTTCACCTCTGGTCTTGGACGGTGTCTGTGCAGCTCCTGGTCGCAACGGGACTGAAGACTCCTCCTCCTACCGGACTGTCGGATGACAGTTGTCCTCCTTAGCGGCAGTGTCCTCCCGCCTCTGAAGTAGTCCACACGGACCACCCGGAACTCCACTCTCCTTGTCCCACAAGGAAGTGGAAGGAGTCACACCCTCCTGTTGACGTACTAGTCACCAACACACTCTCCTGCTGTCAATTGCAACTGCAGTTGTCCTTCCCTTGCTGCACCTCCCTTTGCGGGAAGCACTTGCTCAGGCTCTCTCTCGGTTACCAAAACCAGAGAGAATGACAACTTTGCAGAGCAATCAACTTGCACTGAGTTGTACTCTGAGAAGCCCTCAATACCCCTATATATAGGCGGGTCATGGGACAGGGTTCTCTGTGCCCGGCAATACGGGACTAAAGCAGGAGTAGAAGGGTTCGGGATTTTCCACAAAAAGAAACCATCTCGCAACCTGAACCGATCGGTTCAGCAATGAACCGATCGTTTGGGACCCTTGAACCGATCGGTTCACTCATGAACCGGTCGGTTGGGGTTCCAGGTTGGTTCCCGATTGACTTTCCTTGTTTCTCTCCCAATTGGTATCGAATACCAATATTATTCCCAATCGAATTGGGCAATTTGAAACGAAAGGAAAATTCTCACCAATCCTACTTTCCCAAGTTGCTCGATTGCACCAGTTGAACCGATCAGTTCAACAATTGAACCGGTCGTTTCACTCTGTGCATGAGCCTATCGGTTCAACAATTGAGCTGACCGGTTCAGCAACCTCAGCCGACCGGTTCATCACATGAACCGATCGGTTGGGAATGCAGATTGTGCAGAATCAGTCAAATGCGATTTCAATCAATCCGATACTCCAATCAATGCGTCCAACACCTTGAACATTATGATATTGAGCTATCGATTAATTGAGTGTTTAATTGAACTACTAAACTCTTTTAGTAATCAATCTAAACATTGCTTGTGGACAAAACTCCTCTTCCAGGTTAAATCCTATGTGTGTGACCCTGCAGGTCCATTTCACGTTGGCAGTGAAAGTCTATAACACTTATGACTTCACAAGCAAAGAGCGGTGCCTAGTCACACATCATTGCTACCCAAGTGAAAGTAGAAAGTTGGAGAACAACTTTCATCCTACAATCCGTGAATGGTGTTACAGTGAATGTATAATTCCTTTATCACTGATATCCAGAATGAACTCGAGGCATGGAACAGTCATCCTGTCAATGTTCATTCATTTCCTTGATCTCAGAGTAGACCGAGTGAGATGTGTATGACATCAATATCACATATTGATTCACACGTGCATGCGCATGCCTTTCTCAATCCTACTCATCAAGTGGCCAAGGATATCAAACTCCCTCAGGAGGGACAAATCCCATATCTATCACTCACCCCTCAAAAGCCCCATGTGTCAAAGCCACCCAATCATCACCTTTATAACAACCCATGTTTCAGGACTGCGTTTGATGATGTCAAAGTGTACCCAACGACATGTGTTGAGTGTAGTGATTTCAGGTCTAAGAATCACACTCACCACCGTCACTGTGAGAGCTGACTGTGACTACCAAGTCATGGTTCCATGTGTCACTCTCACGGTGGGTCTGTCCGGTACCTTGTTCTCTAACAAGTACCTATGTGCTTGGTTTGATATCACCATATCATGACTAATGAGATTCTGTCATCAACCAACACACAATCTAGTCTTTAGTGTTATTGATGTCTATGGTTATTTCCACAATAACAACCGACTAGGGACTAAACAAGAATGTATACTCTTAACATCCATATGATCTCATCGCTTAGGTCATGAACCTAAAAGCATATGTCATTGAGTAAGACAATCTTTAGACATCTATCATGTTACACCATCATCTCAGAAATAGTTTAAACATATAGATTGGAAATTGCCTTTATTATTATTCAAATCAATTACAAAGTATCCCATTACAATCATCATATGACTTGCTCTATGGGCATACATACCAACACTAAAGAGGTCTCATAGGATCTTGATGAGCTAAGTAGAGAGCACATGGTGTGATCATGAATCTATAGACCATAGGTGACTATCTCTAAGGGCATGGGGATATGTTGCCATGGAGGTAACCTTATGGGGCCTGACCAAGTTAGGTAGGTCACCATGATCCCTATGAAAGGATGTAAGTTTGATCATGAGTGCCCAGAGAGATGGTGGATTTTTGGGTAAAGATTCAAGAATGAGATGTGCTATGATGGAATCCTAAGTCAATACTAAGGTCATGAAGGGATAAGACTGATGGAAGTAGGAGTGATATGTTCCCTGGATGCACGAGACCATAGGGTTGGGAGGTAACAGCTACCTTTACCCAAGGACCATGGGTTAGGAGTTTGGCCACCTTCATGAGTTCATGGGGCCTTAGGGGTAAAAGTGAGAGGCACTCCTTAGATGCATAAGGGTCGGATCACCCCAAAAGTGTCGACACCCTAGAGACCTTGAGGTAACGACTAAGGATTGTAAATCAAGGAGATATGTTAAGATCCAAAAGGTGATGGGAAAATTCTTCCCATGAGTGTAGACCCATAATCGAGTTGTTTATGATGTGGAGACATGTGATGTACATTTCAACTTAGTTTGGAAAGTGTACTGGCGATGTGTGATGCACCATCTCTACTCTTGGAATGGGATGAATTTTGTAATTGGACTACAGCCAAATGCTTATTTCCTCTCGTTATGGGGGTGAGAGATAGGGAAATACGCATGCCATACACTAAGGATAAAGATGATGTGAGTTGAAACATTGCTATAATGCTTGAGGATTGAGAAATTATCATACCTTTTGATAGATGGTTTGCAAATACGAAGAGAACTAAGGTAGTCATCACATGAGGTCGTTCCTATCAAGAGAAGTATGGAATTTATGAGTTATATAATTTTGAGTTTGATAACCAAGATGATGAGCTCAAAGGTTTCTTGACTCGGTTAGACCTAAATCCGAGATGAGGATGAAGAGTTGAGTATATGAGGGTTTATGTCTTCCCCTTTACCTAGCACATAAGGATGTAAGGGGTAATGGATGCTCTTAGTCAAGATGCAGCTATCTTGGTTATCCAGTAGAGAGGCTAGAAGAGGTTGTTAGGTGAACCCTAAGTTCATGAGACATATAGGGCTAACACCCAGATACAACCAGACTCGTTGGTCGAGTAGTGGTTTCTTGGTTAGGCAACCTAGAGCTTGATGCGATAGAAGGATGGTTGGAGAACCTCAGATACACCTCTCAGGAAAGGAAGGTGATGAAACCCACGACTAGAGTGTTTTAGGGTTTATGAGGAGTCAACCCTGAGGAATCATGACATACGGGAGCTCGTGATGTTAAGTACACCCTGCATCTTGGTACTACTAAGATGAATAAAGTTTACAGTAGTGCTTTGAATATCTGAGATAAAGAAGTAGATAGGGTTGCATGTGGCTTGTCGCCATGCATGCTAGTGGGTGAAGTCCGAACACTAGTAACCCAATGAGTTGCTACAGAGAATGAAGAGTCCCCAAGAGGGAATGGGAGTGGATCACCATGGACGTTGTGGTGAGTCTCCCCTAGACCACGAGATTTCATGATGCAATATGGGTTATGGTAGATCGCCTTACCAAGTTGACCTAAACCTGTGCCTAAGAGAAAGCATTGTCAGTATGATAGTTTTGGTTGAACTACACCATGATCCAAGTTCAACATCATGAGCATGACCTCAAGTTCACTTCCATGTGGTGGAAGCAGATGTAAAAAGAACTTGATACTAGATTGAATTTGAGTATAGCTTATCACTCCTGACTAATGAACAAACAAGAGAGTATGAGCCAGACTTTAGAGGGTCTAATGAGAGCGTGTGTGCTCGTTTAGGGTGATGCATGGGGACAATGCTTGTCCTATGGGAGTTTGTGATGATAGCCACCATAGCCAGTATCGGGATGAAAGAAGCTCTATAAGGGAGGTTGTGTCGGTCACCGCTTTATTATGATGATGTCGGTGAAAGGGCCTTGTGAAGGTTAGAGAAACCACAGTGTGTGCAGATGAAGTCGCTCTGACCGTGTGATGGATGAGAAAGCCCAGGGGTGACATGAGTCGTGAGTTGATGCAAAGCAGACTGACATGCAGTTCACTGTGGAAGAATATGTGTTATAAAAACCCGACCCCTCTAAGATATAGTTGAGGAGGTTGAGTCCCCGATACATGGGTCTATTTGAGATGGATTGGTGGAGTTTCTTATGTTTAACCTTACCCCTTAGGAGGAAGTAATATATGATGTGTTCCATGAGTCTGATCTAGAGCACTATGTGATGTACCTGAACCATTTGCTGAGCCATGAACCTATTGAGTTGCAAGGGAGGCTGAAATATCCTGAGTCACCTACGAGGGTATGAGATACCAAGGTGAGAGAGAACTCAGATGTAAGAATATAAGATGATAAAGGTTCTTTGGAAGCACCATGGAGAGGATGAGACCACATGGGAGCCAATGATGGACATGGAAAAGTTTTATCCTGAATTGTTTGTATGTTTCATGGAATTTTGAGGGCAAAATTCCTATAAAAGGGGAAGGATGTTACAACCCCAAATTTTTGGGTTCTTTTGGTTGGAAATGCAATTTTCCCAATAAATGTATGATTGTGTAATTGTGTGATTTATGTTCCTTAAATGGATTCCTTTGATAAATAGCCTTGTATGTTTGATTTCGTGGGCCTTGTTGGCTATTGGGCCCAATAACAAGAAAAAAGAAATAAAAAGGAAAAGGAATCAATTAGTAGAAGAATAAATAAGATAATGAGAAAAGAAAGATGTGGAAGCATCTAGAAGGCTAAGAACTATCCTTCAAGGAGGGAATTCATATATTTAGGATTTATTGGGTTCCAAGGGGTCCAAGTTGCAAAGATAATAGGTGAAGAAAGAGATAAAATCAAATAAAGCATTATTAAGAAGGAAAGTTGAGATCATGACAAAAATATAAGAAATATGTGGAAATATGGGTAATGAAATCATTATGAATGAGATTTCGACTCCACATGGTTTCTAATAGTAAAATGAATCCAAATAAAGAAAATAAAAGATTAAAAGAGAGAAAATATGCTTAAAATATGTCTTATTCATAGGTACCTTTCATATGAAGAAAACTCCCTCATACTTTCGAGTTTGAGTCCCAAATTCGGTAAACAAGTGGATTAAGTCATTATGGAATTTCCTCTAAAATTTGGGATTATTTGGACTTATGGTTTGGCAGTTATGTTTTTTGGTAATATCTCCAAAAGTGAGGAGGAATATGGCATATGCATTGTGTGACACAATTTAATTTGATTTGGGAAACTAGGGACCCGGTTCCCTTTATTCTTCTTGTGGCACGTTGGCCACTGGATCAAGATCCAAGGGTGACTCAGTCACCATCTACCCTAGACAGAATAGGAAAGGGGAGCAGTACGATCAAGTTTTCCAAATTAGATTTATCGCAAAAGGATGGGTGGGAATACTTAGAAAGTGGGCCAATGATTTTCGGGAGCAAGAAACACACCCACCTACCCTAGGTTTTACCTAGTTTTGGAATCTCTAGGAGATGCGCCCAATTCATAGTTCCTAGACGGCTACATGTTGACCCTAGGGATATATATATATATATATATATATATATATATATATATATATATATATATATATATATATATATATATATATATATATATAGATAGAGAGAGAGAGAGAGAGTTAGGCTAGAATACACTCGAGTGTATCCGGAGCATAATACACTCAAGTTGTTTTTCATGATGCAATATTTTTTTTGAAAATCTAATCCGTTGATCTTCTTAAACATCTTGTGAACAACTCATATGCAAAATTTGAGCACATTTGTAGCTCATGTTATGAAGACTGAAAAAATTATGCATTTTAAATTAGTTTCGCGCGTCGATTCTTTTTCCCCTAGGATGAGTGACTTACGCTCATCCAAATGGGCTCAAAATTTGTATGTAGTCTAGTTATAGTATGAAGGTGAAGATCAACAATTTACATTTTGCAAAAAATAGTCTTGATATAAAAACACACTTGAGTGTATTCGTGCGATCCGTACACTCGAGTGTATTCTAGCCCCTCTCTCTCTCTCTCTCTCTCTCTCTCTCTCTCTCTATATATATATATATATATATATATATATATAGAGAGAGAGAGAGAGAGAGAGAGAGAGAGAGAGTCACGCTAGAATACACTCGAGTGTACGGATCGCACAAATACACTCAAGTGTGTTTGCATATCTAGACTATTTTTTGCAAAATGTAAACTATTGATCTTCACCGTCATACTATAACTAGGCTACATACAAATTTTGAGCCCATTTGGATGAGTGTAAGTCACTCATCCAAGGGCAACAAAATCGACGCGCGAAACTAATTTGAAATGCATAACTTTTGCGATCTTCATAACATGAGCTATACATATCCAAATGTGCTCAAATTTTGCGTATGAGTTGTTCACAATATGTTTAAGAAGATCAATGGTTTAGATTTTCAAAAAAAATATTGCATCATGAAAAACTACTTGAGTGTATTCCGCTCCAGATACACTCGAGTGTATTCTAGCTTGACTATATATATATATATATATATATATATATATATATGGCCTACTCATTCAATTCCAAGGCGAACCAATGATCATGAGATTTCGTCGAATTGATGGCTTCAAAACCATGATCCATTTCCATCCCCACAAGCCCTATTCTTCTTCCTTTCTTCTCTATTTCTGCCGGCACGGTTTCATCTTGCTCTCCCAATACGAGCCGACTCCAAAGGAATTAAAACCTCCAGTGAGTTCGGAGAGGGCCGGTGCTACAATCTGCATCTTGGACGACTCTCCGACGCCCTATAGCTCTGGGTCAACCTATGGGTTGACCATGGCCTGGACCCGTGGAGCTCCTGTTCGTAGATTCGCGGAGTCAGGAGGAGGAAGATAAGAAAGAATGGAATGACGAAAATGCCCATGAGCGCTTACGATAACCTTGAGACCGACGGAGGGGCAATAGCATCCTTTTCCTTTTGAATTTGGCCCTTCATCCTCTTGAGGCAGATTGCTGACAAGGCCGAAGCCCATTGGCTGGCTGAGGTCCGCATGGAAAAGAGAAGAGAGAAGTCGCAATGCTGACATGGTGACATTCTACTGGTCCAAAGGCAATGAATCTTGCGAAAATTGTAACTAATTATTTGTAGCTTGGATTAAGACATATTATATATGAAAGTGGATCTAAAAAATGCAAGGAGTACAATAAAAATATAAGTGAGGCCTAAATATGCTTGAAATTTAAAAGGTGTATAAAGTTGTCATCTTTAATGGTTTTATTAATGAAAAACCCTAAAATTTGATGATAATTAGATCGCATAACGTTCTTGGAGTATTTTGAGAAAGTATTAATTTGTTGTTAATAAAAGAGAGAATTAGGTCTAAAAGATGATCTTTTTGAAAAATTGGTTTAATTTAGGGTTTCATGTACATGAATATGCATTAATGGGCTTAGAAACCCTAATTTAGGTGATGATGACTTTTAATAGTTTTAATTGTTCGAATCCATGAATAAAATAGAGATATGATGGTTCTAAGCCAATATGAGTATAAAAGATCCTTAATGTGGATAGTTTGAGAAATTAGGGTTTTTATAAGTAGAAAAGCTATTTTAGGGTTTGTTGACCTAAACAGGATAAAGTTTGAGAAATTGATCTAAGAAACCTTATTGAATCCTAATGAGATCTAGAAGCTGTGGAAAGGTGTCCCAAGGCAATAAAGAGTTGTTTGGGATGTGATGATAACAACTAGGTGTTACACATGTTTTCAGGACCAATGTTTGCTTGATTGATTGATTGGCATGCTTGATTGGGCATCTAGTTGGATTTGAATTTATTGCTTCTATGAGATCTCCAAAGCAGGTATGTGGTTACTTTATGAATAATTGCCTTTAGTTTCACGGTGTTTCCCGGATGTTTCTCGGTGGATTGCTACCTAAACTATTGTATGTTCAATTATACAATCCTATAAAGTCCCTATGAGTATCAAAATTAAATATGAATGTGTTTCTCAAACCTACATGCCACCCTGATGTATGTTGCAAGACCAAGCCCCAGAGGGAAGGTCTGATTTGGTCAAGCCCTAGAGGGAAGACCATTGGGAATCTCGAGAGGTGGCCCCAGGTACCAAGCTCATGATGGATAAGGTGGCCTTATGTCCCTTGCAAGGACAAAACCCTAAGAGAGGGTAACCCAGGGTTTAGGGCAAAAGTGGTTGAGAAGTCACATTAAAAGTGTAATTTGGATTGTTAATCAAATATTTTCTTTAATTAGATTGTTAGAAGATATTTGTGAAATTGTGATTGTCCCCCCACATACCAATATAGAAATATACTGACCGACGTTTTGTTTGTTGGTGTTTTCGGTACAATTCTAAAAATGGACAAATAGTAGATCAAAATATTGTGAATATACAATTAATCTATTCAAGGAGGATTAGTTAGTTAGACTTTTTCTGTGGATAGAAGTCTAGATCCGAATTTTACAAGGTATGAAAAAAGATTTATTTTATTCTAGCTTTTTAGTTTAGTAATAGTTGAATTTGATAATTATTTTTGATTAAATGTCAAACCATGGATCTTGAATTATTGGGATAGTGTATCTGACCTTTTGGTCTCCCTTGATTGGGGGTTACTGGGAGGCGGGGTCGTTACAATTGAACTTCACATAGTCAATACTACCAACACCAAAATTTAGTGGTACCGAATTTGCATCAGTACTTGCCTAGAAAAGACTCACACAAACTCGATGTTATTGACACTCAAAGTTAGTAGTACCGAAATCATGTCAGTGAAGCACAAGGATGAGTCGCAAAAAGTCAGTACTACCGAGTTCACAAACTCAACACTACCAAGATGGCGTCAGTAAGACAATGCTTGGGTGACCTGAAGACTCAGTGCTATCGAGACAAGTCGATAGTACTGATGTTGTCAAGAGTTGCAGCTACCCTAGGATCTCAGTAATATCGACTACTAAGTTGGTACTACCAAGTCTACCTGATTTGGTAAATATGAAGATGGCAATCTAATCCAATGGTGGACATTATTTTGTACCATAAGTGACTCCTATGACCTGAGGGGAGTTAGGCCAGAGTAGAGGGGTAGTCGTATTCCATTGCACAACACCAGAGAGGGAGAGAAGAAATGAAAGGAACCGAAGGTTTCATTTGGGACGATTTGAGCACCTCTGAAAGAAAAGGAAATACTCGCTATAGATAGAGTCTATAGATATATATATAAAATTTCTCTCCCACTTGAGCAAAGATGAGTTTTGTCTAGCAACCTGCTCTTTCCCATCCATTTTGTTATTGCTTACATGGATTTTCTTTCCCGTACATGGATGCTATGTATAAAAATTAGTATAATCACTACATGGATGGTGTTTGGGTGTACAATATTGGTCTTGAATCTTAAACTGACATAGTAATAACCTTGGTGCGAGCATTAGCTTGATTCCCTTTTCCCTATGGCAAAAGTTAGATTTGGAGATTTGAAACCAACCTCCAAGTTGATACAATTAGCTGATCTTTCAATTAAATATCCTAGAGGGATTGTTGAAGACATTCTTGTGCAAACATGAAAGTTCTACATTCCTTGTGACTTTGTAGTCCTAGACATGCATGAAGATTCAACAAATCCAATCCTTTTTGGGAGACCATTTCTCAAGGTTGAAAAATGCATTGTAGATGTAAGGGATGGGAAACTAACTGTTCGAGTTGGAGAATAAGCCCTATTATTTTATATCTATGATGCTATGAAGACACCTAGCACTAAAGAATATCTCTGTTTGATAGATAGCATTGATACTTTGCTAAAGGAAGACAAGACCAATCTTGAACAAGCTCTTGATGATCTTGAAGGTAAAGAAGACAAAGAAGACTCAATGATTGATCTCAATGAAGAAAGTTTTGAAGCTGCATCAAACTCATCATTAAATGAAGTATCAACTGAAAAGGAGGCAAGTGACACCAACACTACACCAGAAAAAAAAGGTAGAACTTAAACCTTTCCAAACCAGGGCTAAGGTATGCTTTCTTGGACACGAACATGAATCAAGAACATGAAGGCAAGTTGTTGAAAGAACTTAGATTGTACAAAGATGTGATAGGCTACTCCATTGATGATCTTAACAGAATCAACCCTTCAATTTTTATGCATCACATAGCCATAGAAGAAGATGCTAACCAATGCATAGAACCACCAAGAAGGTTAAATCAAAACATGATGGAAGTTATTAAGAAGGAAATCTTTAAGTTGAAAGATGCAAGGATAATAGATCCTATCAATGATAGCCCATGGGTAAGTGTTATACATGTTGTACCTAAAAAGGGAGGAACCACTATAATGAAAGGAGATAATAATGAATTGATTCAAACAAGGGTAGTATCTAGGTGGAAAATGTGTATTGATTATAGAAAACTAAATAAAGCCACAAGCAAAGACCATTTCCATGTGCCTTTCATCAACTTAATGTTGGAGAGTCTTGCTAATGACCCTTATAGTTGCTATTTAGATGGGTATTCTAGATTATTTCAGATTCCTATATATCTGCCTGATCAAGAAAAAACAACATTCACATGATTTTATGGGACATATGCTTATAGGAAAATGCCTTTTAGGTTATGTAATGCACCTGCTACTTTCCAAAGATGCATGATGGCCATATTTTCTGATTTCACAGAGATTATGGAATTTTTATGGATAATTATAGTGTTTATGACAATTGCTTTGATGATTTCTTGTTTAATTTAACTAAAATTTTGTAATGATGTAAATAGGTCAACCTTTTGCTCACTTGGAGAAGTGCCATTTTATGGTACAATCTAGGGTTGTACTCGGTCACGTCATTCCAAGAAAAGGATTGAGGTTGATAAAGCAAAGGTTGAAGCTATTGAGAATATGTCAACTCCAACATCAGTGAAATAAGTTCAAAGATCTTTGGGATATGTAGGGTTCTATAGAAGATTCATTGAAGACTTTTTAAAAATTGCAAAGCCTCTCTGCTCCTTATTAGATAACTATGTTGAATTCATATTCAATGAAGATCGCAAAACATCCTTCCAGATTTTAAAGGATCCTCTTATCTCAGTCACCATCATTCAACCATTAGACTGGAATGCTCCTTTTGAAATGATGTCTGATGCCAGTGATTACACCATAGGGACAGTCTTAGGTAAAAGGGGGGACAATCAGCTCCATGTTATTCATTATGCAATCAAGACCTTAGTTGGTTCTCAAATCAATTATGCCACTACAGAAAAGAAGATGCTCTCCATAGTCTATACTTTTGATAATTTCCGACAATATCTTATGGGGTCCAAGGTGATCATGTATACAGACCATGCTGCAATTAGATATCTCATGAGAAAGAAGGATGCCAAACCCATCTTATCCATTGGATACTATTATTACATGAGTTTGATTTGGAAATTAAAGACAAAAAGGGGACAAAAAACAATGTAGTTGGTCACCTTTCATGCCTCTCCACAAATACGAAGACAAGGTTCCTATTGATGACAATCTACCCATTGAGAAGTTGTATGTAGTAAATTCACTTGTGATACCATGGTTTGTCAATTTTGCAAACTAATCTAGCCACCAGATGCCTTCCTCCTAATGTCACCTATCAACGGAAAAAGAAGTTCCTTTACGGTGTCAAATTTTACTAGTGGGATGATCCCCTACAATTCAAGCAATGTGCATGTGGGCTGATTAGGAGATGTATTACCGATGAGGATATCCCAAGTGTGATTTCAGAATGTCATTCCTCTCCTTAAGGAGGACATTTTGGAGGAGATAAGACTTCAACTAAGATTCTACAAGAAGTTTTATTATCCAACCCTATTATGTGATGTACATGCAGTTGTTAAAGCTTGTTATAAATGTCAAAGATCATGAGGGATTTCAAAGAAGTATGAGATGCCACTGAACTCCATTCTTGAGATTGAAATTTTTGATGTATGGAGGCATAAACTACATGGGATCTTTTCCCTCCTCATGTAGATACAAGTTCATTCTAGTGGCATGTGACTATGTATCAAAGTGGGTAGAGGCTATTCCCACTCAATCTCCAGATGCAAAATCAGCAATGAAGCTATTCCAAAAGATCATTTTTCTAAAATTTGGGGTTCCAAGAGTAGTCATCTCATATGGAGGAAGTCATTTCAATGAGAGGAATTTTAGCAATCTGCTGAGCAAAATATGGCATCAAGTATAAGATGTCTACATCATACCATCCACAAACATATGGGCAAGTTGAGATTTCAAATAGACAATTGAAGGAAATACTAGAGAAGATAGTTTCTAACTCAAGAACAATTTGGACATTGAAATCAGATGACACATTGCGGGCTTATAGGATAGCTTATAAAAAATCTATCGGTATGACTCCATACAAGATGTTCTATGGAAAATCATGTCATCTACCTATAGAACTTGAGCATACAACATTGTTGGCAATTAAGTTTCTCAACTATGATATGAAGAAAGTAGGAGAAAGAAGGCTGCTACAACTCTCAAGAACTTGAGGAGATGAGATTGGATGCATAAGAAAAAGCCAATATGTAAGAGAAAACAAAGAGATGGAATGATAAAAGGATATGTACCAAAGATTTTAAAGAAAGACATCTCGTGCTATTATTTGATTCCAAGCTCAATTTTTCCCCTAGAAAGTTGTGTCCTAAATGGTATGGACACTTCTTAGTGTTGAAGGTTTACCTCTATGGAACAATGGAGCTACATGGAAAAGAAGCCTCATTCAAAGTCAATGGCCAACACTACAAATTATACATTGTGGGAGAGAAGATAGACCACAGAGCCTCCTACTCCCTCTCAGATGTTTGATGTTGCTGTCTAAAGTCTCACTCCAAACTTTAAATGGAGGACCTTGTGGGAGTTGACCCCACATTTAGGATAGATTTCTTTACTAGCTCAAGAAGTTTTCCTTTTCAAAAATAAATTTTTCATGGATGAATGTAATAATCTAGACCTTTATGAGCATATATAATCATCATTGCAGGTGCTGAGAAAGAAGGGTCAAGTTTTGTAGATATTCTGCCAAACACGCCATGTCAAAAAAAGTACATGACGTTTCTCCACTCACAAGATATCAACCCATGTTGATCTCTAGATTACACATCATGTCGATATTTAGACAACGTGTATCATTCTAGAAGCTAGTTGTTGGGAAGCCACACAATGTGTATAAATTGCCACACAGCATGTGCTCATCAGCTCAAAGATGTCAAGGAGTTCACTGAAAGCACACACAACATGTATAAGTTTGCACACGAAAAGCGTTACCAGAGGAAGTTGTCACTGGAGTCTACTAGAAGCAAACACGACGTGCATTATATTAGACAAAATATGTCCCAACCAAGCAAGACAAAAATAAAAAGGGAAATTGACATGTGCATTAGTACATGTCGTGTATTTCAAAGCATAAGCCATGTTTGTGGGATAGAATTAGGGTTTTTATCCACAAGTTCAAAACCTCCATCCTCATTTTCTACAACAACTCATGCTACATGCAAGACCCAGCAACTGTGTCCACCTTCGGTTTTCACTCCCCAGCCTCTCTGACCTCCACGCGAGGAGCCTCTTGCAACACCATTTGTCACCATCTCCGTCCACTCTAGATCCACTCAATGATGCCCTTTTCTCTATCTGCTGAGGTCATATCTAGATCTAAGAGCCTATCTGCCTCCAACTCCAATCACACCACTGATCCCCACCGTGCAACACCTCTCAGCCACCAGAGCAGCCTAGACCATTCATGTTCCTCCACCATCCACACCACCATTGTAACAAAGTCAGCAAGTTCTGCCCCTTTCCTTCACTCGATCTAGGTCATCCTTGACCTAGAGTTCACCTTCAACACAGATGCCATTGCGTGATCGAAGCCTACACATTGTGAATCCTCTTCCATCCTTGACATGAAAATCACCTTCTTCATAGAACACACGTCATGTGTCTTACTAAACATGCCATGTCCTGCATTCAGAATCAGCTTTCACAAACATGGAATACATGTTGCATCCTTCCTTCAACATGACATATCCCCTATTCCAGAAACTCAGAGAAGAATAAATGGCACCAATAAAGCAATCCTCAAAACACCAATGGAGGGAGAGCTCTTCCTTAGTCCCCAACTGTGTCTCCACTACTCAATTTTGAGTCTCAGAGGTAGAGGATGCCACTTACCAAATGTGGATCACTCATAGGGTCCTCCCTACGTGCTTCTCTTGCGAGGAAACAATGGAGGCACTGTGATTCAAAGATGAGGTCATGTGTTTTCTAGAGGAGCTTAAACTCAGGTATACTTGTTGCACGGTGAGCCAAACTTACCCTAGGCTTACCTATGAATTTTTGATTAGACAGAGGTTGAGACTGACCTTAAAAAGCCTCATGACTCATTTTCTATCATATTTTTCCGTCTTTTGGTTCAAAACTACAATTTGACCTTTAAACAATTTTGTGAGGCATTGAAATGCCACTATGGGGGTGGTTTATCTTATCCTCTGCAATTTTACAGTGATTCTTTCTAGAGAGAAATAAAAGATGATAACATCCATGAAGCAAAGTAGGACGGGGCAACTCACAATCATAATCCCATATTCCACTATGTCCATCACCTTCTTATCATAGGGGGATTTTGCAAAAAAGGAAACCCAAGGGGTATGCAGAAAGATGGACCTTTTCTTTCTATGGGCAATGGTAAATGATTTCAAAAGCAATACATGGTACTTCATTCTCACTAGGTTCTTTGAATTCAAGAAGAAGACGTCAGACGATATCATGATTCGGAGTTTGATCGCCCACATCGCCTGTAATGTCACTGTTGATTTATGGGTCTGGAGGCCACTCCTAGAAAGAACACATTTGACATATGGTTGCTTGTTTCCTCTGGTTTAATTGTTTGTCTTACCAATGATGATACCAAATCCAAACAATTATTTGATAATGACTAATTCATTGAACTTCCTTATTAGAGGATGTAACTTTGACAAATAAAGACAATTAGAAGTTTGATCTCTCTAATTCTAATCACCATGAGGATGCACTCACTAAAGCTACTACCGCGTCACCGCCCCCCTTCACCGGTACACAAATAGAGTATAGGTGGGCCATGCCCAATGTGCAACACATATACGGCTACGTCCAATAGAGATTTGATCAACATGATAGCCATTTACACCTGATGAGCCAACAATATTCTGTCACGCATGACATGATGCAGAGGATGGACATGTGGCATATTTTCCAAGGCCACTTCACCATGCCTCCACCCCACCTCCACCGCAACCAAAGCAGACCCCTATAGAGATTCCCGATGACAATGATCTTCTGAGCTAGCATTTCCCAGCTGGTCATGAGGATGCTGGCCCCTCTTCTTGATTCTCTGTGGTAAGTACATGGTTCCTACCAACTTGAGTTTGCTTGATGCAGTGCAAGCATTGTATATTTCAAGCTTAGGAGGAAGCAACTGAGTGGTAGTGTAGTTTTAGCTTCCCTTTCATCATTTTGTTTCTTTCTTTTGTTGTAGTTTATGTTCTTGTTTGCAAAAAAATACAATATGATCTGAGGCATATTCCTTGTGTTTGGATTGAAATCCGTTCTTTGATTGAACAATTTGTCCCATCTTGTATCAAAACATAATTTGAATGAAGAAAATCAAATCATGCATCATTTAAATGGAACCTTTTTCCAACAACTCTTGTTTCATCTTGATTTATTACTTTTAGTTGTATGTTCACCTTTCACATTCTTGCCAGAATAATACATGTAATGGAAAAAAATCTTCTTGGACCAATCAACTTCACAACCTTATTTAGAATTCTAGACGACTTTATCAAATTTTTAATGTGGTTTCAACCAACTCCCAATGAAAATTTTTAATAAATGACTTAAATCCTATTAACTGAACAATCAAGCCGACTCTTCTATGCTTGGGGGTAAACGTTTTTTGTTTAAGCCCCCTTGGTTCTAAAGTAGATTCCAACTCATTCTTGATCATTTTGGTTTAATTCTTGTATTCATCCCTATAAAGGATGGCAAAACCACCCACGTTGCATGCTAGCCTAGTGTAAGTCCAATCTGGATGTGATGGTTAGGTGTTGTGTCTTAAAAGAGGATAAATAACCCCAACTGACATTTCATGTGTGCATAAGTCTACAATAGCTGGCGAGTGCTTAAATGCTTGCTTCATTTTTTAATTAAAGGAAAGGAGATTGTTGTCGGATTATTAGGTTGATTTGGATTTTATTCCTTACTTCTTTAATAATTAATAGTATTAGGTTGCATACTCACTTCTCATTTGGTTTTTGTCATCTAAATTCTATCAAATGTTGTTTATTTGACTCTTCCATTTAGATATTTGCACTTTTGTCAAACTAAAACTTCAAATATTGAGTGTTTAAGGCGATCTAATGGCTACTTGCAATATTTTTTTTATGGTTGAATTGGCCTGAAACAAATTTTCCATTTCTTAAATTGATACATGATCTTAACAAAATTTCTTCATTTTAGTTTCCATGTTCTTTTTTCTTGAGGACAAGCAATAGTTCAAGCTTAGGGGGGATTTGATGTGCATATTTTATACAGACTTTTCACCCACTTTTGTATACACTTTCAATCCATTTTGTACCTCATTTTTCCTTAAATCATACTTGATTTACCACCTTTTTAGTTGTTTTACTTGTTTCATGGTTATGATCATAGGTACACAATAAAGATGAAAAAATGGGGTTAATTCAACCCGAATCCAACCTTAGTTGGATCACCCTATTATTTGCAATTGATCCATACGAGTCCTTGATGCTTCAGAACGAGACACGACATGTGTTGTTTTACACACTTCGTGCATCATTCCAGAAAACTTACTCTTCAATGACAAAGTAGAGACACATTGTGCTCTTCATTAAACTTGGCGTGTCCACTCATTTAAGAAATCGACAGAGGTTGTTGTATCAAGCCAACATGTTGTGTGTATTATTTGCTCAGGTCGACCTCAAACGGCATCTGCACGATGTGTCTTTTGGTGACATGATGTGCACTCTTCACAAAAGCAATTCCATCCAACAGCTACAAGTAGCAACGCGGTGTGTTTGTCATTATAAACATAGTGTCTCCTTTAGTTTCTACAAAGTTCACATACAACTGCACCTCATTTAAAATACAAGGACACACATTTGGGGTGGTTATATCTCATTATTTGGAAGCACATTTCATCAAAATAAGAGTCCAGAGCAAGGAGGAGGAAATTTTGTGGAGGAAGAGGTAGTTTCTCATAAGAGAACCTCCATTCTTCTTCAAGGAGTGAAGTAGGAGCTCCTCCACTTTGTCAAAACCTCTCAGGAGAGACGGTTGTCTAAGTAGAAGCACCAAAAAGCATGGTATTTCATCCTTCGACCAAAGTTCTACCTTGCCCTTCTCCATTCTTTGGGTTTTCCTTGCTCTTTCCTTCTCTAATCATGTCAAACTCTAAAATATGTAGCATATTCATGTGTTTCTTTATTATGGACAAGTAGTTCTCTTTTTCTTGGGCATGGGAGAGTAGGTCCCATGCCATTGCTCATGTGAACTTGTACATCTTAATTTATGTTAGTTAATTTGCTTCTCCAAGAGTTTCTACGGTGTGAACTACTTGTATGTTTGTCTGGTCGTCAAACATGCATGTTTTATGCTTCTTTATGCATTTCAGGAGGATGTGTAGAGAAGTAGGGAATATCTTTTCTTGGAAATGAATCCTTAACCACTGGAGTGGTTGGGATACATTGAAGATCTAAGGTTGTTCAAATTTTGACACAAACACGGAGTGCTATGTTGAATTGATAACGTCTCATATCATCGGGACATGTGTGATGACAGCAACCTCCTTTGCAAGTTAATTAGCATGCTAATTTTGTGGTTACGTGTGAGTTTGGTATGGGAGAAAAATCCTATGACTGAGATCTTTTAAAATTCTAAACTAAATCCATTTAGTGTTTAATCCTCATAGCTTTCTTTAAGTTGCTAATTAGTGAAATAAACCAAACTCAACTTTTATAAATCGATCTAGATTGTTGAACTCTAACACACTTGCACCTAACAGTACCCTACTCCCTTGGATGATCTCAAAATTACTACACACACTCATATACTTATGGGGTAGTGCTTGATTTTATAAATACTAAAACTTGCAAATTTAAGCTAAGTACATGTAGTAGCTACTACTAGTATATAGTATGTCTAAAAATACATAGGTAGTAGTTATTTGGTCATAATAATAATTTAGTTATCTCATCAATGAATCCTATATTTTGATAAATTATATAGTTTATTGATAATATTTATATAGAAAAAGTGTGATTTTAGTAATTACTAGTAACTATTTTCTTAATATGCTAATTTATCTTTAACAAATTTAAAACCCTACGCACACACATATATACATATTTATAGTCAATAGTAATTAGAAATGCCAATGGATATAGGAAGTATATTAATTACATCGGCTTATTTGATAACTATAGGGTAAAAAGAGAGAGAATATTTATTAGCAAGTATTTTAAAAATGTAATGTATATATATGAATGAGTCTACGGTATGTGCTAGTTTAGACGATATGAATCTACTTTCATATATCAATATGGTACATATTTGTATTCCTATACCTAATTGAGATTCAATAATCAGTATATGACTATTATACAATAAGGTATGCTGGATTTAAACTCTAGATAGTTCAAGGGTGCTTTGATAAATAATATCTAATCAAATGAGCATCTTTGAACCTAGTGACTAAATGAGATTATAGTACATTAAACTCTAAATAATAACTGAAGGCCTAATCGATAAAATATGATATACTAGAATTAAAAAAACATCATTCTTTTATAACCTAGCTAGAATCTACAAGCGTCGATGATGGGAAAATAGTGAATCATGATCCTAGAAAAAAAAACCTCATCACAAATAAAAGTGAACAAATTTTTATTCCAAGACAAAAAAATTAAATACTCTCCTACTTTCTAGCTCTCTAATCAATAATCTTGAAGACTTTTGAATTGTGAATTTCACCCCTAGAAATAGGTTAGTCGATAAAATTAAGTATGTGCATCTCTCTTATTTTTATAAATGGGTTTTAAGTTCATATTATTAATAAACCAGAAATGATTCTACACCATTAGCAATTAAAATCAAGTTTACTAAGAATCAACATAAACCAATCTAGATAAATTTAGTTGAATTTATGAGACTAATTTCATTATATGTATGCAAGTATCCACCATTGCTTGCCAACACAAGTCAACATCCCAAATGAGGGACCAAGGTGATGTCATCCTCCTTGTCATCATCTTATTCATTAATATCATTGTAATCTTCATCATGATATAGTGGCCGTGATGGTTGCCCCATTGTAGGGCGAGATCCATGTCATCAAAGGGGCATGTCTGAACAAATCAAGTTGTTGTTGTCGAAAGTGTTGTTGTAACAGAGGAGCCAACCATGGGGTTTTCTTCATAGGAAAAGGCGATAATGATTGTGGTGTTCATTCATTACATCCTGATGTTACCGCTTAATGCACCAGTGAGTGTGTCCCCTGAGGTATTTATGGTTCTAGAATCCTGCATCGCACATGACACACATATAGCACAAGTCTAGAGATCGACAAATTTGACTGTCGCTGCCTATGACCTCCATGGAGAGGGATATTAGAAGTTGTAGGATTCAACACAAGCAAATGAGAGTAATAAGGCAATGGATATGATGAGCTTGAATATCCTTTTCTTAATGGTGATTCATACGTCTCGTCGCATATGGGTTCTGAACTTGAGACCTATCAGTCATACAACATCACTTGTACCAGTTGGGTGCCACTACTTTGACACATCTCCCTATCTTAATTGTGCATGTGTATGACTAAACTCTATTGTCTTTAAAATGATGCATGGCTTTAACACTTAAATCTCTTTGTGAGTCAACTTCAAAAGATACATTCTTCATATTGTACTTGTCAGTAATTTATGATCGCAATTGCTTGGTACCCTTATTGCTTATCCTTAGTTGTGATATATGAAACAAACTTTGCAATTCTTTTCTTAGACATTGTGAAGTACTAACTAGTATAATTTAATATATGTGATTTTATGTATGCATGTGAAATATTTCCAAACCATATATTTATTCAGATTTATTATTTCATGTAGTAATTGAAATATAAAATGTGTACCTATTCCTTCTCAACAACATATTTTGTGGTAGATGTCTTATCTTCTGCTGGTATGTTTTCATTATCTAATTTTTCCTGTTTACTACACATGTATTCTTTTCCTATGCATGTTTATGCAATTATTTGGCAAGATTTTTTGTATTCAATAAACTCATTCCTGAAAAGAGAACCTCATTATTTTTTTTATCATCCTCTTATTTTATTTTGAACTTACCTAATTGCACTTAGCCCTTTGGACTGAGAACACCCTTAGTTCTAGTATCTGAACCCCTATATGTACATTTGATTTCTTCACTGCACCTATTAGTGGTTTACTAACACATACTTTACCCAAGAGGGGATCCACTTATTACTTAATTTGAGGAATAAACACATATAATTGAAACACACAAACAAGTATCTCGAAATAGGTGTATTTTTCTCAAGTGAATGGTATACAAGACCAAAGTATAGCAGCGTGAATAAATGTAATTACAATATTCAATTTCACAAGTTTACATAATAATCTCCCACTTGGGGTTTAAAGGAAAGAAACAACTTTAACATCTAGGTAGAGGAAAGTCCAAACTATCTCAAGTCTATCTCCCAAGAGTCGGCTCCACTAGCCAGGTCCACGTCATCATGTCAAGTCTTATATGTCTTTCACCTAGGGGTTGGAAGCATACCCCAACAAGACAAGACAAAATGGATGTTATCAGCATAAAAGTTGGTATGTGCATATAAATATGACTGAGAAATATTAGGAAAAAAGCACAACAATAAAATATGAAAGGTTTACCAAATCAAGAGGGATAAAGAACACCAGATATCAAAGAGAACATTAAAAGAAGATATCAATAAAAGAGTTTCTTGCCTTAAACAATATCACAATGAAATTTCAATATCATAAACAGTTATAAGCAATATATGTCAAAAGATCAGACTAGTATTATTTAAGTAGGGTAGAGATCCATAAAATCTCAAGCCTAAGTCGGGTGGAAAGGTGCACCCTGGATGAAAAGGCATGTCATATATATATGTATATATATACCTATATATGTATATATATGATATATATATACATATGTATATACATATAAGAAACTAAATCAATATACCAAATTTGATGGATATTTTCTTCCACATAAAGAAACCTTAATAAATATGACAAGAGGAAAAAATATTTATTCAAAATTTGACTGTAAATCGGGATTTTACCAAATACGATTAGATGAAAAAAGTATACCATTAACAACATTTAGTACTCCACAAGGACATTATGAATGGACGGTAATTCCCTTTGGATTAAAAAATGCTCCGCAGATATATCAAAGAAGAATGGACAAAGTATTTGAACCATATAATTCTTTTTGTCTAGTATATGTTGATGACATTTTAATAGCCAGTAAAAATAAGGAAGAACATTATAAACATTTACAAATATTTTCCCTTCTTTGTCAAAAAGCAGGAATAGTATTATCTAAGAAGAAAACTGAAATTTGTAAATCCAGGATAGAATTCCTAGGATTAAAATTGGACTCAAGCGGAATAGAATTACAGGAACATATTGTAGAAAAAATTGTTAAGTTTCCAGATAAATTAGAAGACAAAAAACAATTACAAAGATTTTTAGGATGTTTAAATTATGCTGAACAATTCATAGAAAATTTGGAAAAATTAAGGAATCCCTTACAAAAACTATTAAAGAAAAATACTATTTTTCTTATGACAGAAGAACTCATAAATCATGTTAGATTTATAAAAGAAAAATGTAAAAATTTACCAAGATTAGATCTTCCTTTAGAAAATGACGACTTAATAATAGAAACCGATGCCTCAGAAGAATTTTGGGGAGCAGTCTTAAAAAAGAAAGATGAACAAAAAGAAAAAATATGAAGATATACATCTGGAACATTTACAGATACAGAAAAAAGATATCACTCAAACGAAAAAGAATTATTAGCATTAAAAAAGGGAATTAAAAAGTTTTCCTATTTTTTATTACCTAAAAAATTCCTAGTAAGAGTTGATAATACGCAGGTAAAAGCTTTTATTAAAAATAATTTACCATCCACGCCAGAATATAAAAGATTAAGTAGATGTCAAACATTCTTTGCAGAATATATTTTTGATATAGAAATTATTAAAGGAGAAACTAACGTTCTTGCAGATTTTTTATCAAGAGAATACAATGGAGCAGGTTGACAAAAAACTTGCAGAATTGGAAGCTCGACTACAACGAAATTATAATTTGTTACAAGAAAATTACGTAGAATTAGTAGAGATGATCCAAAAGCAAGATAAAATTATTGATAACATAGAAGAAAGTAAACAAGACATTGCAGGAATAATTGCAGATTTAAACTGCTTCAGAAGGGAGATTCAACAAAAAGGATCAGAAACAAGGACGGATAAAATGACAGGTAAAAGGCCGATAGACATTTCCCTCTAGATTTCTGATTCTGTCAGAAAAAATACTAAAAATACAAGCCTGACGGCAAAAGAAAGCAGCTTTAAAACTGCTAAGACCAGCTTTACAGCTGAGAATACTATCTCCTTGGAGAAAGAAAGTAGCCAAGTGGCAAGAAGCAGTTTTCAAACTGCTATTTCTTCAGAAAATAGTTCCCGCCTAACAGCGGAGAATATGATCTCTTCGGAGAAAAAATCCCGCAATAAAGCGGAAAATATAAAATTGATGCCCGAAAGGATATTTAAATTCAGGGTATCTCAGAATGAGCAGGAGTATGACCTGCAATTGAGTCTTGTAGAGTTTTCAGCAAAAAATGAAAACGAATATAGAACTTTATTAGAGATTGTTTACAATCTCAAAACGACAGAAACATGTGTTCCAGATCATCCGGGAATATATCCCAGGATTAACTTTGACAAAGGAGCTGATCCAAGAATCATCAGAGACTGTTTCAGAATCAGAGCTGCAAATTTAATATATTTAAGCCAAGACCTTGGGGAAATACAAGGACTGCCCCAAGATATTGCCAGAGCAATTAGAGAATTTAAAAACAATAGTCCACTAGTAAAACCTACTAGTGACATTTATATCAAGATTTTCTCAGCATCGGAGGACTGGGAAAAATTAAAGAAATTCAGTCCAATACACTGCATTCAAATTGGGGTATCTTCCCCAGAATACGTCAAAGAGATTGACGCAGATTACAGAAGAGAATTTGAAAAGAACAAGGTTAACAAGGAATTTGTTGAAACTAGAAGGGCATTAGGATTAAAAGTCCTTTGCCAAGTATTGGAAAAATTAATTAATGAAAATCGAAGTTGGCTTCATAAAGCTTCAGATAACACAATTATTCTATCCAATACGAGAAGAACTAATACATCCACAAAAATCAATTTAGAAAGGTTTCTAAAAAGAATAGAAACTGGACAAATCAAATCAAACGACAGATGTCAGCAGATATTTTGCCAACTCAGAAAACATGAAGGGAAAATATGTCCCGCATGTCAAGATAAGATGGAAAGAGACAGCCATAGCAGCACAAGCCGATAAAAAGCATTCTAGAAGAAGACACGTCATCAATGACGTAAGAAGACACTTGCAAGAAGAAAAGAACGACAAAGAACCCTCCACCGGACAGATGTACGTTGGAGAAAGATTTCAAAAAGAAGAACGCTCGCCACCGGACAAGTGTTCGACAACCATGTAAAGAAAAAAGAGAAGCATCAATGTAATGTAACCGAGAGAGTCTCTATATAAACTCTCGAGGGATAGTAGTAGAGGCACTCGTGGTTGGAGTGAGTCCCAAAGGGTAACTATGTATGTAAATTAGGTCCTGCAATAAAAGAGCAGAGGCTCGATTTCCTAATTCTATTCGAGATTCCATTTCAAGTTCTTGAGATGATTCTTGCGTGCTAATTCCACAAGTGTAGGAAACCAGCTCCAGCTTGAGGATCATAATCCTTGTACTATCATAGAATAGGAAAGATAGTGTGTAACCCGTTACACCCCCAGTTCTTATATCTTCATCAGTCGAGAGATATCTCTCCCTTATTCCATCCCGGAGGCCATCGTCCAGAAGTGCGACCAAGCAAAAGAGTGCATAAGGACACAGGGACATGAAGGCTATAGGATGATGAGGAGTCTGAGATCCGGAACGTCGAAGTCTAAGGAGTACTTCTCTTAGAAATCGTTAAGAGAAGATCGGCTGGCGATTGAAGATAAGAGGAAGCGAGGTGGGCAACACAGGTATACAGGTTATCTTGCTATCTATGATACTCAGAGTGTTATCGTCTTCTTTCTGGATGCTAGTTTCTTACACTATAAATTTAATTATGCGAAAACCTCGTAGTATAAGGGAGAAGATATTAAGAATCCAATCTAAAAAATGTAAATGTAATCATTGTAGAAAAAATGAAAAAGCTAACAAAGCATACAGCACCCATAAGGGCAGTTCGAGTATGTTTTCAAAGCATGATAACAAAATCAGAAAGTTCTGCACCAACGAAAATGCCCTTTGGATTAAAAAATACTCCGCAGATATATCAAAGAAGAATGGACAAAGTATTTGAACCATATAATTCTTTTTGTCTAGTATATGTTGATGACATTTTGATAGCCAGTAAAAATAAGGAAGAACATTATAAACATTTACAAATATTTTCCCTTCTTTGTCAAAAAGCAGGAATAGTATTATCTAAGAAGAAAACTGAAATTTGTAAATCCAGGATAGAATTCCTAGGATTAAAATTGGACTCAAGCGGAATAGAATTACAGGAACATATTGTAGAAAAAATTGTTAAGTTTCCAGATAAATTAGAAGACAAAAAACAATTACAAAGATTTTTAGGATGTTTAATATATGTTGAACAATTCATAGAAAATTTGGCAAAATTAAGGAATCCCTTACAAAAACTATTAAAGAAAAATACTATTTTTCTTATGACAGAAGAACTCATAAATCATGTTAGATTTATAAAAGAAAAATTTAAAAATTTACCAAGATTAGATCTTCCTTTAGAAAATGACGACTTAATAATAGAAACTGATGCCTCAGAAGAATTTTGGGGAGCAGTCTTAAAAAAGAAAGATGAACAAAAAGAAAAAATATGAAGATATACATCTGGAATATTTACAGATACAAAAAAAAGATATCACTCAAACGAAAAAGAATTATTAGCATTAAAAAAGGGAATTAAAAAGTTTTCCTATTTTTTATTACCTAAAAAATTCCTAGTAAGAGTTGATAATACGCAGGTAAAAGCTTTTATTAAAAATAATTTACCATCCACGCCAGAATATAAAAGACTAAGTAGATGGCAAACATTCTTTGCAGAATATATTTTTGATATAGAAATTATTAAAGGAGAAACTAACGTTCTTGCAGATTTTTTATCAAGAGAATACAATGGAGCAGGTTGACAAAAAACTTGCAGAATTGGAAGCTCGACTACAATGAAATTATAATTTGTTACAAGAAAATTACGTAGAATTAGTAGAGATGATCCAAAAGCAAGATAAAATTATTGATAACATAGAAGAAAGTAAACAAGACATTGCAGGAATAATTGCAGATTTAAACTGCTTCAGAAGGGAGACTCAACAAAAAGGATCAGAAACAAGGACGGATAAAATGACAGGTAAAAGGCCGATAGACATATCCCTCCAGATTTCTGATTTTGTCAGAAAAAATACT
Source organism: Alisma plantago-aquatica (assembly GCA_963693085.1). Taxonomy (NCBI): domain Eukaryota; kingdom Viridiplantae; phylum Streptophyta; class Magnoliopsida; order Alismatales; family Alismataceae; genus Alisma; species Alisma plantago-aquatica. The sequence goes on along the minus strand of OY856412.1, from coordinate 1,406,617,412 downwards.
GAAAATACAAGCCTGACGGCAAAAGAAAGCAGCTTTAAAACTGCTAAGACCAGCTTTACAGCTGAGAATACTATCTCCTCGGAGAAAGAAAGTAGCCAAGTGGCAAGAAGCAGTTTTCAAACTGCTATTTCTTCAGAAAATAGTTCCCGCCTAACAGCGGAGAATATGATCTCTTCGGAGAAAAAATCCCGCAATAAAGCGGAAAATATAAAATTGATGCCCGAAAGGATATTTAAATTCAGGGTATCTCAGAATGAGCAGGAGTATGACCTGCAATTGAGTCTTGCAGAGTTTTTAGCAAAAAATGAAAACGAATATATAACTTTATTAGAGATTGTTTACAATCTCAAAACGACAGAAACATGTGTTTCAGATCATACGGGAATATATCCCAGGATTAACTTTGACAAAAGAGTTGATCCAAGAACCATCAGAGACTGTTTCAGAATCGGTGCTGCAAATTTAATATATTTAAGCCAAGACCTTGGGGAGATACAAGGACTGCCCCAAAATATTGCTAGAGCAATTAGAGAATTTAAAAACAATAGTCCACTAGTAAAACCTACTAGTGACATTTATATCAAGATTTTCTCAGCATCGGAGGACTGGGAAAAATTAAAGAAATTCAGTCCAATACACTGCATTCAAATTGGGGTATCTTCCCCAGAATACGTCAAAGAGATTGACGCAGATTACAGAAAAGAATTTGAAGAGAACAAGGTTAACAAGGAATTTGTTGAAACTAGAAGGGCATTAGGATTAAAAGTCCTTTGCCAAGTATTGGAAAAATTAATTAATGAAAATCGAAGTTGGCTTCATAAAGCTTCAGATAACACAATTATTCTATCCAATACGAGAAGAACTAATACATCCACAAAAATCAATTTAGAAAGGTTTCTAAAAAGAATAGAAACCGGACAAATCAAATCAAGCGACAGATGTCAGCAGATATTTTGCCAACTCAGAAGACATGAAGGGAAAATATGTCCCGCATGTCAAGATAAGATGGAAAGAGACAGCCATAGCAGCACAAGCCGATAAAAAGCATTCTAGAAGAAGACACGTCATCAATGACGTAAGAAGACACTTGCAAGAAGCAAAGAACAACAAAGAACCCTCCACCGGACAGATGTACGTTGGAGAAAGATTTCAAAAAGAAGAACGCTCGCCACCGGACAAGTGTTCGACAACCATGTAAAGAAAAAAGAGAAGCATCAATGTAATGTAACCGAGAGAGTCTCTATATAAACTCTCGAGGGATAGTAGTAGAGGCACTCGTGGTTGGAAGGAGTCCCAAAGGGTAGCTATGTATGTAAATTAGGTCCTGCAATAAAAGAGTAGAGGCTCAATTTCCTAATTCTATTCCAGATTCCATTTCAAGTTCTTGAGATGATTCTTGCGTGCTAATTCCACAAGTGTAGGAAACAAGCTCCAGCTTGAGGATCATAATCCTTATACTATCATAGAATAGGAAAGATAGTGTGTAACCCGTTACACCCCCAGTTCTTATATCTTCATCAGTCGAGAGATATCTCTCCCTTATTCCATCCCGGAGGCCATCGTCCAGAAGTCCGACCAAGAAAAAGAGTGCATAAGGACACAGGGACATGAAGGCTATAGGATGATGAGGAGTCTGAGATCCGGAATGTCGAAGTCTAAGGAGTACTTCTCTTAGAAATCGTTAAGAGAAGATCGGCTGGCGATTGAAGATAAGAGGAAGCGAGGTGGGCAACACAGGTATACAGATTATCTTGCTATCTATGATACTCAGAGTGTTATCGTCTTCTTTCTGGATGCTAGTTTCTTACACTATAAATTTAATTATGCGAAAACCTCATAGTATAAGGGAGAAGATATTAAGAATCCAATCTAAAAAATGTAAATGTAATCATTGTAGACAAAATGAAAAAGCTAAGAAAGCATACAACACCCATAAGGGCAGTTCGAGTATGTTTTCAAAGCATGATAACAGAATCAGAAATTTCTGCACCAACGAAGTGGTATCAGAGCCATGTAACGATTCAAAATTCAAAGATAAAGTTTTGAAAAATGAACTTAATGATTTATAAGATAACAATATATACGAAGCTTTAGATCTGGAATTTGAAGTTAATATTGAATAATATGTATAAGAAACTAGAAGTACAGGTTCATGAAAACCATTCAAAAAACTTTCAGCAGATCCAAGAAATGATAGTGGAATTACAAAGAACAATGGAATATTTGTATGAAAAACAAAATAACGAATGTTTATCAAAAATAAACCTATTCCAAACAAGTGGAAATGAAATAAGTTTATGTCCTCTTCAGATAGAAGAAACAGACGATTTTAAAATTGAACAATTAGAAAATAGATACTTAGAAGCCGAAGCAGAAGAATTAGAAAGTCTAAGTCAAGAAATAGTAAGATTAACGGAAAACGTTAGAACGGTAAACATGAAACCAGTACAGGGAGAAAGTTCTGGAAGTCAAGTAACCATGCCTATTCCTACAACAGTCCCAAGCGGACAAGGTAGTAGAAATGAAACACCAGAACAACCAGGGGCTAGATACTGGTCAGATCCTAGCTTTAGAAGAAAACCTACTAATAGAAATAGATACGAAGGAATAAATTGGGCATCTGATAGAAGACCAAGTAATATTGCTATAGAAACCCCAGTTGATTATATGAATCAAGAATATATTAGTGCTAACGGAATTTATTTAAATTTAAATTGTGTAAGAAATATAGACGAAGCCATAACAAGATGGGCAAAAGCCACATATTTATCAATTACGTCACAAAGTTATGATATTGAAACAGCATCAAGATTTTGTCATTTAACCTTCCAAGGAATCGTAGAAGATTGGTGGAAAGGATTAACTGACAACGATAAAGAAGCAGTAAAAGGAACAGCAACCACATTAGCTCAAGTAGTAAACAACTATGAAAACGAATTAAGAAGAGAATTTTTAGGTGAAACGTGGAATGTAAATAAAGACACAGAAAAAGAAAAAGAAAAACAGAGATTTATCTTTTTATTATATAACTTAAAACTCTGTGATATGTGTCGAATTGATGAATATATATGTAAATTTTAGGAATATTTTTATAAAATATATGACAGAACGGATAAAGAAAATGTTACCAGCAAGAGTTTATTAAATTTATTTTATACCAAGGTACCCGACCCATGGGGATTTAAAGCGATGCAATTATATCCTCAATATATCGGACAAAGAGCAGATACATTAGGAGGAAGAATAGAATTTATAAGAATGAAATTAGAAGAATGGTGTGCAGAAGCCACACTAAGTATAAAAACAAATAAAGTAGTAAAACAAGGACTTTGTTGTTCCCAGATAACTCATCCAATAACCATAGGATGTGAACCAATGAGGTATAATAGAAGAAACAAATATAAATTCAAGAAAAGGAAAAGGTTTGGATTTAAACCTAAACCGAAACAAAAAATATTATAGAAGAAAGAAAAATTATAATAAAAAGAAACCAAAAGAATGTAAATGCTTTATATGTCAGGAAATAGGACATTATGCTAATGAATCTCCAAAAAGAGGATCTAAGAAGATTAATCAAAAGCAATTCGAGGAAATTATAGAAGAAGAACTTTCTGAGATCGAAAATATTCAAGAATTTGTCCAAACAACCGATGATGAGCAATCTGATGGATCAATCTATTATTTCTCAGACGCAGAATCAGACTGAAGAAGAAATAATAGAAGAGTATCAGGAAGAAGCAGGAAATTTCTTGCAAGAAGTATTAATAGATAGAAAATTATTTAATAGAATAAGAAACACTGAATTAAGATTAGAAAATTCTGAGGGATTTAGAACATCAATTTTTGAGAAAATTACCCAAAGAAAACATATTTTTTATTATGGAATAACTAATAGAGAAATGCCTATGCAAATAGAATATACTAGAAATAGAATAAATATACCTTTACTACGAAAGGAAGACTTAATGAGAAAATTGGAAAAAATAAAAGATAGATCTAAAATAGGATGGATTCACATAGGAGCTATTCAAATGATGATTAAAGCAACTTTTAGAGAAGGAATAGATTCACCTATAAATATTGTATTAATGGATAATAGAATTAATGATAGAAGAGATGCTACATTAGGAATATTACAGGGAAATCTTAGTCATCAGAAACTAATCTTTAATATTTATCCAAAGATAAGTGTAAATATTAGAGATAATAATATAAATAGAACCCTAAGTTTAATACAGGATTTTCACAGAACAGAATTTATGAAAAAAGGATCCATTCCTTATTCGATAACGTATATAATAAGCTATGCTCTTAGTAATACACATCACTCTGAAAAAATTTGAAGATAAAGATATTATAATGCTTCCTAATATATTTAAAGACATAGGAAAAATTACTAAGCCAGATATAATATCAGAAATAGAAATACCAGAAAATATAAACATAGATGTTTCAGAAAAACCCCTAGTAACAGATAATAAAATCCCAAGGAGATTATGATATGAGGGAAATCAATTACAATTAACAAATGGAGATAGAATAGAAGAAGCTAGAGCAAGCATGGATAGATATAATGGAAGATTACGACCAATATTAAGAAATTTGCCAAGAACGACAAGTTTAAGAATTTTAGCAGACAATAGAAATGCTAGAAATTATAAATTATATGGAAAATATTTCAATGGACAAGAATGGAATATGACTACAATATTAATAGATTCAGGGGCAGGAGCTTCATTTATTCAACAAGGAATGATACCCTATTTAGAAAAAATACCCATAGGATCACCTTATATAACCATAGGATGTGAACCAATGAGGTACAATAGAAGAAACAAATATAAATTCAAGAAAAGGAAAAGGTTTGGATTTAAACCTAAACCGAAACAAAAATATTATAGAAGAAAGAAAAATTATAATAAAAAGAAACCAAAAGAATGTAAATGCTTTATATGTCAGGAAATAGGACATTATGCTAATGAATGTCTCTGCTAAAATTCTTAAACTTGTCGTTCTTGGCAAATTTCTTAATATTGGTCGTAATCTTCCATTATATCTATCCATGCTTGCTCTAGCTTCTTCTATTCTGTCTCCATTTGTTAATTGTAATTGATTTCCCTCATATCGTAATCTCCTTGGGATTTTATTATCTGTTACTAGGGGTTTTTCTGAAACATCTATGTTTATATTTTCTGGTATTTCTATTTCTGATATTATATCTGGCTTAGTAATTTTTCCTATGTCTTTAAATATATTAGGAAGCATTATAATATCTTTATCTTCAAATTTTTCAGAGTGATGTGTATTACTAAGAGCATAGCTTATTATATACGTTATCGAATAAGGAATGAATCCTTTTTTCATAAATTCTGTTCTTTGAAAATCCTGTATTAAACTTAGGGTTCTATTTATATTATTATCTCTAATATTTACACTTATCTTTGGATAAATATTAAAGATTAGTTTCTGATGACTAAGATTTCCCTGTAATATTCCTAATGTAGCATCTCTTCTATCATTAATTCTATTATCCATTAATACAATATTTATAGGTGAATCTATTCCTTCTCTAAAAGTTGCTTTAATCATCATTTGAATAGCTCCTATGTGAATCCATCCTATTTTAGATCTATCTTTTATTTTTTTCCATTTTTCTCATTAAGTCTTCCTTTCGTAGTAAAGGTATATTTATTCTATGTCTAGTCTATTCTATTTGCATAGGCATTTCTCTATTAGTTATTCCATAATAAAAAAATATGTTTTCTTTGGGTAATTTTCTCAAAAATTGATGTTCTAAATCCCACAGAATTTTCTAATCTTAATTCAGTGTTTCTTATTCTATTAAATAATTTTCTATCTATTAATACTTCTTGCAAGAAATTTCCTGCTTCTTCCTGATACTCTTCTATTATTTCTTCTTCAGTCTGATTCTGTGTCTGAGAAATAATAGATTGATCTATCGGATTGCTCATCATCGGTTGTTTGGACAAATTCTTGAATATTTTCGATCTCAGAAAGTTCTTCTTCTATAATTTCCTCGAATTGCTTTTGATTAATCTTCTTAGATCCTCTTTTTGGAAATTCATTAGCATAATGTCCTATTTCCTGACATATAAAGCATTTACATTCTTTTGGTTTCATTTTATTATAATTTTTCTTTCTTCTATAATATTTTTGTTTCGGTTTAGTTTTAAATCCAAACCTTTTCCTTTTCTTGAATTTATATTTGTTTCTTCTATTGTACCTCATTGGTTCACATCCTATGGTTATTGGATGATTTAATTGGGAACAACAAAGTCCTTGTTTTACTACTTTATTTGTTTTTCTACTTAGTGTGGCTTCTGCACACCATTCTTCTAATTTCATTCTTAGAAATTCTATTCTTCCTCTTAATGTATCTGCTCTTTGTAATTCCACTATCATTTCTTGGATCTTCTGAAAGTTTTTTGAATGGTTTTCATGAACCTGTACTTCTAGTTTCTTATACATATTATTCAATATTAACTTCAAATTCCAGATCTAAAGCTTCGTATATATTGTTATCTTCTAAATCATTAAGTTCATTTTTCAAAATTTTATCTTTGAATTTTGAATCGTTACATGGCTCTGATACCACTTCGTTGGTGCAGAAATTTCTGATTCTGTTATCATGCTTTGAAAACATACTCGAACTGCCCTTATGGGTGTTGTATGCTTTCTTAGATTTTTCATTTTGTCTACAATGATTACATTTACATTTTTTAGATTGGATTCTTAATATCTTCTCCCTTATACTACGAGGTTTTCGCATAATTAAATTTATAGTGTAAGAAACTAGCATCCAGAAAGAAGACGATAACACTCTGAGTATCATAGATAGCAAGATAATCTGTATACCTGTGTTGCCCACCTCGCTTCCTCTTATCTTCAATCGCCAGCCGATCTTCTCTTAACAATTTCTAAGAGAAGTACTCCTTAGACTTCGACGTTCCGGATCTCAGACTCCTCATCATCCTATAGCCTTCATGTACCTGTGTCCTTATGCACTCTTTTGCTTGGTCGGACTTCTGGACGATGGCCTCCGGGATGGAATAAGGGAGAGATATCTCTCGACTGATGAAGATTAAAGAACTGGGGGTGTAACGGGTTACACACTATCTTTCCTATTCTATGATAGTACAAGGATTATGATCCTCAAGCTGGAGCTTGTTTCCTACACTTGTGGAATTAGCACGCAAGAATCATCTCAAGAACTTGAAATGGAATCAAGAATAGAATTAGGAAATCGAGCCTCTGCTCTTTTATTGCAGGACCTAATTTACATACATAGCTACCCTTTGGGACTCACTCCAACCCCGAGTGCCTCTACTACTATCCCTCGAGAGTTTATATAGAGACTCTCTCGGTTACATTACATTGATGCTTCTCTTTTTTCTTTACATGGTTGTCGAACACTTGTCCGGTGGTGAGCGTTCTTCTTTTTGAAATCTTTCTCCAACGTACATCTGTCCGGTGGAGGGTTCTTTGTCGTTCTTTGCTTCTTGCAAGTGTCTTCTTACGTCATTGATGACGTGTCTTCTTCTAGAATGCTTTTTATCGGCTTGTGCTGCTATGGCTGTCTCTTTCCATCTTATCTTGACATGCGGGACATATTTTCCCTTCATGTCTTCTGAGTTGGCAAAATATCTGCTGACATATGTCGCTTGATTTGATTTGTCCGGTTTCTATTCTTTTTAGAAACCTTTCTAAATTGATTTTTGTAGATGTATTAGTTCTTCTCGTATTGGATAGAATAATTGTGTTATCTGAAGCTTTATGAAGCCAACTTCGATTTTCATTAATTAATTTTTCCAATACTTGGCAAAGGACTTTTAATCCTAATGCCCTTCTAGTTTCAACAAATTCCTTGTTAACCTTGTTCTCTTCAAATTCTTTTCTGTAATCTGCATCAATCTCTTTGACGTATTCTGGGGAAGATACCCCAATTTGAATGCAGTGTATTGGACTGAATTTCTTTAATTTTTCCCAGTCCTTCGATGCTGAGAAAATCTTGATATAAATGTCACTAGTAGGTTTTACTAGTGGACTATTGTTTTTAAATTCTCTAATTGCTCTGGCAATATCTTGGGGCAGTCCTTGTATTTCCCCAAGGTCTTGGCTTAAATATATTAAATTTGCAGCTCCGATTCTGAAACAGTCTCTGATGATTCTTGGATCAGCTCCTTTGTCAAAGTTAATCCTGGGATATATTCCCATATGATCTGGAACACATGTTTCTGTCATTTTGAGATTGTAAACAATCTCTAATAAAGTTCTATATTCGTTTTCATTTTTTGCTAAAAACTCTGCAAGACTCAATTGCAGGTCATACTCCTGCTCATTCTGAGATACCCTGAATTTAAATATCCTTTCGGGCATCAATTTTATATTTTCCTCTTTATTGTGGGATTTTTTCTCCGAATAGATCATATTCTCCGCTGTTAGGCGGGAACTATTTTCTGAAGAAATAGCAGTTTGAAAACTGCTTCTTGCCACTTGGCTACTTTCTTTCTCTGAGGAGATAGTATTCTCAGCTGTAAAGCTGCTTTCTTTTGCCGTCAGGCTTGTATTTTCAGTATTTTTTCTGACAGAATCAGAAATCTGGAGGGATATGTCTATCGGCCTTTTACCTGTCATTTTATCCGTCCTTGTTTCTGATCCTTTTTGTTGAATCTCCCTTCTGAAGCAGTTTAAATCTGCAATTATTCCTGCAATGTCTTGTTTACTTTCTTCTATGTTATCAATAATTTTATCTTGCTTTTGGATCATCTCTACTAATTCTACATAATTTTCTTGTAACAAATTACAATTTCGTTGTAGTCGAGCTTCCAATTCTGTAAGTTTTTTGTCAACCTGCTCCATTGTATTCTCTTGATAAAAAATCTGCAAGAACGTTAGTTTCTCCTTTAATAATTTCTATATCAAAAATATATTCTGCAAAGAATGTTTTCCATCTACTTAGTCTTTTATATTCTGGCGTGGATGGTAAATTATTTTTAATAAAAGCTTTTACCTGCATATTATCAACTCTTACTAGGAATTTTTTAGGTAATAAAAAATAGGAAAACTTTTTAATTCCCTTTTTTAATGCTAATAATTCTTTTTCGTTTGAGTGATATCTTTTTTCTGTATCTGTAAATGTTCCAGATGTATATCTGCATATTTTTTCTTTTTGTTCATCTTTCTTTTTTAAGACTGCTCCCTAAAATTCTTCTGAGGCATCGGTTTCTATTATTAAGTCGTCAATTTCTAAAGGAAGATCTATCTTGGTAAATTTTTACATTTTTCTTTTATAACTCTAACATGATTTATGAGTTCTTCTGTCATAAGAAAAATAGTATTTTTCTTTAATAGTTTTTGTAAGGGATTCCTTAATTTTGCCAAATTTTCTATGAATTGTTCAGCATAATTTAAACATCCTAAAAATCTTTGTAATTGTTTTTTGTCTTCTAATTTATCTGGAAACTTAACAATTTTTTCTACAATATGTTCCTGTAAATCTATTCCGCTTGAGTCCAATTTAAATCCTAGGAATTCTATCCTGGATTTACAAATTTCAGTTTCCTTCTTAGATAATACTATTCCTGCTTTTTGACAAAGAAGGTAAAATATTTGTAAATGTTTATAATGTTCTTCCTTATTTTTACTGGCTATTAAAATGTCATCAACATATACTAGACAAAAAGAATTATATGGTTCAAATACTTTGTCCATTCTTCTTTGATATATCTGCGGAGCATTTTTTAATCCAAAGGGCATTACCGTCCATTCATAATGTCCCTGTGGAGTACTAAATGCTGTTAATGGTATACTTTTTTCATCTAATCGTATTTGGTAAAATCCCGATTTACAGTCAAATTTTGAATAAATATTTTTTCCTCTTGTCATATTTATTAAGGTTTCTTTATGTGGAAGAAAATATCCATCAAATTTGGTATATTGATTTAGTTGCTTATAATTTACTACCATTCTAGCTTTTCCTCTTTTTATTTCTGCTTGGTTTCTTACCATGAATGCTGGACTAGAATGAGAGCTTTTTGATTTTTGTACTAGTTGTGATGTTTCTAATTCTTGTAATTGGGTACGGAATTCTTCAATATCAACAAGATTATATCTCATGGGTTTTACTCTAATTATTTTATTTTCATCAGTTAGTTCGATTGTAGCCCATTCTTGACTGATATTCCAAAGGGCTAATGGATTATCATTATAGTTCTTTTCAAATAATGTCTCAATATCTTGTATATTGAGTTGTGCAATGATTCTCCCTGTTATACATATATATACATATATATATACATATATATGTATATATATACATATACATATATATACATATATATATACATATACAAATATATATATACATACATATGTATATATATGTATATATATGTATATACATATGTATATATATATCATATATATACATATATAGGTATAATTTCTATATCAAAAATATATTCTGCAAAGAATGTTTGCCATCTACTTAGTCTTTTATATTCTGGCGTGGATGGTAAATTATTTTTAATAAAAGCTTTTACCTACGTATTATCCACTCTTACTAGGAATTTTTTAGGTAATAAAAAATAGGAAACCTTTTTAATTCCCTTTTTTAATGCTAATAATTCTTTTTTGTTTGAGTGATATCTTTTTTCTGTATCTGTAAATGTTCCAGATGTATATCTGCATATTTTTTCTTTTTGTTCATCTTTCTTTTTTAAGACTGCTCCCCAAAATTCTTCTGAGGCATCGGTTTCTATTATTAAGTCGTCATTTTCTCTAATTGGGTACCCATGAGATATGCAGTCTTAAAAAAGAAAGATTGTAGCCCAATTAGAGAAAATGATGACTTAATAATAGAAACCGATGCCTCAGAAGAATTTTGGGGAGCAGTCTTAAAAAAGAAAGATGAACAAAAAGAAAAAATATGCAGATATACATCTGGAACATTTACAGATACAGAAAAAAGATATCACTCAAACGAAAAAGAATTATTAGCATTAAAAAAGGGAATTAAAAAGTTTTCCTATTTTTTATTACCTAAAAAATTCCTAGTAAGAGTTGATAATACGCAGGTAAAAGCTTTTATTAAAAATAATTTACCATCCACGCCAGAATATAAAAGACTAAGTAGATGGAAAACATTCTTTACAGAATATATTTTTGATATAGAAATTATTAAAGGAGAAACTAACGTTTCTTGCAGATTTTTTATCAAGAGAATACAATGGAGCAGGTTGACAAAAAACTTACAGAATTGGAAGCTCGACTACAATGAAATTGTAATTTGTTACAAGAAAATTACGTAGAATTAGTAGAGATGATCCAAAAGCAAGAGAAAATTATTGATAACATAGAAGAAAGTAATCAAGACATTGCAGAATTAATTGCAGATTTAAACTTCTTCAGAAGGGAGATTCAACAAAAAGGATCAGAAACAAGGACGGATAAAATGACAGGTAAAAGGCCGATAGACATATCCCTCCAGAGTTTTGATTCTGTCAGAAAAAATACTGAAAATACAAGCCTGACGGCAAAAGAAAGCAGCTTTAAAACTGCTAAGACCAGCTTTACAGCTGAGAATACTATCTCCTCGGAGAAAGAAAGTAGCCAAGTGGCAAGAAGCAGTTTTCAAACTGCTATTTCTTCAGAAAATAGTTCCCGCCTAACAGCGGAGAATATGATCTCTTCGGAGAAAAAAATCCCCCAATAAAGAGGAAAATATAAAATTGATGTCCGAAAAGATATTTAAATTCAGGGTATCTCAGAATGAGCAGGAGTATGACCTACAATTGAGTCTTGCAGAGTTTTTAGCAAAAAATGAAAACGAATATAGAACTTTATTAGAGATTGTTTACAATCTCAAAACGACAGAAACATGTGTTCCAGATCATACGGGAATATATCCCAGGATTAACTTTGACAAAGGAGCTGATCCAAGAATCATCAGAGACTGTTTCAGAATCGGAGCTGCAAATTTAATATATTTAAGCCAAGACCTTGGGGAAATACATGGACTGCCCCAAGATATTTCCAGAGCAATTAGAGAATTTAAAAACAATAGTCCACTAGTAAAACCTACTAGTGACATTTATATCAAGATTTTCTCAGCATCGGAGGACTGGGAAAAATTAAAGAAATTCAGTCTAATACACTGCATTCAAATTGGGGTATCTTCCCCAGAATACGTCAAAGAGATTGACGCAGATTACAGAAAAGAATTTGAAGAGAACAAGGTTAACAAGGAATTTGTTGAAACTAGAAGGGCATTAGGATTAAAAGTCCTTTGCCAAGTATTGGAAAAATTAATTAATGAAAATCAAAGTTGGCTTCATAAAGCTTCAGATAACACAATTATTCTATCCAATACGAGAAGAACTAATACATCCACAAAAATCAATTTAGAAAGGTTTCTAAAAAGAATAGAAACCGAACAAATCAAATCAAGCGACAGATGTCAGCAGATATTTTGCCAACTCAGAAGACATGAAGGGAAAATATGTCCCGCATGTCAAGATAAGATGGAAAGAGACAGCCATAGCAGCACAAGCCGATAAAAAGCATTCTAGAAGAAGACACGTCATCAATGACGTAAGAAGACACTTGCAAGAAGCAAAGAACGACAAAAAAACCTCCACCGGACAGATGTACGTTGGAGAAAGATTTCAAAAAGAAGAACGCTCGCCACCGGACAAGTGTTCGACAACCATGTAAAGAAAAAAGAGAAGCATCAATGTAATGTAACTGAGAGAGTCTCTATATAAACTCTCGAGGGATAGTAGTAGAGGCACTCGGGGTTGGAGTGAGTCCCAAAGGGTAGCTATGTATGTAAATTAGGTCCTGCAATAAAAGAGCAGAGGCTCGATTTCCTAATTCTATTCCAGATTCCATTTCAAGTTCTTGAGATGATTCTTGCGTGCTAATTCCACAAGTGTAGGAAACAAGCTCCAGCTTGAGGATCATAATCCTTGTACTATCATAGAATAGGAAAGATAGTGTGTAACCCGTTACACCCCCAGTTCTTATATCTTCATCAGTCGAGAGATATCTCTCCCTTATTCCATTCCGGAGGCCATCGTCCAGAAGTCTGACCAAGCAAAAGAGTGCATAAGGACACAGGGACATGAAGGCTATAGGATGATGAGGAGTCTGAGATCCGGAACGTCGAAGTCTAAGGAGTACTTCTCTTAGAAATCGTTAAGAGAAGATCAGCTGGCGATTGAAGATAAGAGGAAGCGAGGTGGGCAACACAGGTATACAGATTATCTTGCTATCTATGATACTCAGAGTGTTATCGTCTTCTTTCTGGATGTTAGTTTCTTACACTATAAATTTAATTATGTGAAAACATCGTAGTATAAGGGAGAAGATATTAAGAATCCAATCTAAAAAATGTAAATGTAATCATTGTAGACAAAATGAAAAAGCTAAGAAAGCATACAACACCCATAAGGGCAGTTCGAGTATGTTTTCAAAGCATGATAACAGAATCAGAAATTTCTGCACCAACGAAGTGGTATCAGAGCCATGTAACGATTCAAAATTCAAAGATAAAATTTTGAAAAATGAACTTAACAATTTAGAAGATAACAATATATACGAAGCTTTAGATCTGGAATTTGAAGTTAATATTGAATAATATGTATAAGAAACTAGAAGTACAGGTTCATGAAAACCATTCAAAAAACTTTCAGAAGATCCAAGAAATGATAGTGGAATTACAAAGAGCAGATACATTAGGAGAAAGAATAGAATTTCTAAGAATGAAATTAGAAGAATGGTGTGCAGAAGCCACATTAAATAGAAAAACAAATAAAGTAGTAAAACAAGGACTTTGTTGTTCCCGATTAACTTATCCAATAACCATAGGATGTGAACCAATGAGGTACAATAGAAGAAACAAATATAAATTCAAGAAAAGGAAAAGGTTTGGATTTAAAACTAAACCGAAACAAAAATATTATAGAAGAAAGAAAAATTATAATAAAAAAAAAACCAAAAGAATGTAAATGTTTTATATGTTAGGAAATAGGACATTATGCTAATGAATGTCCAAAAAGAGCATCTAAGAAGATTAATCAAAAGCAATTCGAGGAAATTATAGAAGAAGAACTTTCTGAGATCAAAAATATTCAAGAATTTGTCCAAACAACCGATGATGAGCAATCTGATGGATCAATCTATTATTTCTCAGACACAGAATCAGACTGAAGAAGAAATAATAGAAGAGTATTAGGAAGAAGTAGGAAATTTCTTGCAAGAAGTATTAATAGATAGAAGATTATTTAATAGAATAAGAAACACTGAATTAAGATTAGAAAATTCTGATGGATTTAGAACATCAATTTTTGAGAAAATTACCCAAAGAAAACATATTTTTTATTATGGAATAACTAATAGAGAAATGCCTATGCAAATAGAATACACTAGAAATAGAATAAATATATCTTTACTACGAAAGGAAGACTAAATGAGAAAAATGGAAAAAATAAAAGATAGATCTAAAATAGGATGGATTCACATAGGAGCTATTCAAATGATGATTAAAGCAACTTTTAGAGAAGGAATAGATTCACCTATAAATATTGTATTAATGGATAATAGAATTAATGATAGAAGAGATGCTACATTAGGAATATTACAGGGAAATCTTAGTCATCAGAAACTAATCTTTAATATTTATCCAAAGATAAGTGTAAATATTAGAGATAATAATATAAATAGAACCCTAAGTTTAATATAGGATTTTCAAAGAACAGAATTTATGAAAAAAGGATCCATTCCTTATTCGATAACGTATATAATAAGCTATGTTCTTAGTTGATGACATTTTAATAGCCAGTAAAAATGGACAAAGTATTTGAACCATATAATTCTTTTTGTCTAGTATATGTTGATGACATTTTAATAGCCAGTAAAAATAAGGAAGAACATTATAAACATTTACAAATATTTTCCCTTCTTTGTCAAAAGTAGGAATAGTATTATCTAAGAAGAAAACTGAAATTTGTAAATCCAGGATAGAATTCCTAGGATTAAAATTGGACTCAAGCGGAATAGAATTACAAGAACATATTGTAGAAAAAATTGTTAAGTTTCCAGATAAATTAGAAGACAAAAAACAATTACAAAGATTTTTAGG
Organism: Alisma plantago-aquatica; assembly: GCA_963693085.1. Taxonomy (NCBI): domain Eukaryota; kingdom Viridiplantae; phylum Streptophyta; class Magnoliopsida; order Alismatales; family Alismataceae; genus Alisma; species Alisma plantago-aquatica. Next base: position 1,406,602,249 of record OY856412.1, on the reverse strand, counting down.
ATGTTTAAATTATGCTGAACAATTCATAGAAAATTTGGCAAAATTAAGGAATCCCTTACAAAAACTATTAAAGAAAAATACTATTTTTCTTATGACAAAAGAACTCATAAATCATGTTAGATTTATAAAAGAAAAATGTAAAAATTTACCAAGATTATATCTTCCTTTAGAAAATGACGACTTAATAATAGAAACTGATGCCTCAGAAGAATTTTGGGGAGCAGTCTTAAAAAAGAAAGATGAACAAAAAGAAAAAATATGCAGATATACATCTGGAACATTTACGAATACAGAAAAAAGATATCACTCAAACGAAAAAGAATTATTAGCATTAAAAAAGGGAATTAAAAAGTTTTCCTATTTTTTATTACCTAAAAAAATCCTTGTAAGAGTTGATAATACGCAGGTAAAAGATTTTATTAAAAATAATTTACCATCCACGCCAGAATATAAAAGACTAAGTAGATGGCAAACATTCTTTGCAGAATATATTTTTATATAGAAATTATACCTATATATGTATATATATGATATATATATATATACATATGTATATACATATATATACATATATATACATATGTATATATATATATATGTATATGTATATATATGTATATATATGTATATGTATATATATACATATATATGTATATATATATATATATATATATATTTATATATATGTATAACAGGGAGAATCATTGCACAACTCAATATACAAGATATTGAGACATTATTTGAAAAGAACTATAATGATAATCCATTAGCCCTTTGGAATATCAGTCAAGAATGGGCTACAATCGAACTAACTAGTGAAAATAAAATAATTAGAGTAAAACCCATGAGATATAATCCTGTTGATATTGAAGAATTCCGTACCCAATTACAAGAATTAGAAACATCACAACTAATACAAAAATCAAAAAGCCCTCATTCTAGTCCAGCATTCATGGTAAGAAACCATGCAGAAATAAAAAGAGGAAAAGCTAGAATGGTAGTAAATTATAAGCAACTAAATCAATATACCAAATTTGATGGATATTTTCTTCCACATAAAGAAACCTTAATAAATATGACAAGAGGAAAAAATATTTATTCAAAATTTGACTGTAAATTGGGATTTTACCAAATACGATTAGATGAAAAAAGTATACCATTAACAGCATTTAGTACTCCACAAGGACATTATGAATGGATGGTAATGCCCTTTGGATTAAAAAATGCTCCGCAGATATATCAAAGAAGAATGGACAAAGTATTTGAACCATATAATTCTTTTTGTCTAGTATATGTTGATGACATTTTAATAGCCAGTAAAAATAAGGAAGAACATTATAAACATTTACAAATATTTTCCCTTCTTTGTCAAAAAGCAAGAATAGTATTATCTAAGAAGAAAACTGAAATTTGTAAATCCAGGATAGAATTCCTAGGATTAAAATTGGACTCAAGCGGAATAGAATTACAGGAACATATTGTAGAAAAAATTGTTAAGTTTCCAGATAAATTAGAAGACAAAAAACAATTACAAAGATTTTTAGGATGTTTAAATTATGCTGAACAATTCATAGAAAATTTGGAAAAATTAAGGAATCCCTTACAAAAACTATTAAAGAAAAATACTATTTTTCTTATGATAGAAGAACTCATAAATCATGTTAGATTTATAAAAGAAAAATGTAAAAATTTATCAAGATTAGATCTTCCTTTAGAAAATGATGACTTAATAATAGAAACGGATGCCTCAGAAGAATTTTGGGGAGCAGTCTTAAAAAAGAAAGATGAACAAAAAGAAAAAATATGCAGATATACATCTGGAACATTTACAGATACTGAAAAAAGATATCACTCAAATGAAAAAGAATTATTAGCATTAAAAAAGGGAATTAAAAAGTTTTCCTATTTTTTATTACCTAAAAAATTCCTAGTAAGAGTTGATAATACGCAGGTAAAAGCTTTTATTAAAAATAATTTACCATCCATGCCAGAATATAAAAGACTAAGTAGATGGCAAACATTTTTTGCAGAATATATTTTTGATATAGAAATTATTAAAGGAGAAACTAACGTTCTTGCATATTTTTTATCAAGAGAATACAATGGAGCAGGTTGACAAAAAACTTGCAGAATTGGAAGCTCGACTACAACGAAATTGTAATTTGTTACAAGAAAATTACGTAGAATTAGTAGAGATGATCCAAAAGCAAGATAAAATTATTGATAACATAGAAGAAAGTAAACAAGACATTGCTGGAATAATTGCAGATTTAAACTGCTTCAGAAGGGAGATTCAATAAAAAGGATCAGAAACAAGGACGGATAAAATGACAGGTAAAAGGCCGATAGACATATCCCTCCAGATTTCTGATTCTGTCAGAAAAAATACTGAAAATACAAGCCTGACGGCAAAAGAAAGCAGCTTTAAAACTGCTAAGACCAGCTTTACAGCTGAGAATACTATCTTCCCGGAGAAAGAAAGTAGCCAAGTGGCAAGAAGCAGTTTTAAAAATGCTATTTCTTCAGAAAATAGTTCCCGCCTAACAGCGGAGAATATGATCTCTTCGGAGAAAAAATCCCGCAATAAAGCGGAAAATATAAAATTGATGCCCGAAAGGATATTTAAATTCAGGGTATCTCAGAATGAGCAGGAGTATGACCTACAATTGAGTCTTGCAGAGTTTTTAGCAAAAAATGAAAATGAATATAGAACTTTATTAGAGATTGTTTACAATCTCAAAACGACACAAACATGTGTTCCAGATCATACGGGAATATATCCCAGGATTAACTTTGACAAAGGAGCTGATCCAAGAATCATCAGAGACTGTTTCAGAATCGGAGCTACAAATTTAATATATTTAAGCCAAGACCTTGGGGAAATACAAGGACTGCCCCAAGATATTTCCAGAGCAATCAGAGAATTTAAAAACAATAGTCCACTAGTAAAACCTACTAGTGACATTTATATCAAGATTTTCTCAGCATCGGAGGACTGGGAAAAATTAAAGAAATTCAGTCCAATACACTGCATTCAAATTGGGGTATCTTCCCCAGAATACGTCAAAGAGATTGACGCAGATTATAGAAAAGAATTTAAAGAGAACGAGGTTAACAAGGAATTTGTTGAAACTAGAAGGGCATTAGGATTAAAAGTCCTTTGCAAAGTATTGGAAAAATTAATTAATGAAAATCGAAGTTGGCTTCATAAAGCTTCAGATTACACAATTATTCTATCCAATACGAGAAGAACTAATACATCCACAAAAATCAATTTAGAAAGGTTTCTAAAAAGAATAGAAACCGAACAAATCAAATCAAGCGACAAATGTCAGCAGATATTTTGCCAACTCAGAAGACATGAAGGGAAAATATGTCCTGTATGTCAAGATAAGATGGAAAGAGACAGCCATAGCAGCTCAAGCCGATAAAAAGCATTCTAGAAGAAGACACGTCATCAATGACGTAAGAAGACACTTGCAAGAAGCAAAGAACGACAAAGAACCCTCCACCGGACAGATGTACGTTGGAGAAAGATTTCAAAAAGAAGAACGCTCGCCACCGGACAAGTGTTCGACAACCATGTAAAGAAAAAAGAGAAGCATCAATGTAATGTAACCGAGAGAGTCTCTATATAAACTCTCGAGGGATAGTAGTAGAGGCACTCGGGGTTGGAGTGAGTCCCAAAGGGTAGCTATGTATGTAAATTAGGTCCTGCAATAAAAGAGCATAGGCTCGATTTCCTAATTCTATTCCAGATTCCATTTCAAGTTCTTGAGATGATTCTTGCGTGCTAATTCCACAAGTGTAGGAAACAAGCTCCAGCTTGAGGATCATAATCCTTGTACTATCATAGAATAGGAAAGATAGTGTGTAACCCGTTACACCCCCAGTTCTTATATCTTCATCAGTCGAGAGATATCTCTCCCTTATTCCATCCCGGAGGCCATCGTCTAGAAGTCCGACCAAGCAAAGAGTGTATAAGGACACAGGGACATGAAGGCTATAGGATGATGAGGAGTCTGAGATCTGGAACGTCGAAGTCTAAGGAGTACTTCTCTTAGAAATCGTTAAGAGAAGATCGGCTGGCGATTGAAGATAAGAGGAAGCGAGGTGGGCAACACAGGTATACAGATTATCTTGCTATCTATGATACTCAGAGTGTTATCGTCTTCTTTCTGGATGCTAGTTTCTTACACTATAAATTTAATTATATGAAAACCTCATAGTATAAGGGAGAAGATATTAAGAATCCAATCTAAAAAATGTAAATGTAATCATTATAGACAAAATGAAAAAGCTAAGAAAGCATACAACACCCATAAGGGCAGTTCGAGTATGTTTTCAAAGCATGATAACAGAATCAGAAATTTCTGCACCAACGAAGTGGTATTAGAGCCATGTAACGATTCAAAATTCAAAGATAAAATTTTGAAAAATGAACTTAACGATTTAGAAGATAACAATATATACGAAGCTTTAGATCTGGAATTTGAAGTTAATATTGAATAATATGTATAAGAAACTAGAAGTACAGTTTCATGAAAACCATTCAAAAAACTTTCAGAAGATCCAAGAAATGATAGTGGAATTACAAAGAGCAGATACATTAGGAGGAAGAATAGAATTTCTAAGAATGAAATTAGAAGAATGGTGTGCAGAAGCCACACTAAGTAGAAAAACAAATAAAGTAGTAAAACAAGGACTTTGTTGTTCCCAATTAACTCATCCAATAACCATAGGATGTGAACCAATGAGGTACAATAGAAGAAACAAATATAAATTCAAGAAAAGGAAAAGGTTTGGATTTAAAACTAAACTGAAACAAAAATATTATAGAAGAAAGAAATATAATAAAAAGAAACCAAAAGAATGCAAATGCTTTATATGTCAGGAAATAGGACATTATGCTAATGAATGTCCAAAAAGAGGATCTAAGAAGATTAATCAAAAGCAATTCGAGGAAATTATAGAAGAAGAACTTTCTGAGATCGAAAATATTCAAGAATTTGTCCAAACAACCGATGATGAGCAATCTGATGGATCAATCTATTATTTCTCAGACACAGAATCAGACTGAAGAAGAAATAATAGAAGAGTATCCGGAAGAAGCAGGAAATTTCTTGCAAGAAGTATTAATAGATAGAAAATTATTTAATAGAATAAGAAACACTGAATTAAGATTAGAAAATTCTGATGGATTTAGAACATCAATTTTTGAGAAAATTACCCAAAGAAAACATATTTTTTATTATGGAATAACTAATAGAGAAATGCCTATGCAAATAGAATATACTAGAAATAGAATAAATATGACTTTACTACGAAAGGAAGACTTAATGAGAAAAATTGAAAAAATAAAAGATAGATCTAAAATAGGATGGATTCACATAGGAGCTATTCAAATGATGATTAAAGCAACTTTTAGAGAAGGAATAGATTCACCTATAAATATTGTATTAATGGATAATAGAATTAATGATAGAAGAGATGCTACATTAGGAATATTATAGGGAAATCATAGTCATCAGAAACTAATCTTTAATATTTATCCAAAGATAAGTGTAAATATTAGAGATAATAATATAAATAGAACCCTAAGTTTAATATAGGATTTTCAAAGAACAGAATTTATGAAAAAAGGATCCATTCCTTATTCGATAACGTATATAATAAGCTATGCTCTTAGTTGATGACATTTTAATAGCCAGTAAAAATGGACAAAGTATTTGAACCATATAATTCTTTTTGTCTAGTATATGTTGATGACATTTTAATAGCCAGTAAAAATAAGGAAGAACATTATAAACATTTACAAATATTTTCCCTTCTTTGTCAAAAAGCAGGAATAGTATTATCTAAGAAGAAAACTGAAATTTGTAAATCCAGGATAGAATTCCTAAGATTAAAATTGGACTCAAGCGGAATAGAATTACAGGAACATATTGTAGAAAAAATTGTTAAGTTTCCAGATAAATTAGAAGACAAAAAACAATTACAAAGATTTTTAGGATGTTTAAATTATGCTGAACAATTCATAGAATATTTGGCAAAATTAAGGAATCCCTTACAAAAACTATTAAAGAAAATACTATTTTTCTTATGATAGAAGAACTCATAAATCATGTTAGATTTATAAAAGAAAAATGTAAAAATTTACCAAGATTAGATCTTCCTTTAGAAAATGACGACATAATAATAGAAACTGATGCCTCAGAAGAATTTTGGGGAGCAGTCTTAAAAAAGAAAGATGAACAAAAAGAAAAAATATGCAGATATACATCTGGAACATTTACAGATGCAGAAAAAAGATATCACTCAAACGAAAAAGAATTATTAGCATTAAAAAAGGGAATTAAAAAGTTTTCCTATTTTTTATTACCTAAAAAATTCCTAGTAAGAGTTGATAATACGCAGGTAAAAGCTTTTATTAAAAATAATTTACCATCCACGCCAGAATATAAAAGACTAAGTAGATGGCAAACATTCTTTGCAGAATATATTTTTGATATAGAAATTATACCTATATATGTATATATATGATATATATACATATGTATATACATATATATACATATATATATACATATGTATATATATATATATGTATATGTATATATATATATATGTGTGTATATATATGTATATGTATATATAAATATATATATGTATATATATGTATATATATGTATAACAGGGAGAATCATTGCACAACAAAATATACAAGATATTGAGACATTATTTGAAAAGAACTATAATGAGAATCCATTAGCCCTTTGGAATATCAGTCAAGAATGGGCTACAATCAAACTAACTGATGAAAATAAAATAATTAGAGTAAAACCCATGAGATATAATCCTGTTGATATTGAAGAATTCCGTACCCAATTCAAGAATTAGAAACATCACAACTAATACAAAAATCAAAAAGCCCTCATTCTAGTCCAGCATTCATGGTAAGAAACCATGCAGAAATAAAAAGAGGAAAAGTTAGAATGGTAGTAAATTATAAGCAACTAAATCAATATACCAAATTTGATGGATATTTTCTTCCACATAAAGAAACCTTAATAAATATGACAAGAGGAAAAAATATTTATTCAAAATTTGACTGTAAATCAGGATTTTACCAAATACGATTAGATGAAAAAAGTATACTATTAACAGCATTTAGTACTCCACAAGGACATTATGAATGGACGGTAATGCCCTTTGGATTAAAAAATGCTCCGCAGATATATCAAAGAAGAATGGACAAAGTATTTGAACCATATAATTCTTTTTGTCTAGTATATGTTGATGACATTTTAATAGCCAGTAAAAATAAGGAAGAACATTATAAACATTTACAAATATTTTCTCTTCTTTGTCAAAAAGCAGGAATAGTATTATCTAAGAAGAAAACTGAAATTTGTAAATCCAGGATAGAATTCCTAGGATTAAAATTGGACTCAAGCGGAATAGAATTACAGGAACATATTGTAGAAAAAATTGTTAAGTTTCCAGATAAATTAGAAGACAAAAAACAATTACAAAGATTTTTAGGATGTTTAAATTATGATGAACAATTCATAGAAAATTTGGCAAAATTAAGGAATCCCTTACAAAAACTATTAAAGAAAAATACTATTTTTCTTATGACAGAAGAACTCATAAATCATGTTAGATTTATAAAAGAAAAATGTAAAAATTTACCAAGATTAGATCTTCCTTTAGAAAATGACGACTTAATAATAGAAACCGATGCCTCAGAAGAATTTTGGGGAGCAGTCTTAAAAAAGAAAGATGAACAAAAAGAAAAAATATGCAGATATACATCTGGAACATTTACAGATACAGAAAAAAGATATCACTCAAACGAAAAAGAATTATTAGCATTAAAAAAGGGAATTAAAAAGTTTTCCTATTTTTTATTACCTAAAAAGATCCTAGTAAGAGTTGATAATACGCAGGTAAAAGCTTTTATTAAAAATAATTTACCATCCACGCCAGAATATAAAAGACTAAGTAGATGGCAAACATTCTTTGCAGAATATATTTTTGATATAGAAATTATACCTATATATGTATATATATGATATATATATTTACATATGTATATACATATATATACATATATATACATATGTATATATATATATATGTATATGTATATATATATATGTATATATATGTATATGTATATGTATATATATACATATATATGTATATATATATGTATATATATGTATAACAGGGAGAATCATTGCACAACTCAATATACAAGATATTGAGACATTATTTGAAAAGAACTATAATGATAATCCATTAGCCCTTTGGAATATCAGTCAAGAATGGGCTACAATCGAACTAACTGATGAAAATAAAATAATTAGAGTAAAACCCATGAGATATAATCCTGTTGATATTGAAGAATTCCGTACCCAATTACAAGAATTAGAAACATCACAACTAATACAAAAATAAAAAAGCCCTCATTCTAGTCCAGCATTCATGGTAAGAAACCATGCAGAAATAAAAAGAGGAAAAGCTAGAATGGTAGTAAATTATAAGCAACTAAATCAATATACAAAATTTGATGGATATTTTCTTCCACATAAAGAAACCTTAATAAATATGACAAGAGGAAAAAATATTTATTCAAAATTTGACTGTAAATCAGGATTTTACCAAATATGATTAGATGAAAAAAGTATACCATTAACAGCATTTAGTAATCCACAAGGACATTATGAATGGACGGTAATGCCCTTTGGATTAAACAATGCTCCGCAGATATATCAAAGAAGAATGGACAAAATATTTGAACCATATAATTCTTTTTGTCTAGTAGATGTTGATGACATTTTAATAGCCAATAAAAATAAGGAAGAACATTATAAACATTTACAAATATTTTCCCTTCTTTGTCAAAAAGCAGGAATACTATTATCTAAGAAGTAAATTGAAATTTGTAAATCCAGGATAGAATTCCTAGGATTAAAATTGGACTCAAGCAGAATAGAATTACATGAACATATTGTAGAAAAAATTGATAAGTTTCTAGATAAATTAGAAGACAAAAAACAATTACAAAGATTTTTAGGATGTTTAAATTATGCTGAACAATTCATAGAAAATTTGGCAAAATTAAGGAATCCCTTACAAAAACTATTAAAGAAAAATACTATTTTTCTTATGACAGAAGAACTCATAAATCATGTTAGATTTATAAAAGAAAAATGTAAAAATTTACCAAGATTAGATCTTCCTTTAGAAAATGACGACTTAATAATAGAAACTGATGCCTCAGAAGAATTTTGGGGAGCAGTCTTAAAAAAGAAAGATGAACAAAAAGAAAAAATATGCAGATATACATCTGGAACATTTACAGATATAGAAAAAAGATATCACTCAAACGAAAAAGAATTATTAGCATTAAAAAAGGGAATTAAAAAGTTTTCCTATTTTTTATTACCTAAAAAATTCCTAGTAAGAGTTGATAATACGCAGATAAAAGCTTTTATTAAAAATAATTTACCATCCACGCCAGAATATAAAAGACTAAGTAGATGGCAAACATTCTTTGCAGAATATATTTTTGATATAGAAATTATTAAAGGAGAAACTAACGTTCTTGCAGATTTTTTATCAAGAGAATACAATGGAGCAGGTTGACAAAAAACTTGCAGAATTGGAAGCTCGACTACAACAAAATTGTAATTTGTTACAAGAAAATTACGTAGAATTAGTAGAGATGATCCAAAAGCAAGATAAAATTATAGATAACATAGAAGAAAGTAAACAAGACTGCAGGAATAATTGCAAATTTAAACTGCTTCAGAAGGGAGATTCAACAAAAAGGATCAGAAACAAGGACGGATAAAATGACAGGTAAAAGGCCGATAGACATATCCCTCCAGATTTTTGATTCTGTCAGAAAAAATACTGAAAATACAAGCATGTCGGCAAAAGAAAGCAGCTTTAAAACTGCTAAGACCAGCTTTACAGCTGAGAATACTATCTCCTCGGAGAAAGAAAGTAGCCAAGTGGCAAGAAGCAGTTTTCAAACTACTATTTCTTCAGAAAATAGTTCCCGCCTAACAGCGGAGAATATGATCTCTTCGGAGAAAAAATCCCGCAATAAAGCGGAAAATATAAAATTGATGCCCGAAAGGATATTTATATTCAGGGTATCTCAGAATGAGCAGGAGTATGACATGCAATTGAGTCTTACAGAGTTTTTAGCAAAAAATGAAAACGAATATAGAACTTTATTAGAGATTGTTTACAATCTCAAAATGACAGAAACATGTGTTCCAGATCATACGGGAATATATCCCAGGATTAACTTTGACAAAGGAGCTGATCCAAGAATCATCAGAGATTGTTTCAGAATCGGAGCAGCAAATTTAATATATTTAAGCCAAAACCTTGGGGAAATACAAGGACTGCCCCAAGATATTGCCAGAGCAATTAGAGAATTTAAAAACAATAGTCCACTAGTAAAACCTACTAGTGACATTTATATCAAGATTTTCTCAGCATCGAAGGACTAGGAAAAATTAAAGAAATTCAGTCGAATACACTGCATTCAAATTGGGGTATCTTCCCCAGAATACGTCAAAGAGATTGACGCAGATTACAGAAAAGAATTTGAAGAGAACAAGGTTAACAAGGAATTTGTTGAAACTAGAAGGGCATTAGGATTAAAAGTCCTTTGCCAAGTATTGGAAAAATTAATTAATGAAAATCGAAGTTGGCTTCATAAAGCTTCAGATTACACAATTATTCTATCCAATACGAGAAGAACTAATACATCCACAAAAATCAATTTAGAAAGGTTTCTAAAAAGAATAGAAATCGGACAAATCAAATCAAGCGACAGATGTCAGCAGATATTTTGCCAACTCAGAAGACATGAAGGGAAAATATGTCCCGCATGTCAAGATAAGTTGGAAAGCGACAGCCATAGCAGCACAAGCCGATAAAAAGTATTCTAGAAGAAGACATGTCATCAATGACGTAAGAAGACACTTGCAAGAAGCAAAGAATGACAAAGAACCCTCCACCGGACAGATGTGCGTTGGAGAAATATTTCAAAAAGAAGAACGCTCACCACCGGACAAGTGTTCGACAACCATGTAAAGAAAAAAGAGAAGCATCAATGTAATGTAATCGAGAGAGTCTCTATATAAACTCTCGAGGGATAGTAGTAGAGGCACTCGGGGTTGGAGTGAGTCCCAAAGGGTAGCTATGTATGTAAATTAGGTCCTGCAATAAAAGAGCAGAGGCTCGATTTCCTAATTCTATTCCAGATTGCATTTCAAGTTGTTGAGATGATTCTTGCGTGCTAATTCCACAAGTGTAGGAAACAAGCTCCAGCTTGAGGATCATAATCCTTGTACTATCATAGAATAGGAAAGATAGTGTGTAACCCGTTACACCCCCAGTTCTTATATCTTCATCAGTCGAGAGATATTTCTCCCTTATTCCATCCCGGAGGCCATCGTCCAGAAGTCCGACCAAGCAAAAGAGTGCATAAGGACACAGGGACATGAAGGCTATAGGATGATGAGGAGTCTGAGATCCGGAACGTCGAAGTCTAAGGAGTACTTCTCTTAGAAATCGTTAAGAGAAGATCGGCTGGTGATTGAAGATAAGAGGAAGCGAGGTGGGCAACACAGGTATACAGATTATCTTGCTATCTATGATACTCAGAGTGTTATCGTCTTCTTTCTGGATGCTAGTTTCTTACACTATAAATTTAATTATGCGAAAACCTCGTAGTATAAGGGAGAAGATATTAAGAATCCAATCTAAAAAATGTAAATGTAATCATTGTAGACAAAATGAAAAAGCTAAGAAAGCATACAACACCCATAAGGGCAGTTCGAGTATGTTTTCAAAGCATGATAACAGAATCAGAAATTTCTGCACCAACGAAGTGGTATCAGAGCCATGTAACGATTCAAAATTCAAAGATAAAATTTTGAAAAATGAACTTAACGATTTAGAAGATAACAATATATACAAAGCTTTAGATCTGGAATTTGAAGTTAATATTGAATAATATGTATAAGAAACTAGAAGTACAAGTTCATGAAAACCATTCAAAAAACTTTCAGAAGATCCAAGAAATGATAGTGGAATTACAAAGAGCAGATACATTAGGAGGAAGAATAGAATTTCTAAGAATGAAATTAGAAGAATGGTGTGCAGAAGCCACACTAAGTAGAAAAACAAATAAAGTAGTAAAACAAGGACTTTGTTGTTCCCAATTAACTCATCCAATAACCATAGGATGTGAACCAATGAGGTACAATAGAAGAAACAAATATAAATTCAAGAAAAGGAAAAGGTTTGGATTTAAAACTAAACCGAAACAAAAATATTATAGAATAAAGAAATATAATAAAAAGAAACCAAAAGAATGTAAATGCTTTATATGTCAGGAAATAGGACATTATGCTAATGAATGTCCAAAAAGAGGATCTAAGAAGATTAATCAAAAGCAATTCGAGGAAATTATAGAAGAAGAACTTTCTGAGATCGAAAATATTCAAGAATTTGTCCAAACAACCGATGATGAGCAATCTGATGGATCAATCTATTATTTCTCAGACACAGAATCAGACTGAAGAAGAAATAATAGAAGAGTATCAGGAAGAAGCAGGAAATTTCTTGCAAGAAGTATTAATAGATAGAAAATTATTTAATAGAATAAGAAACACTCAATTAAGATTAGAAAATTTTGATGGATTTAGAACATCAATTTTTGAGAAAATTACCCAAAGAAAACATATTTTTTATTATGGAATAACTAATAGAGAAATGCCTATGCAAATAGAATATACTAGAAATAGAATAAATATACCTTTACTACGAAAGGAAGACTTAATGAGAAAAATGGAAAAAATAAAAGATAGATCTAAAATAGGATGGATTCACATAGGAGCTATTCAAATGATGATTAAAGCAACTTTTAGAGAAGGAATAGATTCACCTATAAATATTGTATTAATGGATAATAGAATTAATGATAGAAGAGATGCTACATTAGGAATATTACAGGGAAATCTTAGTCATCAAAAACTAATCTTTAATATTTATCCAAAGATAAGTGTAAATATTAGAGATAATAATATAAATAGAACCCTAAGTTTAATATAGGATTTTCAAAGAACAGAATTTATGAAAAAAGGATCCATTCCTTATTCGATAACGTATATAATAAGCTATGCTCTTAGTTGATGACATTTTAATAGCCAGTAAAAATGGACAAAGTATTTGAACCATATAATTCTTTTTGTCTAGTATATGTTGATGACATTTTAATAGCCAGTAAAAATAAGGAAGAACATTATAAACATTTACAAATATTTTCCCTTCTTTGTCAAAAAGCAGGAATAGTATTATCTAAGAAGAAAACTGAAATTTGTAAATCCAGGATAGAATTCCTAGGATTAAAATTGGACTCAAGCGGAATAGAATTACAGGAACATATTGTAGAAAAAATTGTTAAGTTTCCAGATAAATTAGAAGACAAAAAACAATTACAAAGATTTTTAGGATGTTTAAATTATGCTGAACAATTCAGAGAAAATTTGGCAAAATTAAGGAATCCCTTACAAAAACTATTAAAGAAAAATACTATTTTTCTTATGACAGAAGAACTCATAAATCATGTTAGATTTATAAAAGAAAAATGTAAAAATTTACCAAGATTAGATCTTCCTTTAGAAAATGACGACTTAATAATAGAAATCGATGCCTCAGAAGAATTTTGGGGAGCAGTCTTAAAAAAGAAAGATGAACAAAAAGAAAAAATATGCAGATATACATCTGGAACATTTACAGATACAGAAAAAAGATATCACTCAAATGAAAAAGAATTATTAGCATTAAAAAGGGAATTAAAAAGTTTTCCTATTTTTTATTACCTAAAAAATTCCTAGTAAGAGTTGATAATACGCAGGTAAAAGTTTTTATTAAAAATAATTTACCATCCACGCCAGAATATAAAAGACTAAGTAGATGGCAAACATTCTTTGCAGAATATATTTTTGATATAGAAATTATTAAAGGAGAAACTAACGTTCTTGCAGATTTTTTATCAAGAGAATACAATGGAGCAGGTTGACAAAAAACTTGCAGAATTGGAAGCTCGACTACAACGAAATTGTAATTTGTTACAAGAAAATTACGTAGAATTAGTAGAGATGATCCAAAAGCAAGATAAAATTATTGATAACATAGAAGAAAGTAAACAAGACATTGCAGGAATAATTGCAGATTTAAACTACTTCAGAAGGGAGATTCAACAAAAAGGATCAGAAACAAGGACGGATAAAATGGCAGGTAAAAGGCCGATAGACATATCCCTCCAGATTTCTGATTCTGTCAGAAAAAATACTGAAAATACAAGCCTGACGGCAAAAGAAAGTGTGACATCCCCGGATTTTCTAAAACTTAATCTGATGTGTGACGTCCAAATTGAAACCCTCACCTCAGCGAGCATTCCAATTTAAACATCCCACACTAGGCTAAGAAGAAGAAAATCAGAGGAAGTCAGAAGGAAACACAGTAGTACATGTACATGAACAATAATAAAACCATACACACATGTTCACCATTCAACATATAATTACCACATGAATTGTTACAACATTTGGTATTACATATTGAACATCAAACTATACATATACATGTACTACATCTAAACAACAGGATCTTAAGACAACAGGTCCACCAGTACATCAGCTCGCCACACAACTCTCACTATCCTGGATCTTCAAGAGCATAACCACAACCTATGCAAAAAGATTACATGCGGTACACGTCAGCACAATATTTCATGAATATTGTACTGAGTACGCCTACGTGTCTTTTATTTACCTCTCATCATATCTTGGCAATAAGATAAAACTAATACTTGGCAGTAACAGAAGAATATAAGAAAAGCATATACTTGCACAAAGATATTCATTAACAAAAGAGAACACATATTTTAAGCTTATTTTCCATTATATCTCAAGGCCTTTATGATCACTACCAAAGAGTTAGATCATTTGTACAAGGTGACCACTACCAAAGAGTTAGGTCAGACCACTACCAAAGAGTTAGGTCATATGTACAATGTGACCACTACCAAAGAGTTAGGTCACTTCCAAGCACACTACCAAAGAGTTAGTGCTTTCATATAATGGAACAAATATATTATGTTTCATGTGTTCATAGCAATAAGTATGGAAAATCATGCAACATATCATACCAGAACAATCATTTCAATCAATACCATATGTCAAGTATTTTACTACTCATATAACACAAGCATATTGTATAATAAGCCAAGTAAGAGGTAATAGCATACCTTCCAAAGAGATATCCTAATCATCACATATACTCCTGATGTCAACTATAAGCTTGGTCAAACCTGATCAAACAAGACCATATACTATCATCAGGTTCTCATCTTATTATGTCTCATCTTAACCCTAATTATGTCCATTAGGGTTTCTCTTAGCTCATTAGGATATTCTCATTATTATTTTCATTCTCGTCTTAGAATTATCTCACTATTTTCATATTCCAGATTAGGATACTTAATCTGAATATCAGGTTCCATATCATTATTGATACATATTAACCCTAAGTTACATGTATTACCTAAATTATGGTTTCATCACATGTATTATATGTCATCTTCATCTAACATGAATTTTATGCATCTAACAGATATCAAAGTTCCATATTAGCTTCCAGTTACTGATATAAGATTGTTCTGTAAATTTCATCATTTATTGAGCATGTATGCATTTATTGCATTGTATTTAGGGTTATAATCCCTAATTAGACATATTAAGCAAATTACATTACTTCGTACATCATCATCATAATTATTGACTTCAGGTGGATTCTAAACTTGATTATAGACTTAGTGGCATATTTCTATAATTTTATACAATCATTCACTATTTATTATCCATTAAACAAGGGTTGCACATCTTACATAATATTTCTGATATTAGTACAACAAATATTGATATTATAATCCCATGTTGTTCTACTTATTTTTCTGAACGTTTCGGTATATTGCTTGTATTTTTCAGATCATCGAGCTATTTACTACGATTTATGCAAGATCTAGGTATTTACTGAAATTACTGGGCGATTTACCTTTTCTGACCATTCAGAGGCCGCCACGTGGCTAGCAAGGGGGCGCATCCTCTCTTGGTCTGGCATTCCTGAACCGGCCGAAAGTCGATGGTTCACTAATTGGGCCGGCGGTCTGCTGACTGGACTCGGTCCACTCTCTTGTTCTTTCTCTCTCGCGATCTCTCGTTTGACACGAGCGTGCCTTGCGCGACTCCCTGTGTCACCGCCGCCGGCGTGGCTGTTCAAGGAGCGTCGACGATTGCTGATCTAGGGCCTGGTGGGGCTCCTCTGCCCACACTGATCCGGCCGACCCTTCTTGGTCTGGAATCCCTCGTCCTTTCTTTCTCACGCACGCGGACGGCGCCGCAAGGCCTTAGCCCGGCGATGACCAGCCTCCTCCTCACAGAGCCGCCACCGCAACTGCAGGGTCCAGGCTCGCCGCCGGGTCCACCTTCGGTGAGCGAGTGGATACACGCTCCTGGCCAGGGCGCCGCCATGGAACACGACACCCATGAGGGATCAACATCCATTCCACCTGTAGTCTGCACGATCTCTCCGCCTTCTCCTTCGTCAAGCCTGAAGCTATGCTGTTGCACGGGTCTACGCCGACAAGCACAAGGTGCCCTTCTCCTCCTTGTCGGCCTCCGATGACGCTCCAGTTCCCGGCAAGGAAAACGATCGCTGGCTTCATGGTCTGCCCTCCATGGCAGTTATTCTCTCTGTGCGGCTCCTCCTTGCTTGACATCGGCTCCAGGCCATGCCGCCTATTCGCTCTCCAGGCTCCTCTAAACCCCCCCCCTCTTTTTTTTGTTTCACACCAGGTGTACCTGTAGTGGAGAGCCAAGACGAGGTGGGGTTGAGTCTTTCTGTTCCTTCACTCCCACGTCTAGAGTTGTGGGTACTTGAAAGCTTGTACAACCCCAAAGCAAACTGCAAGTTCAAAACCACCTATGGACGAGAACGACATCGTAGGAGCTCGTGTTCCTGGTCTTACGGTAATTGTTGTGGAGGTGGCAATCCAGGCATCATATGGTCTCATTAAGGGCTCCCAACAGTTTCTTTACTTAGTCAATCTGTAGCCCATCAGGTCCGTGACTCACAAGCCAGCTCTCTAATCATGTTGTTCATCCAAAGCAATCCGAGTTTGTGACAACACTAGTTACCAACCTAAACCTCGTATTAACACTTATACTAGATAGTATTATACATCAAAATCGACAATATTCAATTGATTATAGACTTGAATAGCTTCCTCTAGCAACATCCAAGTGTCACCAAAAATTTAGTCAAGTGGTCATCATAACTCAATATTCCATCCATATAACACTGATTCTGAAATCTAGCTTTTTAATGTGTCAAATAAAAAACCTCAAAAGACATACACCTAGTAATCCTAATATTCATATCACCGTCAAACAACACTCAACTTTGCCAAAAACACATGGAACTCTCAAAACGACTCATCATGTGTGAAATCATTTATGTCATTGGACAATTAAGGACTCCAAAAGTCCACTCCATCACAGAAAGCAGCTTTAAAACTGCTAAGACCAGCTTTACAGCTGAGAATACTATCTCCTCAGAGAAAGAAAGTAGCCAAGTGGCAAGAAGCAGTTTTCAAACTGCTATTTCATCAGAAAATAGTTCCCGCCTAACAACGGAGAATATGATCTCTTCGGAGAAAAAATCCCGCAATAAAGCAGAAAATATAAAATTGATGCCCGAAAGGATATTTAAATTCAGGGTATCTCAGAATGAGCAGGAGTATGACCTGCAATTGAGTCTTGCAGAGTTTTTAGCAAAAAATGAAAACAAATATAGAACTTTATTAGAGATTGTTTACAATCTCAAAACGACAGAAACATGTGTTCCAGATCATACGGGAATATATCCCAGGATTAACTTTAACAAAGGAGCTGATCCAAGAATCATCAGAGACTGTTTCAGAATCGGAGCTGCAAATTTAATATATTTAAGCCAAGACCTTGGGGAAATACAAGGACTGCCCCCAAGATATTGCCAGAGCAATTAGAGAATTTAAAAACAATAGTCCACTAGTAAAACCTACTAGTGACATTTATATCAAGATTTTCTCAGCATCGGAGGACTGGGAAAAATTAAAGAAATTCAGTCCAATACACTGCATTCAAATTGGGGTATCTTCCCCAGAATACGTCAAAGAGATTGACGCAGATTATAGAAAAGAATTTGAAGAGAACAAGGTTAACAAGGAATTTGTTGAAACTAGAAGGGCATTAGGATTAAAAGTCCTTTGCCAAGTATTGGAAAAATTAATTAATGAAAATCGAAGTTGGCTTCATAAAGCTTCAGATAACACAATTATTCTATCCAATACGAGAAGAACTAATACATCCACAAAAATCAATTTAGAAAGGTTTCTAAAAAGAATAGAAACCGGACAAATCAAATCAAGCGACAGATGTCAGTAGATATTTTGCCAACTCAGAAGACATGAAGGGAAAATATGTCCCGCATGTCAAGATAAGATGGAAAGAGACAGCCATAGCAGCACAAGCCGATAAAAAGCATTCTAGAAGAAGACACGTCATCAATGACGTAAGAAGACACTTGCAAGAAGCAAAGAATGACAAAGAACCCTCCACCAGACAGATGTACGTTGGAGAAAGATTTCAAAAAGAAGAACGCTCGCCACCGGACAAGTGTTCGACAACCATGTAAAGAAAAAAGAGAAGCATCAATGTAATGTAACCGAGAGAGTCTCTATATAAACTCTCGAGGGATAGTAGTAGAGGCACTCGGGATTGGAGTGAGTCCCAAAGGGTAGCTATGTATGTAAATTAGGTCCTGCAATAAAAGAGCAGAGGCTCAATTTCCTAATTCTATTCCAGATTCCATTTCAAGTTCTTGAGATGATTCTTGCGTGCTAATTCCACAAGTGTAGGAAACAAGCTCCAGCTTGAGGATCATAATCCTTATACTATCATAGAATAGGAAAGATAGTGTGTAACCCGTTACACCCCCAGTTCTTATATCTTCATCAGTCGAGAGATATCTCTCCCTTATTCCATCCCGGAGGCCATCGTCCAGAAGTCCGACCAACCAAAAGAGTGCATAAGGACACAGGGACATGAAGGCTATAGGATGATGAGGAGTCTGATATCCGGAACGTCGAAGTCTAAGGAGTACTTCTCTTAGAAATCGTTAAGAGAAGATCGGTTGGCGATTGAAGATAAGAGGAAGCGAGGTGGGCAACACAGGTATACAGATTATCTTGCTATCTATGATACTCAGAGTGTTATCGTCTTCTTTCTGGATGCTAGTTTCTTACACTATAAATTTAATTATGCAAAAGCCTCGTAGTATAAGGGAGAAGATATTAAGAATCCAATCTAAACAATGTAAATGTAATCATTGTAGACAAAATGAAAAAGCTAAGAAAGCATACAACACCTATAAGGGCAGTTCGAGTATATTTTCAAAGAATGATAACAGAATCAGAAATTTCTACACCAACGAAGTGGTATTAGAGCCATGTAACGATTCAAAATTCAAAGATAAAATTTTGAAAAATGAACTTAACGATTTAGAAGATAACAATATATACGAAGCTTTAGATCTGGAATTTGAAGTTAATATTGAATAATATGTATAAGAAACTAGAAGTACAGGTTCATGAAAACCATTCAAAAAACTTTCAGAAGATCCAAGAAATGATAGTGGAATTACAAAGAGAAGATACATAAGGAGGAAGAATAGAATTTCTAAGAATGAAATTAGAAGAATGGTGTGCAGAAGCCACACTAAGTAGAAAAACAAATAAAGTAGTAAAACAAGGACTTTGTTGTTCCCAATTAACTCATCCAATAACCATAGGATGTGAACCAATGAGGTACAATAGAAGAAACAAATATAAATTCAAGAAAAGGAAAAGGTTTGGATTTAAAACTAAACCGAAACAAAAATATTATAGAAGAACGAAAAATTATAATAAAAAGAAACCAAAAGAATGTAAATGCTTTATATGTCAGGAAATAGGACATTATGCTAATGAATGTCCAAAAAGAGGATCTAAGAAGATTAATCAAAAGCAATTCGAGGAAATTATAGAAGAAGAACTTTCTGAGATCGAAAATATTCAAGAATTTGTCCAAACAACAGATGATGAGCAATCCGATGGATCAATCTATTATTTCTCAGACACAGAATCAGACTGAAGAAGAAATAATAGAAGAGTATCAGGAAGAAGAAGGAAATTTCTTGCAAGACGTATTAATAGATAGAAAATTATTTAATAGAATAAGAAACACTGAATTAAGATTAGAAAATTCTGATGGATTTAGAACATCAATTTTTGAGAAAATTACCCAAAGAAAACATATTTTTTATTATGGAATAACTAATAGAGAAATACCTATGCAAATAGAATATACTAGAAATAGAATAAATATACCTTTACTACGAAAGGAAGACTTAATGAGAAAAATGGAAAAAATAAAAGATAGATCTAAAATAGGATGGATTCACATAGGAGCTATTCAAATGATGATTAAAGCAACTTTTAGAGAAGGAATAGATTCACCTATAAATATTGTATTAATGGATAATAGAATTAATGATAGAAGAGATGCTACATTAGGAATATTACAGGGAAATCTTAGTCATCAGAAACTAATCTTTAATATTTATCCAAAGATAAGTGTAAATATTAGAGATAATAATATAAATAGAACCCTAAGTTTAATACAAGATTTTCAAAGAACAGAATTTATGAAAAAAGGATCCATTCCTTATTCGATAATGTATATAATAAGCTATGCTCTTAGTTGATGACATTTTAATAGCCAGTAAAAATGGACAAAGTATTTGAACCATATAATTCTTTTTGTCTAGTATATGTTGATGACATTTTAATAGCCAGTAAAAATAAGGAAGAACATTATAAACATTTACAAATATTTTCCCTTCTTTGTTAAAAAGCAGGAATAGTATTATCTAAGAAGAAAACTGAAATTTGTAAATCCAGGATAGAATTCCTAGGATTAAAATTGGACTCAAGCGGAATAGAATTACAGGAACATATTGTAGAAAAAATTGTTAAGTTTCCAGATAAATTAGAAGACAAAAACCAATTACAAAGATTTTTAGGATGTTTAAATTATGCTGAACAATTCATAGAAAATTTGGCAAAATTAAGGAATCCCTTACAAAAACTATTAAAGAAAAATACTATTTTTCTTATGACAGAAGAACTCATAAATCATGTTAGATTTATAAAAGAAAAATGTAAAAATTTACCAAGATTAGATCTTCCTTTAGAAAATGACGACTTAATAATAGAAATTGATGCCTCAGAAGAATTTTGGGGAGCAGTCTTAAAAAAGAAAGATGAACAAAAAGAAAAAATATGCAGATATACATCTGGAACATTTACAGATAC